>CM037017.1:0-697500 GCA_020875875.1 Dioscorea alata | reverse complement strand
AGTTACGTTAATGGCCATGAAGGGGAGTAAATGACTGTTTTGACCTTTACGAGTAATGGGTTTTTTTTGGGGTTTTTTGTCGGCTTTTTGGGTGTCACTTGGCCGAGAAACTCATTCACACTGAATCCACTAAGGCCACTACTTTTGTCTTCTTTATTTTATTTATTAATTAAAGGAGAAAAGAGAAAGAAAAGAGTTTTGGAATTATTCAGCATGTGTTACCCTGTTCTTGTTTGACTGGAATTTTGTTCTATTTTGATCATTAATTTTCTTTCTTTTTCTTTTTTTTTTATTTGTACATAAGTTGCTTTTTATTGTGAGTTTGCTCTTCATTTTTGTTTTACTTTTTTTAATAGAAATAAGTTATGAACAACTAATTATGTATGAGATTTATTTTTGAGATGTAGGATAAATGAGATATGTGTTTAAATGAAACTTAGCTCATTTTAATGTGTAGATGAGATATTAAGTTAAATTTATCACAAGTTTTACTAAGTTTTGAGTCATAATTTTAAACTTTTAAAATATTTTTTAATTTGTCCTATCTTCAAAATATATTTGTAAAGTTAGAATTTTCATATATATATATATATATGTGTGTGTGTGTGTGTGGAGGGAACATACAAGGATGAGATAAGTACAATGTAAAGTTAAAAAGAAAAATGTCAATTGAACATTCAACTCAAAAACACATAAAGTTAATGGTAGTATGTAACATCAATCTTTTCATTTTTATCTAGCAAAGTAATTAATCACAAGATATAACTTGCAAGAAAGAATCTGTGCCTATTGTCAAACCTATAAAGAACAAGGTTAAAAAAAAAATTGAAACTTTCTCCAATTTAATCAGTCTAACATATATATCTCTGCAAACAGTTTGAAGGTTGAAAACTTACAATATTTATATCATATATTTTCTTCTCATGGTACAATAACATTAATTAATACTTTCGCCATCCTTAATTAAGTAATTACCATAAGTTTCTTTCATCTTTTACACAAAAAGTTTAATGTAATTTAAAATTCTATCTATATTAAAAATTACAAAAAAAAGTTTTAAAATAAAAATTATATCCCTATAAAATTTATATTTACTTACCTATCCTAACCAATAATTTCTATTTGTTTATATACCACTATGATCATAAGTTCATAAGTTAATTTAATCTAATTTTAAAAAAAAGCTAAACTATCATTTATCCTATTCTCTTTATTCACTTTAAAAAAATATATATATAGCAATGAATGATGAAACTATGCTTTTATAAAATTTATAAGTTGACTATTAATGATAAGGGTACATAATTAAATAGAAATGTTTTTATGAGTATACAAACAATCTGATTTTTATCAAGGTACATTTTATAAGTAATATATTGGTAATATATATTTATGCATGATGAATATTTATGAGTTCCTGTTATAAAGTTTAAGCAATCAATTCATCTTTTTAATAGTTTCAATCGATAATTAATAAAAGATAGCTAAATTACAATAATAATAATAATAATTATTATTGTTAGTTATTAATAAAGAAGTGTGTAAAAAATTGTTTCGAACTAATCATCAAATAAGTAAGATTTATAACTTATAAATCACTTTTATGGGTGCTATATATATATATATATATATATATATATATATATATATATATATATATATATGAATTTAGTTATACGAGAATTTTATTTATTATTATTTTGATAACTGGTTAAAAGATACAAAATGTGAGGGGTCTATGTTACTTCATATTTAAGGCACTTGCAAGTTAAGCAAGGGTGCTGACTACTTTGACCTTTGACTTCCAGGGTGGATACATCTTCAACAATTTAATTCACAAGTTTGTTTGTTTGTTTGATATCTTGAAGCCAAACATGTTTTTTTTTTTCTTTTGAAAAAGAAAAAATTAGTGTGGAGAAAAAGTCAAAACAAAAAGATTAAAAAAAATATATTCTGAAGAAAAATGTATTGTGCTTACTTCTAAGAAAATTAATTAGGCGTGTTTAACTAAAACAAGACAACATCATAATTAAGATAATTTTAACATAGATTTTATCGAAATTCATAAGCTCTGGTTTACTTATTATTTTTGTATGATTTTTTTTTTAAAATTATTTTTTGATTGATTGAACCAATCAAGGAACATCCATGCAATTATGACCGTAAATATTTAACTGTTACATTCAAACCGTATATTGTATAAATCGCATGGACATGCATGATGCATCATGGGAGAAATATATATATAATAAAAGTGGATAAACTACTACTTTATTAAGAAAAGAACAACAAGACGAGACCATCAAAGCAACAGAATAAAAATACAATCTCTCACCAGAAATGATGTAGCCAAGAGAACAAAAAAGATAGAAAAAATACAAATACAAGCTAGACAAATACAACGGAAGCTAGAGAGAGGTCTTGAACAGCGAAGACAGCCGACTGATAGCAAGGTCATCCAAGCCAAAGAGAGGAGTAGAAGACTACTCCTGGATATATATATATATATATATATATATATCTTAGTATCATATATATAATGAATTTGAAATTAAAATAAACTAATAAATCATTTAAGTAAATTAAAGAACGAAGAGGCAAATGATAAATTCAGGCATGCGTGCATGTCGGTAAATTAAAGTTGATCAAAAGATGAAGAACATGTCTCAAAGTTTGACTGAGTTAAATGCATGAAAAGGTCCCATATACACAGCTAGCTAGCTAGTCATGGTGAACATTCACAAACCCTAATGGAGCTCCATACTTCAATGAATCTTAACACTCAAATAAAATAGTTAGGTTAAGTTGGTTGTCAACTTCACCATTTCTTCTTGAACTCAAAAACCACCATCTATCTCTATATATACACCCACACCATCCTCTTCCATCTTGTTCAACCACCATTGAAGAAAAAAAGAAAAATAGAAAATTAAGCATGGCTTTGAAGGAGATTTGCAAGTGCTTTCAATCCTTATACCTTGTTTTGCTAAGAAGGCTAATCAAGATCTCAAGAAGAAGTAGTACAAGTGGTGGCCATGCAAAACTAATGAACAAGTTGTATCATTCTTCTTCTCTTGAGAAGAAGGTATCAAGTGAAACTTTGTTGGTTGATGTGGAGGGAGTGTTACTAAGATCATCTTCAATCTTTCCATACTTCATGCTTGTGGCTTTAGAGGCAGGAGGGTTCATTAGAGGGTTTGTTCTTCTTGTTTTGTATCCTTTGCTTTGTTTTTTAAGTCAAGAAGTAGGACTCAAAGTGATGGTTATGGTGAGTTTTTGTGGGTTAAGGGAGAAAGGGTTTAGGGTAGGGAGGACAGTGTTGGTTAAGTATTTCATGGAGGATGTGGGAGTTGAAGGGTATGAGGTGTTGAAGAAGAAGGGTTGGAAGAAGAGGGTGTGTGTGAGCTTGATGCCAACTTTAATGGTGGAAGGGTTTTTGAAGGAGTGTTTGGAGGTGGAGGTGGTGGTTGGGAGGGAGTTGAAGGTGTTTGGAGGGTTCTTTACTGGTTTCATGGAGGAAGATGATGGTGGTTTTGTGAAGAGGATTCAGAGAGAGGTTGAGATGGGTGATAATGGAGTTTTAGGGTTTGCTACTTTCTCTAATGCTCTTCTTCATGGCTTCTTCTATCATTGCATGGTTTGTTTTTTTTATTCATTTATTTATTTATTATTTTGGTGGTATAGTTTTGTTTTTAAAAATTTTTGTATATAAGAAATTAAACATTATAATTGTTTCTCTTTATAAATGAATGTTAATGATGGTTGGTATATAATTCACAAGATAGAAAATATTGTTGTCTTATATAATCAATTATTCTCTAGAAATATATAACAATCACAAGGATTTTTTTTTTTTTTGTGTGATTTAATATTATTTAAAATTATAATCTTAAAAGTCTAGAAAACAGAATACAATTGTTCTCTAGATAATATACATGAATATTCAGGATATTTAGTGACATAATCTTGCTTGAATTATTTCTTTAGTTATATTAAAACACTACATATTAGTCAAGATTTTATAATTTACAACACTAAATAATACAAAATAATAATAATAATAATTTGGTACAGACACACACACACACACATAATTATATATAACACCAAATGAGATCTTGAACTGATGAAGCTGCAAATACATTGCAGGAAGTATGTCTAGTTAGCAAAAGGGAGAAGAAGAACTGGCATCCTTTGCCAAGAGAGAACACCACCAAACCAATAATATTTCATGACGGCCGAATAGCTTTTCGGCCAACTCCGGCAACAACACTAGCAATGTACTTATGGCTACCGTTCGGTATACTCCTCGCCATCTTCCGAGCTATAGTTTACCTTCTCCTTCCCTATAAGATAGCTCTTCCTATCGGCGTGTTCACCGGAATGACATCCCGGGATATAGCATCTACAAGCATTACAGCGCGCCAATTCTCGAAGAACCAGCTTTATGTATGTAATCACAGGACCCTTCTTGACCCAGTGTACATCTCCGCCGGGCTTAACAGAAAGGTTACAGCAGTTACTTACAGCTTGAGTAGAATCTCCGAGATGTTATCGCCTATAAAAACAGTACGGTTAACACGAAACAGAGATGAAGACAGGAGAAGAATGTCAAAGTTGCTGAGCCAGGGAGATCTCGTCGTCTGCCCTGAAGGTACAACATGCAGAGAGCCATTCCTTCTCAGGTTCAGTCCACTGTTTGCTGAGCTAACAGAAGAAGTAGTTCCAGTGGCAATGTCGACAAATGTAAGCATGTTCTACGGCACGACAGCAAGTGGCTTCAAGTGCTTTGATTCACTGTTTTTCCTGATGAATCCTTGGCCTGAATATCAAATAGAGTATCTGGAGAAAGTACCTACTGATTGGGCTGGAAACAAGAGTTATAACAGCATTGAAGTTGCCAACCATATTCAGAGAGAGATGGGTAAGGCCTTGGGATTCACTTGCACAACTCTCACCAGAAGGTCCAAGTACCTGATGCTTGCAGATAATGAAGGAAAAGTCAAGAAAAACTAGAAGAGAGTGATAAAAGAGAGTAATCAGAGAACTCACCTTTTATAGCAGTGAACTCGTTGTATATGTGTTTCTTTTTCCCTTTCAGAGCTTGCAAGATTCTTCGATGTGTCTTACTTTGTAACATAATGTCATAAACAGAGTTTTAAAAGAAATGACTGCATGTTTAAAGCAAACAGTGAATTTCTATTTCAGCAATGTACAGGAGTAACATTGAGAAAAGAATAATCAAACCTTACAACAGATGTACATATAATCCAAGGATAATAACAGGAAAAAATTAATTACCCTTGATGTAAAAACAGCAAAAAACTTTGCTGTTGCTATGTTGTGTGTGTATGTGTGTGTGTGTGTACGTGCGTGTGGAACCTGTCAGGCAGGTTCTTCCATGTGATGATGAACGGCGAAAGCTCAGACATGGTAGTATTTTCACATTTTCAACATAAACAAACTAAAACCACGCAACTGTTTTTTCTTGTATAATCTCTCATCCCACTGCAAGAGGATCCCCTCCTATGTGCCACCGGAATATTGTGGTGTATATTGGGAATAGATTGGTTTCATGTGATTGCTGTAATCCAGAATTTTCTCGCATGCCATCAGTTCCTTAGTGCTTCCTTTGTCAAGATGGATGTACTTTGGAAGTTGGCAAGACTCAACAATCAACATGTCCAATTTACATGTAGATCCTTGGTATGCCGAATACGTATCATCCTTATTGACACTTTTCATGAAGTCCTCCTTTATAGCGTCAACACTTGTGGAAAAGCATCCACTGGGTGACAATCCCCAATAGAATACAACATTTGGTTCAGCCACATTATGATCCATGTACTCAGTAGGATTGGGATCACAATAACCTTGCACTGCCTCAAGCTGCAGCAGAATTAAGCGTGACGTAGATTAGTTGCAAAAGAAAAAACAAAAAGACTCCAAAAAGAAAAGCTAAGGAAATAAACATGATTGAATTTTGGAAAAATTGTGGGGAGGATTTCTAGGCATTTAAATTGCATGTATATATATATAAACTTTAGGCATGCATTGTATGAGTTGTTGCCAGCAGATGATATGAGTAAAAGATTATTATGTGTGTAAAAGTCCTAGCATCACTCTAAATAGTAAGAATGCAAATTAAGGTGAATATAAAAGAAGACCAGAACAAGGTTTAAAGGTATAACCTTCAGTAGAAGACTGCGAAAACGTGACTTCACCCAGCCCGCCCAGTCCCTAAGTTCATCACCATCATGCGCGGTAAGGAGAATCCGAAGAAAATGAGAGTAGTTCTCCACATAAGGAAAAGGTTTGAACAAGAATGTCCAATCAAAATCTGGCCTTGCAAGATCCTGAAACAACATGAAATTCTTGTTACAATTCATGCAGGCAAATTCATATCAACATAAGGACCACCGCATCCACAATACAGTAATCAACGCCACCCTCAACTACATGCCAAGGGTAAATTGAAACATATAGAAATGAGAGGTATGGCTTTTCAAAAACTGATTTAATTAAGGAAAGAAAACAGAAGAGATAATACATTTTAGGACTTACCCTGGTCAAAAAATGCCCTCGCTGAAATTCTGTCTTGATTTTGGTGAAAGTGCTTTTTGTAATATTAGAGTTGCACCACTCAAATGGACTACATGGCATCAAAATTGGCATAAGAGCACGGCCATCAGGATATCTGAAAGGTATAGAACTATCTTGCAGGATCACTGGTTCAGGCCATCGCCAAAGCCAAAAGTACTCAAAGAAAATAGCTATCAAAACACTTATACTAGCATTTGGATATCTCTGGCAAACATGAGCAGCGAGGATAGCCAGATGAATTCCTCCAAAGAACCCAAGCAACTGCAAAAAGCCAAAGATGATCCAAACAAGATCTTCATCAAAATAAGACACAACTTGTATGAAAGGTAAAAAGTGCTATGAGGTAAGAATAAGATATGACCCACATGAGAATAAACTCCACGCCTTCTTGCCCAGAGTTTAATGCACCGAAGCATAGACTGAAAATTCTGCACACATGATTTTTGAATGTTAAAAAATTTACGACAAATAAAGCTGCATTAAAAAAAGACAAAAGACTCTGTTGAAGAAAGCAGTATCTTATGCAGCACAATTCAGCCTCTGCAAGCTTTGGAATAAGTGTTGGGGGAACACAAGCAAAACATCCAGATTAGTGCACAATGCACAATATTATCACTAGGTCAAGAATGGATAAAAAGTGAATCATTACTACTGATATAAATATTTTGAGTCAAATGTGACGCAGAACATGAGTCGCTATTCTTAATTAGTGTGAGAAGTGTAAAAATAAAGATCATGTGTTTAGGTGTCAGAGGCATTTTCATAATTTCAATTTTTGGCTTACATAAGTGTGCCAAATGTGGATTTGTCTTGAATTTTATTTGAAGTTGAGTTTATCAAGAAGTTTAAAAGTCTAGATAAGTTTTATTTTATAAAGGCTTTCATCTATTAGGAAATTTTGCTTAGATAAGTTCTCAAATCTCTATTAAAAAAAATATCTTTTTAGGAAATCATTCAATGAACTATTCTCAGTTTTTTTAGCTTAATACTTTATTTGACAGCGTGATTGCCTTTTCTTCTAAATGTGATTGCTTAGAGTATGTGTCATAATGACAAGGACCATTATATCTTGCAAAAATATACACATTCAACATAATCCATTAAAAGGTCAAAGAGGATAATAAGATGTTCTGAATCTAGTGAAAGATTTGGCTGTCATTTTTAAACTTTTAAAAGACAAACCATTGCATAATACAAAGACGAGTTAATCCCAGACATAAATATGTCTACTAGATAAACCAGACAAAAATAAATATTCCAGAACAGACAAAAGAAAGCCGAGACACAATGTATCTTACTTACAAAATAGAAAAGAGGTCATACCTTCAGATTTGGAACCAGCTGAAGAATGCGTATATTTGCACGAACACCAGAAAGGCTTCGCCAACTGGTTTCGTTCAATACAACTAAGTAGGGATCAAAGATATCAACAAACTGCAATTTCACAATAAAAATAAATAAGCAAACCTTATTCCCAAATATGTTGTCGGTTACAAAAAATCTAGCAGTTTAAAACTAAGCTGATCTATTGTTACACCTTGACCATATCATGTTAAAATTTAAAAACTTCTAGTTTTTGGAGTCAAGCACTTCAATGCACTAGGCTTGAAACCAAAAATATTACCAAAGAATGGTATTTAAGATAGAGAATATGCCAAATAAATAAAGGCCGTTAGCACTCAATTTACTATTTCCAAAATCTAACATGGCATTCATTCCAATGGAATTTCCAAAAGATTTTTATTGGAAAGTCAAGGCGGAGACCAGGGGAAAAAAACCAAGAGACTGAAACAAACAATGAACTAATATTAGCAAAGGGCACTTACTTCAGGAACAGAGATAGCTTGAAGCTGAGTGTATGGAAAATCGATATTGATCCCACTGAATTTAAAACGCATGAGAGGCACTTTAGCACTCTTGACACAGTGCACTTCAGATACTTCCGGCCTGCTCTGAATCATATTTTTTAGGACAACAAAAAAGTCCTCCTGGGATGTAAACAATTATATTAGACAGAATGGCTCTCAATTAGTCCCCAAAACAATAACAAGTAGCGGGATCATGATCAAACTTACTTCCAGAGTTGCAAAAGAAGGACCAATGCATAAAGCATCAATATCAGAATCAGAGCCATGAACCTGGAAAGAAAAAAATAAACCCTCGTCACCACAATGATAAAGAATCTATTAAGAGCTTGCAACTAAACAGCTACATAAGGTTTTGCATCTAAGATTGCCTCGAAACTAGTCACCATTAAAGAACAATTCAAGGAAGAAATGGGAACAAATGGCAGGAACTCACTCCCAAACCGTACGATCCAAATGGCAAAATCGTTGCACTTGTACTACTGATAACTTCTTCTGGCAGCCCATGCTGGCCAGCAACAAGCTTAATCCATGCCAAGACAATCTGCAAAATGTTATCAAAATGTTAAATTTAACCACGAAAACTTGTGCAATCATATAAACTATTCAAACAAGCAGATTCGATGCTACAAAAACCTCCACACTTAAAATCAAACTACTTAAGCTCAGCATTTCTGCCGCATCCCAATCAATCATCAAAAGGCTTACTTCTCTCAACTCTACACAACATGTTTCTTCCCCTCTCTATCAAAGTTGGTTCATTTCAAACCTAAATCATTCCATTTCCCAGTTCAAATGAGCAAAATTAAGCCAAAATAGGATTTAAAAACTTGTAAGATTTGCACAATCAGACCTGTTTCAATTGCTCCATCACATCTCGCCTCTTCATATCCTCTTCCGGCGTAGGCACCAAGCCCTCGCTCACCATAAACTACAATAACACAATCGATTAAAACTACATAAAAAAATATCCAAAAAGAAGAGCAAAAAGAAAATCACCTGAATTAGCTCGTGAGTCCTCTGCTCGTCGATCCTCAATAAGGAAGCAGGATTCAACCTCAAAGCAACAGGAGCAACAACGACTCCAGGAAAAGCAGGGCTCGCAATTGCTGGGATAGCTCCGGGGAGGTAGCCAACCGGCGGCAGTGGCGGCTGAGGAACCGGAGAGAAGACTAGGGTTCTCGGATCGACGACGATCAAGGGAGCTTGACCGGGGACGACGACCCTTCTTTGAACTGGAAGGGTATAGGCCATATACAGTCGTTGGATTGAAATTGGACGGTTGTGATCTAAAGAAATCAGAGAGACGGAATTCAGATGAGAGGAAAGCGAAAAGAGGCATGCTGGGGTTTTATATCGCGGGAAATGGTGTGAAATTACGAAAATGGCCCGTAGTGTTTCCTTGTTGTCGAAGCTTCAGGAAAAATGGTCGAATGAGGAAATGGGCTTTATATGGCTAAAAGGCCTGTGGGCTAAGCCCGGGAAATTTTAAATATTTGAGATTGTTTACTTGGCGCACCCTGAAAAATAGCAAAATTATTTCCTGTTTGTTTTGATTTAAAAAATATATATATTTATTTATGCCGTGTTGTTAGATCTTGTTTGGATTGGCTTATAAAAAAAAAATGCATTTTATTAGTTTAGTAAAAGTACGAGTAAGTTAAGCATTTTTTTGTAATCTGTATTTATATTAGTTTTTCCGTAAAAACAGAAACAATCATGACCAGCTTTTGAAAAAAAAAGCTAATCCAGATATTTATATTAGCTTTTTCGTACAAAAAGAAGCAGTCATGATCAGCTTTTGAAAAAAAAAAAGCTAATCCAAATAAGCTCTAGATAAGTTAGTCATATATAATTATAAAAAAAATTATAGAATGATTTGAAATTTTTTAAAAAAATTTTGAATGTGCGTTTGCCGGGAGTCGAACCCGGGTCTATTGCTTGGAAGGCAATTATCCTAACCGTTGGACTACAAACGCTGTCGTCGTTGTCGTTCAATTAGTTTATTATATGTAGTAAAACGTTTGGTTCTAGTCCTACTTGTGGCTGAGTTTCTCTTGGCGTCAAACCCTCTTTGGCATCGTTGGAGATCACTGGATCTCCGGCGAGATGCAGTCGGGGGAGATGAACCGCTGGACTGGCATGCCTTACTCAGCTCGCTACTTCGAGATACTCGAGAAGAGGAAGACACTTCCGGTTTGGTTGCAGAAAGTGATGTCTGCCCCTCCTGAACAACAGCTCTTATCCTGCAATTAAGTAATAAGATTGACTCCTGCAGACCTCACAGAATCAATGAAGATTAATCACACACCAAAAACACCTTAAGATCTTAATAATTAATACAACAACAGATACATAAGAGACCAGAAGCTCAGGAAAGCTTGGAGATCTCTCTATTCTTCAACCTGGCAAGGGAGAAGATGAACAGGATTTTTTGAACAATAAGGATACACTCCATAATTGCCTCCCCAGCTTCCGATTTCCAAGTAATAGCCTCCTCCACTACCAACTGACACCCACCATTAGTAAAACAGTGAAGATTCCATCCTCTGCCAATTAATTCATCAGTGTCGGGCCCCTCTTAGACTAAGAACAGAAGACCATTGAAATTTCTGGTGTTTCTCCCCGAATGACCAGAGTACCCCTGCCTCCACACTGTAACAGACATAACAGAAAGGGGTAATTAATGTAATTCCTCCCGAATGACCAGAATACCCCTGACTCCACACTGTAACAAACATAACAGAAAGGGGTAACTAATGTAAATTCACTTCTTTTGAATGAGTTGGTTTTACGGTAAGGTCCTTCCTCCTATGTCTAACGGCTCTAACGACCAGGGGCAACAGACGTCATTTCTCCTACTTCAACAAGTTCTTAAATTGCACAGCTGATGAGTTGCAACAATTACCCTCCCCTTCAGCGAATCCTTGCCCTCAAGGATTCAGATTACAGAATTCTGGAAATTTCTTCATTAGCACATCATGGAATTCCCAGGTAGCTTCTTCCGGAGATGAATCAGACCATTGAATCAGCATCCTTACTCCAGCTTTATTGAACCTTTTCACCAGTTGCCGGTCCAAAACAGCCACAGGGACCCTCGAATTTTCTTGAGAATCATCTATAAATTCAGGCCAAGTTGCAGAAGTTTCTGCATCTCCAATTTTTTTCTTCAGTTGAGAGATGTGGAAAACATCATGTATCTTAGCCCCAGCCGGTAATTGTAATTTATAGGCTACTTCTCCTATCCTCTCACTCACCATGTAAGGCCCGAAGTATTTGGGAGACAACTTGTGATTAGAACGGTGAGCCACGGACATCTGTCTGTAGGGTCTGAGCTTGATGTATACCATGTCTCCTTCCATAAATTCCTTGTCCTTCCTGTTTCTGTCAGCTAGCTGTTTCATTCGATTCCTGGCCTTATGCAGATTCTCCTTTAGAAGTCTCAGCATGTTTTCTCTAGATAACAGACTCCTGTCTAACAATTCTAGTTTGGATTGGGCAGCCTTGTATGGTAAATGCATCGGTGGTCCCTTTCCATACACTACTTCAAAAGGAGAGGCTTTAATTGAAGTGTGATAGCTTGTATTGTACCACCATTCGGCCAAAGGTAGCCATTTAACCCATTCTTTTGGCTTCTCCCCTGTCATGCATCGCAAATATTGTTCCAAACATCGATTCACCACTTCTGTTTGGCCATCGGATTGAGGATGATAGGCAGTAGAATGGTGGAGCTTGACTCCCTGTAGCTTAAACAATTCCCTCCAAAAATTACTCAGGAAGACTGGATCTCTGTCACTGACAATCGATTTGGGTAGCCCATGCAATCTGTAAAATTGGTCTAGGAACAATTGGGCCACTGACAAGGCTGAATAGGGGTGTGATAAGGCTAAAAAATGTGCATACTTGCTCATCCTGTCTACAATCACCAAAATAGTGTCTTTTCCCTGTGAATTAGGAAGACCAGTGATGAAATCCATACTAATTTCTTCCCAGATGCCTTCTGGAATGGGTAAGGGTTGTAGGAGGCCTGCAGGGAGGGAATTTTCCGATTTATTTCTTTGACAGGTCACACATCTCCTCACATAGTACTCTATATCTTTCTTCATCCCCTTCCAGTAGAAGTGACTCCCAATTCTCCTTCTTGTAGCTTCAATTCCTGAGTGTCCTCCTGCACTACTGTCATGGAATTCCTGCAGAATCAATCCCTTCATATCTTCACTATTGCCTACAACCAGTCTTCCCTTCCTTTTGAGTTGGCCTTGAGACCATTCATACCTGCCGTTCTCTTGCCCTCCTTGTTGTAACTGATGAATTAGCTGTTTCAATTCTGTGTCAGTTTCCCAGTGTTCCTGAATTTTCTCCCAAAGGCCTGATCTTGTACAGGAAATAGCAACTATTGAGGGTCTTCGAGAGAGAGCATCTGGTGCCACATTTTCTCTCCCCTTTTTGTATATAATCTCAAAATCATAGCCCATCATCTTTGCTAACCACTTCTGCTGCATTGGTGTAGCAATTCTTTGTTGGAGAAGAAATTTGAGGCTTTGATGATCAGTCCTAATCTTGAAGTGTCTTCCCAGAAGATAGGGCCTCCATTTCTGCAAAGCTAACACAATAGCGAGCATTTCCTTCTCATAGACTGACATTAATCTGTGCCTCTCAGAAAGTGCCTTACTCATATAGGCTACTGGTTTGTTGTGTTGTGTTAAAACAGCACCTACTCCTTCATCACAAGCATCAGTCTCCACTATAAATTCAGCAGAGAAATCTGGGAGAGCAAGCAAGGGCCCTGTAGTCATGATACTCTTGAGTGTCTCAAAAGTTGTGGTGTTGATCGACTCCCATTTGAATTTATTCTTCTTCAATAATTCAGTGAGAGGCCTGGACAAAATTCCATAATTCTTTATGAATCTCCTGTAATAACCAGTGAGTCCCAGAAACCCCCTCAACTCCTTTATGTTTTTCGGGACAGGCCAATTTTTGATAGCCTCTATTTTCGTTTGATCCATTTCCACCCCATCTTTACTGATAATGTGTCCCAAGTAGTCAATTTTTTTAGCAGCAAAAGTGCACTTGCTTCTTTTCACAAATAACTGCTGGTTCTTGAGAATTCTCATCACTGAGTTCAGATGCTTCATATGATTCTCCCAGCTATTGCTATAAATTAATATATCATCGAAGAACACAAGTACAAACTTCCTCAACAAGGGTTTGAAGATATCATTCATCAAACCTTGGAAAGTAGAAGGGGCATTGGTGAGCCCAAAGGGCATTACTAAGAACTCATAATGCCCTTCGTGTGTTCTAAAGGCTGTTTTGCTGATATCATGTTCTTCCATCCTGATTTGATGATATCCTGACCTCAGATCTAACTTGGTAAAATATTCAGCCCCATGTAACTCATCTAATAATTCTTCAATGAGAGGTATTGGGAATTTATCTTTAACGGTCTTGTCATTGATGGATCTGTAGTCTATGCACATCCTCCAGCTGTTGTCCTTTTTCCTGACCAGGACAATGGGTGCCGAGAAGGGGCTCGAGCTTGGCCTAATAATACCTTGGTCTAACATTTCCTTGACCATGCTTTCAATGATGTCTTTCTGATAAGCTGGGTATCTGTAGGGCCTCACATTGATTGGATCAGTCCCTTCCTTCAATGTGATTCTATGATCATGTGATCTTGCTGGAGGTAACTGTTCAGGTTCTCTGAAGATTTCTTCATAAGATTGTAACAGTTGAATTAGTTGTAGGTTCTGTTCAAGTGGAAGCTGCTGTAGATGCTGCTGCTGGTCTGTGTTTTCACCTTCACTGTGATTCTGATCATCCTGAATCTTCACTAAAGAACACAACCTGGCCTTGCACATCTCATCAGGCAACTGCAGCGACTTCACCAGGGATTTGCCTCGCATCAGTTGTAATCTAGGCTGTGGAGATCCTCTTAATACTACCTTCTTGTTCCTCACCTTGAATTCCATCCTCAATTCTTTGAAATTCCACAGAATGGAGCCCAGCAAAATCAGCCACTGGATGCCCAAAACCATTTGACAACCCTCCAGTGGTAGCACCATCAGATCTGCTGCAAATTCTATTCCCTGCATCTTCCACTTCAATTCAGGACATAACTGACTGCATTTGATTCTCTCCCCATTGGCTACTACCACAGTCATGGGAGAATGAATTTTTACTTCACACCCTAGCTGTTTGACAGTAAACTCATCAATAAAATTATGTGTGCTTCCTGAATCAATCAAGATGTGAATCTTGTGCCCATTAACTGATCCACTCACCCTCATGGTGTTATAATCAGCCAATGTTTGTATACCTGATAAGGCTTTCATGGATATCATAGCTGCATCTTCTCCACTAGGTTCTGCCTGCCCTTCTGGTTCATAAAATTGGACCTCCTCATCCTCCTCATCTGTTCCATCACCTCCCACCAATTCCAAACTGTATAATTTTTTTTGTTTGCAGTTATGCCCCATGGTGTACTTTTCATCACACCAATAGCATAATCCCTTCCTTCTTTTCTCTTCCAGCTCCCCACTTGACAATTTCTTGAATGGCTTCATTCCTGAATTTCTGGAATTTTGTTGATTCTTGTCTGCAGAATTTGTCTCCATTCTTCTAGGATTTGGCAGTGCTGGTGTATTCCCCATTCTAGTTACTGATTTCCCTCTCCTGAAAGCATTATCCAAGGCTGTTTCTTGGATTTTTGCCAGGCTAATAGCTTCTTGTAAATTGGCAGGCCTTAGCAGCTTGATAGTATCTTTAATTTCTTCCTTCAACCCACTCATAAAGAAACTTAAGATGTAGTCATCCGAAAGGTCCACCTTATTAAGAAGTTCTTCAAACTTAATTAGGTAATTGTGGACAGATCCTGTCTGTTTCAGCTCCTTTAGTTCTGCCATGGGATCATAATAGAGCTCATCACCAAACCTGATGTTTAATTGAGCTAGGTATTCTTCCCAACTAGGAAGGTCATCCCCCATTTTCCTCTTCATGTAACTCTGATGCCACTGAAGTGCAGCTCCCTCTAGATGTAATGAAACTATCTTCACCTTGATGCCATCTGGTGTTTCATCAAATTCAAAGAATTGTTTGCACTTGAACAGCCAATCATGTAGGTGATCACCATCAAATTTAGGAAACTCCAGTTTGGTTAGCTTGGGTCTGATAGATTTGAGATAAGATAATTCTTTCTCAGTCCTGGTAGAGGTCACCACTGCATTTCCAGATTGGGTCTTCTCAGCAGGCTGCAGGTTCAACAGTAAAGCTCTCAACCCATTGATCTCCCTGTCTTGCCTTTCTTGCAACCCCTTGATCACCCTGTCTTGCCTTTCTTGCAACTCTTGCATCCCTTTGTCATACTTCTCAGACTGCTTCTCTACTGTCTCCTTCAGAAAACCCTTCAAGTTCTCTTCCAATTTTTTTAGTTCTTGGTTTCTGGTCTCCATGGACTTGTGTCGCTGATCACTACTTCAGTACTTCACCCACTGCTTCAAGGATCCAACATCTCTGATACCTATTGATGTCTGCCCCTCCTGAACAACAGCTCTTATCCTGCAATTAAGTAATAAGATTGACTCCTGCAGACCTCACAGAATCAATGAAGATTAATCACACACCAAAAACACCTTAAGATCTTAATAATTAATACAACAACAGATACATAAGAGACCAGAAGCTCAGGAAAGCTTGGAGATCTCTCTATTCTTCAACCTGGCAAGGGAGAAGATGAACAGGATTTTTTGAACAATAAGGATACACTCCATAATTGCCTCCCCAGCTTCCGATTTCCAAGTAATAGCCTCCTCCACTACCAACTGACACCCACCATTAGTAAAACAGTGAAGATTCCATCCTCTGCCAATTAATTCATCAGTGTCGGGCCCCTCTTAGACTAAGAACAGAAGACCATTGAAATTTCTGGTGTTTCTCCCCGAATGACCAGAGTACCCCTGCCTCCACACTGTAACAGACATAACAGAAAGGGGTAATTAATGTAATTCCTCCCGAATGACCAGAATACCCCTGACTCCACACTGTAACAAACATAACAGAAAGGGGTAACTAATGTAAATTCACTTCTTTTGAATGAGTTGGTTTTACGGTAAGGTCCTTCCTCCTATGTCTAACGGCTCTAACGACCAGGGGCAACAGACGTCATTTCTCCTACTTCAACAAGTTCTTAAATTGCACAGCTGATGAGTTGCAACAGAAAGATGAGTTTTTGGAAGCTCTAATGGCCAACCAGATCCTCATTCTCGTCGGGGAGACCGGAAGCGGCAAGACCACCCAGGTATGACCTCGTTTTCAGATCCATTCACCCTGTAAATTCGAAAAATTTATGATCTTTTTTGTTCAATTTGGGTTGCTGTAGAAAAGAAAGAAACAATGGAAAAGTTATTGATCCTTCAATCAAAACACACCTTTGTTCATCATTGTTTACATTTTTTAATTTCAAGGAAATGAAAAATCTTGGATTTTGTATGTTATCTCAATCTTTTGTGGGTGGTTGGCTTCACTGATCATGCTCTAAATTATTCAGTAATCTTGGCTAGTATTTCAGTGAATGATAATTGTAATTTTGGGATTTACAGATCCCTCAATTTGTTTTGGAAGCTGAAGGCCTGGGAAAGCCTCTAGTAGTTGCATGCACTCAACCTCGAAGAGTTGTTGCCATGTCTGTTGCTCGTCGGGTTGCTGAGGAGATGGATGTTATACTAGGAGAAGAAGTTGGATACACCATTAGATTTGAAGATTGCAGTAGCCAGAAAACCATACTGAAGTGAGTTCCTTTTTCTCCTACCTTCATTGCTTATTGGCTGATTTATGCTCGAAATATCTTGAATTCACATTTAATAGAATACTGATTGTTTAGGTTGCATTGTGTTCTGGTTTTCTGCTATTGTGCTTCTGTGTCAGTTCTTTGTCATTCTTCAGGTTGTATTTTGCCTTGGTTTTTGGTTTATGATTTCCCATGTTCTCAAGTTGAGTTTTCCATGTTTATCAGGTCATTTATTCATATTTGGTTGCTCATGTTCTTCTTTTAACCATGTCTGCTGGCTACTGTCATTGTTGCTTGTGCTAGGTATTTAACTGATGGTATGCTGCTAAGAGAAGCCTCGGCTGATCCACTTCTGGAGAGATACAATGTGATAATTCTTGATGAGGCACATGAGCGAACCTTGGCAACCGATGTTCTGTTCGGACTTCTCAAAGAGGTTCTTATTAAAAGGCCTGATCTGAAATTAGTCATCATGAGTGCAACACTCGAGGCTGAGAAATTTCAGGATTACTTTAATGTTGCACCGCTGATAAAGGTGCCTGGAAGGCTACATCCTGTGGATCTTTTTTATACACCGGAGCCTGAAACAGATTACCTGGAAGCTGCCATTCGGACAGTTGTGCAGATACATATGCGTGAACCTCCAGGTGACATCCTTCTGTTCCTCACTGGAGAGGAAGAGATAGAAGATGCTTGTAGGAAGATAAAAAAGGAAATCAATGATTTGGGTGATCAGTTTGGTCCAGTGAAAGTGGTGCCCTTGTATTCTTCACTCGCTCTGGTAATGCAGCAAAAGATATTCGAACCCGCTCCTGCTCCTTTGAAAGATGGTGGCCCGCCGGGAAGGAAGATTGTAGTGTCCACCAACATTGCTGAAACTTCCCTGACAATTGACGGTATAGTTTATGTTATTGATCCTGGATTCTCAAAGCAAAAAATTTATAATCCACGTGTACGAGTTGAGTCCTTGCTGGTAACTCCGATATCTAAAGCAAGCGCCCATCAAAGATCAGGTCGTGCTGGTAGAACATGTCCTGGAAAATGTTTCAGACTTTACACTGAAAATAGTTTCAATACTGATCTACAACCTCAAACATATCCTGAATTACTGAGGTCAGATCTGGCAAATACTGTTCTCACTCTGAAGAAGCTTGGGATTGATGATCTGGTGCATTTTGACTTTATGGATCCTCCTGCTCCTGAGACTTTGATGCGGGCATTGGAAGTCTTGAATTACTTGGGTGCTCTGGATGATGAGGGGAACCTAACCAAGTTGGGAGAAATGATGAGTGAGTTTCCTTTGGATCCTCAGATGTCGAAGATGCTTATTGTCAGCCCTGAATTCAATTGTTCCAATGAGATCCTCACAATAACTGCTATGCTCTCAGGTTTGTTAGTTTTTTCCTTCCCTTTTCTCTCTTTTTGCTTTTTAACTAGTTCTTCTGTTCTTTCGATTTACGTTTGTGCAGTTGCTTGTTGCTATCCTGAATGGTTACATTTCAAGGAAAATTTCCAACTTGCTTAAAATGCGTTACTTCTATTCTTGTTTCTTGTCCTTAGTATTTCTCGTATTTTTTAGGAATGAAAACAAGGAAAAATTATAAAAATGCTGTTATTCATGTCATACATTTAATCACCAAAATAGATTTGTTCTCCAAAAGTAGGTTCTCGGGCTCCCTGTGTCAGTCCCATTGATATGGTGGGCTATAAATTTTTAAATTTAGAGCTTATGCCAATAGATTCAATTCCTTGTCATTCACTTGTGAAGGTAATGGCATTGTCTCGTCTCTATGCATCTGACTCATCCGTGATAATAATTTCTTTCTCTAGCACCCCCTTGCTTTGTCCGGCCTAAGGAAGCGCAGAGAATTGCAGATGAAGCAAAAGCTCAATTCAGCCACATCTATGGGGATCACCTCACACTCCTAAATGTATTTCATGCATACAAACAAAACAGTAAGTACAACACTGAAGCCAAATCAAATCCTGTTTCATCTTCTGCCTATCATTCTAATTTTTGTCAAACAGATGAAGATCCTCAATGGTGCTTTGACAATTTCATCAACCCACGAGCCCTAAAGGTTGCAAGCAGCGTTAGGCAGCAGCTGGCGCGGATCATGTCCAGACTCAAGCTTAAGCTATGCAGCACAAATTTCAATAGCAAGGCCTATTACATCAACATCCGAAAGGCTCTGCTCTCCGGATATTTCATGCAGGTAGCTCATCTTGAGAGTACAGGCGAATACATGACGGTGAAGGACAACCAGGTAATGTCTTCTCTCCCTTTAAATGTTTGCCATCTCTTCTGGTGAATTTCCTCCTTATGTCTGAAACCGGTTGCAGTCGGTTCATTTGCATCCTTCAACCTGTTTGGAGCATAAGCCTGAGTGGGTCGTTTACAATGAATATGTCCTGACCAGTAGAGACTTCATTCGCACTGTCACTGATATTCGTGGAGACTGGTGTGTACAAGAAACATCTGCTTCTTCAAATCATTGATATATTTATCTTAACATTTGCCAAATTTGATGAAATGTTTTGTTATACAGGTTGGTTGACATAGCTCCACATTACTATGATCTCAGCAATTTTCCGCCCGGAGAGGCAAGAGAAGTCCTCGAAAGGCTGTACGCCAAACACTAGCAGGAGATTGGTGGGAGTTCGACGTGAAACAGAGCGAAATAGCTTGTGTTGTTTATGGGATATCATCTCAAACATTGGAGATATCTGTGTGTATACTTGGTTTTAGCTTGTGTTGTTTATGAGATACCATCTCAAACATGAGAAGATTATTCATTATCTACAGGTTTAGACCATGTTTACATTCAATATGTTTCATATTTTTCACTGCAACTCAACTCAATTTGTTTGTGAGAATTTTAAATTCTCAAACTCTGTAATTTGTATGTATTAAAGTACTTGTTTCTTTATTTACTGTAAATTCTGTTAAAACATTCTAGTTGCATTTTGTATGCTACTTGTTTACACAAAGTGAAGTGTGAATATATATATGGATTTAACTCATCTACCCAAATTACTGTTTTATTAGAGATATTTATTTATAATTGTTGGATGATGAATAACGACTATTATTTACATATATATACTGTATATATTTACTGTTTATAATCACGGTACACCATTCATAATACTATTTGGCAGTTTATAATTACTGCACATCATTCGTAATACTATTTAATATTGTTTATTTGACGTTAGATGATAATTCAACAGTTATTGTTTATCATGAATGCTACTAAATTTTAAGAACGGCTTAGTTATTGATCGTCTTGAAGACCATCTAGAATCCCAATCCCGAGGTTTTTTTAAGAAATAATAAAACAACCTCGAGATCACAAACAATTCATGATCCCGAGGTTTAATGATCAAGTCATGATCCCGAGGCACGCCACGTGGCTACGAAGGTGGGTCCCACAAACCACGCCATCGTCACCCACTAGACCACTACGCGATGGGCACAGCGTTAATCGTGTGTCGATCTAAAAGATCTTTAATACAATCTCCACCCAAACACTAGACTTTAGTGTCACTCTCCACGCCTGGCACTTTCTTTGTTCGATACGTGTCTCATTATTATTGGTCAGTCCTTTTTTAGTGTCTATTTTCTCGGTGGAAATAAGTCCAGCCTTTTTTGGCTCCATCCGCCGTTGGTTCTACTCATTCAATCATTGCTTGCCTTCTACTCCAAAAAAAAGAGCGCGACGGTGAGAAAGTGAGCTGAATCTCGTCGCCGGCGATCTCGTCGGAGATGTCGCTGCGGCCGGGAACGCGGGTGGAGGTGCGGAAGAAGGGGTACAAAACGGGGGTGGATGTGGAGGAGGCGCGGCGGCGCCGGGAGGACAACCTTGTCGAGATCCGGAAAAACAAGCGCGAAGACAACCTCCTCAAAAAGCGCCGCGAGGCTATCCTCCTCGCCGCCTCCGCCGCTCCCTCTCTCGATCCCGCTTCCCTCCCCTCTGCCCCGATCGACAAGAAGGTGCTCTTTTGATTGTTTTTGGTGATTTTCGTTGTAATGCAATAACAGAGATATAGATCTATTGATTTCGTAGATCACTTGGAATTATGGTTTGAAATGTGTTGAGAGATTTGCTGATTTTTTTTATTTATTAGATTTTGCCATTGTAGCATCGGATCACGAGTGAATTTTCTGAATTGTTTTGATTTGTGATTGATTTAGCGAATGCGTTCTGTTTGGTTAGTATAGATCTGCTAGTTTGGAGTTGCATTTGAATAGAACAGGGGCTTATTCAAGTGCTCTCTCTATTATAATATTCTTGAGGAATTGGAAATTTCATCATTGTGAAAAAAAATCTAGTTTTTTTATTTCTATGCATCTGATTATTGTTGAAATTTTCCTTCTGGCAGTGATTATTTTAAGGCCTTTAAGTTGTTTTAAAAATTTTTAGATCACTCTAGTTTCGGACAAGCCACTATCCCCCAACCATTAAGTTGGGAGGGATTTGAACTCTTGACCTTGGACTTGGGAGAGAAATGAAATATCACTCTCCGACTATGGAGGTGGTGACTATATATTTGTAATGATGATTTCTTTTTTCGTGCCAACATTTCTTAAACTTTGGGTTCTTATTTGTTCAAATTAATTTGTTGAGTGGTTTTATTGCGGACAATGAAGCCAAAGGTATATAAAAGCATACCAGGCGGACATCTAAATGGAGACATGGGGTTTGATATCAAATTAGAAGTTTCTTATCGTTTTTTCTAGTTGTGTTTGTTTTGCGAATAATTAGGTTTATATAAACATGTGAATGCTTCAAGTAGCAAGCTTCTTTGGATGAATAAAAAGCTTTGATATATTGCTACCTTGTGTGAAGATCAATCCTCTGTGGACCAATTATGGAACATTTGAGTGTTTCAATATAAATAAGATTACCGAGTGTCTTTTTTTTTTTTTTTTCTAAACTAAATGCCTCAGTTTGTCATCTAAATCAGTAGCATTGGAATTTATCTAACTACAAAACCAGTCCTGAATTACATGTTTGGATGCAATTGTCTTGCATCAGGTTTCTTTTTAATTTGTTTTGCATACTTGATTGTGAGAATAATGATTCTTTCCTTCTTGTGCCAAAAGTATGTGGTTTCTTAGAAGTTATTCTGGTAAGATCTTAAAGCGGGCCATCAAATATGCATCTGAAGATTTTCTGAAGAATGGTCTATACTATAATCATATCTGTTGTCTTTTTGTTGGACCTAAAATAAATCTAGTTGCGCTATCCTCTTGCAGTTGGAAAGCCTTCCTGCAATGGTACAAGGGGTATGGTCTGAGAATCCCACTTTACAGTTGGAAGCCACCACTCAGTTTAGGAAGCTCTTATCAATCGGTATGGATTCATAATTTGGTTTTTCTTCTTTTGTGGATTTATGTTGTTTTTGTTATTAGTAATCAATTTTGGTATATTTTTTTAGAGCGCAGTCCTCCAATTGAGGAAGTCATCAAGGCAGGGGTTGTCCCACGGTTTGTTGAATTTCTTTCAAGACATGATCTGCCACAGCTGCAGGTTTGTTTGTCTTTAGCATTTAATGACACCCCATTTATGGGTCAATGTCTGCATGCCCTTGTTATAGTTTTGTACTCGTTTGTGTTAAAGTTTTTATGTTGAGATTTTAAACTTAATAATATTTTCCTTCTAGTTTGAGGCTGCTTGGGCACTGACAAATGTTGCTTCTGGAACTTCTGAACATACAAGAGTTGTGATAGAACATGGTGCTGTCCCAAAGTTTGTGCAGCTTCTGAGCTCTCCAAGTGATGATGTTAGGGAACAGGTTGGTTCTCTCATGCTAATCTTTCTTAGTGATGTTCACTTTAGATGTAAAATGACAATATAAACTCCTTTGCTAGTCAATTTTTTCTCCATGGTTACTTGTTCTGTTGAACAGGCTGTATGGGCCCTAGGTAATGTTGCTGGTGACTCCCCAAGTTGTAGGGATCTTGTTCTTGGTCATGGTGCCCTGATCCCGTTACTGTCTCAGTTGAATGAGCATTCAAAAATATCTATGCTGCGGAATGCTACCTGGACATTATCTAACTTTTGCCGAGGAAAGCCACCAGCACCATTTGAGCAGGTGAGAGCTGTGAGAGTACCTAAAAAGTTTTTTTTTTTTTTTTTTGACACATACTTATTTGCTGTCGGGTGCTATTCCCGTTGATTGGTTTCAGACAAGACCTGCGCTGCAAGCACTTCAGCACCTAATTCACTCAACTGATGAGGAAGTTCTGACTGATGCTTGTTGGGCTCTTTCCTATCTTTCTGATGGAACCAATGATAAAATTCAAGCTGTGATCGAGGCTGGTGTCTGTCCAAGGCTTGTGGAGCTTCTGCTGTAAGTGACTACTGTTTGCTTTAGTTCTTTCATAGGCAACCATTGATAATTTGGTTAATTTATTCAGCTAATATGATTCATGTTTTATCCAGTCATCCATCTCCTACAGTCCTAATTCCTGCTCTGAGGACAGTGGGTAACATTGTCACCGGAGATGATTCTCAGACTCAGGTATCTATCATATTCAGATATCCAAGTAGATGACATGGTTGTTATTCAACCGGAATCATATGGGAATCAAATTATAAACTTTGAGCAACTGTTGCTCATCTAGCTGGATACTTTCATATTTTCTGTCCCAAAAGTAATGACATTTCTTCTCTTAAGACAAAATGTCTTTTTTAGTTGACCATAAGAGATCCCTGTTATCACAGAATGTCAGGGAAGGCTGAAGTGGTTTAAATTCATGTGCACGCATGTGAAATAAAATTTACTTTTCAACATCTTTTTCAGTTATAGCCTGCTTATCTGCCATCTTCATGCAGACTGTATTAGGTCGCTTTGATTTACTTTGCTGAAATATTGATGTTGATATTTAAATTCTAATATATGCATTTCCTTTCTGATGCTATAACTTCTAATTGATTGATTTCTTGTTTCCATAGTTCATAATAGACAACGGGGTACTCCCTTGTCTCCTCCAACTTCTGACCCAAAGCTACAAAAAGAGCATCAAGAAAGAAGCTTGTTGGACCATTTCAAACATCACTGCTGGAAATAGAGCTCAGATCCAGGCAAAGATTTGTCTTGAGTTTGCATTGTATTCTGTGGGAAAAAAACTTGAAATTAGCGCTGATTTTGATGCTCCTTTACAGGCTGTCATTGATGCAAACATCATCAGTCCTCTAGTGCATCTGCTGCAACATGCAGAATTTGACATCAAGAAAGAGGCTGCATGGGCCATATCAAATGCAACTTCCGGTGGTTCAAGTGAGCAGATTCAGTATGTTACATTGTTCCTCTATGTGTATCAAATTCTTTGTTCACTTATAATTATAATTATCATGTTGGAATGCAGATGGCTTCATAAAAATTTAGTTTATTACAAAGTTATTCGCAAGATGGTTAAACCCCTGCATTTCTGTTACAGTGAAATAGATGTTTCTTAAAGATCACTATCTAACCTTCTGAATTCAATTGGTTACCCATGATAGAAATAGTTGATGCCTTTTATTTTTTGCTCAAAACCCATATTTATGATCATATGTTCCAAACGCTAAGAACTAAATGAATTGAATGTTAGAACACATTATCCACTGACCACCAGTGGTTTGGCATATTGTGTCATTAACTCAAAACTTTTAATGGTGTTTGCAGCTACTTGGTGAGTCAAGGCTGCATTAAGCCACTATGTGATCTTCTTGTCTGCCCAGACCCGAGGATTGTAACAGTCTGCCTTGAAGGCCTTGAGAACATCCTAAAGGTGGGTGAGGCCGAAAAAGAACTGGGGAAAACTGATGGAGTGAATATATATGCTCAGATGATCGACGATTGTGAGGGTTTGGATAAAATTGAGAATCTCCAGGGCCACGACAACAATGACATATATGAAAAGACCATTAAGATCTTGGAGACATACTGGGTTGAGGACGAAGAGGAGGAACGAAATGGAGCAGGCCCTAATGACGAAGAACAAGTATTTCATTTCGGCGGAGGCCAGCCAGCTCTTCCTAATGGTGGATTCAAATTTGGCTGATTGTACCCAAATGTCTTGTTTTCACAACTCAATAGGTGGTTTTTTTTGCTAGAACACATTCACCCTGTTTCAATACTTAATTTTCCTGCCAAAGGATCAGGATTTTTTTTTATTGACTTTTTTTATTGCATTGGTTCATGAATTAGTTTTTATATGACAGACTGCTATACTTGTTTGTCTTTTCATGTATTTGAGAATTGTAATCTCCCTGTTGGATTGTGTCATGTTCATGACATTCAGTGTTCTTTTTATCTGTATTTTTTTCTGTATGAAATCAAAGTTGCTAATATCTTTCTTAGCAATGAGTGTTGAATGAATACACTTTGATCATGTTTGGTTGGTGAAATTTTGATAGATTTCTTAACAGTAGAGACTTCACATTTTCAAAAACATATGAGAAATTTTGACCGATTTTTTAACAGTAGAGACTTCACATTTTCAAAAACATATAAATAGTGTACGTCTACAGATAAAAAATCTATGGATGCTCATTATCAACCGTTCGATCTCGATTCAACGGCTAACAATAATGAACTGTAACTACTATGGATCATGATCAACTGTCAATTATCAACAGTTCATCAATGTCAGCCGTTGATGTTTTGCTATATATATATATATATATATATATATATATATATATATATATATGTATGAGCATCCATAATCTACAAACATCAATAGATTTTGAATCTACGAACGTTCATATCAACTGTGCACATGAGAAATAGGATACACAGTATTTTTGATAACTGTTCAATCAATTTATGTAATATCTCAACAAATCTCTAAAACCATCCAACCATATTTTTACTATACCTACAAATATAAAAAACCAAAATCTAAAACTAAACTCTCCACAATTCATGTATTATACATCCAACGCTGTGGATGTCCTTAGATTATCAGTCCTATATATATACACACATATATATATATATGCAGTGCTTATATAAATAAACAACCGATGGATAATGATCCAACTGTTTTAAATCAAGCATCCTTAGAAAACAATAATCAGTAATCTAGGATCTAGGGACTTACTAAGATTACCTTTTGCCATATATATATATATATATATATATATATATATATATATATATATAATAAATAAATAAAATACCAAGTTTTTTAATTGAAAAAAAAGGATATTATTCACATCTTTGTGACAGTCTAGTTCCGCTGTTCCCACTGGTGGCCCGAGCGCCGCCGTCGCCATCGCCATCGCCGTCACCTCCTTGCCATCCTCTCCCCTTTGCTTCTCGCTTCGGTGGAATCCTCTCCACCGTAAGGTACGCCAATCGTTTCAATTTGGACCGTGTTGTTTGCGTCTATGGCCCCCAATTGTTGTTTATGATTAGGGCATGTTTAGGGCCTTTCCTTTTTTGTTCTTTGTTTAGTTCCAATTTTTCTATTTGAATTTCAATGCGTTCAAGTGTAGTTTCAATTAATAATCTTTCCAAATTTTGGATTTTTAGTTGATTTTTTTTCACCTCATAAGTTTGCATGGAATTCAGTTTGTCAAAACCATGAATTTGGAACTGATATTTCTGTAGATAGATTAGGATTCTTACTATGTGGTTGTATTTTTCATTTTGATAGAAAAATCTAATACTTTTGTGCAGCAATGAAACGGATGAGTGAAAATTTCTTATCTGTTTAATGTAGATGATGTACTTGAAAGAAGGTTGTGATCTGTTGTTGAAAGCCAGAAAACCTGCAATGCAGGTAGTCCTTAACATGAATTTGATCCCCGAGAACACGAAACATGTGCAAGGATTTCAATTAAGGGAGTTTGATGTTGTGAAGAGGCTGCAACACGAGAGGGATGTTAGCACAGCACTTGAGTATTTCAAGTCGGTGGTGGATTCAAGAGTTTTCAAGCACACGACACGAACGTTTCAGGTAATGATTGAGAAGCTGGGGAAGGAAGATCAGATGGATGCTGTTCAGTATCTTCTGCAGCAAATGAAGTTGGAAGGATTAGTGTGTTCCGAAGAGATCTTTGTTAGTGTCATAAATTCGTATGCTCGAATAGGGTCTGCTGAACAAGCCTTGAAAACATTTTACAGAATCCGGGACCTTGGTTCCCAACCAACTGTGAAGATTTACAACCATCTTTTGGATGCCTTGCTTAAGGAAAACAAGTTTAGCATGATCAATCCTATATATAACAATATGAAGAAAGATGGATTGGAGCCGAATGTGTTTACTTATAATATGCTTATTAAAGGGTTGTGCCAGAATGATCGGGTTGATGCAGCCTGTAAACTACTGAGGGAGATGACGAATAAGGGGCATTGTCCAGATGGGGTGAGCTATACAACAATAGTATCCAAGCTTTGCCAGGATGGGAAGTTGGATGAAGCGAGGGAGCTGACTAGGAGTATAGCTCCGTCAGTGCCTGCTTATAATGCTTTGATAAATGGCATGTGTGGAGAATTTAGAATGAGAGAGGTGTTCTGTTTAGTTGATGAAATGTCGATTAAGGGAATATGCCCTAATGTTATTACCTATACCACAATAATTAGTGCACTATGCAAGACGGCGGACATCAAGCTATCTCTTTGTGTTTTAGCCCTGATGTTTGCTAGGGGTTGTTGCCCTAACGTTTTGACTTTTACTTCTTTGATGAAGGGATTTCTTGATGAAGGTAGAGTGCCTGAGGCTCTTGAAGTTTGGAATCAAATGCTTCAAGAAGGATGCGTGCCTAATGTCATCGCTTATAATGTTCTTATTCACGGTCTCTGCTGCAATAGTAATCTGAATAAAGCTATGGTTGTCTTTGAGGAGATGGAAAGAAAGAGCTATATTCCTAATGTCAGGACCTACGGTGCTCTTATTGATGGTTTCTCCAAAGCGGGAGACTTGGAAAGCGCTACAATGATGTGGAATAAAATGTTAAGCAGTGGTTGCAAGCCTAATGTTGTTGTATACACCTGCATGGCGGATGCTCTGTGCAGGAATTCTATGTTTGATCAAGCTCAGCGTCTTATTAAGATCATGTTTGAAGACAACTGCCCTCCAAACACAATAACCTTCAACATATTAATTAAAGGTCTATGTGACAACAGCAGGAGTTCCGAGGCCTTGAATATATTATGTGAGATGAAAGAACAAGGCTGTGTACCAAGTTCTCAGACATATAATGAGTTGATTGATGGTTTCTGTAAAGAAGGAAAGATGATGGAAGTGTCCCAATTAGTAAATGAGATGTTAGAAAATGGAGTGGGCTTTAGCCTAGTGACATACAACACTATAATATATGCCCTTGCCAAGGACAATAGGGTCAAGGAGGCTTTACTACTATTAGGAAAGATGATAATTAGGGGAGTTACCCCTGATTTTGTTACATTCAACTCAATCATTCATGCTTACTCTAAGGAAGGTAAACTAAGGTCAGCCGCTGAATTTCTTGGCAGAATGGCAACAGAAAATTGTCAACGGGATGTGTTTACATACACTACTATTATATCCGGGCTTTGTGGTCAACAGAGATTAGAAGATTCTGTAGTCTGCCTTGTAAGGATGATAAATGAAGGTGTTTCTCCAAATGCTGCCACATGGAATGTAATGGTACGAGCTATTTTTGAAAATGTCGGTATTGCTATGGCTGTAAATTCATTGGACGATCTTTTGAGTGAAAGGCTAATATAGGGAAGTTCGAATGATGTATGGTTTCTAAAGATTACCAAAGATTTGAATTTTCTAGCAGTTAATCCAGTTGTACCGTGTGATCGTCAGGAATTGTTTGCATGGTTTGAACTTGCATTAGTTAAGAGCTCTGGGGAATTAGAAGCAGTACATACCAGAATCATTTTTTAAGTCACAATCTATTTGCAGAAAGGCTGTTTGTTTTTACTGGTATCACCTGTAAATTCAGTGAAAAGCTGGGGATTGGGGCAGTCCTTGCATAATAACTGACAGGATGAGTCCAGCAGGTATGTCTGCTACTCTAAATCAGGATGTATTGCGAATTCGTACCATGTCTTCCTTGCTAATAAACACATGAATAAATAGTTTCCTTATTATTTAAATCCATACCATGGTTTTTGAAGGATTTAACAAAGCTCTGGTCTCATTTATTTTTATCTAAATAGGACGTCATATCTGATCAAAACCAGTTGATCTTGATCTTTTCTTTTTATTATTATTATTATTATTATTATTATTATTATTATTATTTTTTGTCAAACATGAAACAATGCAACAGACACACAAGCACACACAATGAACCTTAGGTTTGACATAGTGCTTATGGCACAATATGTCTTCACCTTATTAGTTTCATACAAACATCATAACATCATTCAAATTATAAGCGAGAAGGTAATCTAGATACATTGTATTGAATACATTTGGAGTCTTTATTTGTCCACCTTCATCAGAGATTCTTGTATACTTTATCAATCTCAGCCTACACAAAAGATAAACATGGTTAATAATAAGGAAACAGCAGATATTGGAAGTTAAGAGGAAAATGGCTTGCTGACCTGATAGTATTTTAGCATCTGAGCTCTTTTCTTCTTCATCGTAGGAGTTACTTGATCTCTTTCTATACTGAAGGGCACAGGCTCCAGCACAACCCCTTTAATGTACTCAAAACCTTTCAGCTGTTTTAGTGACAGAATTAATTGTCATCCAGGTCTCGCATGTAAAATCGTATTATTCCAAATATTGTATAAATTCTTGAAAGCTATTCTAAATGATTGAATGTTACTTCTTTAAAAAATATTTATGAACTCATTTATGTTAAATTGATGGATAAGTCTTATCAAAATTTCATACCTTGTTCTTTTCAGCAATTGTCTTGAGCTCATTGAGAATGTGTATTTTCAGGGCATCAAGAGAGCAGAGTTCTGTGAATGAACCAGCGTGTCAGGTTGATTTTGCCCAAATTCTCGTATTGCCTTCGTGTGGATTAACCACTGCCACAAGCTTTGATTGGAAGCTGTCTCCATAAACCCAAATCTACAAGAAGATGCTTACCATTATCAAGAAATCTTGTGAAAATTGCAAAAGACCTTGTAAAAAAAATAAAAAGAATGACTCTACAGACATACATCTTCAAGAATTGAAGCACAACTGTATACTTTCTCCAGGTACTCAACTGCAACATACTCCCCTTGAGAAAGCTTAAAGATGTTCTTCTTCCTGTCAATGATCTTCAACACTCCATCAGAATTCATCTCCCCTATATCCCCTGGTGAAGCAAACAAAATGGTTAGAGTTTTCAATTGAATTCTGCGTTTACTTGACTGCATGATGAAACGGCCATTGTTGCACCTGTATGAAACCAGCCATCTCTGATGGCCTCTTTTGTCAATTCAGGGTTCTTGTAGTACCCAGTGAAAACTGTCTTCCCTCTGATGCAGACCTCCCCCCGTGAAGGAATGCCAAGAGGATCATAACCCATCTCTGGCACGGCTTCCAGCCGGAGATCAACATATGCAGAAGGAACGCCAACAGCTCCAACCATGGTCATCTCATCAGGTAATCCAGCTGTACTTGGTCCACAGGTTTCTGTTAGCCCTGAAATTTTCTTTTACAAGTAAATTTGACTACTTTCTAGGGATATTTAAGCAAAACTCACAAGGACTAAAATGAGAAAAAAAAGGCTAGTCAGTACTCAGTAATCACCATAGGCTTGCACGAAAAAGGCACAGCTTGTAACTTTTAAGAATTCTTCGATCTCAGTACTCAATGGAGCACCACCAGATATTAGTAAACGAATTCTACCTCCCAATTGAGCATGCACCTAAATTAGTAGAAAAAATAGTTAGGTTTTAAGAACCAAGGAAAAATGTCATGTTACCCTAAAACAGTGGTTATTTGCATATATGTGTATATGTCTTTGATTTAGTGGGGTAAATAATAGAACAGAGGATTTTGTCGTATATAGACACATAAAATAAATTGAAAATCGTGTAAATACCCCTAGAAAGCACTGTTAACATGCGCTCTCATTCAACTATATATTTATGGTTCTAGTATGTGTGCAAAAAAGACCAAAAACAAAAATGTTGTTGTGAATTTTTTCTCTTGAAGTTTGAGTAGAGTGCAGAGCAAACACCGAGGAAAACCTTGTGAAATGCCAAGAAGTCTGCCAAAGGTGAGGCGTTCTTGTGTTTATAGCCTGATCTCATCCAGAACAGTTTACTGCAATGCAAAGATAAATAAATAAATAAGGAATACAGAATTAATTTTTAGAGAGAGAGATGGAGATAGAGATAGACACTTACTGATTGTATAAAATATTGAAGATCATCCTTCTCAATGGCCTGAGTTCTTGCAAGGCCTTGAGAACTCCTGGACATCAAGAAAATATATTATGTCCACAGAGAGAAAAAACTAGTTTATTTTTTAATGTAAACACGTTAGTATATGTATGTACCTTCATGAATTCTTTCAAAAACTCTGGGAACTCCGGCAAAAACAGTTGGTTTCAGTTCCATGAGATCATCTCTCAAAGCATTGACATCCTTAGAATAAGAATCACTTGAGTTACCGGTGAGTTTCAGAAATCCAAAATGAAGTGTTTATCTTATAATTTTATGGTTGAATGTACCCCTTGATAGTAGCCTACAGAGGCACCTTTGTGGAAGAAATACTCCTCAACCACACGGTCAATGACATGAGCCAAGGGGAGGAATGAGAGATAAACATCGTCTACTGTCATCTAAGATTTTGCAAATTTGAAATAAGTTATTGAGTTCGAATTGAAATTCAGAATGAGATAAAGCTTTTACCTTGTCTTCAAATTGCTCTAAGAAAAGATCAATTCCTTTTACGCACGAAGCATAGTTTTCATGAGTGAGGATGACTCCTTTTGGATTTCCACATGTTCCACTTGTGTACATTATAGTGCAAATGTCAAGAGGCCTAGGAGGATGTGGATCACATGGGTACTCTTTTCCCTTATGTTTTCAATTAATTATTTGTGAGAACAAGAACAGAGGAATGAAATCTTGGAAATTATCATGAGAAATACACTTCAATTCACTGTTTATGAGTACAAGTATAGAAACAAACCATATGGAGAAACTCATTCCACGAAAACACTTTGATTCCATGTTTTGCAGCATTAGAACTTTGCTCCCTTGTTAGTGAAGTGAATGAAACCATTGCTGTGATTAATTAAGGAGTGAACATCATTAGAATATTAATTATTCACGCTTAATCTCACGATAATATAAGTTAGTACCTTTGATTTTCTTGGCAGAACTGCAATCAGAGGACAATAGCTGCAGATAAGGTATATTTAACAGAAGATCAAATAGAGAAAAAAATGAAACACCGATCATGAAGAAATATTAAACTTCTCACTTGTTCCACTTTCTTATCTTGCACAAACACAAACTCTATTTCTGCATGTTCTATTATGTAATCAACAGCTCCAGCCCCTGTTTTCGTGCATGAAATATTAGTAGCTTATAGACAAAATTCAAGTGGGAATTACTTTGAATTGCTTACCAAGAGTATCGTAGAGAGGAACACAGATTAAACTATATCCATTGCAAGCCTGAAAATAGCTGAATCTAGTTAGCAATTGCAGGTATATGAGAACCAAATAGAGACCGCCGAAGATTTATAAGCAAACCTCCATTGCTACCACCCATTGAGGACAGTTTACTCCATAGATACCGATTCGTGAACCCTACAAAATCAAAAAATATCATTAATTAATGGTTCGATAGATCAAAATCAATGTAATGTTGCTTACTCTTTGTGCACCAAGCTGCTGCAAAGCCGAACCAACATTCAACACTTCCTCGTATATTTCCTTGTATGTTTTCCATAAATAATGTCCAGCCTGCAGCATGATCATCAATTATGTTCTAGTAACACAAACAAGAGGTCTGTAGATAAGTACCTTTTCATTAGTAAATTCACGCCAGCCAAGCATTTTATTTTGAGGATACTTTTCTGCTGCAAATCTGCAGAAAAGATGATTCTATACATAAATGTTCTTGATCAGCATTCTTCATTATCAGGAAAAGAGATATGGAATTGAGCAACTGATACCTGAATACTTCCCATGAGGTGTTCGTATTGGAATCAAGAGGTGGAAAGCCATCCTTTGCGAGGATACTTCGGTACACCGGACCGACCGAAGGTTCGTCATTTTCACCTTGCTTTCCATTCTCCACTTGGACAGCATAAGTTTTCATCATTGCTCCTCTTTTTCACTTACAATTCTTGACACAAAGTGTAACACTCTTTACTGACCTTCAAAGTGGAAAATTCAGGCACATAAGAAACTCATCAAAGAGGCATGAACTATCTAACCAATCACAGATTCTCTTTTGCTGTTAATAAAACAATATTGATATTACTATGCCTTATAGAACAGTAGAACTCTTCATGGATTTAAAGCACATCAGTGATCACAAGATATGTCTCTTTCGCAATAATCCAGTGGTTGCCGTTGCATTAAAGGTGTTTGCTTTCTTTAGGTTTTGGAACACTCTTTTTGCGTCTCCATTAAATGAAACCAGCCATTCTTATCCTTACATATTGCTCATACATATATTTATGCAGTGAATTCATGCTAATGTTTGTTTGATTCTGTGACAAATTAAATAATTTTTCGGTGTAACTCGGTATAAATATGTAATAGAGATGTTGTTAGGCCATCATAATCTTGTACAGAATGTCCATAAATTCATATCACTAGAAGGAGGTTTTGTCCTTTTTTTTTTTTTTTTTGAAGAGGTTGGAAGAAATTAACAACAGAGGAAGAAAAATGAATGTGCATGTGAAGAATTTAATGAAGGCTTTAGGCCAAACAATGAACTCTTGCCGAAGAGGTCAATGAGAGCGCAAATGTGAGTTTCAGACAGGGAAAAGGCATTCATATTCATTGATTTATATATATACATATACATAACAATTTATGTTTCTCCAAAAAAATTTAGACATTTTTCTTTGGCTTTCTTGTTTTGTTAGCATTTTCATATCTTCATATTGTAAGTGAGATGGAAGGCTGAGATGAAGAATTCCAGTTAAAAATTAACTTGAATTTTTAATAACGAAGCATTAAGTTTGATTATTATAGGTTTGATGCAGTCTGTCTGTGATGGCAATAACATTAAACTAAGTGTTTAGCTTTTATTTATTTATTTATTTATTCTTTTTTTTTTTTTACTTTTATGTCTTATATTTGGTCACTTTCAGTGGTTTCTTTTAATCACTCTTTTGATATATAATTAAATTAGAATTCAACTTTTCATATATATATATATATATATATTGAATTTTTTGGGGCTAGCCATGAGTCCATGCTCTCTCGTTTTGATAAGGGTGTTTTTTTTCCTAGATTTATTTTTTTTTTTTAATAAAATGGATAAATTATTTCACACTTTAAATTCTCAATCTATTTTTGGAAGGGTGCTGAGCTTTTGATATTTCACATAAAAGTCATCAGACTATCACTGTGAAAGGTGCACTTTAACGCCAAGATACTAGACTTGAAAGGTGCACTTTAACGCCAAGATACTTATCAACTTGGGTCCAGTTTAATTCATGTATTAATCGTATATCATGTCAGGATTCTTATCAACTTGGTTCTAATTTAATTCACATATTAAGTGAGCTTTATAAGCCTAAGAAAGTTGTAGAAAATTCAGCAGATTCTTTTTCAATAAACGCATTATACTTGAAATTATACTTGAACCATCCAATTTATACACTATTAAAGAAAGATCCTCAACTACAAACGCTTTATATTTTCATATATATTTATATATATATTTTGCGTATGATACATTAATGGGCATATAGGTAGCCTATAAAACTAAGAATAATTGGAAAATAGATAAATAAATAAAAATAAATAAAACAATATTCAAGCATTACTAGACAACGACTGGGAACATTCAACTCAACAATATGGTTACATAATGAAGAGAAGGAAAGATCACCAAAGAAATGTCGGTGCTCTTTCTAGGGCCTGCAGAAACTAAGAAAATTACTGGGAAAAGCGACATGTATAATTTCTAAGCATGATTTCATTACTCCAGCCATTGATTCTATTCTCATGATTCATGAATGTTTTTTTTATTTATTTTAACTGGAACAATGCTATGTTATCGGCTAAACTTCCATAATGAATAATAACTAATATATTTTTTTTCTTTCTTAATTTGTACAACCCATATTCCTAAATCATTATATGAATGCCAATTTTTTTTTTTTCCTTTTGAGAAAAAGGACAAGTCCTGAGTTAATCAAGAGACATGGGCGGAATTAATCTAATTTACAAAAGTACCATTACCCTTTTAATGGAGCCCTTAATATAACACAACACTTAACACTCTTATCTAATTCTGTGTGTGTGTGTGTGTGTGTGTGATTCTTGTACCTACACACCATTCTCATAATCTTGATAACCAATCTTATTAGCATTTAGAGATAAAAAGTCTTGTACACTAATAAAAAAAAAAAATAAAGGGTGTGATAGAAGCATTAAAAAACCAAAGCAGGCAGTATGGCTAACTATAAGGCCCATCTTTGGAAAACAAGAAAGAAACTTTCTCAATGGCATGGGCCTAGTTTGCACATTTTCATGACCAATCCATTTTTTCAACCAATTAACTCAACCAATTGACCGGTAAAACTTTATGTTAAGGTTTTAATTGGCCACATGCATTGTGTTCTATCACAATCTAATCCTGTTCTAAAAACCAAAGAGGATTCATGGAACCTGATGTTGACCACCATAATTAGTAAATAAGGTTGGTGGGCAGCTCACAGGAAGTAGCTGTGAATCATATTTTAACATTGGTACAGTTTTTGCAAAGAAATAGATAATATAAAGGGATATAAACATAATAATGAAACTATAGGGGCATTTTTAAGAGAAAAACTAATTGAGGGCAAAAATGAACTTCCTGGAAGAACACGTCTATGTACTGAACGTCATATTCCATTATTGAATTTGGGATACATCCCAACTGCCTTCTTTATGTCCCCCAACCATGCCCATTTATAACAAATTGATGAAATCCCTTCCTTGCCCTCCATTTAATCTCCTGAAGTACTTCGCTATCAATAATGTCCCTACCTTAAAGAAAATTTTTCCCAGAAATCCTTATTCTAATCCATGTCCAGCTTTTAACTTATTACTCACAGCTAACTCTAATCTGCCCTTAAGAAATCAAAAGAGCATGATGAGATAGAAATGAATAAACAAACATGTAGAGCAACAAATAACCCTAAAATGGAAACCATGGTTTTATCCCTCAATTAAATATATATATATATATATATATATATATATAGTTATATATATTTTATTTGGTTTACCTCTTTATTCCAAAAACATTGTCATATCTGCTGAAGCCAGCAAATTAATAGGTCCATGTATATGCAACCACATCAAATTCCACATCAGTGTAAAATTCAGGCGTGTGAGCAGATAACACAAAATGCATTGGAACGAACATAATTGGCCTTTTCAGAGTACAACAATTTTTTTTTTTTTAATAACCCTTAAATTGAGGGGTTGCAACCAACAAAGGCCATAATTTAAAACCATTAATGACATCCCAAAAACAAAAAAAAAAGGCCAATATAAACAACTAATAGCCCTTAAATTGTAAAACTTTGATCAGTATCATTATAAAACTTTGATTATCCCTAAGTGCCACACACTACCAAAATCTAATAAGGTTCATTTATTTCCACCTTTCGATACTTCTTTCAGAACATGAGCATTAAATTAAAGCTTTAATTGGCAGCAGAGTCACATGACTAGCTAACCACCCTTTGTCCTCTCCAATTTAAGGGGCATACTAGCAAATCTATCTAAGCCAAGGGGCAAAGAAATAACTCCCTTCCTATAAATGTCCACATTGGCATGCTCTCATTTGCAAATCTAAAGACTTCTGTTTTAGTGAGAGAAACATAGATAGAGAGAGAAATATGACAATTATCACAGAAGAGCTGAAAGCCAAGGCAGAGATTTACCAAGGAGATGAGATATGCCAGGTAAAGTCCAAGTTCCTGCTTCAAGAGGTAGGGCTGCCAAGAGGGCTCCTGCCACTGAAGGACATCATAGAGTGTGGATATGTTGAAGAGACTGGCTTTGTGTGGCTCAAACAAAAGAAGAAGATAGAACACTACTATGAAAAGATAGGAAAACTGGTATCTTATGCAACTGAGATCACTGCCTATGTAGAGAAAAATAAAATCAAGAACCTTACTGGAGTTAAGGCTAAGGAAATCTTGATTTGGATCACCATTAGTGAGATCACTGGCGACGACTCACCAAAGATGACGTTCAAGACCCCGGCTGGCCTGTTTAGGACTTTCCCGAGGGTGGCCTTTGAGCTCGAGGAGGACCTGAAGAAGGAGCAAAATTGAATGGTTAGACATAAAATAGATGATGAAGCCATTGCTATCTGGTCCGTGTCATGGTTGGTTACTTGTTCTTCCGGTACTATTAGCAGTATAATTTCATCTCATACTTTGTTACATGTCATGCTTTCCTAAGTTGAACTTTGTTGATTTCTCCACTGTCTTTGGCTTTCAAAACCTGCATCCTGGGAAGTTAAGATCTATGACAGTAGTGTATCAGTTTGAAACCATTAGCCAGAGATATATCTCAATTTGGTTAAAAATCAAAGGATTGAAATAGGGTGCTAGTATGATCTACTGGATGAAATTCTAATCATTAATTACAACCAAACATGTTCATTTATGTCATGCACTGGTCCATTAAACAAAAACGGATGGAAAATGTTTACAGATCTCACACTGTTGGAACTTGTTACATTTTATCATCCCTTTGGTTGGTGAATATCACTGCGATTGACCAAACAACTCCTGTTGTGACCAGATACACAAACACAAACACATGCAAGTCCCACATCTACAATCCAAGTGCCTGGCAAAACGGAAATTCATTAACAACAAGAAATGTGCAACCATGCTTGCAAAAGCTAGGCAAATGGAAACTATATTGTCAAGATTGTTAATTTTGCATAATTATCCCAATGGTCTGATGACCAGCATGAGAACATTTCTCAACAATATCACAACATAGAATGAAAATAGAATTGCGAAATAACAAACAAGATCCAGCTAATTAATAATGGAACCATCAGGAAAAGTGTCATTAAATTTTTGCTTCCATGTGTATCAAAGTGTGATATGAATATTAAGAGAACATGTACAAAAAACAAATGGTGTAGTTGGACAATAATCAGTTGGCTTGAGCAATTAATAAGAGAACATCTGAAACTGCCACGATGTAAAGAACTGTTAAAAGTTGCTTCTTTTGACAGCAGGTAATAAGAAACGAGATAGAAATTACAACTGATTTAAGAACCCAATAAGAAATTCATATTGAAAGGCAAATATAAGAACAAGTAGATTCTTTACTTGGAGCATTAAGCACACTTTTTTAGGTAGGGGTCTTAAGTGACACTCAAAAGACAAAATTGTCACATTTGGATTGCCTCTGGTAGCTATACTACTATATCACCTAATAAGGAAGCACTAGAATGAGGGACAAATAAATATTATCTAACCAACTCTAAGCTCAAAACTTAGCCTTCACAGACAAGAGATCAATCTTTGGCCAAGATACCTAACGCAGGAGAGGAAAGGTGAAAATCCTTGAAGCAAATAGTGAAGCAGATAAAGCTAAGCCTGGTGAATCTATTTTTTTTTTTTTTTGTACATATACAGATTCTGCAATGGACTTTGGTGTACCATTTACTATGTTGATCTACCCTGTTTGTGATCTCATAACATTGATGATTGCGTGAATGATACTACTGTAGCAAGATGAATGTTGGTTGTTGACAATAGACATGAGCCAAGCGCTGATTAGTAGAAAGGCAGACAGTGGTAGACATTGACTAAGTCCTTTTTCCTAGCAGTCTCAGCTGGCATTCTCTTTCTGGAAACTTTCATAGACAGGAAATAGCGAAAGGATACCAACAATTGAAGGCTCATGTTCAAGTAATTAAATATATACAACCAAGCAACTGCCAGAAAGCAAAGAAAGGAGATAATCTTTATAAACGCTACTACCTATTCGGGGAATCAAATACTAAAAGGTAATACAAAAGTATGAAATGAAAATAACTGCCTAAGACAACCAGCTAGCAGTAGTCTATACCTGTGAAGCTCTTAGCCATCTTCCTTCTATCCAGTCATAGTGAAGCCTGAGCTCTTTTTGCTCAAATTCCAGCTCCTCCTTGAAAGGTCTGAAGTAAACCATGTACTTCGAACCTCCAAGAACCTTCGAAATAACTCCTACCCACCACCCATCATTATGGAAGGCATCAACTTCTTCAAGCAAGTTGAACTTCTCAGGCACCGGGGTTTCTGGAGGAGTGGGTCTAATGTGCAGAGAATCCACAATTTCCTTCAAAAACTCAGTTTCATCATCTGTTTTCAAGTCTTTATACTCCACAAGGAACTTGTTCCTGCCTATCAATTCGAGTATAATTGCAGTAAACCACGCCCCACGGAAACCTTCATCATCACTGCTGACCTCCGCCAACATTCCTTCTCTAAGCTCCGTGTTTTTCATTCTCTGAAATAGAGGGTAACAGAGGGAAATAATAATAAGAACCAAAGAGATATAACATAAAGCCATCCACATTAAGTTGTGGATCAATCAGTGTAGCCATAGATATTGTAGAATCCATGAACGGACAAATGTGGTAGCCTCAGAAAACTCAATGAACTCCAAAGCTTACATATTAGTTTCTTCTAGAGGAGCCTGGTAGGAAATTACATTATGTCCTTTACAATGTACTGCAGAAATTAGAAGCATCACCCTGATCCTTTTTCTAGGGAAACTATCAAATGGGCTTTATCTTGATTCCCACATATATCTAGTAAATTGCGCAGCATTCATAGGTTTAATCCCAAGTTAATATTCTAGAGAACATACCAAGACAAAGAAAAAAAAGAAACTAATCAAGTAATCAATTATGGATGACAACATTTGAAGTACCATATTGAATATGTCCATGAAGGACACATGGCTGCTAGACCACTGGGGATTTTACCAAGTTATGAACGTTGACATAATGAAAAGCTCATTATCAATTAAAAGGGGCTGATAATGCAAGGATAAACTTCCAAACATAATTGTAAACTCCCGAGAAACATAAAGAATTATAGAAATGAGAAATAATGATTCAGTATTTTACAATTACTTCATTGCTTTTGCGAGTCTTTTACATCTAAAGTTAGAAACCAGCACATCTAACCGATATCATCCTAAATGATCCAAAAGTGGCAGGCACAAAATCTTCAGGTGGAATATTTGATACCAAAGCAAAAAAATAGTAACAAAATTTACATGGAAATAACAAGTCCTTGTGACTCTCAAAAGGCTGCAGTCGCATATGACTGCACCAAAAAAGAAAAACAGAGATCTTTAATTACAAAGCCAAGCCATGAGCATTTAAAAAAGATGAGAAGGCTACCATGAAACTATGAGATTTTATGTGATTGAGGGATTTCTTACCCTTGTCGGTCGTAACCATCGCCCATCAACCCAATCATAGCGAAGCCTCAATTCTGTACGACTAAATTTTATATCCTCTACCCAGTGCTTGGACTTGACATGATAAACAGGTCCATCACCAATCAGAGATATCACCCCTGACCACCAGCCATTGCAATAAAAAGCTTCAACCTCATCGAATTTGCAAAAATCTTTAATGTCCAATGTTTGGGGAGGAGGAGGCCTGATGTGCTGAGAACCAACAATCTCTCTCTGCAGTTCTTTGGCATAATATTCTAGCTGAAAATAACTATTCCAGATTGTCTTGACAATGATCGCAGGGAACCAAGCCACGGGTATATTTTGTTCAATTCGAGCAACTTCTACTTGAGTTCCAACAGGAAACATGGCTTCAGTTGTTCCCTGGAGAGGAAAAAAGGACAATCCAAAATCAACAAAATCAATGGCATATGCAAGAAGCGCAAGCCAACTATATATTTGAGGCATAAAAAACCAAGTAGACCTTCAGTTTTTGGACATCTCAACAAAATCAATAGTCTGGTAAATCATTTGTCTAAACCCAAAACAGTACAATTTGAAAATAAAGAATGACATGGAATAAAAGCTTATAAAAAACCAAAACAAATTTAGAGCAACATAATGACAACCAAGATATCAGTGGAAGTCCATACAAAACCTGCACTAACAGGTAAAAGATTCCTAAATCATTAAACAAAATAGAGACAAAAGGCGTAAAGCAATTGGAAAAAAATTACACTGAATCTTAAAATCTATATGAACAGAATTTACTTCAAACTCAAGCATATGTTAAAAAATAGATTCCGATGCAAACAGACAAATGTAAAAGATAGAACGGGAAGCACAAATACAGCTAATTAAACTCATTATAATCAATGTAACCCCAACCAAAACAAAAATTTTAGAGAAAAAAAGAAAGCTCCATCAAGAAACATCAGGCAGTTTATCAAATTCACACCAAAGCTCCATATGCCCGACAAAATTCCTTACAAAATGGAATCACAAAAATAAATCAGAATTCAGCACAGAAAACACAGCAAAGTTACCAATAAACATAGTCAAAACCTATGGAGATATCACCAAAGTTAGAAAATAAAAAACCTCAACAGCCAATGTACTTCTACTAACAAGGCAAATGAAGATCATCAACGACATGTATATATAAACTTTAAAAAAATAAAAAAGGGCATAATCTCAGACTAAATCGCACTCAAAAGAAAAATCTCAACAAGAAGTTTCATCCATTAAATAATCCAAACAAAAAGTACCAATCCAATTCATCCTGAAGAAAATCAGTCAAAAAAGAGTAATACCTTCGGATCCGGAACGACCCATCGGCCATTGATCCACTCGAGATGAGCCCTGACCTCCGGCGCACGGAACAAGATTGTCTCTCGAGTGGTTGGAAAGCAGACAGTGTACTTGTCCCTTTGTATATCAGAGAGAACACCAGTCCACCAGCCATCGTTGTGGTATGCGTCGACGGGCTGGTGGATCGCCAACCGCTGGCCTCGCGGGGACCGGAGACGTGGTGGCCTGGGCCGAACGTGGGAAGCAGGCACGGTCTCGCGAAGGGGACGGCAGTCCTGAGCGTCGACGACGATAGTACTGTAGTCGATGGTGTAGCGAGAGAGCTTAGGCATGAAACGAGCCACGCGGGCCTCATACCACGCGCCACGGAAGCCATCCTCGTCGCTGCTGACTTCCACCTCGTCTCCAGTTTTGAACGGCGTCTGCGCCGGCACCGCCATTGCCGGAGACCTCGCCTCCGACGAGCTAGGGTTTGGCGAGGACGAGGGTTTCCTTTTTTGGCGGGAAATGATGGTAAGTGGTGTTCAGAGGTCGCAGTGGAGGAGTGTTTGTTAGGTTTGCATTAAAAGTCTCGCTTGCCCTTCCGAAACGTGACACGTAATGCTTTACGATTCGTGCCAGGATTGATGGCGGATGACGACAACAGAGTTTATTATTTTTTTTAAAAAAAAAAAGACCTTATTTTCATAATATTTCTTCAAAATTAATCTTAAAATTAATTTTTTTAAATTTATAAAATAAAATTTTTAGTATTGTTATTTTTAAAATTTTTGATAATATATTTTGTTTATATAATTAAATATCTTAAAGTGTGAATTCGAAGGTGTTCCAACCAAACACCTTCTAAAATTTTTCAATTTTTTTTTTTAAAATCATATATAGTTATATTTCAAATCAGAGTCCTCACTTGCAACCATATTCAGTTCTTATTTTAATTTGGGTTTTCAAATAGTAATTTATATTTTTAATAGTGTTTGAATTTGAACCAATTTAATACACAAATTAATAGTGTTATGTCATTTTTAATGATTTCTTTTAAGGTTATGAAGAACTGCCGGGGCTATAAAAATAATTAGATTTTAATATTTAAGCAATGTTTTGTCGAGCTAAAACAATTATTTTTTTAAGATGCCAAAATAAATGTAGGTATGAAATTTGGCAAGCATTAACTGATATAATTCTGTATTTTTAATATAATAAACATTTTAGAAAAAATAGTTATTGTGAACTAATAAAGATAATTTATGATTTTTTAATATATTATGACAAAACTTAAAAATCAGAACCTAACAAAATTTAAAACAAAACAAAACACTTTTGATTTTTTTTTTAAATTACAATTTAAAAAAAATAGATAAACTACATTTATTTAAAAAAACAAATATAGAAAAAAAAAACAAAACAACAAGAGCCTAAGCTCTGTTTACTAACTTGATTGATACTTGAATCATTTCTATTATTTATAATGTCATAAAAATTAATTCTCAAAATTTGTTATGGCAAGAGAACTTTATGGTTTGTCTTCTCTTAATTTTATCAAATCACAGACCTCTCTTACAGGGATGGCAATAATCCCCAAACCCCGACCCGACCCGAATTCGACGGGTAAAATCCAGTTTGACCGGATTTTGATTAGGGGTTTGAGTAAAACCCGATTAATGTAAAGTAGGTGCGGGTATGCGAATCCCGATACCTGACTCGAACCCGAACCCAATCCGAAATTAATTAACAAATATACCCAATTATATATATTCAAATTTTTTTATTAGGGGTTTTAAATTCTTACTCTATGATGTTGAATTTGTCTATTTTGTGTTTCTTTGAATGTATATTTTCAATTGTTACTATATGGTTTCATTAAAAAAAAAACTATGATTTTTTATTGACGTTTTTAATTTTTACTTGATATTTTAATTTTATTTTAAATATTTTTAAATAAGATCAAGCCGGAGCGGGTACCCGATTACCCGTCATGTGTTGGTGTGAGTTGGGTTTTTGAAAACTCGTCGGGTTTGGATTCGAGTTTGGATATGGGGGCAGGTTAGCGGGTGCGGGTGCGGGTATGGCAAAACCCGCATCCAACCCTACCCGTTGCCATCCCTACCCTCTCAGAGAATTATTATTAATATTAAAAAAATAAGATTTTTTAAAAAATATTCAAATAAAATTTTGGCAGGGACTAATAAGTAATTTCATTTTTTCCTTCAAAATTATTCAATGGAAACGTAACTGACCGTTTCCCAACCTCGTTTCCTACCATATTTATATTGTCTTCCATTTCTTGGAACTGAAGGTTTCTCTGGTTCTCTCTCTCTCTCTCTCTCTCGATCTCCAATGGCGGGGAGGCTAGGGTTTCGCAGCTCGTCGCCGGGGGAACAGATGATCGTGGTGAGTACCCCTGCTCAGGAGCTTGCCCTTACTAACCTCGCCTACTGCTCCGGCTCCGATCTCCGCCGTTTTTCTTCTCCGGGATCGGCGCTCGCGCTCGCGCTCATCGGTGATTCGATTGTCCTCTCCCTCAGATATCCTTTTTAACAATCGCTTTTCTTTTACTGAATTATGTTATATGTTTCTTGATTTCAGTCTGTGCATTTTGATTTTTTCTTTTGGCTTATTTAGTACTTTGGTTGAATGAATGTATTCTGCGAGTTTATCTTGTTCTTTTGATCGAGATTTAGAATAATGTGTGGAATTTGGAGTTTCTTCGTTTCTTTCATTTGCTCAATTGATGCTTATAGGAATAGTTCTTCATAGGATCTGATGTTTAATTCATCTTAAATTTGGTGGGCATGTTAAAGAATTTCTAACAAAAAAGGCATAAATTTGGTTTAGTGATAATCGATTGTCATTCTTCCAGAAAAAAGGACAATAATTTGTGATTTGTGCTTGTGTGTTCCTCTCTGATTTTATTGAGCGGTTCTGCAATTTTTGCTTGAGACTGTTCTTCGACTTGAGATTAAGTGGTCAATCTTTAGATTAATGTTTGAAGTTTTTTAAGGTTTCTTGAATTCTTTCATTCTTTCAATTTTATAGGAATAGCTCTGTATAGGGTTTGGGATTCATAGATCAGCTCTAATGTTTTGTTCATCTTAAATTCAGTGTTCATATTTAAAAATTTGCAAGATGAAAGCATTAAACTGGTTTGGTTATTTTTATGTGTTTGCTAAGGCCAGCACAGGTTAGAAATATCTGCTGGTTTACTCATATCTGATTTCATTTACTATTCTGCAATGCTGTGTTGGCCTTTTCTTCTATGTTGAGAGGATCCTTGACAAAGCTTTACAGCTCATGATGGTGTCTATGATGGCCACATAGCTTTAAATGCCATGCAGCGGCGGCATACCAAAGTTTCCGCTGGAGACTCCATATCCATCAGCAGGTGTGAGATTCATTTGTATAGTAGATTGTCTTTGCTACCATTTTCCTTGATGAACCTATTTGTGTATGTCTTTTTTATTGTTTGCGCTAAATTTAATTTCAGATTCATCCCACCAGATAATTTCAATCTGGCTTTGTTGACATTAGAGATAGAGTTTGTCAAGGGAAAAGTCACGCGAAATGAGCAGGTCATTTCTCTGCCTGCATTATCCTGTTGTTTGAAATATTGATGGATTGTGCATGACAGACCTTTTCCTTGCAGTTGGATGCCATTGTTCTTGCCCAACAAATTCGGAAAAGATTTGTTAATCAGGTATGATAAACTACACTTGATATATGTTACTATATATGTACGTTTAATGCAGCTTTTAAAGTCTCTAATTTTTCAAACTATGGTTGTTCAACTCTGTTTGTCATATGAGCTACCTGTTAAGCATGTTTGTGGTGATGATCAGGAAAACATGATTTCTATACCTTCAACAGTTGTAATTTAGTTTGAGCTTATCCCTGTCTTTAATGTGGAAGTGTTTACAATGTTTGAGCATATGCTTTCAGTGCTTCACGACATGTAGGTGCACAACAGCTTACTAGAATTCTTGAGATCCGAAAGTTATTTTTTCTTTTCATTTCAACAAATTACAACTGCCAAGGTGGCGTCAGCAAGTATGTCTTGATTGTTAAGGAATATGCCTTCCATTTATCTAGGTCTAATAAAATGGTATAAGAGGCTCTTATAATTACTTCGAATTAGAAAAGATGCATTTATGTATATTAGTAGTATAAAAGATGATTCCAATTGTCTATATTGCCTACCACTTTAAAAGAGGGACTAGAATCTTGTTCAAGTTTCAAGAGTTTGAATTGTATTTCTTTCTGTAGTCTATCACTTAATTTTAGATAAAACATGAAGGGCTCATCACATCTTCATGATCATGTGCCTATTAACTCTGGTTTGTGGTATGCAGGTTATGACCACTGGGCAGAAGGTGTCATTTGAATTTTGTGGAACGAACTATATTTTCACAGTCAATCAAGCTACATTGGAGGGCCAGGAAAGTTCAAAAGGGTTGGAAAGGGGATTTATAACCGCTGATACATATATTGTATTTGAAACTTCTCCAAACTCTGGAATTAAGGTCTTTTCATTCTATTTTAAAAAATTATCACTTAGTTTTTGAGACTTATTCTTATTTGAATTGTTGATCTGTGAAGTAGCATTGGCTATTTGATATTACAATATTATGATAGTTTTAATATTCTCTTCATGGATGATACAGATAATCAATCAGCGGGAGGCGGCTAGCAGCAGTATTTTTAGACAGAAGGAGTTTAATCTTCAGAAACTAGGAATAGGAGGACTTAGTGAGGAATTTACAGATATCTTTCGGAGAGCATTTGCTTCCCGAGTTTTCCCTCCACATGTCACTAATAAGTAATGTAGTAAAATTTATCTATATTAATAATGGTTGACTTGTTACTTATTTATTTATTGTCTATAGAAAGTATTCCGATTTGGTTTCTGAAAATATTTTCTCATGGTTTGGCAATGTAGATTGGGAATCAAGCATGTTAAGGGAATGCTACTTTATGGGCCTCCTGGTACTGGCAAGACTCTTATGGCACGTCAAATTGGGAAGTTACTAAATGGAAGGGAACCTAAGGTATAAACTTCCATTATATCAGTAAAGTTCCAATCCTCACGTATCTCCATCAATATTGCTATTTTATTCATTTTGTTTTGAGCTAACTTGTTCTCACTTTGTTCATGGAGAAATTTTCACATGTAGTTGCGGGTCTTATATCATAGTTTGGCTTTAGGTTCTTTGCTATCAATGGTAAAAAAAACGAAGCTGTTACTTTGTCATGCTGCTTGAAGTTTGTATTGATCTATATACGTCATTTTCTTTTGATAACTTATTTGACCACAAAGGTGGTATTGCATCTGATTGTGCTAGTGTGTGCAAGAGCAAGTCTCAGCTCTTGCTACTTCTCTTTTTCCTTCAAGAGTAGGATTATACAGCTTGTCCTTTTCTCATGTTGTAATCAAATTGTTAGCTTTATTCTAGCCCTATACTCATTCATATTTGATTAGATATATAAATATGTGTTGTTTTATTTTGTCCACTAAAAAGTAATAATGATGATTCTGTCTTCATGTTCGGACTAACTTGATATGCTCGAACATTTCAAAGTTGAGAGGTAGATAAACAGATCATTGCATTTCACAGACTCTGTTTCTCATGCCATTCACTGATGACTTCGTTAACTTTTTTACGCCCCTTTCAGCATAATTTGTTTTCATCATATTGTGGACACTACTTAACCATTGTTACTTGCAACTCTTAGATTGTTAATGGACCTGAAGTATTGAGCAAGTTTGTTGGTGAAACTGAGAAAAATGTGAGAGATTTATTTGCTGATGCTGAAGCTGACCAAAAGGCCAAAGGTACAGAACATTGGTTTCTCTTTCATGTCAAACATTTAGAGCAAATCAATTTATGTTCTTTCTTTTCCTCTTCTATCTTCAGGTGATCAAAGTGACTTGCATGTAATAATTTTCGATGAAATTGATGCTATTTGTAAGGTTTGTACCACATTTCATTATTTCTATTTTTGTTTCTTCTGTCACATTTTGGTAGAAATTTCCCCTCCTTGGCTTTAGTTTAGACAATTTTTGTTTGTTGCTAGTTAGTACTGAATTCAAATTGATCTTTTTGTGGGAAGACTACTTAGGGTGGTCAATTTTTGTATAAGACTATGACCTAACTTGGTGTATAAACTTTACATGTAAAAGCCATTTCAGGGTTGAGGACTTAAAATTTGTTTGGTTTCTTTGGTATCTCATTATCAATGTACTCAATCTAAGATTGGTTGCCTTGTGTCTTCTCAATGCACCTCATTTCTTTTTGTGTGAAGGTTTTGTTAGAGTTGGGTCTTCTTTTCTTTTTCTAACTTTATTTCTTGAATTTTGAAAAATTCAAAATCACAGTCTAGAGGCTCGACAAGGGATGGCACTGGAGTACATGACAGCATTGTTAATCAACTCCTTACAAAGGTGTGTATCTCATAATTTTGTCTAGAAATTGTAACTGTGGCTGGATTCTTCAAATATTCCTATTATTTTCCAAATGCATCAACAAGTTAACCAATGGTCACATTTTAGATAGATGGAGTTGAATCTTTAAACAATGTCTTGCTTATTGGAATGACCAATCGGAAAGATTTGCTTGATGAAGCCCTTCTGAGGTAAATTTGTTATTACCAATTGTTCTTTAAGATGCTTTACAGTTCTGATTTATTTGCTAATAAAAAATTAGATCAATTATATCTGCTCATGTTCAGTTATAGATGGATGTGCAGTTCTGTTATTTTAATTAGAAATGATGTATGACTGATATTATTTATTACTGAATTGTGAAAGACATGATATGGGAGGATGACTAGAGGTTATTCATTATTTGGTTTTTTGTTGTAGACCTGGACGACTAGAGGTTCATGTTGAGATAAATCTTCCTGATGAAAATGGTCGCCTACAGATTCTTCAAATTCACACAAATAAGATGAAAGAGAATTCTTTTCTTGCTGCAGATGTGAGCCTCGAAGAACTTGGTATGTGCTGAAGGGTGGTTCCTTTTGTGATAGACTTCTGAGTTTCTTTTAAATTACTGGTTTTCTCATCATGTTTGATAACTTGATCACTGGTTTGGTAGCTGCATGAATTTCTGCAAAAGGAAGATATTCTTTGGGGGCTTTATCTTCAAAGGACTAAGAATGCTTGGAATGGCATACACTAATAGTGGATTAGTCTGATCCATTGTATAAGAAAAGGGTATTTCTTTGGTGCAAAGTCAACGCTTAGAGACATATTATTATAATTATGAGCACTTATATTGAAGATGATTTGAGGAAGAATATTACAGTGGGTGATCTACTTCGAAAATGTTTTAGTCAATGGGCTACTAATGTTGAATACGTATTATGAAGAAGGGTCAATGCTCTCTATATTTTAGAATTTAGTTATGACTAAATATTAATTTTGTAATCACTGCACCGCATCTTACACAGTTGAAGCAGCTGTTAGGTGCATGAGCATCTAAACGCCTAGGGATATATGTGTTGCTGGATCATTGACATTAGTCAAGAGTTGGAAACTAGGGGTGCCTGCAGTGTTAATTTATTTGGACTTCTCTGCAATTTTTCCTTACAACTTTATGGAATGGGAGAATATTTTGTAGTTTTCAGTTAAATGGAGGATGCTCTGATGAGAATGTGCTAATAATCAACAGAAAAATTATTTGATAATGTGTGAATTAGTGAATAACTATAACGCTATCTTGGGTGCAGCTGCACGAACAAAAAATTACAGTGGAGCTGAACTAGAGGGTGTTGTCAAAAGTGCAGTCTCTTTTGCTTTGAACAGACAAATTAGTATGGATGATCTTACTAAGCCCTTGGATGAGGAGAGCATAAAGGTTACAATGGATGATTTCTTGCATGCCCTCGAAGAAATTGTTCCTGCATTTGGTGCTTCTACTGATGATCTTGCTCGATGCAGGTTATTTTTGCATGTCTTTTTCATGTTTCTTTTCTATCTTAACAGTATTTTCATGCTAGATCAAATGATAAAGATATCTACGTGGAAGTATTGCTTAATGGCTGTTAATGTGATAATGTCTACAGACTCAATGGAATAGTTGATTGCGGTGAAAGACACAAACACATCTATCAAAGAGCCATGCTGCTTGTGGAGCAAGTTAAAGTGAGCAAGGGCAGCCCACTTGTTACTTGCCTTCTGGAAGGCCCAAGTGGCAGGTACTCTCTCTTATTTCAATTTTTTTCACATGCCTGCCTCATAATGCTTAATTATTGTGTCTTCAGTGGCAAGACTGCTATGGCAGCTTCAATTGGGCTTGATAGTGATTTCCCCTATGTAAAAATTGTAAGTACCTATCTCATTATTCGTGTTAAGTACAACAACAGGTTTTATTTCTAATTTTCTCCTATTTGTTCTCTTAGATCTCAGCAGAAACAATGATTGGGTTAAGTGAAGGCAGTAAATGTGCACAAATCGTCAAGGTATTTTCTAAATCTTCTTGCTATAGTGACAATTGTATGCTTGAACCTCTGAAGTCTGACCTGTGGTTCTGCATGAAATAGGTGATCAAAGTGTTCAATATTGATGCTTAAATTGATCTTGATTCCCATTGAATAGAAGTTTTTTAGAATAGCTTTCATATACTCTTTCTTTGAATTTATGTAAATGATGTTAATTTTCCTTTTATTTAGGTTTTTGAGGATGCATACAGATCTCAACTGAGCATAGTAATACTTGATGACATTGAAAGGTAGGTCCTAATCTGAAATTATTGTCTTCATACATTGTGTGCTCTTAACTTTTTATATGTTACTTGAGGGGGAAATCCTTTGGGCATGAATTGTGTTAGTCATTGAATCTTTTAGAAGAATTTAAACAACTCTTGGACGAATAATTCTTTTATAGGAAATGGAGTCCACTACCAAGGAAGAAGTTACTTAACTAATTTAAATATGCAACCAATGTCCTAAACTTCTTTAATCTTTGTGAAGGGTTTTACAATAGAACTTGCTAGTCAATTTAAAAAAAATTATCATATTCAGGCTGATCTATTGATAGGCTTTAACCTTGAGTCCTGCTGCTGCAAATCAAATAATGGATGTTCCTGATGGGTAAGTTAGAATTCATAATCTACGCTAGCAAGAGTTGCCTAAACTCCAGGATTAACATCTTTTAGTGGTTTGCTTTTGTACATCAGACATCACATAAAAGGAACAGTATCCAATCTCATTAAGGTCATGTCTAGTTGGAATTGAAAACAGACATTCCCAGAGATTCTGGCATGCGAAAGTAGGTTGTGTATTGCTGTATTTAGGTGCATTTGTCGTTTAGTATTTGTATTCCAATAACCATTGGTATTCCTGAAGAATTTGTCTTATTCTATTTGTGTTAGCTTTGGAATACTGATGTTTCTTGCTTGATAATGTTTTCATAACTTTTGGGTTGATCTAGATTTAAGTAAATATAGGACACTGATCTGCATAGTTCTAGCTACATTAGTTTTACAAGGACCAAGACAAGTTGTATTCTCTGTGTTATATTTTCAGGGCATTAACTAACTTCTCTAATGCGATTCCTGGATCAGGTTACTGGAGTATGTTCCTATTGGACCACGCTTTTCAAATTTGATTTCACAAACATTGATGGTCCTCCTTAAACGGTTGCCTCCAAAGGTTCTCACTTGTTTCCAATCACTTGACAGCACCAAATCATGTATTATATTGGGGCAACTTTTTAATTGATCAAACTCTTTCATAAACACCATGCATGTGTTTTTAAGTATTTGCCATAATGATACTATCAAGCAGCAATACAAAGAAAACAGTAACCTCTGTTGTACCACAGGGGAAGAACATCCTGGTGATTGGAACAACAAGTGAGGTGGGGTTTCTGGAGTCTCTGGGTATTCGTGATGCTTTCTCTGTCTCTTATCATGTGCCAACATTGGACAAGGCTGATGCAAAGAAGGTAAGAGATATAATGTTTAAATTTTTCTGGGAAAAAGGGTGATAATGTTATTGCAACTAGAAGATAAAAGGTAAATATTACATTTTGGAATTGCCATGTGTTAGATAAAGCTAGTAGCTGTCAAGTTCAGCTGGGTAGCTCTAGCATCTATTTGGTAATGTTGTATACTGGTATGTGCAGTCAGTTTTCCTATCTAAAGTAGCCTGATCTAAAAATTACCAGGGTGTATTAAATCATGGTTTCTTGGGTAGTTGCTGTGACCTGTGCAATCATGATCCCTTTGATTATTGTTACTCTAATCATTGAGGTTAATTTTTAATTGCACTTGAGCCATGACTCAATGGACCTAGAATCAACTAGAATGTATGCTAATCCTTTTTGTTTGTAGAACTGGTTTTACTGACATGTTACATTGTCACCTGGATAACCCATGGGATTCATTCATTAACTTTTTGTGGTTGGATGGTTTCATAGTATGTGCTGTTGTGTTGTTGATTAACTTGATTTGATTTCAGCTTTCCTGGCTTCTGATTCATAATATTGATGGTTTTAATCAGTAGATAGTAACTTTGCATTTGAAATAGATTGTTGGGCTGGTAGTAACATGATATGTGTCTATTTCTTAATATTAGCATTGTTGATCTTTAAATTGAGAGTATTTATACAGTGTAAGTGGGTGGAAATTAATATGTTTTTTTACCTCATGCTCAAAATGACCTCATGCCTTACAAAGAATATATAGGATTTCACATCGAATCTCTACTTTTTAATGGGAGAGTTCATTTGAAATTCTCAATTTTTAATTTTCAGTATAGATAATGTTACAACTTCTAATTCCTGAAACTTCTTTCTGAAGGTGTTGCAAGCACTCAATGTATTTGCTGAAGCTGATATTGATTCAGCATCTGAAGCCGTGCATAATGTAAGTTCCGCTCATTTAATTCTTCACTCTTCAAAAAGCATTAAAGAACCTTGTTTGACATACATTTATTCCCGGCTTATCCAATATTCTCTTCTTCCTCTTTACTTATTTATTTTTGCACTATTTCAGATGCCAATCAAGAAGCTGTATATGCTAGTGGAAATGGCTGCTCAAGGAGTGAATGGAGGAAGTTCAGAAGCTATATACTCTGGAAAAGAGAAGATTAACATTAATCATTTCTATGATATCTTGGGTGATATTGTGCCAGTGTATTAGTGAAATTTTCATAGCCGAGGCAATTTTTACCAGTCTCTAAGATACCCTTTTTACTTGCTGTTATTTTTGTTGATGAGCAAGTGAGCAACCATGAAGTGTTTTCATTATAAAGTTTTCATGTAAGTTATAAGATTCAACTAAACCACAACAAACTGAGTCTTTGATTGATTTGCCAGGTCACTGTTTTTTCTCCATTAATTTTTCCCATTTGAAGTCTTTTTATGTACGTTTATGTGAATATGAATTTCGATTTTGATGCCAGTAGTGTTTTACATCCATCATGATTTCAGGGTGACAGATCTCTGGTTCTGCAGGTGTCTTGTTCCTGGTATTGAGACTACACTGTACCAGGAAAGATTCTTTCTCATCATGATCTTGTTTGAAACTCCTTTTTGATTCTGTTACTCCTGTTGTTAACCTTTTGCTTTACCTCTCTGACACTTACTACTTGATATTTTTTTAATCTTTTTTATCTTTCCTTGCTATATAACCTACAATAATTATATTGCACTCCTATTATTGTTTTACTGAAATTTATGCACATTATTGAATTGAAGTTTTTTACAATTCAATCCTTGTGCCGTACTTTCTTTATCTAACAAGGAAACAAAGGGACTTGAGAATCAAATCCTTTTGGGAAGAGACTTGAGTGTAAAAACAAGCTGAAAGGCTACAAGTCAGAGAGATTCCAGTTGCTGGGCCCCGGAAATGGATTGAAAAGAGGCCAGCATTGTAAGGTTCTGGTTCTTTGACAAAGATATATAGAGGTTAGCAACATTGACAAGCAACACCCCAAAAGAAACTTTATGTGAAGATGATTTATATACACACAAATATATATTATAAGGCTTGGGGTTTTTTGTGTGAAAAAAAATATATCATCTTATTTTGTTTTGGACGGAAGTGCAAAAATATCTACCAACTTTATTCAGAAAATTTTATGCAAAGTATATATTCCCATCAAATTATGCTATATCCAAATTCAACCATTGCTCATTGCAGAAGCAAAACCCATCAATAGAAAATGTTCATCTTTAATGCACATCTTTGAGATAAAGCCATGGAGTAATTTAAATTGAATTGCAATTTTTTAAGACCATAGATGTTTGTGATCAGTTTCAAAAGGTGCAAGATTTGGACATGAGAGGTAAGCAAGAAGCCCCCTAATCCATCCATCCACCATTTCTGAAGATTCCCATTGAATGGGTCCTTGAGTTGAGTGCCATCCAGAAAACAACACCAAAAGAAAGATGCGTGTGCCTCAATTAACATTAGTTAGCTAAATTAACCATTAATTCATTCCTTCATCTATGGCTATAAATTCCCGGCACACTTCGCAACTCCATTCTCATAACAAACCCATTCCAAGTTCAATCGATCGCCTTTCTGAGCTCTTAAGTCCTTAAAACAACTCCATCATGTCGACCTGTGGCAACTGCGATTGCGCTGACAAGAGCCAGTGTGTGTAAGTGTATTTAGTCCTAACATCCAAAATGATCATATGTTATTGGTAACATGATCTAGACATGCAAGTAAAATATATTGGCTTATTGTGTATTGCAGGAAGAAGGGAAACAGCTATGGAATGATAATCGAGACCGAGAAGACATACGTCGAGGAGGTTGTCGAAGTCCTCCCCGCCGCTGCTGAGCACGACGGGAAGTGCAAGTGCGGCCCAACCTGCACCTGCACAGACTGCACCTGTGGCAAGTGAAATAATCAAATATCTAATAACAACACATGTAATGGTTTGCATGTGTGATGTCAAGTAATATCATCAATGTGTGTGTGTGCTCATGTCTCGTATTAAGGTAACTAATATCTGTGTCCTGTATGGCAGGGAGTTAGCCTTCTGGTTAATTCCTGTAGCTTTGTGCTAATAAAATATCTATTACTATAATCTCGACTCAACTGAGATATACTGAATTATGGACATGCATAACTACTGACTTTTAGTACATACACAAGGATTTTCAATACAATAAGTAACAAATAAATATGTCAATTCCAATAGAAGAATCATCTTTATATCTATGAATTCTCACCTTGATTGATCAAGATCAATAATTTCTTTGGAAATTATTGAGTCACTGGTTCGGAATTATGTTGTAGAGCATTGAAATCAGATACGACACCGGAATCATTCATGTGCTTGGACAAAACTCGGAGAGTTTCATAAATTGATACGGTGTATGGATTGATCGTATCACCAACGACGAAACTACAAACCTCGTCCCTCAGCTCAATCCAACTCATTCCTGCCTCTTTCTTATTTCCTGTCTCTTTTATTAGTTTCTTTGTCTCTGCAAACTCATCCCATTGCTTGCAAGATCCATATATGTCTGAGAGTATAACATATGTCTTAGCTCCCTTCGGCTTTAAATCTAAGATCTTCTCGGCAGCTAATTTTCCTAATTTCGTGTTTTTATGCATCTTACAAGCTCCAAGAAGAGCACCCCAAATCGATTCATCAGGTTTGAACGGCATTCTTTGTATCAACTCATAAGCCTCTGTAAGCCTTCCGGCACGCCCGAGAAGATCTACGACACAACCATAAACCTCTCTATCGGCGAGAACATTATATTCGGTCTTCATTAAGTTAAAGTACTTCAAACCTTCCTCTACTAACCCTGCATGACTACAAGCACTCACAACACCCATGAAAGCTACTGAATCTGGTTCAATACCTGAAATAATCATCTCATCGAACAATTCTACCGCCTCCTTACCGTATCCATGAATACCGTATCCGTTCATTAGAGACGTCCACGATATCAAGTCTTTCCGAGACATCTCACTGAAGACTTTCTGCGAGTCACCAATGTTTCCGCACTTTGCATACATATCTACTAATGCATTGCCCATTTGAAGGTTTCCTACAAAGCCTCTTCGAATTATAGTTCCATGAACTTGTTGTCCACAATTTAGAATAGCCATGTTTGCGCAGGCAGATGCAATGCTGGTATAAGTAAAGCAATTTGGAGTAACATTGTTCGATCTCATCTTGATCAGTAATCTTAATGCTGCTTGAGGGATAGCTTGCTCAAACCCGGAAATCATGGTATTCCAAGTGATCAAGTCCTTTTCATGCATCTCATTGAAGTATTGCTCTGCTTCTAAAAGGCTCATGCACCTACAATACATATCAACAAGAGAATTCCCGACAGGGAGGACTTTATCGTGCCCGGACTTCACCGTTGCAGCATGCATTTGCTTCCCCAGTATTCGACTCTTAATCGAAGCACAAGCCCGGATAACAATAGAACAAACGAATTGATTCAATTCAACTCCTTCCTAAATTACAATAAAACTCCAAACATTAGAATTCAACTCTATATAAACTGATTCATTTGCAGAAACAAAAGTCTTATATACCTGAATCATTTGCCGAAACAAATGAATTCCAGCATGTCCATCACCATGGTGAGTGTATGCAGCAATCATTGTCGTCCAAGAAACCACACTTTTCTCCATCAAACAATCAAACAAGGCACAAGCCTCCGACATACCATGACCGCACATTGCATACATATCGAGCAATGAGTTCTCGACGTAATCGTGTCGATCAACACCATGTTTCACTGCTTGTGCATGTAACATTTCCCCACTAGTTTGCAAGTCCATTCCTTTGCATGCCTTGATGACACTGGACAAAGTGAAGGCATTGGGGGTCACTCCGGCAGCAATCATGTCTCGAAACAGAGCCAATGCATCGGAGTGGTAAGCATTGGATGTGTAGCCTGAGATCATTGAAGTCCAAGTGACAAGGTCTCTCTCTGGCATTTCATCAAACACTTGGCGGGCTTTGGCGGGAAAGCCTTGATAACAGTAGTCTGTGATGAGCTTCGTGTTTGTTACCGTTGAGACTTTTGAAAAATTGGCACCATAATGGAATTTCCTAAATGGTACCTTTTTGGTAATATGGTAAAACATATGCCATTGGGGTGGCAAATTAGTCATTTTCAACTTCATATTGATTCATTGGTAAATAGCTCTAGCGCCGATTTTTTTGTTATATACATGTAGTTGTGTGCATTAGTATACCTTTTTCTGTTAAATTCCTTAGTCTTTTAAAATTTAAGGACATTTGGTGATATACAGAATTATTGTTAATTACTGTGATTTGAGACAGTGTTACATATTAAGTAATATTTGATATTGTACATAAATGAACAATAACTGTGAATCTAATGATTACTGTAGGAATTTTTAGATTTATTTTTATTTATTTTATTTTATTTTTTTATTGTTTTTTTAAAAAGTGGACAAACCATAATAAATTAAAAGAAAAACACAGTACAAGACGGAAATAACTATAGAGACAAAAACGACCACTAGCTATGGTACGGAACACAGACACGAGACAACACAGAAACTGGAAACAAAATAGACAAATACAAAGGAGACACCTAGGGGATAATTCAACATAGAACAGACATATGCTAGCCCGCGATCTGAGAGGGTGCGGTGCCTCTTCGGTAATTGAGCTCACACCGACCACCTCCAGTCGCTGATCCAGAAACTCAAAATTGTTCCTAATGGTTTTAAAATTATTTTGGACAAGTTTTGTTTATATATATATATATATATATATATAATTTTAATAATTTATTTATTATTTATTATTTTTATATAAGATGGACAAAGTATTCAATCCCTCATAGATAATAAAATAAAAACTAAAAAATGATAAAATATATTGAAAAGTGAGAATATTTCAGTACACTAGATTTATGCCAGAGTTTTTAATTTCTATATTAATAACTTTTTTTAAAATATAATAACAAAAAAAAAAAAAATGCATGTACCAAAGAAGTTAGTCCCTATGTAAAAATCTGGATCATTTATATGGGGAGAGGCATACTCCTTTATATAACTTTCATTACTTCACATATGATTGGTTTAGAGCATGTGCCTCCTAAAAAACTAGTGAATATAAACCTTAAAAAAAAGTTATAAATATTTATTTTAATAATTATAAATATCAAAATAAAGTTATTTTATTTTATCTTATTTTATTTACTTTACACTAAATACCCCATTTAATGTTTATAGTCGGGACGTGCATAGATGTGGAGCATATCTGCAATTTTAACAATATCATGCTCTCACTCTGAGTAGTCAATCCCAGATCTCCTGTAAACAAGAAACTTATAATATATATATATATATATATATATATATATATATATATATATATATATAATTTAATGAGTCAACCTGTGACATGTGAAGGTGAGTGAAAGGTGACAGTGAATGAAGAGCATTTGGTTCTGCTAACTTGCATGCATGGCATAAGTTTGAACAACAGCTACCTTCACATGCATGCTCACTGAATCATTGCATTCTGATATCATTTTAAATATTCAAATTCAGTGCTAACTATTATATATATATTTATCTTATATATGTATATATTTTCTTCATATTTACATAATTAGATTTTGAAAAGTCAGACAAGTTTTTATTTTTCATTTATTGTGTATTTATATAGAGATGCATGCAAGTAATTTTTTTTATCTAATTAATTGTATGATATTTATATTTATATGTTTTCATAGGCTTTTAATTGACACCTAAAAGTAACCAAATTAAAATTTTAATTTTGAGTTAAATTATTATTTTTTTATATTTTTCATATTTGTTTTTATTAGTCAACTAATTTTTTACTTAAATATTAATTTTTTATTCAACTAGTTGTGTATATTTTTTAAATAAAAATCAAATATTATGTATACCCCTTGAAATTTGATTTGATTATTATTTGATTATTATTTTTATTTTTGCATAAATGCTTTTTTGTCACACACACACCACTAAAATACATTATTGAATATTAAATAACCAAAAATATATACACACACACAAACATATATTAACACTATTAAGGGTAGTTTAAGGATTCAGATAAAATTTATTTTTAAGATTATAAAAAATTAATATTCATATAATTTATAATATATTTTAATGCTATATATAGGATAGAGGTGTCCATAAAAAAAATTTAAAATTCAATAGATACACATAATATGTAATTTTCTTAAGAGATATATACATAAATATTAGTAGAATTTTTATAGGTATACAATTAAAAAAAAAAATCCCTAAATAGTAAATATTAAAAAAAAAAAAAGACAACTAACTTCATATATATGCTTGCATGCATGGAATAAGTTAAAAAGAACAGCTACCTTCACATGCATGCTCCCACTTTGTTTGTCATTGCAATGATACAACAAACATTATTCATGTCTGAAATATATATTCATGAGAGTTGATAAAAATTTCAATTGAAAGAGTGAGTACCAAATGAAAAACAAACAAACAAATAAATAAAAGAGAGAAAAAAAATAAAAAATAAAAACTCATGATTTATGATTGTCTTTGCATTGCAATTGCATGTGGGGGAAAAGATGCTTCTATCCTTCAATCTTGGCCTTAATATGATATGAAATCATATTTTTTTGGATTTTTCCCACACGTGAAATTCATATATATTCCCCAAATCCAAAACTATTTATGTATGGTCCTCTCTTTGATAGGGACTTCACAATTCCATTCAGACCAAACCCTTTAATTGCTCTCCCTCCTTCATGTGTCCCCCCTTCTTAATCAATTAAATATTTATTACTATGTGTTAATTTATTGATTTGAAATATTAATTTGGTCAAGATTCATGTTAATTGTTTTATGATAAAAGTTTATTCACTATATATGTGAGTTGCCTAACATGGCAATCTTCCTCTTTAATTAATTTCTTATTCGGTTTAAGATTGGCAATAACAAGAGTTAAATAATAATAATAATAATAATAATAATAATAACAATAATAATAATAATAAAGAGAAACTTTAATGCAGTTAGATCTTGTAAATGGAACATGAAAAAAAAAAAACAATAACCAATTTTTGACTTTGTGTTTCTATAATGTTTAAAGCTTATAGTTTTACTTCGAAGTTTAGTAAAAGTTAAAAAATTTGAAATATCTATAGCCTTGAAATCAATTAACTAAGATATTAAATAAAAGCTTGTATAATAAATTGAGAATACAAATTTAAACTTCCCTACCAAATTGAATTCTCATTGATTAATATGGAAGCAAATATATTATTTATATATATTTTACTCGCCCTAAATCTTTATTAGAAATCTATTTCTTAATTAGTTTACTTACCAAGATGATGAGAATGGCTTTAAGAGTCTGTCTAAACCTTAATTAGATTAATTCAGTTAATCATCAAGATAATAGGAATTGTATATATTCTGTTAAAAAATTCTCTCCATATATATATAAATCTTAATTAAATTAATTAATAGAAGAGACAATGAGAATGATATTAGATTACAACTCTCTTTCTCTTAATTAAGCTTAATTATATTAATTTCAAGTTAACATTAATGGTTAGGGTTAGGGCACCATGACAAGACCCTATACATGCATAACCCTAACCCTAACTCTAATTAAATTAGTTCATAACCAAGATGATGAGAATGATATTACTATATTAGTGTTCAAGCTATCTTTCTTAATTAGATTAATTATAATATATTAATTACCAAGTTGACAAGAATGGTTAGGGTTAGGGTAGTCATACAATATAACCCTAACACTAAACCTAACCCTAATTAAACTAATTAATAACCAAGGTGACAAGAATGATACTGTGCACAAGCTCTCTTTCTCTTAATGAGATTAATTAATTTTATACTAATTACCAAGTTGATGAGAATGGCTAAATTCAATGTACTACAACAACCTATATATCTCTAACCCTAACCCTAACCCTAACCCCCTAACTCCCTAAACCCTAACCCTAACCCTAGAAGACTGTGAGGTTCTCACAAGCGTGCCCACAAGCTCCCTTTCCCCATGTACATATGTTTGCGTTATCTACTCATCCCATGTTGTATGCCTAATTGTCTCTCATTATTTTATCATTGTGCACACCATTCATCACTTCTTGTGCTTGTTACCTTCTCACTAAAACATTACTTATAATATTAATATATAAAGATATAAAAATATATATATATATTCCCAATTAATCACCTTAGTTAATTTTCAACTTTTCTATTCATATCTTCTCCCAAATGACAAACTTCAAGCATCTCAAACTCATTGAGAACTTCTCCTCACCCTATGCTAGCTAGCTAGTCCACATACACTTAAACTAATTACCTTGGTTAATTAACTAAACTAAACAGATTAAACTTAATCACTATAAACATCAACTTCATTTAGTTAATTAGTTCATCAAGTACTCCTCCATAAATATTATATATATAGATATATATATTATTTTGGAGATAATGTTTGAGAAGGATAGAGTAAATGGCAGACATCAACATCTACTGTGCATTGTTTTGTTTGGAGCTTGGTTGGAAGTCTTTTAGCCATGGAATCTATCATACTTACCAAGGTGATGTACATAATAATGGCACTAAACAAAAACCCTAAGTCATGATTCAAATAAACAAATGATGCCAAACACTTCAGTCAAACTGATAGCAGATTAATATTCCTTCCATATATACAACTGTTTCTCTTTATTATCTTTTTTTTATTACATCATCATTTTATAAATAACATTCCCTAACCCTAACCCTAATCTCACCACCCCACTATATATATCTCACCTTCTCTTTGCTTTCTACCATGCTCTCTTCTCCAAGCTCAACCTAAAGTCTCTATCTTCAACTTGGTCAGGTATTCCAATATGTTTTTAAGTTCTTTTTTTCTTTTCTTGGTAAATATAAAAAAAAGAACTAGTTGTCATTTAATTAATAGCTTTTTTGTTTACATACAAAGCTCACAACACACTGCAGAATATTTACTTGCATGACATTGAGATCCATGCTTTCTCTTCTCCTCCTCACCAACCTTCTCTTCTTCTTCTTCTTCTTCTTCTTCTTCTTCTTCTTCTTCTCTCTTTGCAGCTCCTCCTCCCAAACCATGCTACCTATTAATCTTTCACCACCTTCCACTCACCAAGTGGTATACTTCTTCTTCTTCTTCTTCTTTTCTTTATATTTGTGTATGTGTGTGAGTTTTAATTTATGTTGTCTGTTTGCAGAGAATGGAAGGTGAAAACAGCAAAGAATTGGATGAGATTAAAGGGAATGTTTATGGGAGATCAAAGTAGAGAAATGATGGTGCTATCCTAACTGAGCTTTATGATCTTTACCCTTCCATCATTCTTTCTATCTTCTTTCCCACAAGAAAAGGTCTTCTTGACCTTGTAAGACCTTTTCTTGACCTTGTAAGACCCCACCTTTCACTCATCATCTTCATTCACACTCCCTTGCCTTCTCCTCCTCCATCCCTGTCTATCCCTCTTGAGCTTTAATTCTATTATTATTATTATTATTATTTCTAATTAAACATTTTATATATTATTATTTTTAATGTGGTGATGTTTGAGTGGACTGTAAAAAAGGAAAGGAAAGAAAAAAAAGAAATTATTCTCTTTTGGTGGTCATTCAAAGATGTACTACTACTGCAACGTATAAATGTCTGCATTATTTGAAGTATATTTGTGAGTGTGAGTGTGAGTTGTGTTTGCTATGATTGTTATTTGGAATATGCCTTGTTGTGTAGCTCTTTATTCATTGTGTTTTCATTCATTGTTTTGGACCCTATCACTCATCATCTGCTTAGCTACTTACCCCCCCTCCTGCTCTTTGATTGATCAAAAGGTGATCTTGTTGTACCCTCTACACATGGGACCTCTGATCACCTTGTCAACTTATGCCCTCTCTGCATGCCATTCATTCAACTTCAATGCAAAGTTGCAAATTCATATCATCATCTCTTATTACTTTATTTATTTTATATCTAAATAGTAACAACATTAAATGTTTTACAGATAAAGATAAGAACAAGTGATCATATATTTAAATGATATGTTGAGGGGGAGACATCATATCAAACAGTTTAAAACTATATGTAGTTTAGTTTAGTTTAAACAAGAATATCAAGTGACAAATATATATATGTCTACCTTTCTCTCTTTCCAAAAAAACACATAGATAAAAAAATAAACAACATCCACTTTGGAGCTTTATATGCATTTTTACCAAGATGATTAAGTTAATATATAATAGTGCATGGTCTCACATGGAATTTCATAAGGTAGTGGGGGATTAAAAGGAATAATATATACATGGTTAATTATTGTGAGAGGACTGCATGCATTGATATAATGCATGCATGTTCATTGTAAATGTAGGGTGTCCTAGAGCTAAAAGAGGAAGAACCACTAGGACTTGTCCATGACTAGAAAGTCCAAACCTTTGCTATAGAAATCCAAGCACTAGTATCATTATGCCTTCAAACTTATGAACAATATTGGCACATACACCATATTCAAGAGGTTCCCACCACCTCTTCTTGTCTTCTCTTTCTCTCTCTCTTCATAAATTCAACTTACCCTATTATTACACCTCCCTTACTTATTAGCATTGCATTTAATCTCTCATATCTATATAGTATATATAAATGGAGCAAGGACATCATTTATGAATTACTCTCATATCTCATGCATTCATGCATGCATGCACTATTGTTTCACTCTTTTTTTTTAAATTATTATTATTATTATTATTAAACATTATCACCATTTTACATGATATAGTTATGAGGTTTGTCCTTGCATCCCAATTCAAAAATGAAAAATTATATCTCCACAGTAGAACTGTGGTAACTGTCTTTCCTGGTGAGTGAGAGGTTGCAGGATCAACCATGGCTTGTTTACTTTATAAATAAAATAAAATAAAATAAAATAACAAAGAAAATTATATAGATGCAATGTTATTAACAATTAAACAATTCTTGAAAAATTTCTCTTTTATTTATTTTATAAAATACAAAAATAAAGATTAATTTGTATTTCATAAAATTTGTAAGCTGACATTCAGCTATAAGAGTATGTATATATATATATATACTTTTTATAAAGATATATGTATTAGCAATTATCCACTTTTACAGGGAATATGCAAGCAATTTTCTGTAATTATCTCTTTTGTTCAAGCCAAAGATTTTAATTAATATATAAAATATTATTATGATAAAATTAATTGATGATGTTAATTAATAATATTAGCTTTATTAATGAAATATATCAAAAATAAATGGGGCTTGTTTATTAATGAAATATATCAAAAATTAATCGAAATCTCAACAAATGACTTGTTTATTAGTTGTGGGATCTATGAGGCCAGACCATATGATTCATATGGATTGGGCTGGGCCTTTCTTCAAAATTGAAAACCCACTTTGTTGATGAGAAAGCAAGGATGCACTCATCTCAAAGCACAAAGCTTAGATCGGACAGCTCTAAGCGAATCCATCATTAGTCACGGTATTAAACGCATAATAATAATAATAATAATAATAATAATAATAATAATAATAATAATAACCAATACAGTAGAAATTTGGGGTGCGGCTTCACATAAATAGCGATTTTCTCAATCTATGTCACCTGACCTTGTTTTTTTATTTTTTTTAATAAAGTAGATAAATCATAACTTTATTAAAAAAAAAACAAAAGAAAACAGGACAAATACAAAAGAAGAACAACCACACAAAAAAAACAAACTAAAATCTTCACTAGGGGTGAGGAACAACCTGAACTTTCTTGCTTTACATGTTTTCGGGATAAAAATAAATATTTTTAATATTTTTAACTTATTTACATTAATAATTAAAAAAATTATAATACTAATTTAAATTAAAACAATACATAATTCTCTTGTGTCCCTCCTCTGCTCTTGAAAAAACCTCCAATCAAGACAGTGAGCCAAGAATGGTTAAAATATTTAGTATTATGCAATACTCATCCATAACTAGTTAATCCTAACGAACTAGTGGTAAAAAAACCATATAATAATAATAATAATAATAATAATAATAATAATAATAATAATAATAATAATTCAACATGTTTAATAGTAAAAAAAAATAAGATTCACGTGAGTTAGGAAATGAATTTGATTAGACCTCAAAGCCAACAAATGAGAGAAAAGCGCAAGTCTCAAACATTGACTAATTTACGGATTCCAACATTGGAGTCAGTATATATATATATATATCTATATCTAGTGGAGTTAGTAAACATTCATGGGAATGCCAAAACCCTAATGCTCCATTATTATTATTATTATTATTATTATTATTATTATTATTATTATTATTATTATTATTATTATTATTATTAAATCTATTTTAATGCCTTATATGTATCTACTATCATTCTTAGGAAATAATAATTCACATTGTTAAATGTGCCAGTAGAATTGCTCGATTCTATCTACCTGCCTATTTATCTATCTTATATGAGATCAAAATCAATGCATTAAGTTATTAAATTAATAATAAATTAAGTATTTTTTTATACCCTTATTAACGTGATATTATATATATATATATATATATATGTGTGTGTGTGTGTGTGTGTGTGTGTGTGTGTGTGTAAAAATGATAATTATTCTATATATATTTTTGTGATAAAAGTCAATTAAAAAATTCAAATGAGAAGACTCCATTATCTCCAATTATTTTGAAAAACAGGAAAAAAATATTCTTATAAAATTGATAAATTGTTTTTTAGATGAAAGCAATAGTAAGTTTTTATTTATTTTTAACAAATATAGATAATTCACATGTCAATGATAGAGTAGGCGGGGAGCTGAGCTGTACAACACTTTTGCACTCCGCTTGTGTGAGCTAAAATTTAAACTTATTTCTTGAGTAGGATGAATACTTTATGCATAAGACTCAATATTAATAAACTAGACTTTAGATTGCTCTAACTCTTTCAATTATCTAAAAAATCCTTTTAATTTATCAAATACTAAAAATATTTATGATTTTTAAAAACTTTTATTTTTATTAATTTAAGTTAAAAGTACAAAATTATTCTTACCTTACCTCCCCTCACAGATTCACTTGCGTTAGCTCAATAACACTTGTGTCGGTACGAGAAGACAAGTTTTTTTTTTTTTTTTTGCATGAATTGTCACACTTCCACTTGCCCGCAAGACGGGAAGCTCATTTACGACTGCACGCTAATGCTAAAGATATTTAAGTTATTTTATTTAAAATACTAATAGCAAGGAATCAATTAAAAAAACTTAAAAATATTAAAAATAAATTAGAAAAATTATATCATTAATAATATATAGCTATGCAAACAATTTTGTTTAAAGTGACTGACCCAAAAATAACAAATTACATAATCTAGAATTAAAATCCACTAAATCTAACATTTTATTTTGCCAAAAATTAAACCTTGTTTTGGGTTAAGAAAAACAAAAAAAAAAACAAAAGATAGAAAATAAATATATAAAGTTCAAGAAAGGTATGAGTAGCATTTTTAATTTTCACTTTTTGAGATGACCAGACAAGAAGTAGAGGAGTTGAGAGATGGATGAGTAGAAGAAAGAAAGAAAATCCAAAGTAAAAAGGAAAGCATTAATTGCATTGGTGGTGGGAACCTGCTTGATTGACCAGTCATTTCCTAGTTCTCACCCCCCACTTTATTTATTCATCCATTCATTTCATGCATATAATTCATATATATCTACTTATCATTATTAGTTTTTCTAAATATTACTATTTCCTACTTCCTACCTTTATAAATTATTCATTCACCTTCCCATCACAATGATGGTAACTCCTAAATTGAGAGATCGAGAGATTAATTATCTCTCACAAACGACGAGTGAGTTTTTTTTTTTTTAATTTAAAAAAAATGGATAAACCATATATATTAAACCAACGGAAAACAAGTCTTACGATTAAACCGCTACAAAAAGAGGGAAAAAAAAAAATCCACAAGCAGTGGGACAACAAAAAAAATGTAAAAGATCTTAGGAGGAGAGATAAGATCCTCATAGATAAAAAAAACGAGCAGAAGACTAGTCATCGCTTAACGAGAGAGTGTGCACTGTCGGGCATTTGCATTAGCTGTCCTAGTGGTCAGGAACTCCAGGCTTTTTTTTAACTTTCTCTGCGAGCTCCTCTAGTATTGCCTTCTTGGAATCCGGGACTTGGTAGCGAGCTGAGTTATCTATTTTATTAAAAAATATTATTATTTTTATAAAATAGATAAAAGTCAGGATATACATAAATGAGGAGTTAATACTTTAACCTATATGTGCTTTATTTTTACTTGAGTTGATGTTTGAATCTGTCTCCTCAACAAAGACGCACTTTGTCATGTTGTCACAGACTCAGACTTCCTACTGATCGTTTCGTGCGGCACTTGATCACCCTTGCTTGATCAAGTCAGCCCTCCTTCTTTTCTTGGACATGCACAAACATAGAGTTACTATCTCAACACAGTTAATTGTACTTTTACTTTGTATTAGTTAAGATTTAAACATGCTTGTTTGAAAGAATATAAGCACTTTACGCAAGGGACCAGATATTAATAGATCAGGTCAGAGATTTTTGGCCATTTGATTATAGTGTTTATAAATATTTATAGTGGAGCCCACAAACCACTCACATCATCACATGTGGCACTCTTTTTTGGCTAGAGACTGGTCAGACGCAGCAATCCAAACCAGTCCATCATCATGGCCTCTTATGTTTGGCTTTGGATCCTATTCAACTCTACTACTGTTCATTTATCTTACCCTTTTTTTTCAAAAAATAAAAAATAAAAAATAAAAAACCCTAGCTCTATTATATTATATACTTTTTTGAGAGAGTTGAATAGTTTGAACATATCAATAATGTAAGCATGCATGCAGTTAAAAATTACAGCAAAATATATAACATTTGGCAATATGTCATGAAGAACAGGAATTAAATTAATATAATAAATTAACATAGTCAGAATATAAATAATTACATGCCAAGTTGTGACATCTTATTCCACATGCAAAAAGCCAATGAGAATCAAGTCAAGCCAATCACCGTCTGATCACCATCAAACGGTCCTCATGATACAAGATATTGCATCATTTTCACAGTAGATTTCATTCTCTTTATTATAAATAAATAAATAAATAAATAAATAAAAGTGGAACTAATAAAGATTCCTTTTTCTCAATTCAGACCCAACTTGGCCGTCTTTCAGAAATATATAACATATATATATATCCAAATCTAATGAAATAGGAATTGAATTGAGACATAATTACTTATGTTAAATATATGAATCATTTCTTTATAAGTCTAAACCCAAATAATGATCACAGATGGCAGAAAGACCTGCAATCTCTGTGACCTTCAAACCCTAACCCTAAAACTAAAACATTAACACAAATTGCCACATTACTTAATCCAAATGAAAATCACCAACTCAAACTCAGCTTCAAAATTGGTCAACTCCCTCCTAAACTCTCATGTGTCTCTCTATATATATACATACACAAGATGCAAAACACACAAAGACTCCAAGGTTGGTTGGTTATCTATATACATAAGAGATCTATATAGATATAGAGAACATGGTGGTGGTGTCGACGACACCGGTGCAAAGCAAGAGATACATAGGAACAGAAATTCCGGTGATCGACCTGTCACGCAGACGAGAAATCGTGCAAGAGGAAATTGTGAATGCATGTGAAGAGTATGGTTTTTTCAAAGTGATCAATCATGCAATTCCAAATGATGTAGTAGCTAAAATGGAAGCTGTAGGATTAGAGTTTTTCGCTAAACCGGTGACGGAGAAACAACAAGCAGGGCCGGCGAACCCGCTCGGTTATGGATGTAAGAGTATCGGCCCAAATGGTGATACCGGAGAACTTGAGTACCTTCTCCTCCATGCTAACCAACAGTTGCCTGCAAAGATCATCTGTGAAGAAAACCAGATTGAATTCAGGTACATTGAATATTCATTGATGAATGATGATGATTATTATGTTTTAATTAAAGAGATGGGAATCCTAACAGAGATGTGTGTAAAAAAGGAAAGATAGGACACCTGAATAATGAAATGAATGCATGCATGAAGTACTGTTTATAGTAAAAAAAGGACACTCCTATCAAGCTTTCAACTTGTTTAACTTTTTGTGTTTGTGGTCTATTTGGTCCTTCTTCTCAAGCAGTTGTGTGGTGATGGAGTATGTGGGGAGTGTAAAAGAGTTAGCATGTGAGATACTGGAGTTGCTGGCTCAGGGACTGGGCCTGGAGGACACTGAGACATTCAGTAGGCTCATAAGGGACACTGAGAGTGACTCTTTGTTAAGGCTGAACCACTATCCTTCATACAACTGCAATAAGGAAGACAACAACAAGGTTGGCAGAGTTGGATTTGGAGAGCATTCGGACCCTCAGATCATCAGCTTGCTTCGATCCAACGGTGTTGCCGGCTTGCAAATACTCTCCCCTTCCACCGATGCCGGAGATTGGGTTCCCGTCCCACCGGACCCGGCCGCATTCTTCGTCAATGTTGGTGATGCTCTTCAGGTTAGTCTTTCTCACGTGTTAATATATAACTAAGTTTGCATGAGCATGTAGATATTTTTATGTCCCACAAAATCTACATACTATTGTCCTGTTTCTCTCTGTTGCATTAATGTTTGATCTGGTCCCTCACAATAGTGACACTGTTTTGTTTTCCTATGTTTCTTTTTTTTTTTTTTATAATATATTTATTGTTGTTTTGAAGGCCATGACAAATGGAAGGTTGGTGAGTGTTAGACATAGAGCAATGGTAACCTCTTATGATACTAGGATGTCCACAGTATTCTTTGGAGGACCACCTTTGCATGCATGGATTTCTCCGGTACCGGAGATGATCACAACTCAAAGGCCGCGCAGATACCGATCCTTCACTTGGAGTGAATTCAAGAAAATGATGTACTCACTGCGGCTTGGACATAACCGGCTCGAACTCTTTCGGTTCAAAGCCGAAGAACAAGCCTAACCTTATAGAGATGATCTAAGTAGGATGATGAAACTGACTGGAGTACTCCAGGAGCGTGTTTGTATGTACTAAATGTCAGGTGAAGTTCTCTAATGTGTTGAATGCTTATCAGTGCTCAAGTCTCTATGCCTAAGTATGTACTAGTTAGCGTTAATTATTTCGGTTCTAATCTCAGTAACAACAGCAGTTATAATTAAAGTTAATTGGAAAATAAAATAACATTACTAAAAGAAGCACGTATAACAAGTGGATAAACTACTGTTGACTAGTTCAAAGAGATTCCTACACAGGTTAGGTGAACAACCAATTAAATTCAGAAGGGATGAATGAAGGTTTCTTGCATGAATTAGCAGGAAAAACAAAACTTCTCACAAGAATGAACCACCAACTTCATTGCTAAATCAATGATGAATTTAGCAAGAATTCATTCCATCGGGATTGTAAAACGATGATAATTTTCCATATATATATGGTGAAAGGAGAAGGAGAACATGTACCAGATTATGGCTTCTCTGCTCTTGTTCCTCCGAGCTCTTCTGGTGAAGAAAGAAGACGACGTATTAGATATCGAAGATCACCATGCTGTTTTGAGGCCAGATCATTGCACTGAATCAACTGAAAATGAGAAGTTCATGTCTACAAGCATTGGCGCTGAAGATGAAGAGGCCTGGAAGATCTCTGAATGTCTTGCATGGTCTTAATGTTCCCCTGTTCCCATGCAAATCTGGATTCATCCATGCAGCATCCTAAATAAAAACATGCCGAATATTTCTTTCATTGAAATCAAGGACATTGTACATCTTTCGAGTCATTTTATAGGTACAAATCACAATCTGTAACACTTACACGTACTCCAATTCAAGTCATAGCAATAACATTAATCATAAGCTGCTTTGATGATGTATAGATATATTTCAGCAGAAACTCTTATCATAGTGTCATGTCCTCAACATTCATCAAAGCAAGACCTGATCATAATCTCTGTAGCAGTTAAACATTGTATAGACATAGAGAGACAAAGATGGAAGTGTGATTCAATTTCTCGAGTGTGCTATGAACTATGAAGTACTCTGTTTCTTCTGTCACTGTGTTGAAATCTGGAGAATAAGTTTCTTCTATACAGGAAGAAAAGACAATAACTTGGTTTCTTTGGTGTAATCACACAAGGACCTGTGATTTGGCGGCCAGTCGGGAACACCTGACACGAGAGTTCTTGCTAAGTCCGCATAAACAACCTTCGAGAAGGTTGAGATCTTCATCACATGTCAAGATGGATGTCATCTCTGGATTTTCTAAAAACATCTTGGAAGTCAGAAATCCAGCTATGGTCCATGTCTGATAAAGTCGGGATTGCTTGCCAATAAATCTTCCAGTTCTTGTATCATAGTACTCTGGCCATTTATCATTTGAAAGCCTCTCTTCGGCCACAGCAATAGCTTTCTCTGCTAGCCCGGGTCTGCCCATTTTAATGCAAGCCAACGTGAACTGAAACAAGAAAAGCACAAACCAGTCAAATGCAAGAGTCTACAGCAAACCCGGAGAATGGAAGATGAACAAACGATCAATCACCTGCCAGAGCAGTGTAGGCCAAGAGCCTCCATTATGATACGACCAAGGGCTGTGATACAAAAAAAGAACCGATAAATTTTCACTTTTAATTTGTGGATAAAATCAAGATAACTCACGTATTTTTAGGATCACTGCCAGTGATAATACGCCAGTCCTCATATTCTAAAGCCGGATAACATATTTTGAGAGGCATGTTACCCACAAGATCATCCCATCTGTTCTCGATAAGATTAAGAATTCCCTCAGCTTGTCTCGGTGTGGCTAAAGATGAGACTATAGCCCAGAGATTTCCAAGCGAGAAGAACCTGAAATCCATGTGAGCTGGTTGCAGATTGCCAATAAGGTAGCCGCCATGATCGGGAATCCAATCCATCAGCCAAGAAGGAATTTGATCGGGATAGATATTGAACTTGTTAATAGCATCGTGTGAATATTCTTCAGTTTTATACCGATATATCTCATTAATTTTCCTCATATCCACCCAGTAATACTCTCTGATGTGGAAAGACAAAGCACTGAGCCTGTTATTAATGGCGCGGACTAAATTCATTGAGCTTTCATTGCCAGAGAGCAATTCCCGGGCACAACGCAAAGCTGAATAAAACAAAGCCTGTGGAATAGAAAATAAATAAATAAAACTCAACCAAAAACATTGGACTTTTGTAAAGTGGTTATTCGGAAGAGTAAACTTACTTGGATCTCAAGAGGGTGCCCATGGATTCCCATTCGGCGGTCTATCATACATGAACCATCAGTGACAAGAAGAGACGGAAACATGTCGAAACCATCTGATAAACATAAATTCATGATCAATCTGATGCCTGTTTGTACATCCACTCTCTCTTGCAGAGCATAGTCTCCTGTAATCTTTCCGTAAGCTCTCAGTAAAATAATCCACCATAATCCTGGCATCGTAAGAAGTATGAGATGTGAATCAAAAGGCTTAGCAATTAATATAGTTCCTTATCACAGACTAGAAGATACAGACTAGAAGATAAAACGATTAAATAAAGAATCACCACCCATCATTGGCTCACCTGAATCAACAGGCGCTACACGGCCAATTGCCGATTCACCAAAATCAGGGTCTAAAACCTCCTCAAACGCTTGATTGTTTCCATCCAAAGATACAGTTCTAACTTTAAAACTAGCTGGCATCAATCCTTGTCCAGGGCTATAACAATCTACAGTCTTCTCCCAGCTCTGCACAGAACGTAAGAATGGTCCTTTAGCAACAAGTGTAAATCGACGGGATAAATGGGTAAACACACCAATTATAGCAGCACAGAACACAGTAGCAAAAAATGGCGTCAAGTGTAATAGCATGTCATCCCCGAGAGATGAAAATGACAACTCTCTTAGATCTAATCAAAGAAAGATTGCAACAGCTAATGGGAAGGCAAATCCAAGAGCAAAATAAAGAACAAATTTATACATGTACCAAAGGAAAGTTGTATTGACTCGACAAATGTTCCACAAAACACAACACAACACAGCAAAAGAGAAAGCTTTAATTTTCTCTATTCTATTTTGTGTCAAAATGATGAAAACACACTAACATTGCTAGGAGTGCAGCATATGGTCTTGACAGCCTTGCAAGTATTTAGTCAACTATAACTTCCAAACTGTAAAAGAGAATGCTTGTTGCTTGCTACATGTAGGTACGTTTAATATAACAAAGATTCAACCAGACAAGAAATCAAATGTACAAAACTTATATATAGATTTGCTTACTCTCTAGAAAGCATGTTGCCGTCTATGCAAACATCCCATAATTCTCTAAATTACTGAACTACTTAAACTAGCCTTCCGAAAAATATCATTTTGAAATGTTGCGAGTTGAAGAAACGCTTGATCAAGAGAATGCCATACCAAAATTTCTAAACTACATTCATAATTCAATTCATAAACAATACACAAATTTCTAAACAACCTTCCAAAAAATATGATGCTTCAAAATAGCAAATCAAGGGATATATTATCGAAATTTCTAAACTACATCCATAATTCAATGCACAAAATAGACGAAATCGATTGGAAAGCAAAAAAAGCTGAGATTTTTACCTGCAATTGAAGGGTGTGGAGGAGAAAATTCCGAACAATCTCGCCCTCACCTTTGAGAAGGAAAGCAAGGGCAGAGGGCACGAAGTCCCTGATGAACACCTGATCATAATTAAGCATCTGGTTCGCCATCGCCGGATCATCCGCCGCCACGGTGCCCACCGGACTACCACAATACTTCACCACCGCTCGATTAAGCAGCCGCCAAGCCTCCTTCTCCACCTCCGATTCCTCCCTCTCTTTCACCTCCACAACACCCAAATCGTCCAAATTCCCTCCTTTCTCGCTTCCCACATCCTCCCGCTTCTTCTCCTCCTCCAAAGCTCCAGCATCCACGCCATCGAGCACGAGAGGCTTCACGGAGATGCTCTGTAGGCAGGCACGATCAAAGGGCTTCTCTCCGGCGATCGTCTCCACTGAGGTGGAGTAGCAGCGAATGGTTGTTCCCGGGACGCCCCTGCCCGGACGTATAATGAGAATTCCGAGAACGCCCATAGTTCGGGGCCATTCGTGACCAGCGCCGGCGATGAACCGGCGGTGGGGGCATTCCGGGAAGAATAAGGAAAGTTTATAGAGATGTGATAAGATCCGGCGATATGGCTTCATGGCGGAGTTTTTCCGGCCGTCGTCCCGGGATAAACGATATGGAAGTGAAGATGGGTCTAATTCTAATGAAAACTTGGGATTCAGGGGCTAAATTGCAAAATAACAAATAACTAGAAAACTAAGGGGGCTTTTAGATAATGTTTATTTGGGCCCAATAAACTTAAAATGAGATGCACTGTTAATGGGCTTGGGCTTAAAAACTATTTTTGGGCTTAGAGCCCATATTTGTATATTTTTTTTTATTTCATTTTCCATTAATTATATACTTTTATTCGTTTTGGCCCTTCTATTTTAATAAAATCACCAAAATAGGCAAAAATAAGTAAATTGCATTATTTAAGAGCTAAAACAAATAGTTTTATTAAATTCAAGGACTAAAATTATTAAACAAGCCAAGACTTTAAAATAATAATAATTTTTTAATTTTAAAAATATAAAAAATAGACTATAAATTCCATTATTATCACTACAAAAAATTCGAAAATATTAAATATCATTAATAAATACTTTGTTGATCATCTCTTAAACTAAAAGTTAGTTCATAGAGCATTTTATGATATCCAAGTTTCTTATCAATCTCTCTATCTATTTGAATACATATATATGACATATCTTATACATCATTTTCTCTAAACCAAAATTGAGATTCTTATTAAGTGGCTCTCATGACTTCCCAAGATTAATATCATTTGGTGCAATATATTAATATCAAAAACTAACATAGTTAAACATCTCCATCTTTATCTTCTAATAAGTTTGTTCAAGTTTAGGAATCACTAGTAAACATCAACATCAAATGGTAATGCACTAAGTTTTGCCACTTAGTGCCATTGATTATTGATCTTTTACTCATTCCATTTTAAGGAATGTGTTACTTTCTTTCTTCATCCTTATCATTATGAGTTCATTAACCATATTATCCTAATTATTCTTGTATAACTTAAGAGCATTTTAAAGTGATTAAATAAATAGTGATCATATATATTTATAAGATTAGTTTAATGAAGGTGTGAAAACTAGAGAATTAGCGGCTGTTAATTAATGGTTTGATTAGTAGTTCATTCAATGAATCTTATGAAAACGTGTGATATTTTAATTTATTAAACTTAATTGTAATTAAAAGAACTTTTAGATTTAACTTAAACAATGATGAGAATGTCCACTTTGCCTTCATTTAAGCAGACATGCAGTTATGCTTACATGCAAAGATAAACAAAATGAGTTTGCAAACATGCATCAAAGTTATATGTTAAAATAGTACAGTGTGCTATGTGATTAGGTGATTAGGTGATGCTTTTCTTTTTTAATAAATTATGTTTTATTTCATGTCCCTACTAAAAAGAAGAAAAAAAAAATTAAAAGAAAAAGGCATGGTATGTTTATTTCATTCATTGAATTTGGAACATTTTTTTATTAATGGCCAGCACTACCAAGAAAGAAATAAGTTCTTTTCTTTCACATCAGGTGACAATTTTAATGCGTCACCTTTTTATGCTTCATAATTATCTATTTAACATGAAATTTTTATTGGTTCCACTTCCAAAATTTTCTTTTAAAAAAAATATTAACCATTGAAAATGTACCAAATGATCGAGAAAACATTACAGATACAGTGCATATAAGATACAATAAATGAAGACGAGAAATTAATCAAAAACAAGATAACAAGGTACAGAATGGGTTGGTACATGTCAAATTGAGCGATGATTGAATGTCCAATAATAAAAAAAATATGATGAGAGTAAGAGAAGAATTTTGAAGAAATGACCGTCTTTAAGATCATTCATATATATGGTCAGTCAGTGGAACTAGGTTATTAGAGTTATAATTATTCTATTTTTCAGCTGGAAAATATCTTATCAGGTAATAATGGTAATGACGTAAGGTGACAATGGTAACCACATCATTTTTTAAGAAGTTACCGTACTTATGGTGTCAAAATTATTAAATTAATATCATAATTTGTGTTTTTAATATTATGCAAATTTATAGTTTAAAAAAAATGTTTGATTTACATCTAATCTCATGAGTCACATTCATTCTCCTAACATGCTCATAATAAAAACTTAGCCAAGTCTAAATTAATCACATGGAATTTAGACTAATTTCAAAGTGGATTATGAAGTCATGAACTTTGATTAATCAAAAGACCCTTCCTTCGTTCCTTATAAGAAAGAGTTCTAATCTAACCCGTTGACCGGAGACTCAAAAGTCTTCGCGTGGACCCCACACACCCCATGCGTGCCAGCTCATCCCCGTGGCAAAACTGCCACGTGTCCACCAGGACCCCGTTCAAGCGTTCCGGCGGCGCAGTCACGAGATACCCCGTGCCCCCACCCTTCTCGACACGTGTCACGCGCTGAACTCCTCCAATTCGGGACCACGCCCGCTGGACCAGAATAACAAAACGAGTACTCGTGTCAAGTTACACCCCGCGTGTCCTTCACCATCTCCTCACGTGCTCAAATGATTACTCTCCACGCGTGATGGTACTATTTAGTTAAATTAATCCCCACGTACACCAGCATCATTATATATATATATATATATATATAATTTTTTTTTTACATTATTAATTTCATCAACACCATAAAATTAAAAAGAATTGAGATTAAAATTTAATCCCAAAGTTACAAAGTAAGTACAAGAACATTAATTTTCATAATTTTCATAAAATTATTTTTTTGTCAATCAAATCAATCAAAGAAACCAAGAAGAGTCTTCAACATTATTCCATAAACCATCACTAATCATGTCACCATTCCACCAAGCTTGATCAAACTCCATGAAACCAGCTGGACTCATCAAGCTCTGTTCCTCCGGCCAACCACAAAGACCACCACTGTCAGCACTCTCCGGCAAGCCGGAGACAGTGGCCGGAGGAGCTTCAAAAGACTCTGAGAAGGATGACACAGCACCAAAGCTAGAGCTTTCAGAGCTTGGTCTTGATACTACAGTACTACTACTCTCTAGTAGTCCATCATTTACAATTAGATGATGATGGGATGATGGTGAGTTTTGGAGAACTCCGGTGATGGCCGGAGAGACTCCGGAAGCTGCTTTGATTCTTTCAATGAGTCTTGGCATCCATAAGTACTTCATCACATCTTTGAACTGTTTACTATTAACATCACACTTGAGCTGCTTTGCATGTTTCTGCACTCTTGTTCTCCAGTAATTCTTTATCTCGTTGTCTGTTCTTCCTGGCAAGTGTTGTGCAATCTTAGACCACCTACAATTCATCATCTTCTCATCAATCAATCAATCAATCAATCTATAAATATATATATATGAATTAATACTGTTTGAACTATGTATGTATATATATATATATAAATACCTGTTGCCCCAGCGAGAGTGGAGTTCAAGGATGAGGAGTTGTTCTTCAGGAGTGATGTTGCCACGGCGGACGTCAGGGCGGAGATAGTTGAGCCACCGGAGACGGCAGCTTTTTCCGGTGCGTTTAAGTCCTGAGAAGAAGAAGAAGAAGAATGCATGATAAGCTTAGTGAGCTACTTTGATAACTGTAATTAGGGTTATAAGATTAATATATATGTATATATATACCTGCATGGCGAGCAAGAGAATTCCAACGGCCTTCACCATGGTTGGCGATGTAGTTAACAAGGAGAAGGTCTTCTTCAACAGTCCATGGACCTCTTCTTAAGTCCATCATCTCTTCATCTGCATGCACTTCCATTGTTAACTAGTTTCTTGAAGATGGTTAACTTGTTTATAGATGGTTGAGGGGTTTGTGATGAGATGGAGAGATGGAGAGAGAGATAGAAAGGGTTGTGTGTGTGTGTATATATATATATATAGAAAGGATAAGTTAGAGTGGAGATTAATATACATGTGACTTAATACTAGTGGGACACGCCGCAATGGGATTAAGAGGCTAGGAGATTATTTATATATCTCTTTGTTTTTGAAGCTTAATTATGTTTAACCAAATGGGTTTTGAACTTTGACTTCTGTTCATCATCTTTCATGATCAATGATCTCTTATTATTGGAAAGAATACAAAACAAAACTGTTTGTGATAAAAGAAAGACTACTCAAACAGTGTGGACCTCTGTTTTGTCTTTGAATTCAACATGTTGGTATTGTAAATGATATTGTTGTTATTATTATATATTAAATTGTATGGAGATATGTATATAGATAGTGAGAAAACTCAGAAAAAGGGGGTTGTATCAAAGTTTAATTTTGGAGCTTTAAATCTCAACAAGTGCTTCCAAAAAGAAACATAAAAAAAATGATGAAAGTTGAAGGGCCAACTAAAGAAGACTTTTAAAGAGCTTATTGTGTGTGTTTGTGTTTTGTTTTGTCTAAGCTTTTTGAGTTTGATGACTTGCTCTTAGTATTAATATAATTACAAGTGGTGGTGTGGCAATAGAATGCACAAAGTTAAAAAAATAAAATAAAAATAAAACAAGGGAATGAATGAGTTGAAATGTGTTCAATAAGTATCATGCATTGCCTTCTAGAATCAAATTAATTTCTATATCCACTATAATTAAGTTTACTCTAATTATAGACCACTAATGACTTTAAATAAAGTAAAAGACATGCATATAGATAAACCTATGTAATTAACATACTTGTTATTTAATATTATTAATTGTATATATTCTAAGATAATTAAGCTTTACTTTTTTTATTCTTAATATAATTACTAAACAACATCACTTCACCGCTTTAGAATAATATGAGTTGATGCCTGATCTAAGATTGTTTCTTTAATTATTTTAGATGATTTCTAATAATAGAACCCTAATTGCATAAGCATCAAGAATTGTCCTTCACTAAAACTAAAGTATGAAGGAGATTAGTGTTTGCCACGCGTATGAATGAGATTATTAAATGATATCAAAGAGAATTAAAGCTTCTAATTAGAATATTTCTTTTCTTGTTCATTAACTAAACAAAAGAAACAGTGTGACCCCATAATAATTATTAAAGTTAAGTTACATAAAAGACTTTTTATCATCAATAAATCCTTTTTTCTCATCTTTATTTTGTTCTCTATGAAGGGAACCAGTGGGCTAAAAGCCAAACAAAAGTCTCTAAAAGAAAACCATTCAACTATTGCATGCCACACTATAGACATTGTGTTTTTATTTGCTTAATTTTAGAAAATGAATTAACACTCAATTAAAAAGAAAATAAAAGGGATATATGGGATAAAACAGTCAAAAAGGCATCCTTGAATTGAGGGAACTCAAGATTAGATGACATTTGTCTAATGGTTTGTGATGATAAAAAAAAAAGCCATGAATGAAGGCGTCTTTGACTTAAATTTTCTTAGCATGATAAAAATATTTCTTTGAATCCCTTTGACCTTCAAATGTAGAATTACACAATACATTGGATTTGTACTCTTTTTTGGAGGGGTATGGTTTGGCTACTTTGATTGTATTTTTGAGTTTGGGTTGGATCCCACTAATGACTTGAAAGAGTTTTGAACTTAGTTTTTAGTCAAAACTTAGGTTTAGTTTGACAATATGAACTCAATAAAGGAGTAAGAAATTCCTCATGGGCTCTACAAAAAGGATTAGATTAGTCTTAGTGTGTGTGTGTGTGTGGAATTTTGGGTTAACTCAAGTTAGACCAAGATGGTTCCAAAATTGGATGTGTTCATATGTGTTTTTTAAATTTCCATTTGCATAGACTTTGATTGAAGAAGACATTTATCAAGTGGACCTTGATGATCTAATATGTAGTGCATTCTATTCGGTCAAATATATGATATAATTTATTGACATTCTATTATTTAGCAGTATTAATTCGGTTTGGCTTGTAATAGAATTTTTAAGTGATATTTTTCAATTTTGTCACTGTCATTGTTATTTAAAAGTGAACCGATAGATATTCGGTTGTCTTTTAATTATTTTGTTTTATATTGTCCAATAATTGTCAAAATTAGTTAAACTAAATGATATATATATATTTTATCATTTATGAAAATTTAATTATATTTACTATTTTCTTCAAATATATTAAAATAATTTACTCCACCAATGGGAAAAAAACCTTAAATGCTTGTACCTTTTGTATTAAATTGTTGTCCTTGATTGCTAAAATAATTAAAAGTTAAACATATATGATTCCTCTTCCTCATGCAGGTATTTATATAACTATTCATATAGCTTTTGGAAAAGGGAAATATATGATGCTCCTCTATATAAATACACTATTTCATCTTCTTCTTGTTGATGATATGATAATTAAGTTGCTCATTAAAATTTAATGATTTGATTTCCATATGCCATATATCTTCATCTTCATCTTCATCTTCATCTTCATCTCCATCTCCATCTCTATGACCTACCCGGACTTGTCTTCTATATTGTTATCATGGAGGAACAAAAAGGGTAGAAAAAGAGTCATATAAACATCACTCTCATCCCCCACTATCTAACTTGTTATTCCTCTCCACCTATTATTTCAACTATCAACCATCATCATCTTTCTCTACTCATGCCTCTAATGCCCCATTGCCAAGCCATAGGCAGCCTCCATGTGTCATTAAACTATTTCATTACATCATATATATATATATATATATAAAATAGATTAATCTATTATATTATTTTAACATATATAATTCATATTAAGCACTACAAAGTCTATGTACATGTATATATATTCAATGGGTGATTTTCATTGGTGATTATTCTATATATATTCCATACACTCTCCATAAAACTAGCCTAATCCATATTCAATATCAGAAGTGCATGTCATCATGCATTAATGGATTATTTTCAGTGTCAATTAATTTTTTTATTAGTTATTCTAGAAGCAATTTTTAAAATTATTTTGTACTCTTTTAGGTAAGTTTTGCCTAATTCATATTCAGTTATTACAGTCTCTTTTATTTCAAATTTTGGATATATCACTCTACTGTGACTTTTTTTTTTCTCTTTGGATACAGAATTTTAATTTGTATTTTTTTAGTTAGTAGACATCAATAACATTTCATCGGGAGGGTACCAATGGGATTCCTACCAAATTAATATGTTGTGGCCACAGGAATGGACATAATGAGTTGGCATTCATTAAACATAGCTAGACACACATTATGCAAAGGCAATGTCACACTGATTTTTAGACAAGTCATCCTCCACATCAACAAGCACCTTCCACTCTCCTCCTCCATCCGAGAGAGCATGAAGCCCTTTTCTTCATTAGAGAGAGAGAGCGGGACAGTGAGGTCCTTGGGTTAATTTCTTCTTCATTTGAGAGGAAGCCATGCTTTAAAGTTGAGAGACTGAAAACCCTTGCAACAGGCTACGAGAGTCTAAGCTACAGTGAGACATACATACAGACCTAGGTGCATCATGTCAAGCAATTGGGGAAAAATATTAGTGGAAGGTGAAGCACCTAGTTATTGTAATTAAGTAATTTTATTGACTCATCTTCCCATTGTTTTGAAATGTGAAATGAAGATCAACCTTAAGAATTATATTTGAAAAAATTTAAATAAAAAAAAGGGTTTCGTGAGGGTTTAATTATCTTTCGTAAAACTGTAAAAGTATACTACTCAAATTTTTACCCGTCTTTTATCATATATATGTTGATTATTTTCACTAAGAGGTTATTTTTTACAAGGCATCCTAGCATATACTATTTTTCTGTCTTTTTTTTATTTTTTATTGTATACTCGCTTTTTATAACTTTAACTTGATTTACATTCAATGTTAATAGAAGCTCCACGGTAATACATTTATAGATGATTTTCATTGTCGATAATTTTTTACTGCTTATTCAAATATGTTATTAATTTTGCTTGTCCTTCTTAATATTCTATAATCTCTTTTTTAACTTTAACCTATAATTCATATTCAATATGAGAAGCCTTGTTATCATTCATCAATTAATGAATTATTTTCCCTTATAGTCATTTTTCATTAGCCATTTTAGAACGTTACATTTCTAGTCATTTTTTTTTATTCTATGCTCTATATATTCATATATATAACTTTAACCTAATTTATATCTAGTATCACAAGCTCCACTATCATGTATTGTTAGATTATTTACACTAGGGATCATTTTTTACTACTCATTCCAGTGTGTGTGTATATATATATATATTCCTTAATTCTATAGTCCTTTAATTGTGTGTGCACACACATTATGGTTAAATAGCCGCTATTTCTGTATATTATATTTTAAATATATATATAAATTTTTTTCAACAGATGGACAACTACAATGTTCCTTAACCTGGCTAGCTAGCTAGTTTATTACAAAGTTTATACACACTTCTAAAAATTTGACAAATGAAGTATCAAAAGCTTGCCATGTGTGATAAAAGATTAAGGAGATATATACCTTCTGAGAGTGACCACCAAATTCATAGTGAGTTCACTTTCATGGAGTTGTGCCCTAAGACTCAAAGATATATATTTCCACATGTTATCTTCTCTTTCTTATCTATTTATGAACATGATCATATAAAAGATCTCCTAGAGTTTGATATAAAGAAAAGAAAAGATCACAACAGTAACTAAATTAACTTTGATGAAGATGATCATGAGTTACAAGTGTCACAAGGGAATGAAATTCAAAAGAAGAATAAGGTTTGGTTGGTTGAGTGCTTACACAAAAGATATATATAAATATATATATAGTCTTGGTGCATGGCATCTATCACTCTCATTGGTGAATTAGGGTTTTACAGTTATCTTTTCTTTATTTGCTTCCTTTTGTATGATCACCATTAAGTTATTGTCAAAGCATGCTTTTTTGAGTTTTTTAAGAGTTTGTGTTGTCGAAATTCCACGCGGAGTTTTCGATCATTTACGCATGTTGATCAACCCTAAAGTGAGGTTCTTGTGATCTTGTTTTTGATGCTGGTCATGAAGGTGATGGATGGAGAAGATATTAATTAATTAGGGTTTTTTAGTTATGAAGATGATGACTTTCATTGTTGTGTTGTTTACAATTGCATGCATTGAATGACACGTTGCACATTGCTTCAATACAACACAAATCTATATAAATTAATAGATACGTATTTAGGTAGAAAGTTCACTCTTGAAAGTAAGATTTTGGTAGGTTAAATATTTATATATATTTTTTTCTTTATCTTTTTTTTTTTTAATCATTTCATATCAAAATGAGCTCAAGATGTATAGATTTTATAATTTAAATAAATTTTGAATTAAAATAGAGCAAATTAAAACTATAGCTTTTCCATATATGTGACATTTGGTTGAATGTAATTCTAAATGCAGTAGATTTTCAGTTACAATATAATTGAAAATACTTAATTTTCAAAATACAATGTAGTCAAATTTTGTGCTTAGTTGGATGTAACTGGAATTATTGTCTTATAAGATTTTATATTTGTTTGAAAGGATTCGTATATTTGGAATTGAAAAACACATGTGTATAAGTGTATGTATATGTGTGTGTATGTGTGTGTATACATGTAAAAACCTATGTATGTATGTTTATATATATACATGTATAAGTATATGTATATAATACTGTAACTTCAAATACCACAAAACAAACACTACCATAGTATACATGTATTAGAATGTAAATAATGTGTTATTTATAGTTAATATTATTACCATTTATAATTTATTTAATTTTGAACAGAGCTTGAGAGGTTGAAATTAAGCTGGTGCAAAGTTTAATACAAAGTTATGTCTCACTGTCTCAGTACAAATATTTTGAGTTTTATAAGTTGGCCATCTTATAAATGATTATAATTATTAAAATTAGATGCTAAAAATGTTGGAATTGATAAGGAAAATTCCACACATTTAATTTTATATTTTTATAAAAAACAATTTCTATTCAAGTAACTTTATAATTAAAAGAGTACATAATTATCAACAATTCTAGGGGTGTATCTAAAAAAACAAGTGTTTTACAGTAAAATCCAATACATGAGATCACAGCCGTTCATCCATACACGTAAGCCTATCGGATCCTACAAGCTTATCGGTTTCGGATCAGGATCCGGATCCGAATCCATTTATATTCGTTCACGGATCCGCAAATCCAACACTCTCCTCCGAAACACAGCCCCAGCGCCATTACCAACCTTCTCTGAAGCCGATCAACTGTTCGACGATATTCCCCAAAGAAAAAAAATCTCAAATCTTTGCTATTCGTCTCAACGATTGGTGCTTGAATTCCACCTTTGTTTCCGTTCTCTACTTCTTAATTGATTCCTGGAACGGCGAGAATCAGGTTGTTCTCTTCTTCGCTTCGGAGAAGGTACTTGATACTCTCGCTGTTTTGCTTTCATTTGCGTGGATGGATTCTGGGATTGATCATTAGAATGCAGTAAAGATCTCATTTTGTATGAAGGGGATTAGTGTGGCATGTGTTTGATTGATGTCGATGATCTGTTCGACGATATGCGTATTAGAAAAAACAACTTAATGTCTTTAGTGAGCAGATGATTTGGTATGCTCCCAGAATTACTGGGTCTTCTAAATCCTTTATTTTAAGCTCCTTTCGTCTCCAAAGTCTTTACTTTGCTTCTAAAATCCGTGTCAAATTAGTTTGCTTTTTCTCTTCTGGAAACAATCGAAATCTTTCAGAGATATTCAAAGCACAAACTGCATTGCATGTTGAGTTGGCTTCTAAACTTAGAAGAGCTCTGCAGTGTGATGTATGGTCTGAATCCGTTGAGATGGAGTTGCAGAGGCTCAACATTGTGTTGAACTCCTACATTGTTAATCAAGTGTTGAAAAGCTTGTCAGATTCTGAAATAGGTTTCCATTTCTATGTGTGGGCGGAAACTCAGTCAGGTTTCAAACATGATCACTTCACTGTCCAGTCCATTATTTGCTTGCTGTTGAAAGATCACAACTTTGACCTCTTGTCAAATTTTTTGAGGAGAATCAGAAGTAATGGTTTCTCATTGCATCGTTCTGTATATCGCATTCTTATATCAGGTTATGTTAGAGCTGGTATGATCAATAAAGCAATTCAAACCTTCAATGAGATGATACATTCAGGTTGTCGCGTTTTTAGTGTAGACTACAATAAATTCATTGGCGTGCTGATTCACAATAGCTGTTTTGATTTGGCAATACATTACTACTATAAAATGGTCGGACAAGGATTATCTTTGAATGCATTCACATACTCCAGATTCATATGTGGTTTGTGTAAAATAAATGATCTCAGCTTTGTTGAAACTCTCTTAGAGGATATGAATAAGATTAGGTCTGTCCCAGATATTTGGGCCTACAACATATATTTGAATTCCTTATGCAAGGAGCATAAATTAGATACTGCTATGAAGTTGTTGTGTACTATGATTCAGAAAGGAAGAGAACCTGATGTAGTTACATTTACAACAATCATGAATGGCTTGTGTAATATCAAAAACTTTTCAGATGCGGAGGAGCTTTGGGACAAAATGGTGAAGCGGGGGATTGGCCTGGATTGTGTTGCAGGTGGTACATTAGTTTTTAGTTTGTGCAATAATGGAAAGGTTTATGAAGCTTATGACATTGTTATGGGAATGATAAAGTGTAAAGTGGAACCAAGTACTTCAATTTATAATGCTCTGGTCAGTGGATTTTGTAGGGCTGGTATGGTTGAAAAGGCCGAAAATATAGTTTCATTCATGGGAAGGAATGGGCACAAGCCGGATTTGTTTACATTCAACATACTTCTTAATTATTACTGTGACAACAGTATGTTGGATGAAGCGGAGAATCAGATGACGAAGATGAAAATAAATGGCATAAGTCCCGACCGACACAGTTACAACCAGCTTTTGAAAGGATTTTGCAAGTCTAACAAGCTTGACAAGGCATATGCTTTGATAGTGAACAAGATGGAGATCAAAGGGCTTTTTGATGTCATTTCTTGCAATACTTTGATTGAAGCAGTATGTAGGATGGGTAAGATGAGAATTGCACACAATCTGTTCAAGAATATGGTTCATAAGGGTATCACTCCAGATGCGGTGACGTATTGCACTTTGATTAAAGGGTGTTTTAGAGTCAGAGAATCTCATCATGCTGAGGAACTCTTTGAACAGATGCTTAAGGCTGGTGTAGTTCCAAATGTTCATGCATATACCACTATGGTGCACCATTTGTGCAAGGAAAGCAGAGTAGAACAGGCTCGCAGCTACTTTACCGGCATGATTCAGAGGGGAATCTCTCCTGATAATGCTTCATACCGAGCTCTTATTAATGGACTCTTCAATGCATCAAGGCTTCATGAAGCTATGAATCTGTATCATGATATGTATGCCAGAGGTGTACCTCCCGATAATGATACATATAAATTGTTAGTCAGAGGACTATTAAAACGAGGAGAGGTTGAGCTGGCCGATCAACTTTGGGATCGTATGATGAGCAAGGGGTTTACTCTCGACGAAGTAGTTTGTGAAAGACCGATCAATGCAATGAAGTTGTAGAACGTATCAGGGTTGAGCCCTCAAAAAGGTATGATTACTGTTGCAAAAGCTGCTTAAACTTTCAGATTAACTTTAAATTAACACAATGAAGATGACAACATTGTATATTGTTATTGAATCTTATTGAACTTTTGCATTGAAGGTATTAAAAGAGCTATTGACTATTAAATAATGCTTATTCATATTGGCAGACATGCTCTCATCAGTCTTATAATTTGTGACTGTGACTTTTGTGATTCATTTTGATTTAAAACCTGTGTTTTTACCCCTTTTTTTTTTTTCTCATATGGGTTGTGCAGTTTAAGTATTGAAGTTGTTAGGATGATCAGTTTGTGAATTTTATGATGTTTATCATGTTTTTCTTTTCCAGGTTAGTGGGTGTTATGGCTTGTTGATACGAAAAGATTGACGACAAATGCGGTATTAGGCTGTGTTCCAGCAACTGAGTTCAAAATCTATTCTTTGTATCATAACCAATGCAATGTGTATAATTAACCGGGCTGTTTATTTATTCATGCACAAGTAAAGATATAATATCAGTCTTAACAGCATCAAAACCTCAACCACTAAAAGTAAAAACTTAAGCTATGTATTTGTTTTATTTTACCCCATTGGGGATTCTTGGGTAAGCTTGATACTAGAGATACACTGTAAACGTTCATGAATACCTTCATGTGTATATTAAAAAGGAAAAGGAAAAGAAATCCTTTGTGAAGCCTTTTGTTTACAAACTGGAGGTAACCAAAATCGTTCTAAGACATGAATATGCTCAAAGAAAAAGTTTAGAAAAAAACAATGTTCTTCAATCTAATCTGTTGGTTGCCATCACATTGTCGAATTACTTACGAGATGGTAAAAAGGTCACCACAAGATAGTGTAGCAAAACATACTTGAATCATACATGAGAGACTGAAATATAATGATGATGTGAACAAAGCATGATAAGCTGAAGCCAACTCAATAATGACTATCTACACTCTGCCCTTCTTTGTATTTTCCAGCACTTATCAGACGACACTGAATGCAGCCTGAACTGTTGAGCTAAACCGTGACGCAATGGTTTGCGTTGCAAATTGCTGAATCTGTTTCTTGGCATCTGTACAATTCAAGAGGAAATGATAATGCCGGTTTATCAGTGATTCACTTAGTCATATGATTCAAACAGAAATAAAGCGGGGGAAAAATAATTGAGTGGATCAAAGCAATGGAAGTAAGAAAAGAAACCAAAATTAAGAGCTAAAACGTCCATCAAGTGGTCTTGGCATTTAATGTTCAACTAAGCACATCAGGGGTTGGAAACAGTATAAGGTCAAAGGCTAACATGATAAACTTCAAGATATATTGAATGCTATTCTAATCAAAGTTGAATCATGAATGAAGCAAAATTAAGAAATGTAGGTCCTGACCTCCTCCAGGGTATCAGATCTAAGAGACTTTTACAAGTATATCCAGAAGCGAAATTCATTAGCTACTATTGCTGCATAGAATATCGGTAATCTAAAGAAAACCCACAAATGGGTCTTAAACAATTAAGAATTGGTGTTATGGCAACTATAACACTTGCTAAAGATAAAAAGCAAGTAGCATAAAGAAACACATGCACCCACTGCCACTTCCCAATGCCTGCATGGTGTAACTCACAATTTTTTGTGACCAACAAAGTAGGTTTCTTTCCTTTCCGAGTCAAGGGACCAAAGGTATTAGACAACAATATCAAAAAGGTTAATTTACGCACAAAAAGATAATCTTTAATAGATTACAAGTTTAAAAGGTTAATGATAGTGTAAATAGTTCACTATTTGGTAGGTTGACAAAGGAAAAGGTTAGTTTCAAGGGAGCAATACCTTGGGATTATTGTGGCCATATTGCAATACAAAATATGGTCAAAATATTTTCAATAGACGACTAGCCATACAATATTGAGACAATTGTTAATAGAGACCACATATAGTTGAAACAGGATAGAATACCTAATTGGAGGAAATTCTGGCGACTGCCAGTAGGAACCAAAAAGAGAAAATAATTTACCTTTACGGCATTTGGTGAAGCCAATAATGTTTGCAACACTGAGGCTCAAACAAACTCCAACAACCAGCAGGTAATCGGCCTGAAACCTTATGAGAGAAAATATCCCAAGGAATATCCAAGCAACAGCCTGCATCATTAAAATATACTCATAACAAGTACACTACGACAAATAAATCAATCAACAGGCAGGTAACTGCTCAAGAATCCAAATCATCCACTAGTAGACAGCCTGACACACAATAACATTATGTAAACAAGAGAATTCATACAATGATGTATTCATGCATTTACAAACAAAGAAATTGAGTCCAAGTATCGCTAAGCTAAAGAGACAAACATTAAAAAAATATCACTTGATGCATGTATTTGATTTATTAATATGCAAACTCTCTAAACATCATTCATGTATGAAATAAAATTACAGCATAAAAGTTACATTGCCCCATGTAGATGAAATACTACAAAAGTTCTCCATCCACTTACCGTGAGATAAAGAGTCCACCAGAACAGCCATGAATCTTTCTTGTTCATCCTAGCAAGAGACTGAAACATAGAAAAAGGTCAAACATTTGATGCATACAATATATTTCCACAATCAAAGTGACAATACAGGTCAGCTCTTGATTAAAAATGAACACAAATCAGACCTCTTGATCCAAGCATTCAAATTTCCAAACACTCTCTCCTTGCTCATTAATTTCATTCCACCACCTCAACCCAACCAGTATCCTTCCACTCACATTCTTCACCACCCAAAAATCCAAGGCCGCAAGCAGCACGGTAACCACAAAAATGATCACAAAGCTGTTAAAGAACAAAGCCGAGAGGATGTAGAACGCCAAAGCCCCAGCCTAATCACCATCCATAAATGCCAAAAATCAGAGAAAAACTCACTCGAATCCAAACAAAACAGGCCACTAAAAAAAATCACCTTGAAAAGAACATGAAACAAGCACGTCTTCGGATTCGCATAATTCTCCACAGGCGGCTACAAAATCAATAAAAAAAAATAAAAAATGAGAAAACACAAATCTCTACCTAGATCCACCAAATGAAACCCAAATCTGACAATATTAATCCCTATTTCGCAATAATTCACAAAATATAACAGAAAAAAAGAAGAAGAAAATCAGCCCTAAATTCATAAAATCACGGCCTTAAAATAACAATCTATGCAAGAAGCCAAAGCCCTAGAAAGATTCGAATACTAATTCGATCTATGCGATGAATTCCATACCTGGATTCGTTCCATCTCGCTCCAACGATCCCTCTCTCTCTCTCTCTCTCTCCCCTCCCTCTCGATCTCGATCTCGGATCCCAGAGAGGACGATGAGAAGAAGAGCCCAAATTGGTTCAATGAGGAATTTTCACATATACCCCTATTAAAGTACATATTTCCATATATATAAAAACATAGTAAACCATATATTAATCTTTATTATATGATTTTTTTCCTTTTGAATTATTATATCATTTATTATATATATATATATATTTTTTTTAAAAAAAAAAAAAAAATTATCAATTACTTATCAAAGAGAAAAATTCAGAGATTGTAAACCAAATCAACAGAACTTCATTTCATGAGCAATGCTTGCAAACCTGCAAACATGCTCAACATGGTTACATATTCATGTCCTGATAACACTTTTAACATCTTATCTCCTCTGCAAACAAGTTTGAATTGATAACAGATACAAAGAATTCGACAATATTCTATTCGCTGTAAGCTGCTTCTTCTTCTGCTGGGGGAATATCAGATAAATCCAGTCCTTCGGCAGGTAAGTCCGGCGTAAGTGGCCCGAGAATCCCGTCTGAGCTGAGACTCAATCCACTCTGCATTGAAAAGCCAATGAAGATCAACACAAACAATTCAATGATTCAGATCAAGCTCATTGGTTGACTCAAGTGTTTTAAGAAGATGTGCATACCTCTGGCTGAAATCTCAACATGTCGGCCCGTGCCATTGCCTCTGCTTGAGCAATTCTCTGTCGGAAAGTCTGAGCCATCTCGTCGGCCTGAAACCATTCAATTTGATGAGAAAATGTGTTTATTAAACTTGTGACCATGAGTTGTAAAACTAGATTTACTTACTTTTTCAAACACGAGTTTAGGATTACGAATCATGTCACCGGGCGTTGGTTCTAGCTTCTTTGTTGAAAGACTTACTCGGCCTCTTTCCCGATCGTGGCTTAATATCATCACCTTTGGACAGAGAAACATAAGCTCAGATGAAAAATAGATTGAAAACCAAAGTCGAGAACTAAGTTTTGTAGTTCAAGTAACCTTGAGGGTGTCACCGGGTTGAAGGACGGTTGAAATGTCGGAAACTCGGTCATGACTAATCTGGCTAACATGGAGAAGACCATTAATCCCGCCAATGTCGATAAAAGCACCATATGGTTTCAAACTCTGTACTGTTCCAAGGACAACCGATCCAATTCCGAGCTGAGCCTGACTATCAGCCATAGCTTTGCGGTTGCTAAGTACCAGTCTTGATTGTTCCTCATCAACCTCTACAAATTTCAGAGGCAGCTCTTTATCGATGAGTTCTTCAGCAGTTGATTTCTGGTTTAGAAAAATACAGCAATACTCAAGCACTACTCGATTAATAACACAAACCAAGAGTAGTGATAATAGCAATAACAGCTAAGCCAAAACAAAGAACTAACCGTTGAGATTTGTGAAAATGGAACAAAACCACGAAGGCCTTCCACGACGGCCACCACACCTCCTTTATTTCCCCCTACAACCTGTGGTACAGAACAATCATAAATTTAGACAGACAGCCGATCATTAAGTGGCACATAAGCTAAAATAATGCGTGACAAATGATCAGATTTCAATTGTAAGTAGGAGTTTCGATTGCATATTATCTTGGTCGAGAAAATAATAATAACCTGCAAGATTGTATTGAAAAATAAGAGATATGAGAGTATAGGATTCCCACCTTACCCTTAACAACAACATCTTCGGCCTGAAGCTGTCGACACCTTTCCCATGCAAGATCATACTGTATTGCCCGCAAACTTAAAATCAAACTATCATCAGAAGGCTTCTCACCAATTATAACAAATTCTTCGACCAATCCTGGATATATGCCTGCCTCTGATACATGCTTAATTCTATGAATACAGGCTTCTTGAACAGGCAAGGATGCTGAAGATTTTGCTATGATGTCAACAACTGCGCCACCGTTATCCGTCATAAATACTGTTCCTTTAACCTGGAAGGAAAGCCAGGAATCAATCTAGAAAATACTTGCAACTTTTCAAACAAAATGAAGTTGTACATTATCTGATAACCCAAAGTGATAAAAAGAACATAACAAAATCATCGCCCAAATGCTCAATGAGAACTGGTTTTTGTTAGCAAAGAACAAGCAATCACTACTCAAAATGCTTTTGATTTTATCAAAAATTACATCTTTTTTCTCAGCATACACACACATGTTATGCAATTTCTAAATCCTTACAAGTTTACAAACAATTCCAAAATATTGTTTTGCAGAAACATCAAAGAACAGAGCAAGTACTTGATCAGAACTTCATAAATTCTGCAAAGCAACTCCTAAAAAACATTTTTCTCAATTATATACACAAACCATGAATTAATTGATCTTCTAAAGCATGCCCTCATGCAATTTCTACATCCTGGAAACATTTAGAAACCATTCCAAAATCTCATCTTGTGTCCAAAGTTCAACAAATTCTGAAAAACTACAACAAATTCCACAAATTGACTACATTTCCAAACAAAAAGAAAAAAAGAAGATGGGCAAAAAGCTCGCACCTTTGTGCCGATCTCGGAGTCGAAATCGTACTTATCGAGAGCGGCAGTGAAATCCTCAACAGTGAAGGAGACGCCCTCCATTGGCGCAGTCCGGCATCTCTCATACGCCTCCTCAAAGACCTCCTTCAGTTTTAGCCTCTCCTTCTGCTCAGACGTGAGCGCATAGTACGCCGAGACCACCGTGGAGACCCTCTTCCCCGTGAACAGCGACGGCGCCGGCTTGGAAAGCGACGACGAGGACGCCGGCGGGCATCTCAGCCCGCAGAATTGGTTCAAAAGCGCCGCCATTGTCGCTGTTTCGAAGCTTGTTATCAGCTTCTATCCAATTCCAATGGTTCAAAGGTGGGGTTTTTATGGAGGGTTAGATAAGGCATAGAACTAAACTATTCTTCCCAGTATGCCCCCATGATTTCCCATAATAGGCCTCTAAAATGTTTGAATGGCTCCCATAACTCTCTTATCCTATTCACCAGCGGTGTGAGAAAAGCAAAGGATGGGCTCTAATGGAGTGAGCTATCATTGTTATCTCAATCCACGCATTGAAATAGAGAGGGAGTTGCTGGAAGGAAGGAGGAGAAGGAGAAGAGAATGGCTGCAAGATTGGTTTTTGTGCAACCAAGGCAGTTCTCTCACCAAAGCTCTTCTTGGGTGTCTCCACACTCATCTCTTCTTGCTTCTTCAGTCTCTGACTTCAATGGTGCTTCTCTGAACTTCTCAGTCAAGGTATGCTTGTTTGCATCACTTATTGATTGTTATTACTACTTCTTTAGATTGATGGAAAGTCTTGGTTTTGTCTCAAATTTTTTCATTAACTGTTTTGGGGAACTCTGTTTTTGTTTACTTTTCTTTGATGCACATTGTGTTGTATTATTTATTGATTACTGTCTACTTCTTTGTATTGAGGGAAGTTCTGTGAATGAAGAAGAATGGCATGGTCTTGCCTAAACTTGTTTCATGATGTTTTGTAGAATGAAAGGAAGGAATTATACAGTTTTAAGTGAACTCTGTTTTAGTTTACTTTTCTTTGATGCATTGTTCTGGTGTGCTTGTGTTGTATTCATTTATGGATCACTTGATTTTTTTAATTGTATGTTGTATTTGGATTGATGGAAAGCATGCAAATTAAGTAATTACTTAGTTTTCTCTCAAGTTCTTACATTATAGTTGTGTTTCTTGTGGTCTAATTCTTTGGATTGATGGAAGGAGAATTACATTGTTTTATTTAAAGTTGTTTGATTTTTTTTCTGTAGAACAAAAGGAAGGTATGGCAGTCCAAGGGAACACTGCAAGTGAGATCGTCGAATGAGAAGAAGATCTTGATAATGGGTGGCACTAGATTCATTGGTGTATTCCTTTCTAGACTCCTTGTCAAAGAAGGACATCAGGTTGTTTTGTTTTGCCTTTTAGAACCTTTTGATTCATTCTTTCAGTGTTCACAGCTGATCAAAATCAATGAAGTATTTTGATTGCCATTTTGGTTTCTTAGGTGACTTTGTTCACTAGAGGGAAGGCACCCATAACCCAACAATTGCCAGGGGAATCTGATAAAGAATACGCCGATTTTTCATCAAAGGTAAATGATTTATGTATGTTCTATGTTTTGTATGAATCTTTTCTGCCACATAATCAAAAGCGACATATCTTGCAATATTATTTACTGACATTCAGTGAAGGATAAAATCGATTCAGTATCGAATAACTTCATATACTGTTATTATGCGTAGGTATTGCATTTGAAGGGGGACCGGCAGGATTTTGAATTTGTGAAGACCAGTCTTTCAGCCGGGGGCTTTGATGTCGTCTATGATATAAACGGTAACTACCGATTCGTACTTCAATTGTATAATCGACAAGCAATTTACATTCGTCTGATAAGAAATTTAATTCAGGACGAGAAGCTGTTGAAGTAGAGCCTATATTGGATGCTTTGCCGAACCTTGAACAGTTAATACCATCTCCCTTACCACTTAACATTTATAATTCTGCAACTACTCTTTGCTGACCGATGAAAAATTTATTAGGTTCATATACTGCTCGTCGGCAGGAGTCTACAAAAAATCTGATCTGCTACCTCATTTTGAGGTGAGACAGACGATAACATTTTGTTATTGTGATGAATTTATTCTTCGTAAAATTGCTCATGTTTTTTTATTGAGTTTGATGAACAGACCGATGAAGTCGATCCAAAGAGTAGGCACAAAGGGAAGCTTGAAACCGAGAGCTTGTTGGATTCGAGAGGAGTGAACTGGACTTCCATAAGACCAGTATACATATATGGACCTTTGAATTACAATCCTGTCGAAGAATGGTTCTTCCACAGACTCAAAGCGGGACGCCCGATTCCGATTCCTAGCTCTGGAATTCAGATCACTCAGCTTGGACATGTTAAGGTTATTATCAACATCAATCAAACTTTTTGTTATCATGATGATAAAAACTTACACTTTTGCTGTAAATATGAATTATAGGATCTAGCAACGGCTTTTGTTAAGGTTCTCGGTCATTCAAAAGCAAGCAAGCAAGTGTATAACATATCTGGATCGAAATATGTCACCTTTGATGGATTGGCAAGAGCATGTGCTAAGGTAACTATCACTAATTGACATGAATTTAGATAAGTGTTAATACAATGTATTGTAAATGTTGATTATTTTCCGTATTTTTTCGAGGCTGCTGGATTTCCTGAGCCAGAGATAATTCACTACAATCCGAAGGAATTCGATTTCGGGAAGAAGAAAGCCTTCCCTTTCAGGGATCAGGTACATTTCGATGTCGGCAATTAATATATATTGAATTGTGACAATGACGATAAATCGGTCTTGTTTTCAGCATTTCTTTGCATCAATTGAGAAAGCAACTCGAGAACTCGATTGGACCCCGGAATTCAGCTTGATTGAGGGCCTAGCAGATTCATACAATCTTGACTTTGGCCGAGGAACTTTCCGTAAAGCTGCCGACTTTTCTACCGATGATATAATTCTCGGCAAATCTCTTGTTCTTCAGAGTTAAGATTTAAATTCTTGGCCAATTTTCAGCAAATTCCTGATTGCAATAGAACAATGCAATGCATTGTTTTTAATCTGGTTATCAGGATTGTAAGTTGAATGCTATGCTACACTTGTTTGAGTTTTTTTTTTCTATCAATAGAACATTAAATTTTAATGTATTTTCTTCTTGGACTTGATGTCATGATCTTCTAATTTTTTTTTTAATTTTTCACCTCAAAAAAATATTAAATAAATAACAAATGAGCTTTCCAACTGCTCTGTTATTTTCTACAAAATCCAATCAACTAACTTTCCATCTACTTCAATCCATTAATATTGACTCAAATCAATCCTTCTCATTCACATAACTTCTCCCAATATAAAATTCACTCAATCCCAACCCTCCATCTCTAATCCAACGGCCCACAATTTTCCATCTCATGGATAAGATGTCCTATTCCATTCTTCTAGTATTAAAAATTCCAAGGCCGGTGGTCAAACCTAAACCGGTTTAGTCAAACAAGAAAAACCCCAACACGTTGGACCGGATCTAAACCGAATATTCCCCTCGGGTTCCATCACCGCCCAAACCCCAGAGTGGCTACAAGTCTCACCAAATTGAAGGCGGTGAACTTCCAAACGGGCAGTCGGCGGTGATTGTATCTCAGTGTCCAGCCCCTTCGCGGAACTTACTCCTGGACACGTGGCAAGCAGACAGTTATTCACAACACTGCTTTCATAAACCGACCTAGATTAACTAACGATCTTCTCCAACTAACTTCCTCCCGCGCTCGCCACGTGTCATTCAAAAATCGAATCCAAAGAGCCACATGTCTTTCGATTATTCCATCTCCGGAGGAAATCGGACGGCTGTTGTCTCGTTCTTTTTTGCTGATGTGGGTCCCACACGCTCTGCTTTAATTAAAATTTTCCACCTAGCTTGGAAAGATCCTGACCGTTCGATCGATTACATAGGAATGGGATCAAGAGCCCTCATTGGTGAACTGCTTAAGCTTAGGTTGTACCTGAGGAGAAGGAGGAAAGGAGGGAAGAGTCTTCTAGTTCTAGCCAAAATAAGATCCTTTATACCAACCATCTCGAGGGAAATCGGACGGCTGAGAGACTCTGGTAATGAAGCAGTAAAACAGATCTAGACCGTTCTAGCCACTCCATGCGATTTTACCAAATTAACCTTTTCCAGAAATTTCATCCAACTGTCTCTACACCACACGATGGCTGCCTCCTCCACGTGTACGGTTGAGATATCTTGATGGTTCGATGATTCTCAACCTCGCGGTCTATTTAAACCCAACGAACCCGAGCATTCAGGAAACACAAGCTTGGTACTTCCAACGAATTCTTTGGAAAGCTCTAGTGATTCAGTGATCTCTTCTTCTCTCTCGTTTCTCGAGCTCGATCTGGTAGTAATGGCGCCTCAGATGATGAACAAGGCCGTGGCTGTGAACGGTGGTGCGATTGGGAAGCAAGGTGGGAAGGGGAAGCGGGCTTACGTGACGTTTCTCGCCGGAGATGGTGACTACGTGAAGGGTGTTGTTGGATTGGTTAAAGGACTGAGAAAGGTGCGTTCCGCTTACCCTCTTGTTGTCGCCGTGCTGCCTGACGTGCCGGAGGCTCATCGGAAGCTTCTTGAGAAGCAAGGTTGCATCGTCCGTGAGATCCAGCCTGTTTACCCGCCGGAAAACCAAACCCAGTTCGCCATGGCGTACTACGTCATCAACTACTCGAAGCTTCGTATCTGGGAGGTAATAATCCTTCCGATCCGTCTCTCTCTCTCTCTTTTCAAATCTCGTTGATAGCGATGTTCGTGTTTTAACTTGATTTTGTGGATTTGATCGCAGTTTGTGGAGTATAGCAAGATGATTTACCTGGACGCGGATATCCAGGTATACGAAAACATCGATCACTTGTTCGATCTCCCCGATGGTCACTTCTATGCCGTGATGGATTGCTTCTGCGAGAAGACATGGAGTCACACCAAACAATACCAGATCGGCTACTGCCAGCAGTGCCCAAACAAGGTGGAATGGCCAGAGAGCATGGGACCTCGCCCTGCTCTCTACTTCAACGCCGGCATGTTCGTCTCCGAACCCAGTCTCACAACCTGCGAAAAACTCCTCTCCACCGTCCGCATCACAACCCCAACCCCATTCGCAGAACAAGACTTTCTAAACATGTTCTTCAAAGACATCTACAAACCAATCCCTTTGATCTACAACCTCGTGTTAGCAATGCTATGGCGCCATCCTGAGAACGTCGAGCTGCACAAAGTCAAGGTCGTCCATTACTGTGCTGCGGTAAGTCCTCAATCACAACCAATTTTTCAAAAAAATCATTCTTTTTATTTTTGGGTGGGTTTTCTTAATTTTTGATTTGGGATTTAGGGTTCTAAGCCCTGGAGGTATACTGGAAAAGAGGCAAACATGGATAGAGAGGACATTAAGATGTTAGTGAAGAAGTGGTGGGATGTATACAACGATGAAGCTCTAGACTACAAAGGTCCAGTTTTGGTCAATGGTGTTGATGACCAGAGAAACCAGCCTTTGCTTGCCGCTCTCTCTGAGGCTGGTGTTGTTCACTATACCACTGCTCCTTCAGCAGCATGATTTCACCGCTTTTGCCTACACACTTGTCTGATGATTCAGTGTGGGCTTTAATTTATTTTTAATTTTTAGTTTTTTTTTCTTTTGGGAGGTCATGTGATATGTGTGTGATAGTTTGAGTTTTTGAGTATTAATGTGAATATATGTAATGTAATTTTTATAGTAATAACAAAAAGGAAAAAAAAAAGGATTTTGTATTTATATTAAGTTGAAAGTTTTTTTTTTTAATGAAAAATTGGATAAACCACTAATCTGATTGGCTTTGAATGAGTTGTTTAATGAAATTATGGTTAAATTGCTTTGTTATCTGAAATGGAAGTGATGATCAGTGTTAGTTGGAGGTTGGTGTGTTTTTTTGTTATTTTTAACAGTGTTTTTATGCTCCTCTTTTCTTTTTAAATGGATTCTTGTGCTTGTAATTTTTTTTTTTAAATTTTTTACTGTTTTAATGATGGTTGTGGTTTATCTATTTTTATAATTATTTTTAATTTTACGTGGAGGTTGTTGTGTAGGCCATGTAGCTGAGGTTACATGATGAGACGTGATTGACTGGGGAAAACTTGGTTGGTTGGTGGCAAATTTGGTTGGTGGAAAACATGATGAGACGTGATTGACTGGGGAAAACTTTATTGAAAAATATCATATTTGTTTTTTCTGTTCTTCATCTCTGGTGAAAATTTTAGTATTATGTTTTTTTCATAGTGGTTATTTTTCTTTCCTGCATCTGTTTTGTTTTTTCCGGTTTTTTTTAATAAAAGTGTGGTTTACCCATTTAAAAAAAAAATAAAAATAAAAATATTATATTATATGAATTTCCAAACATCACTTCAAATCAAATAATTTTGCACATCTGACCATATATTTTTTGAATAATGTAGATAAACCACAAATTTATTGAATTAAAAGTTAAAAAAAACAGGACATACACAAACATAAAAACAATCACAAAAAAGAGAAAATAGACCAAAAATCTCACCAGCAGTGAGGAATACAAATATAAAAGGTAGAAAGAGCAACACGAAAAAGATAGAAGCTGGGTTGGGAAAGAAAGAGCAACACGAAAAGAGTAGAGGCTAGGCTGACTAAGGTTATCTATTGGAGTGTGAGAGACCGGCTCACCTCAGTGAGATCCAGAATAGAACTCATCACAAGTCAGGTATTGTTTTGCTTAGTCGCACAATAATTCACACTCCCCAGGAGTCAAATCAGCAACCTAAGCCTTTTGTGTCACTTTAAGTGAGCGCCTCTCACCACTTGATCTCACATGGAGATACAGGCCCGTCGATAAGGCCCGTCCATGCTGAAAAAGAAGAAACTACTCCTGCTCTGAGGTGTGCGCTATATAACACACATCGGATGCATTTGCAAACCTATATAACACACATTTATAAATCCCAACAAAATAATAACAAAAAAAAGCAATGCTCTTCAAGCTCAGCATCATCCATCGAAGTCGAACTCGAGCTCTCCCTCCTCTGAATCAATCCCTCTTCTCCTCCGCTCCAAACCCTAGACAACGAAACAATGGCGATGGAGAAGAAGACGAAGCCGTGGACACCATCTTCCACATCGTCACCACCTCTCCCTCCGAATCCTCCATGATCGACTCCCTCAACCAGTCCCCAATCCTTCTCACCAACTCCCTCATTGATGCCCTCCTCCTCCGCCTCCGCTTCAGCCACGCCAACCCTCACCGCGCCCTTCACTTCTTCTCCTTCACCTCCAATCGCCGTGGCTTCTTCCACTCTTCCTCCTCCTACGACACCATGCTCTACATCCTCGGCCGTGCTCGCCTTTTCTCCCACGCCTGGCAACTGCTCGTCCAAATGCGCCGCAAGGACTCAACCCTAATCACCCCCAAAACCCTCCAGATCATCCTCGGCCGCATCGCTAAGGTTTGCTCCCTCCGCCAAACCCTCGACAGCTTCCGCAGGTTCAGCAAAATCTCATCTTGCTCTGATACTGTTTGGTTTAATGCCTTACTGAGAACTCTGTGTCAAGAGAAAACCATGGCTGATGCTCGCTCTGTTTATCACTCTTTGAAGCATGATTTCAAGCCTGATTTGCAGACTTTCAACATCCTCCTCTCCGGCTGGAAATCCTCCGACGAAGCCGAGCACTTCTTCGAAGAAATGAAGCTTCTCAATGTCATCCCAGATGTCGTCTCCTACAATTGCTTGATTGATGTCTACTGTAAAAACAGAGAGATTGAGAAAGCACGCAAAGTGTTCGATGAAATGCGCGAGAGAGAAATCAACCCAGATGTGTTCTCGTACACAAGCTTGATTGGTGGGTTGGGATTGATAGGCCAACCAGACAAAGCTAAAGAGCTTTTGAATGAGATGAAAGAGTTGGGTTGCTACCCCGATGTCGCGGCTTATAATGCAGCTATCCGGAACTATTGCATTGCGAAAAGGATCGGTAATGCTTTCGGTTTGATGGAGGAGATGATGAGCAAAGGATTGGTTCCAAATGCAACTACTTATAATCTCTTCTTTCGGGTTTTTTACTGGGCTAATGAGTTGAAGAATGCCTGGAGTTTGTACTTGAGAATGAGAAGGGAAAATTGTTTGCCGAACACGCAATCTTGTCTGTTTCTTATTAGATTGTGTCGGAGGCAGGAGAAGGTGGAGATGGCGATCGAGTTGTGGAATGATATGGTCGAGCATGGGTTCGGTTCGTTCACATTGGTCTCCGATGTGTTGTTTGATCTTCTTTGTGATTTTGGGAAGTTGGAGGAAGCCGAGAAGTGTTTCTTGCAAATGGTGGATAAAGGGCACAAGCCGAGCAATGTTTCATTTAGACGGATAAAGGTTCTTATGGAGCTCGCAAAAAGGCATGATTCTTTGCAAACACTTTCCGATAAGATGGCATTTTGTCGATGACATTCGCCTAATAATAATATCATTCGAAGTAGTTGACAGTGAGTTTTGTTTGTGTATGTATGCTAATGAATTCGAAGAGATGTGAAAATGTGGAGAAAATTAAGCTATGGAATGATGTGCTTGAGCTTGTTCACATTGGTTTTGTATGTGTTATTTGATCATCTTTCATTCTTGTGTTTCTTCTGTTTATTCAACTTTGAATTCATATAGCCATGGAGCGCTCGGTTAGCTGAACAACATAGAACGGGTCGGATCCTGAATGGTTACAACCCGAATCCGCAATCACCGACAGTCACTGATGTACAAATCTGACCGTAAATCAGTTCGAGTTTCGGATCACTATGTATTTTAAACTTGGAAGCTCTGACGCCTCTGAACATGGAACAGGTCGGATCTTGCAAGCTTATGACCCGAATCCGTTATCACCAGAGTGTGCAAATCCAACCGTAAATTTGCCTCGTGATCGGTTTTTCTCACGAATCTCGAGACTCCTTTCCCGGCAAGGTGGCTATATAACAGCCAAGGGATCAAGAGAGATAGAGAGAGAGAGAGAGCTGGAGCCATGGGAGAAGCGATCGCCGACGAGAGGAGGACGACGGTGGAGATCAAGGACCTTAGCTTCACCTACCCGGGGATCGATGGCCACCCACCGCCGGGGTCGTCCCCACTCATCGATGGGTTCTCTCTCACCCTCCATGCTGGAAATCGTTGTCTTCTCGTCGGGTCCAATGGTGCCGGTGAGAGCTCTTTCTCTTGCTATTTGGTTTTCTCGTTTCGTGTTTGTGTAGTGATCTGATCTGGATTTTCCTCGGGATCTGTGTTGATTGTAGGGAAGACGACGATTTTGAAGATTTTGGGAGGGAAGCACATGGTTGGGCCCGAGATGGTTAGGGTTCTTGGGAGGTCTGCTTTCCATGATACTGCCCTCACTTCCTCCGGCGATCTCTCTTACCTTGGTGGCGAGGTTTGGTTTGCGTTTTGCCTTTCGTTTATTAGTTTAGTTAGCTTCCAAATTTGAATGTTTGTTGATCTTAATTGAGGTGCTTAGTTACAATTTTTTTCCCCTTTATTTGTTGTATCAATTTGAATTTTTTTTTTTCTTTATATGAAATGTTGAATCAGAGCTTTTATGTGGATTTTAGTTTGATAAGCTGTTTTTGATTGGGAGTGAGACGATTGTTTGTTTTATACTTAGAAAAGTTGATAATTTGGAATTTATTCCACAATTTGGTGGTTTGGTGGTTTGGTGGTGTTAGTTGTGGCAATTATACTCTTCCAAGTGATATGTCTATGGCATGAGAAATGTCCACGTTTTCTTTTTTCTTTTTAAAATTAAAAGATAACTATTTAATTTAACGTATTTTTGGAATATGGAGGGATGGCTTGGTCTTAGAAAAATGCACATACTTGTTGAGGCTGGTAGTTTGTACTACGTGTAAAAACTCAGCCTTTTTTTTTTATATAAGATTGATGATCTAGTATTTGTTGGATTATGTATGCTTTACAATTTGAGTTTTTAATGTTTAGAAAAGACCAATCACTTATCATTAGTAGAGGGAAAGTCTTGAAGCTTGTTATGCATTTTATTTCTGTGATTTATATTTTGAACGAGTTTATTCGAGGGTTGTATTTGGCAAACTTGGAAATATATGTTTCTGAGATGTAGAAATTTGCTGCAGTGGAGGAGAGATGTTGCCTTTGCTGGTTTTGAGGTATCCATACAGATGGATGTCTCAGCAGAGAAAATGATTTACGGAGTCACTGGTGTCGACCCCCAAAGGAGAGATGAACTAATTAAAGTAATACATTTGACTTATTTTGACATTGTGTTGTGAAATTTATTATTCAGACTTGGAAAACGCTACTTGGGAAGTTGTTTATTTCCTTGGTCATTGTTGTGTTAGGTTTTAGACATTGATTTGTCATGGAGAATGCATAAATCATCAGATGGTCAGCGGAGAAGGGTACAAATATGCATGGGCCTTCTTAAACCATTTAAGGTCTCAAATCTGGGCACTCTTTTCTGCATTTTGTTTTGTATTCCCCATTTTATGTTTGTCTTTTGAAATCATCATTGATTGCTAGAGATTGGATATCTATTATTCTTTTAGGTTCTTCTTCTTGATGAGATTACAGTCGATCTAGATGTGCTGGCAAGAGCCAACCTGTTGAAATATTTGTCAAAAGAATGTGAGGAACGAGGAGCTACAATAATATATGCTACGCATATATTTGATGGCCTTGAGAATTGGCCTACTCATATAGTGTGTTTATCTCACTTTTCCACAATAAGATTTTTAATTGAAGTTTTCACATTTTAATGGTCTCAATACTTATATGACAGGTTTATGTTGCACATGGGAAGTTGCAGTTAGCATTGCCTCTGGCAAAAGTGAAAGAAACGGGTAATTTATCTCTGATGGTAAGTAAGATGGTTTCCAATAGTGAATAATTGTTGATCAGAGTGGATTGTGATTGAAAACAACATGAAAAGCTAAAATTTACAAAAGGTCATCTTTTCTCTCCGAGTCATTCTAGGACGTCGAAATGGTCTTTTCCAAATGAAGTCTCGCTAAACTCTATACATGTGTCTCTGCCTTTGATAATTGGCACTGTAGCATGGCCTTCTTGATCTTAGTTAGCAGATCACTTCATTCAGAGAAAAATTTTTCAGCAATAAAGGGCATGCATTTCTAGAACCAATCAGTCTATTTTATATGTTATCAAATACTTGTTGTACCATGGTACATTAATTTTAATGTTTCTTGGGATGTATAGAGAACTGTTGAGAGTTGGCTGAGGAAAGAGAGGGAAGAGGACAGGAAGAGAAGAAAAGAGAGGAAGTTAAAAGGTCTCGAAGAATTTGAAAGGGCAGTGGATGGCACCCGTGTGATCGGAGACCCGGCGAAGAGCGCTGTGCGAGTTGTTAACAATGGATGGGCTGCTGGGAGGCTACACTCCACAGTAGCTGGAGAAGAAAATTTTACCTTCAGTTCAAACAGAGTTCTCAGGCAATGATTAATGATTAAACAAGGGTTTAAAACTTTGTTGATTTGTTGTTCTTATTATGTTTTATTTATCGTTATGTATGTATTCATGCGTGTGCAATAAACATAGGTGAATCACAAAGTTATAGTTATTATTAAAAAAAAAACAATTACTATTTATTTCTAAGCATCATCACAATTTGTTGTCTTATTCCTTGATACCGTAGTTTATTTGATTTAATCAATAGGTTTCAAGTGTTTTCCAGCCATCAATGTATTAATACATGATTGATAAGTAGCAGTCTTGCAAGGATGTTCTTTTCATATTTTGAAAGTTCACACGTGTGCAAACACCAAGAACTTGATAAGATTACCCTTTTATCATTCTTAATTATATTATATTAATTAGAACGTACGTTAACAATGTATATTACATTAAATAAATTTTAATAATTTTATTTTAAAAATTCTGAATATTTTTTTCGGGCCTTTTGTTTTCTGTTTTTAATTTTCCATACTAAATAACAGATGATAATAACTTGAGTTTTGAAAATTTTGATAAAAGGACTTTCATGACAGAATAAAAAAAAAAAAAACCTGAATCGTGTTTTTCAAGCAGTGAAATTTAAGAGTTTTTTTTTTTTAAAGGCCATACAATTAGATAATCACCCTATACATATACCTAGAAATTCACATACAAACATATAAACACACTAATACACAGATAAATACATGCATGTATATACGTCAAAACATGAGGGCAGAGCAACGGAAGCTTTTGCGTGAAAATTATGAGAAATGGAAAAGTAACACGTAATTAGAGAAAAGAATTAACACCACCTAAATAATAACAACAAATTTTCATACACATCTGGTTTCACATGGACGACAAACATTTTGGCAAAACCAAATTTAATTAACAAGACAACACACAAGAAATATAAGAGCAAGGCTTCGCTATTTATCTATTTATATTGCTAATTAGACCAAAAGCAGCAACAGAACAGCACCATTTATGCCTGCATAAAAATCAACAGCAAGTTATTGCTCTTATGGAACGTGAACTATATATATATATACATGCATTAAAACGTATTCATATTTTTAATTCAAACCTTGTTGGCTATGTTGTTTGAGAGCCAGTCCAATCCTTCATAAAGACCTTCACCAGAAGTGGCACAAGTGCTCTGGATGTACCTGCCAGCAATTGACAAAAATTTGTTTAATTACTATGAAGTGAGAAGAATTCATTTACAAGTACACTGAAAACAAGAGCTCGATTTTGTGCATTTCTTCTTACCAATGGCGTTGACGGAGGGAATGCAGGCCAAGTTTATCAGTGATCTCTGCAGCATTCATGGCATTCGGGAGATCTTGCTTATTTGCAAACACAAGCAACACTGCATCTCTCAACTCATCCTGTATGAGAAATCAAAATTTGTTATACACTACTTCCAAGCCAAACCTCAAAGGAATGATGAGCTGATGGCTGATAAAGTACATCAACCCAAGATAGTATGGGAGGCGTGCTAAGGGCGCCCTCAAATAAAAAGGTAATTGCTTATATGCGTGCTTAAAAAGCAATAGAAAATGGTTACATCTCAATTTGACAACAATAGATGTACCATAAGAAAGATTAAATGGGTATGAAAAAAAAGGCACTGCACCAGCTGAGAAGAGCAGGGCCCAAGATCACATGTGAAGATCTATGGACAGGTTGAAAATGCAGATAATCAATACAAGTTTCCAGGTCCACAACCATACAGAATTATATATGTGGTATTCTGCAACAGGTGAAATATTATTACCCAGTCTGATCGGAAAAAATGTGATGATTTACCTCATTGAGCATCCGGTGAAGCTCATCCCTTGCCTCAACCACACGGTCACGGTCATTACTGTCAACCACAAATATAAGGCCTTGAGTATTCTGGAAGTAATGCCTCCACAAGGGCCGGATCTGTCAAAGTAGTAACCAGAAAGCCTTAGCTATCAAATTCTCGCTAAAATTAATTTTATAGTAACCATGGTGTTCACTAAAATAAAAGTACATACTACAAACTGTAAATTTAATTATTAAAACTCCATTAAATGGCCAAAGGCAATAATTCAAATTATGACTTCAAGGCACTAGATCAACTCCGTCCAGTATAATTACTTAAATCATATGAGGCAACTCAAATTGGGTGACTACCATATACTAACAAAATTAGTATCATGACAGTTAAGCATCAGATGGTTATCCACATCATTAAGTCTCTGATACATAGATATTTGAAGAAAACTTCAATGATAAGAATACCTTGTCCTGACCACCAACATCCCACACAGTAAAGCTGATATTCTTGTACTCCACCGTCTCTACATTAAATCCTGGCATACAAAGAAGAATATGTTAATCAAAGTTAGCAAGAGGTATATATATATATAGACATACAAAGACAATAATCCAGTATGTTTTCTTTCCTCGAATGAAAAACGAAATTACAAGGGGGAAAACCATACACTTAGAATAAAGAGAAACAAAGCTTCCTAAAGAGTTTACTGTCAACACACTAAAAAGAGGTATTTAACACTATATCCTTTCAAAGGTACATAGCACATACCAATGGTGGGAATGGTAGTCACAATCTCTCCAAGCTTGAGCTTGTACAAAATGGTGGTCTTACCAGCAGCATCAAGACCAACCATAAGAATACGCATTTCTTTCTTGGCGAAAAGCCGACTAAAAAGCTTGGTGAAGGAAAGCCCCATTTTCAAATCTAAAACAAGTAACAGCACAAAAATATGTCAACACGTAGCAGGAAAAAAGTAATTTATGCAACACGGGCATACTCCTTCAACTAAACAGGAAACAGATAGCATGTTACCAATAACAACTACAACTCATATAAGACAGTGGAAAATAGAAGCAAATGAAAATTCCATCTGAAGAACAAAAATTTCAATATCTTAAGAAAGGGAAGAGACTATACATAGTGAATTAAATGTTATGTGATAACAGAAAACATGCAATTTCAATTGAATGCACAAAGCACGCTCTTTTTTTTTTTTTTTTTTGTTCTTCTTTTTCCTAAAATCCTTAAAATCCAGATCTACAACTTTGCTACACTATATCAGAGATTTAGCCCAATAAAAACTGAGGATGATTCACTCTTCCACATAGCACTAACTATGAAAACACATCCATGATCACCAATGTCCAAATAAGAAGATCCAAGTGTCAGAACAAAATACATCAAGGTAGTTCCTCCATGCAGGAACTATCAGAGATCTAAACCTAATTAATAAACAACACAAAACAAATGCCGATCAGATCTGATGAAAACCTAAAAAATAAACTCAAAATCCCTCATCCTCGACACCAAACCCCGCATTTCCCCTCAAATCCGTCAAATTCTACAATAAATCCAAACAATCGGAAACCTATAAATCTAATCCAAAACAGCATTTGCTTACTCCCATCATCTCCCATCAAATCCCGCAAGAAATCCAACCAATTCGGAACATCCACACCAAATCAATATAAAATTGAAAAAAAAAAAAACAAATTATTCTCAACATTTCACATCAAATCCTTCAAATCCCGCAAGAAAACCAGCGAATTCAAAGCATCTAAACCTCATTCAAAGAGAAAGAGAGAAGAAGAAGTGATTACCAGAGAAATCGAGACCAAATCGAGATCTCGGAGAAGCCCCTTCGAAAGCACGAAACCAAATATTATATATATAGTTATAAAGTTTAAAAACCTAAGAACTTTTTCATATACCTCCTTAAAAACTCAAGTATTTACACAAACCTCTTTTATCCCTCACAATTACACACAACCCCTTGAATCTTTGATATATTCATTTCATTTGTTTGTTTGTTTTTTTTTTGTTTTTTTATTTTTCATAAATCAGCGAAAAACATTTTTTTATTTTTGTTATTTGGAGATTTTAAAATCAAGAACTCTTAAATATAAGTAAGGTAAAGAACCGCTGTGCTTTGATTTTTCACTTATTTTCAGTTAACATTATTTTCTTATTTTTAAAAATATGAAATTTAATTATATGCTTTTTTGTTTAAATTAACATTTTAGTGATGATTAGCTTGTTGATAATTAAGGTAATTTTGGCTTCAAATCAAAGATTACATAACTTCAAAGCTCTTCAATTAGTACATGAAATAGGCAAAAATCACAGCATAAATCTCCTTCATTTTCATCATGAAAACACTTCCACATTTCCAAGTTCCACAAATGAAAAAGCAATCAATGAAAGTGGCTTCCACTTGCTAGAAATCCAACTCCACTTCCATTAATTTCTCACTTCCCTTAATTAATTATGCCTTGTTACCACCTTGTGCTTCATTACCATTACTAGTAGCACTTGCATACAATGGCAAACCAATACCCAAACTCTCTCCATTCTCCACTTCCTCCACTTCCATCCCTTTTTTCCCACTTCCTTTCTTTTCCTCCTTCCCTTTCCCCCATAACACCATGTACAATCCTCCCACTATCAACACAGACCCTGTCACACTTTACCAAAACATAAAAACATATCATTATATATATATATATAATAACAACATAGTTTAAATAACATATATATATATACCTTCCGACGTAGAGCTTTTCATCAAGTATTGCCCAGCCAAGGATGGCAACAATGACAAGAAGTAGAGGGCTAAACATGGAGACAAAGAGAGGGCCTCTTTTCTGAATACACCATGACATTAGAGACACTGCTAATCCTGATCCTATCACTCCCTGAAACAGTTATATATCTAGTAAATATTTCCTGTTAAAACTCTATTTGGAAAAGTTTAGTGTTATGACTTTCACTTACAGTATAGATTGCACTTGCAAATCTAATGTCCCAACCAAGTGCCCATTTTGATGTATCTCTATCCACAATTACACTAATGATAATGCACTGCACTCCGGCCATTGCACACATTATCGCCGAGCTTGTGTACGGGGCCGTGAAACTCTTACTGAGTTTCGCCTGCGACATAATTGTGTTGTTATTATATTATCTGGACTCGATTCAACCTAAAAGTTTAAGCTTAATAAGTTTATGAACCTGAATGATGTACCAAATAGCCCCGGCGAAACAACTACCCACAACAAGAGCTGCTCCGAGAGCAAGATTATGATCGGCAGCTGCCGGGGAAGCGGCATTGGCTGCCGTCATTTCCTCGGCGTATTTCCAATGGATGTGTGATGGAAACATTTTAATTCGGTTTCCTTCGTAGAATGTCATGAACATGGAACCACCCACACATATTAATGTTCCGGCAACTTTTGCCTGTCCGGCCATTGTTCGTATTCCTACCGTCTCCATTCTGTCGAATAATACGATGTTTAATAAATATAAAAAGTTGTATTAGCTCTGATACCATGTTAGAAACAAATTAAATTACCTGAAAGGAACGGCCATGACGAAAGTGATGGCCGGAAGCATGTTACTAAGAGCAGAAGCAATGGTTGGAGATGAGTACTTGAGTCCAATGAAGTACAATAACTGGTTTATTGTAGCACTGCATGTGATCCATTTCTCATTAGCATGTTATTTAGTTTAGAGTTAACAAAGAAAGGAAATTAAAAATAATTAAGAACTAATTACCCGAATAATGAACACAAGAAGATCTGGAAAAGAACACTAGTTGTGATCTTCATTTGAGTTTTTCTGAAAAGAAAAAGTCAGAGAGTTTTGTTTGTTGGTTTTGAGAAGAAGACAAATGCAGTTTAGAAACGGTTTCAAGAAAGAACAAGATGATGTTAAACAATTAATTCTAACTTATTAAACATATCTCTTTCTCTTTCTCTTTCTCTTTCTCAGTAAAGATGAAAGCTTGAGGTCTGTAAATGGAGAGAAGATATTAAAGAGATGGAAGGAAAAGGGGAGAATGCTAAGGTGGCAAAGAGTTGGTAATAGGACGTAAGAATGAAAGGGCTCAAGCCTGAATCCATGGCCATCTTTGCAAGAAACATGCAAGCCACCATACCCTACTTGCACTGCTATCATATGCCATTACTGGAATGCTTGAGCTTTCTTTCTCTCCATCTTCATCTCCATCTCCAGATCTCCAAATCTCTTTCAATTCTATACATATATATGCTTTCCTTTTTGATCTTCTTGATGGTTTTAAAGAAGTAAATGATGTATCTATGTATGTATTCTTTTGAGAGAGAAAAGGTGGTGAAAACTAAGTATGTAGAAGATGTAGCAAGGTCTAGTCTTCTAGATCTTCTATATATACACACACACAGAGAGAGAGAGAGAGAGAGCTCAGCTCTTTTTGTCTTTCTTAATAACAACAAGCACATCTAGCACTGGACACATGGGAAATGCCACTGAATGACACGCCATGCAAGACTGTAATATTTCTTGGTAACCCCTTTTGGGTGCTCATGCATGCAACGTCTTTTTTTTCATATATAGATTTAAGTGATTTTTAGGTAAAACTCATGAATAAATAAGTTCAATTTATAACCAGCTGAAAAGAAGTGATTGTTTGATTGTTTTTGCTTTGATATTTAGTTAAAGTTCATGATTTTTTTCTATATATATATATATATGTGTGTGTGTGTGTGTGTGTGTGTGTGTGTATAATACCTTTCAAGGAAGAAGGCAACAGGAAGAATGCAGAAGGTGGCAATAATCTGGCGATAAGTGATCAAAACAAAGGGACTCATCCCTGCATCCATTGCCAACTTTGATAGCACATTCATCCCTGCATATCCCACTTGAATTATCACCATTGCCAAGCTTGGGGTGCATTCCTTCTCCTCCATTCCCATTCTCTTTTCTTTCTTTTTCTCTTCCTCAAAACAACAACAACAACTACTACTACTACCCAAGAAAAGAGGGCTCTATTATAGAGCTTTATATAGTGTAGAGCTTTATATAGCACACGTAAAGTAAGTTTGAAGTGAGAAAGATAGCAATTAAAACTGATCCTGACGTTCTGCAGGATATGCGCTTTGTTTAGCAGTAACAGAAAGCGTACAAGACATTGAATGTAACACTCCACCATTTTGTCCTTTTTATTTTTCTTTTCCTCCATGATTTGCTTGTGGTTGTAGAGAGAGAGAGAATGGAGAAGTGGATGATAACTTGATATTGTTAATTTTAGCATGAAGACAGGGACATCTAGTGGTGTAAAGCTTGCTTTGTTGCAGAACTAATGAAGGAAAGCTTGCAACTTGGTTTTTCTTTTTGTATTCAAGCTTCATTCACTGTAGTTTTGCCGCATACATTCAGATAAAAAAGCATGCATGTTCCTTTTCATGTTTCCTTGATTGTAAAGGTGAAAAACTATGATCAAATTGTTTGTTTCATGCTATAAGATGCCTTTATGGTCCTGTTGCTGACTCATATCTTAGTCAGATTTCCATGTTTATCTGTTCTGTTTTTAGCTAAGTTGCCTCAAAACAGATGGTTTCTCTCTTATCCAAATCTATCTTATTTGCCTAAAAATTTAGTGCTTCAAACTTTGATATCACTCTCTTTTGATTGAATACTACAACACCACAAGCATTTGCTACTCACACACAAGAAATGCTAGAATGCAGTTGGAGGATGATGTCCATGATTGCCAAGAATGTCCACCGATGAAAAGTCCTCATAAAGCAGTTATGACTAATTTGTAAGCAAGCAGATCAATGCAAATCTGCTGCACAGTGTTCTGTTCATTCTGTTTCAGAAAGAAACCGAACAAATTCATTTGCTCACGATGAAAAAAAACACTAATTTCTTTCGTTTTGTTAAAGATATCGCAGCTATGATAGCCAGTACTGAGAGACAAGTCGGCCGGACCATAAGAATTGTTGCTGAACAAGTATGAAAAGGTTCATGACAATGCAATTTGGTGCATAATCATACATTTGGCAGATATACTTAACAATTAGCTATTTATGTCTTATGGAGAGATACGTGTTGCATTTATTTCACAGGTATGCATGTCAATCAGTAGAAAATTGTGATCAAGCATCAGAGGAGGTGTTGTATAAGAAAAAAACACCTATTTAATTCGAAAACAATGCATGGAGCTTTCATTTATTAAAGAACAAGAGTTTCGAGAGCGTATTTCGATTCCAATATACATGTTCACGGCAAGGAAAATAATTCACAAGGCACACATACCATGCTAAACAAAGAATTATGAGCACTAAAAGGATCGTTGACAACCCGACCTCTTGCGGGTCTTGCCTCGCACGGCATGTTGATGTTGCTGATCTGGCCAGGAATAATCAAGCAAAATATCAGCCAAATTTGATTTCACAAGCAGCAATTAACACAAATTAGCATGAAGGCTGTTTTACTTGTAAAAATAAAACAGGACAATCACTTTCAGATGGAAAAGACTGACTCAAAAAGCTAATCATACAGTAGGCAAATATTTGATCAATTTGATGATGCAGTCGAAATGATATCTGCAAGGCCACCCATCATTCTCTCGGCCTTCTCGCCCCGCTCACCTGAGAATCAATACATGCATTCTTACTTAAGGGATGACAAATGATGAGCGGTGAGTATCCAAATTGAAACATAATGATCTCTATTGATACGGCGGAGTTGAAGTCCTACCCGTACGGATTCGTATAACATCTGAAACAGGTATTACTGCAAAAGCATACAAGCCTCGTCGTAATTCTGTTTACTAATTCAAAAACAGATATATAAGTATGACGGAAGGAGGGTCTTCTAAATTGTTTCTTACAGAATATCTTGCCATCACCAATTTCTCCAGTCCTAGCTTCCTCAATTATTTTATCAATTACCGCTTCAACCTATGCAAGCATCATTAAAAAAAAATTATTTCCACAAAACCGTTTTATATTTTAAGTTTTGCATGGGCAGAGGTTTGTAAACTTGATATGATGAGCAGGGAAAAAGGATTCTATAGAACCAATCACATTTTCAATTCCAACAATCAAAATAATATGTTCATCATTAATGGAAATGCACAACAATGGACATAAATGAATCAATGAATTAGAATTTCTGATCATTGCTCTTGAGAAACTGCAGGACAACATACCTGGTCCTTGGATACAACAATCTCCATTTTAACTTTGGCTAAGAACATATTTTCCGAAAACTCAGATCCTACAAAATTTTCATCAAAATGTCTAAGAAACTAATGCAGGACAATAACTGGTACACAAATCAAACAGATTCACATCTTAAGTCTTAAGTGAAGTGCAAATAGATACACAAGATTAGAGGAAACAAAATTGTCCTGTTTAACATAAGTACTAAACTTGGAGTTTAATGATGAACAATCAAACAATATAAGCAGTTTAGAATCATCTCAATGAAGCAGAAAGCATGATAAAAGGACATGTTTTTATATAAAAGGCTCCATAATCTCACCAGCTTGCCTTTCCATAGACCCTCCCTGAGCTCCAAAACCTCTAACATCAGACACAGTCACTCCCCTGATCCCCATCTTCATCAACCCCTGCATTTTCCAGCACAAAAAAACGAAGCACAATGTTTGCAGATTGATCCGACACCAATTTTCTGAAAATCTAAGAAATCTTCACTCAAATCGAAAATTTGTTTCTTTTTTCACTTACTGAAGACACATGCGCCACCCTCCACGGCCTTAAGATTCATAAATCCAAAACAAAATCACAGTTTTAGGTCAAAAAAAAAGTTTGCACAAAATTCCAAACAGTAGCAAGAGAAAACAACCTGAGAATAGCTTCAATTTTGTAGAACTGCGAATCCGGGGCATAATCTATAAAGCAAACACAAAGCTTGATCAAATTCTAGCAGAAAAGGCAAGACCAAGAAAGGAATTCTCCAATCGCTAAGAAAAAGTTTCAATCTTTGGCCAAACCCGGGGAGCTCTGTGCTTTGATGACGGGACGGAAAGAAGCAGTTCCATTGCTTTGGTGCAGTGATTCGCAGCGAGGAGAAGCTCTAGGCATGAAAAGGAGAGACTTTGATAGAGAAAAGGAGAGAAGAGCTTCAGCTGAGAGTGGCTTCAAAGGATTAAGAGCTTGGGGCTTCGCCATGGCCGCCATGGAAGCGAGCTCAACACTATACCAAGTTCTCTTCTGGGGCATTATCAATGAAGCTTTGATAAATCTCAACCGTTCATCACAAGATCAGCAGACTGATTGACGGTTTAAATTTACAGCCTTGCCTCGAGATCGATAAAAGAAGGCTCACTTGTCACTAGTGTTCATCCTCGTCTCCTCGGAAATGGCTTTGGAGAAGAAAGAAGAGTTCGTCTATAGAGTGAGCACGGCGGCAGAATGGGATGAGTTGCAGGCCAACGGCAACACTCTCGGCGGCGATCTCGATCGCCGCACTGGTTGCATCCATCTCAGCACCATCAATCAGGTAGTTGATAGTTCAATCACCACCAAAAGGATTGATAAAAAAGGCACCTTTTTTCTTGTTGAATTAGGGAAAAAGATCCATTTTTTAAGAGAGATTTGCGAGTGGTTTTATAATTTATGGTTGTTTTTCGTAGGTGAAGACGGTTTTGAAGAATTTTTTTCAAGGGAGGGAGGACTTGTTCTTGCTTCAAGTTGACACTGCTAAGGTGATTAACAATCCACTGATTATTAGTTTGCTTTTTTGGATCTTTGCAATGTTTTTTTATGATATTAAACTAAGAAATATTTTGATGAGATTAATGACGGATTGATTCCAAGATGTAATCTTTCAATAGTTATACCAAATTTTCTTAGTTGATTTGTTATCTGCCTTTGATCATTTGAATACTGAAACTCTTTCGCTGTTCTTTGTGTTCTTTCAAATGTTGGTTCTTTGTTTTGTGTTTCTGATTTAACTACATGATTAAATTTGTAATATCAAAGGCACTCCTTTCTTTGTCTTTGATCAATGATGCAACACTGCAAGAAAACACACTCAAATATATGTTCAGATTTTATAATCAACTGCAGGAATGAATTTTATTGCCTCTTGTATCTGCATTTTCTCTGTTTTATCTGATTTGTTGATTTGCTGTTACATTGATTCAACAAATTCAAAGCATGTAAATTTTTCGACAGTTCGGGGATGGACTGATTTATGAAGCAGTCGACGAAAGCAACTCCTTCCCACATTTTTATGGCCCAGCTCGGAGCTTTCATCCTCTGTCGCTTGACACCGTGCGCAAGGCCGAGAAACTGCAGCTAGTGAATGGTGAATTCAGCTGTAACATGCTGACTGAATCACTAAACTGATTCTGTCCTTCAATAATTTGTTCTCATATCCATGTTTTTTTGGTAAAACATTATGAATTTTATCTGGAATTGGGTTTGTCATCTAGATCTCAGAACATATAAAATTGATTAGATGTTGAAACTGGGCTCTGACTTCCAGAGGCCACTTGCATTTTGGAAGTAGAATAAAAAACACCCATTTGAGTGGTTGTTTTATACCAAGAACTTGTATAAAAATGGATAGAGTTGCAGCCTTGAAGCATGGAAAAGCACATCACATGGAGATGAAGAACATGCATGCTTTGCATCTTTTTCTCCGCCTTCATACTTTTGCACAGGTACTACTGCTCTTCTTCTCTTTTACTGCTGCTGAATCCAGGTGTATCTTGTTCAACTTCGGAGACTCTAACTCAGACACCGGCGGGTTCTCCGCTGGTCTTGGCTTCTACCTCGGCCCTCCATCAGGTCGCCTGTTCTTCCACCGAACCACTGGCCGTTTCTCCGATGGCAGGCTGTACATTGATTTCCTCTGTATGTGGCTAATCTGAATGTATAAAAAACTATAGTTATGTTTCTCCATCACTGATATATTCTTTATGTTATTAGGTGAAGGCTTGAAGATCAACTATATGAGTCCTTACTTAGAGTCCTCTGCTCCAAACTTCACTCATGGAGTGAACTTTGCAGTGACTGGTGGTGCCACTGATCCAACTGTTACATTTCCTTTGTCTACTCAAGTTCTTCAGTTTCTTCACTTCAAGAATCGAACTCGAGAACTTTGGCCACAAGGTATTTCTCCACTAGTTCTCTCTCACAAACACTCAATGTTTCACTCTCTGGAACTAATTTCAGGATCAGGTTCATTGATTGATGAAAATGGATTCAAAGAAGCAGTTTATTCATTTGATATCGGCCAGAATGATATATCGAAGGCCTTCACTGCTAATTTGAGCTATACACAAGTCATTGAAAGGATCCCCTCCATTCTTTCAAGGATCAAAGATGCTCTCAAGGCAAGTTTATTAACATTCTAGATTGCAAGTATCACATGTTGCTAAATGAACTTGTTTGTAACAGACAATATATGAGAACGGTGGTACGAAACTGTGGGTATACAACACAGGGCCATTGGGTTGCTTACCCCAAACATTAGCTCTGCGGAAGCAAAACGACAGCAAAATCGACGAGAATGGATGCCTTGCAGATTACAATGATGCTGCTAAAGTCTTCAATGCTGGATTGCTTTCTCTTTGTGATGAACTCAACTCTGAGTTCAAGAATGCAACCATTGTCTACACTGATATGTTTGCCATAAAGTTCGATCTTATTGCCAACCATTCGCAATACGGTGAGTTCTTCAATAATTGATCTACTGTTAATTTCCTAGAAAAATGCTAAAATTTCATCATGGCAGGCTTCGAGAGGCCATTGATGGCATGTTGCGGCCGCGGAGGACCTCCGTATAACTATGTGAACAGAATGACTTGTGGGCAGCCTACGGCATCACCTTGTCCTTTGGGTTCACGCTATGTAAGTTGGGATGGAGTTCATCACACGGAAGCCGCAAATCAATTGATCGCGGAGAAGATCTTGTCTTCTAAATACTCAAGACCGAAGATTATGCTAACAAGTCTTTGCAAAGACTCGAATTGAATTGTCAAACATAAACACGAAAAACTGGAGTACATCAATATAATTTTGTTTGATTAAGTTTATGTATCTGCAGAAAACTTGCAGAAATCTTCTTTAACTGGTTCCTGTTGATTGATATATGTGTTTGATTTGAATTATTAATCACAAAAGAAAGCTGCTCCTGCTGGATTTATTGAGTTTTGAAATTGTTAAGAAGATGCATGTTCCAAAATCCAATGATCAATGCAAACATATGTTCAGCAATATACACCTTCTCAGACACAGTCTATCCTGCAGATGCATACACAAGACACTGGAAGTTCATACTTTCAAGAGAGACAACACTTATGAAATGGGAATAGATGGCCACCATTGCTCTAATTCAAGGAAGGGAGTAACTCCAAAAGGGACGCAATGAACTGCATTTGGGTTTCCTCGCAGATGGTAAGAAACAGAGGAACATGCACAAACAAAGACTTGATCCCGTGCTGTTCTGCGAACCGGAGAGAATGGTAATACACATAGTTGCAGACAAATCGACCAGCATCATCTGAAGGTGCTACATCGTATCCCATCTCCGACAAAGCCTTGGCCATCTCATTGACAGGAAGAGAAGTCTGCATTGATTGATCAGCAATCAGTAATGGTAACAAAGAAATAATTCAAATTCTTTAACATTTCATGATACCTCTCTTGCTCGCGAAATACATCCATCCGATGCAACGATGGCAACTTTCTGCAAATTACATAACAAGAACATAATTCGATGTTGAAAGATGAATGTAACAGTGAAGTAGAAAATACAAAACCTGTGGTTTCCATCCAAGTTCATCAGGGCATCGAAAAGTGGCCTCATTCACTGCCTGATTCTCAATAGCAAACCTCATTGCACCACTGTTAACTCCAAGATGCAACTGAAGACAAACCAATGGTATAATTCAAGCAGATAAAATGCATATATCACTGAAACTAAAAGAGTACAGGTTCTTAAATTACCCAAATGATTTGCCCATTGTTTTTAGCATCAGGATCACTCACAGTTGATTCTAAAATTTTGTAAAGAGAATCAAGTGCACCTAATCCAGCAGCCTCAAGAACAGTGCAACTACCAAGAACAAGATCTTTTGGTAAACCATTCTTCTGCATATAACTTCTCAGATTACTGACAATTGTTTCTGTTGGGTTCTCTGATACTCCATGAAACTTCTTGAATCCAGTAACATGAACTGTTATTGCAGAAGGTCCCTCTGAACCCATCTAAAGCAAAGAACAAACTATTCCTGCAATGACATGAATAACTAATGAAAACATAGCTCTAATTTTGAAACGAAATCAGGCAGAAAATTAGTTGAACTAGTTTCTAGATGATCATGGCAAACAAGAACTGGAAATCAATGCATTTTTACATTATGTTAATTTTCATATGAACAGAAACAACTTCAGATATTAATATTTCCTTCAATCCAGAGATAGTAGCACATAGAAACAGAAAAACAATCAACTGGAAATCAAGATCCCAACTTTATCACAGAACTCATAATCCAAGACAAAATCTCAATAAATCCTGAAACAAAATCAAAGAAACTACAAGTCTAATCAAAGATCAACACAAGGGAACAATCAATAACAAATTAGCACAGGAACCATCAAAGATCACACCTTTTACACACAAAGAACAAGAAAGGAAGAAAATTTTCGCCAAAGTTTGGATCTTTTTCAGTCAGGTGGTCTCAAAATAGGGTGATGGTGATGATAAATTGATAAGATCAGATCCAAGTGAATATATATAAATACAGAGATTGAAGGGAAAGGAAAAAGGAGAAGAGAAAGGATCAGGTTGTTAGGACACTAACACAAAGGGAAAGAAAGCATAGGGATTGTAAAACCAATGTAGAAACCAGTGAGCATGAGATCAATGGACAGAGATGGAGAAACAAAAGTACAAACATGCCTGCAAATCCAAAGATGGCTGTTTGAGATGGTGCGCTCTGCCTTCCTTGCTTGGCTGTCTTCCTGCTTTCTATCTTTTTATATTATTATTATTATTTTATTTATTTATTTTATTAAATTGTTAATTTTTAGAATATTTAGTATAAAGTTTTATCAATCTGTTTGCTGGAGTAGTTCCATTGGGACAAGCAACCTCTTGTGGTTTAAAGGCATTATAATAATAATAATAATATCAGTTGTATACTTTTATTTGGAGAACTTATTAAATTTGAGTGTTTTTTTTTAATTAAAAATCCATTTTTTAATTTCTTTTATTCTTTTGTCCCATTTTTAAATTTTGAATTTTTTCTGTACTCCTTTTTCTTTAATAAAATTATAAGTTATCTACTTTATAAAATAAATTTAAATAAATTTATATCACTAAAAATTTAAAATATAAATATATGGTTGTAAAATATAAAAATTTTGTCAGTACGAGATAGATAGATCGTTATGGAACCTGAAAACTTTGTCTATTTAACAGACCGCTATAATTTACGTTGTTACAAAATTTACAAAACGACAAAATTAAGAATTTTTTAATTATTTAAAAAATAAAACTTGAGTATTTTTATAAATTAAAACAAATTTATAAGTTGTATGTGGATAACAAAACTCAGCTAATTAATTTTATTAAAAAATTCACATAAAAAATGAGTCAAATGCACCACTATTTACTCCCGTTAGCATTTTTAAGAAATTGAAATTTTTAATTAAAAAAATTGAGCAATTTTTATAATTAAACTTTAAAAAAACAATAAATAATAAAAAAGGAAAAGAGTACAGCCCTACCTATTGTTCAATATTCCTTGAATCAACATGAAAATCATGTTATTACTTGTTAGTCAACATTGTGAATTATTAAAAAAAATTCTTAAACAGAGCTTCCAGAAGAGTTCATTATTATTATTATTATTATTATTATTATTATTATTATTATTATTATTATTATTTTAATATATAAATATAAAAATTCACAAAATTAATAATTACGTAATTATTATTTAGAGATAAATACAAGAGAAACCTTATCCACTAATCCAATTATTCAATGGGGCCCACTAACAAAGTTTGATAGGGCCCACATAAAACCATCAAATGATTGTGGGCTTCGCCCGAGGATTAGCGGATCCGCGATCGATGATCGGATTCGGGTTTGGATTTCGGGGAACCCGATAAGGATCCGTTAAGACTCAAAGGCGGAGCACGGCGATGTCGGCGCTAAGGTCGCCGATCGTGAGGCCGTCGTCGCTCCAGTTGGAGCATCGTGCGGTCAGGGGTGGCCTTCCGGTAATGGGTCTCTTGCTTCTGGTTTCTTTTCTGGTGTTTTAATGTCTTGTTTGGTGTCTCAAATGCAGCATTTTGCACTTGTTTTTTTCACCCAAATCAACTAATTTCCATTGGATTATGATGTATATAGTGCTCAAGATTTAGTTTTTACTCATTTTTTCACTTGGAATTCTATGAATCAAGATAATTTTTTGGTTTTTTTCTTGTATAATTGATCATGTAGCATGCAAGTTTCTATTGAATTATGATAAATATAGTGTTGAAAAATTAGCTTTTCCTCATTTTCATGGTTAAAATTCAATGGATTTACACTTTTTTTTTAATCTATATTTGTAGAATTGATCATGTTATATATAGAAACAAGAAAGATGTTTGTTTGGATTGAAGGGAAGAAATGAAGTTAACTCTGCTGAATATTTTAGTACTTAGTGGCTCTTGTTTAGTTTCTCTTAAAAATAATTGAAGTATAAAAAGCATTCATGACTTTGTAGTTTGTATGGATACATGAAATAATGCAGGTTGTATCAAGAAGTTGTGTGCTTTATTCTAGTGATGCAAGTTTCAGAACAAGTTTTTGTGGATTAAAATTGTGGATGTTTAACAAGCTTAAAGATTCAAACACAAAAAGCAAGAAGGTGGAAATTCAAGCAAAGGATCAAGTTTATGATCATTTGAAGTTTGATGCATCATATCATGTCCAAAATGATATTAAAGGTGAGAAACAACATTTCTGATTGGAATCGGTGATAAATTTCTTGCTCAAATACTTTTTTTTTTTCTGTATCATAATTTTTCATCTAAATTTGAAAATGAGTAGAAACAAGAGGAGGGCCATCTCTTTGCATTGCTGTTGTAGGAGCAACTGGTGAACTTGCAAGGAACAAGGTTTTTCCGGCATTATTTGCTCTCTATTATAGTGGATGTTTACCTGAGGTACAACCATTTTTTGCATTCAGTTTCAGTTTTCTGCATTTAAATTTGATTGAGCTTGAGTTTAAGTGTATTCAGAGTTTATTTTTACCTTCTAATTAACTTGTTCTTGTTTCACAGAATGTTGCCATATTTGGATATTCAAGGAAGGAGTTTTCAGATGACAATCTACGGTCCATCATTGCTGAAAGATTGACTTGTCGGGTCGATCATCGGTAGGGTTCTGTTTTTTTCAATATTTTGTATAAAAAAGTTTCTGCAAATTAGGCACTAGTTATGGTCTAAATCTGGGGAGTATCACAGTGAAAGTTGCGGAGACAAATTGGATAATTTTCTCAAAAGAACATACCATCAATATGGAGGATATGACAACAAAATTGGGATGGCAGAACTCAATTCTCGCATGGAGCAGATTGAAGTAAGTTGTGAAAATTTTGGCGATGAATTTGTATCTCATGTTTATATAGTTTTATCACAAACTTTCAAGTAACGTGCAGGACTGTCATGAAGCAAACAGGATTTTTTATCTGTCAGTACCTCAAGAAGCTCTTCTCGATGTCGTGTTGTCTATCGCTGATCATGCACAGTCTAAAAGAGGGTGGAATCGGATAATAATCGAGAAGCCCTTCGGATTCAATGCATCGTCTTCTTATCTATTGACTCAGTCCATTTTATCCAAATTCGAAGAGAAGCAAATATACAGGTGTACATAATCTATTATAGAGTTGCATATTTATCAGTATATTGATGTTCCATTCTTATTCATTCCTGTTTCAGAATAGATCATCTTTTGGGGAAGGACTTAATTGAAAATCTTACCGTTTTGAGATTCTCCAACTTGGTGTTTGAGCCTCTGTGGAGTCGAACATACATCCGTAATGTTCAGGTATGCTTTGGTAAGCTTTGAAAATTAAATTTATACACATCATCATGTGACTTCCTTACATCGGCAATTAACTTAATACAGGTCATAGTATCAGAAGAATGCGGTATGGAAACACGAGGCCGGTAATTACAGAGTGAGCATTCAAGTATTATCATTTATAAATGAACAATGTTATTAGAATGGTTTGTTTTAGACAGATACTTCGGTGGCTATGGAGTTATACGTGATGTTGTCCACAGCCACATCCTTCAGACAATTGCATTGTTTGCTATGGAACCTCCTGTGAGTCTCGACGGTGAAGCTATTCGAAACGAAAAGGTAAATAAAAAAAAAATTAAAATGTTGGTCACAAGTGTAACATGTCAGTCACAATTTGCAACTTTGTAAAGGTTAAGGTTCTTAGATCAATACGGAAGCTGGGCATGGATGATGTTGTTCTTGGCCAGCATAAGGGTGGTCCTTTAGAGAATACGGCTATCCATAAGGACGATCTCACACCCACATTCTTTGCTGCTGCATTATACATCGATAATGCTCGTTGGGATGGTGTACCATTTCTGATCAAAGCTGGATTGGGGCTCATCAAACACCGGTAAAACCTTTCTTGATTACACTAATATGCTTTTGGGTTGAATCAAACTCAAATAATTTATTTCTTTTGCATTTAACAATACATTTGTTTTTTCTTTTTTTTAATTCAGGGTTGAAATACGTATCCAATTTCATCATGTTCCAGGAAATATCTACCGCGAGCGTATCGGACATGACTCTGATCTTGCTACAAATGAACTGATTCTGCGGGATTTGCCTGATGAAACTATACTTTTAAAGGTAAACAATAAGGTTCCGGGTCTTGGAGTTCAGTTGGATGCATCCGAGCTTAACTTGCTTTACAATGATAAGTATGTTTCTCTCAAAAAATATTAAGTATGTTTCTCTTTTGTGAAATTCGTCAATCTTAATAATTCCACTCTAATTTTTTGTAGGTACAATGTTGAAATACCGGATTCTTATGAACATCTCATATTGGATGTGATTGATGGAGATAACCATCTGTTTATGCGGAGTGATGAACTAGCTGCCGCATGGAATATATTAACTCCAATTCTCTATCAAATTGATGAGAATAAAATAGTGCCGGAACTTTATCAGTTTGGTGGCAGAGGACCTGTCGGCGCTTACTATCTCGGTGCAAAGCATGGCGTCCGCTGGGCTGATGACTAGAACAAGTACTTCTCAATAAAATAAATAGTTTGTTTCACTCCCCTTAAGTATTACAGCATAAACAAAAGATGAGTAGTTTATTATTCTGCTTAATTAAATCTGCAAATCAAATGATCTTCTCTTAAGATCTTGTGTAGTTTTATTATTTCGGTGCCGATGTATGAAAGAGACTAATAGCCAACTCCTTTGTTTAATAGTTTTATACATTTGGAACTCCATATTGAGTGATTAAAATGTCATGATAAGGACTCATGGTTGATATCATTTAGAGATAGTGGGCATTCCTAAACTATAATATGGTTCAGTATTCTTGCTTTCTGAGATTCTTTATGATTTCGCATCATCCTGTCTTCTTACCTTCTATTTGGTTTTATTCGCCTGCAAACTGTAGACAAGCACGCTTAGTTTGTAAACTTTTAATATTTAGACTTAACAAAGAAATCAAAGATTATGTTGTAAAGTTTAATATCATACATATAAGCACATAATCTTTCTCTCGATGAATGGTAAAGGTAAAAGAGACATAACATTAGCTATAGTGTTCTTGACAACTTAGAATGGAAATTTTGTGGGAAAGTCAAGCTTGTGAAAACTACGTGGCTTCGGCATCCACAAAGCTCAGACAAAATGATTGGAAAAATTCAATGGGGAACTTCATGATATAATAACATCAATCTTTAGCATCAAATGAACCACAACCACTAATCTTTTCCACGGTCTATCAATTCATTCCACCTTTGTGTTCGAAGACATTATTTCTATCATGACACACTGTTCATCTTTTCAGATTGTGGCTGTTCTACCACTTGTCAGCATTTGTAAGAATTTAGTTTTTATTGGAGGCCAGGATCATTGAAATACTTACTATTAATCTTCAATCAAATTGTACAATTGAATCTGATAGAATTGAATAATTTCCTTGATGCATGTTTGCACGATTAGACATTCCATGAAAGAGAACATTTTGAATACGTAAATATTATTCATGTGATCTCAGTAGTAATTATGTTGGAAATTTTACACGGCGAGGCCGGGAAGGGGGAAATTACAGAAACCCAAAGCAATATAGAAAACCACACCTTATGAAACAGATAGACAAACATCATAACACCAGTCAAAGTAATCAAACAGATGACAAATTTGCATGTCTTTCTAGTTAGAACTAGTTTTCGCAGAACTGTCTCCCAACTTGGAAGTCCTTGGACTATATCCTCTTGCACCTGAATGAGGACTTGGCTCCTGCCGAAGTTCATTCAGACGTGGGCTATATGCTTTTTCTGACAACCGGGGGCTCGGAATGCTCCTAATGTTACTTGCCGGTGTACTAGTCGAACTAGTTACTTTAGGACTATTGATATGTTTCACTTCACCTCGGCTCCTTGTGACTACCGCATCTAGAATTTCTGCAGCTTCTGCATGTGATCGCCTCGCACCCAAGTCCATTTCCTTTAACCAAAAAGAGAGAGAGAGAGAGAAAAAAAAAAAAAAGACATTTGAGGTTAGTATAAATCACTAAAATATTTACGGTATTGAAATGCATAATGGTATGGCTTACCGAAGCAAGATTGAATTGCAAAGCAGGCAATTCCTCATACTCTGCTGCATCTAAATCTGTGAGGTGTGCTCCTTTGAAGAGCTTGGGAAGTAAGTATTGCCTCACAGGTACTAAAAGCATGATCATGAGAGGAAAGAGTACTCCGGCAATCGGTATCCATGTTATTCCAAAGCACACCAACAAGTAAACTGTTTGGAAAAGAGTGAAAGTAGTGATTGTTTTAAACGGCACAGTCTCTACAAATGTTGCATGGTATTCTTCAAGAACTCTGCAAAATTAGCGGAAACTGTTAGAATGCATTAAAGGTAGAACAAAAGAGAGATGTTTATGCTTCTTTTTTTACTTGAATCTCCTGCTTGGAGCAGTAAAGAGAAGTAGTATTCTTTCCCAGAATTGGTTTCCCGGTAAGCTTTCGATAGCCATGAAAGCAAAATATCCCCAGAGGACCGATGTCGGAATCTTCTTCAATAATGGCATTGCTGCAACACAACCTCCTACCATCATTGCTTGAAGCAAGTTGCTTACACGCTGTTCTTTTACCTCAACCGGTAAAAGATCATCAATTTCCTTTTCAATATCAAATACGGTTTCGTCAACTGGTGCATCGATGTTCCCCATGCTTGATGCCATTTGAATTGTTGATTCCTTTAGTTCTCTCAGTCCCTACGAAAGCAGATGAAGCACTTGGTTTAAAAAATTTATTAAAACAAAAAAAAAATTATGAGACCTTTGTAAGTGTGATAGAACAAAAATGTGCAGAATTATACTCTAGTTGATTGATCCTGATAAATTAATGGAGTCTGCATTTGCTGATAAGCCTGCTCCATACTTCCATATAACTGTCCTAGGCTTGAATTCTGACGCATGCTCTGCCGTGCTGTCTCTACGAGTCGATTACGAAGCAACTGCAGAATGTATCGATGAAGTAAAGCAACATCAGTTTTCAGTTTTTGTCCTTTTTTTTTCTGTTGCTGTTGATTACTTCAATGTTAATGTGAGTTCTCTAGATTACCTGATGCTTAAGAGTGGCCAAGCTTTTAGTGTGCATCGGAGATTGTGGGATGACGCCATTTGATGGAGGAATTCCAATCAGGCCACATAGTAAGGTCTGTAGTTCAAAAACATAGTGAAACCAAACTTAATTAACTGTCATTGAATTTGTCATAGATAGAGGAATTATTTACCAAGAAGCCAAGAAGAAGTAGATCATAATGAAATGATGCCGGTTTCTGCAAGTTGAATTCTTTCTGCTGAGCTAATTGAGATGCCACACTATGATCGAAATAATACAAGACTGCTATCATTGTAGCCGGAATGAAAGCTCCGAGTATGTAAAGGAATGGCACATGCAACATCTCCTGTTAATATTTGTTTGTCAGTATATTCACTACATTCAGAAAAATTGAATTCAATATCAAGAACATGCCTTGATGACAGTCCAGTTATCATATGCACCCGGTGACCATGGATTCGGACTGAAGAGTCTTCTCGGTATTCCTTTAGGAACACTACTAGAAGGTATATAAGAAACTCCAGTCCAAACTAGAACCATCAAAGGTACTCCATAGTCGGCTATAAATCCTCGCAACCATCCTGCAAATAAATAAATGCTCCTTTTTCAATACTTGGGGTTTTATTTTAAATTTAAGTAATGCCAAGAGTTCTTTCCTGTTAGTTTTTTCATACCTGTTCCATATCGCCATGATCGAGCTTTCCTGCTTCTTAATGCAGTGATCAGAAGACCAAATGACAGAACAAGAGCAAACATTCCATTGCTGAATCTCCAAGATGGAACAAATTCCAGTGCTCGCGGGTCTTCTCTTTTCGGTATGCGAAATTCATCGATTACTCCCTGTTGCATCAATTGATCAATTCATGGATTAATCATATACCAAGCAATTCATATGAAATCTGCACTGGTTTTGATTCTGAATTCTTACTTTTATTGCTTGTTGCATGAATAGCATCGCAATAAGCATACCGAATAGCTCGCCTGCTACACGAGTAAACCTATTGATAATCGAACATGCACCTAAAATAGACAACAAGAATAACAATCCTGCTGTCCACACACATACCCTGCATAAGTCAGAAAGCATAAAAGTGAGTTGCAGAAATCTTTAATCTAAATAAATCGAACTTTCAGAAGTCAAATACTTTACCATGCTGTCCATGCTAAAAAAAGCTTGGGACCCAAATCCGATCTATCTTTAGCAAAGTTAAACATGAATGTGTACATAAGCACCGTTGGCTCAGCAACACCGAGAATTAGCAAAGGCTGACCTCCTATAATCGAATGTATGATGCCACATAGTGCAGTGGACGCTAATGTCTGAACTGCTGTTATAAGTCCATCTGCCATAAAAATGTATCATCCATTACAATTAGAACATACAGCTCTTGCCAAATATGTATCTTATTACCCGTATTTCTCTCGAGTTGTTCGCCAAAGGATATGACAGGGATTGCGGATGCAAAAAATATGTATGTAGTTGGAGCCAAAATCCTGGATCATATGCTTAATACATGACTTTCCGACACGTTATTCAGAAATAATAAGATGAGAAATGAATTGTAGTTAAGACCTGACTCCAGCTCTGAAGCCGCCGATCCAGTCTTGCTTGTAGCATAGTAATCTTCCCTGAAGGTCATTTTTGATCCCTCGAAACGGAACAAAGGTTTCTTCCATTGTCTAGCTTATTTCAGAAACAAAAACAAGGATATATCTACCACTCTGTTTGACTAAACTTACCAATCCAGAGTTATCTGATTACATTATGTGGGTAACTCAAGGACTACATATATATATATAAAATGTGCAATGAGGAGTATATGATATAAGGGTCGGTTTTACTGAATAGCTGAAATAGACAGGATAAACAGAAGAAAAAAAATCGAAGAGTTGAATCCGGGCTGGAAAGACACCAACATTACATGATTCAAAGCAAACTTTGCATGAATGAAGTGCAAACTGAGAAGACATGAATGAATGAAGTTCTATATATAAGAGCTGAAAAGTCGAAAAAGTGCTCACATATTTGGTGAAGGGGTACTTTGGTCAATGGCCTAAAGATACAATAATTCAAACAGAAATAATGAAGCAAGTAAGAAAACAAAACAGAGATTGGTCATTTGGTGTGCTTAACAGTACTTTAGAACAAACTGAAACATATCTGAAGCTTTTGTGTTTTGTGAGTAGTGGAAAGGGTGTGATTATGTCTGGCTTCATATTTTTATTGTCCAAAGCTTTGCAAATTGCAGACTTTTGTAAAGTTTAAAACCTAACATTCATGTTCAATTATAAAGAAATTGTTTTATTATGTTCTTCTTTATTATACTGAGAATTCGCTTTCCAAAAGATAATAATACTAATTCTGCACTTGTTCAGTAAAATAATCATAGACTATTTAATCATAGCAATTAAATAGTTGTGATCAGCATATCCACCTAATGAATAATTGAAGAGAAAACAAACCTAAGAACTTTGTAAACTGCATACATTTTTGGTTTTTTTAATCGGAAATTTGGCGTTGAATTTGTCAGGATGCTTGCTGAAATTGAAGGCCAATACAGAGCATGCATCTCACTGGATGATGTCTGGTTTGTTGTTTAGCATAATAAAATAAAATGGCCTACTTGAACTGCCCATTTAGAGTTGACTTACAGAGATGTTTGTAACTTTCAAGCAATGCCCATCAAGAACCAACTAAGCTAGTGATATCACTCTCAACAACTATATATTTCGATAACTGACGTAGTGATTCAAGCTCGTAATACTTTATTATCAGAAATTAGAGTTTTCTGCAAGATTTGAAGAAAAAAGAGTGCTCAATTGTCACGCGATATTGTAGCTGACATGCATTGGCAAGGGATGATAATCTAATTAACATTAACGATCACATGGTCAGTTTAATTGAAATCGAGATAGATTTATTATTATACTGAGATCACAGATCATATGACTGTTTATTTAAGTAAAAGTTAAACTCCTCTTTAATGCCTTTTGTTATTAAACAAGTCAAACATGTGATTTAGTGATAAAACTTTGAGATCAAAGTGTTGAGCATGTATAATGTATTCATGATTACATTTGAAACTGAAAATAAAGTTTAGTGTTGCCTTTTGAATCATTTGAATCTTTAAATAAGTTCAAAGATTAAGTGCATAGAATGCTTTTTCGGGTGGTGGGGCGAAGGTCGGTCAGAAAAATTGTTCGGCCTTTGTTCTTCATCTTTTGGTGACATGAAAGAAAGTCGAATTGGATTGAAATGTTGTTCTCTGCTCTTAGTCTTATCTAATGAAAAACATAAACAGGATCCTGAATGCTAATATTCAGTAGCTTGAATGATTTCACTGATGAATGTTGTTGACGAATAAAATTGTTCAAAGATTCGTAAGCTCGTCCTTTTGTAAACATAGGAAAGTAAATCAAAAATAGAGGGATCGAGGTATATTAAGAGCATCTTCTACTTTTTTTTTTCCTGCATTGCTTTCAATAGACAAAACTTATTATCAATCATAGTCATCATATTCATTCATCATCAACACAAGCACTAAGGCACTAAGTATCAAAGAAAAATATTAGTGGAGCAAAAGAGATTAGCACACTTTTTTTTTTTTTTTGAACTTTTAAGTTGAGTTTACTTTGCTTAGTGCCTCATCAAAGGAAGAAGAAATAGACTACTAAAACTACAATGCAAAGCAAAAAATTAAATAAAAGCCGATGAAAACCACCGAGGACGAGGTACCTAATTAGGTGAGCTAGCTAATTAAGATATGAGTTTGGGAAGGCTTATCTAGAGAAGTATGGAAGACTTTTTAATCATTTGAAGAAGAAGAAAAACATGGCATACAAAATTACAGCCATTGACTAAGGAAAATGGAGGGGTCCAATGACAAAATGATGATTAATATTGGCCTACATTGTGTTGGATTCCTCATTCAGTGATTCATAATGTGGATGCAAACATTGCAATATATGATGATGGTGCTAGTAAGTTGAATATAGACCTCTCAATGGCCCTTGAAAGCCTTCATTCCTGGCTGTAAGTTGATCATTCATATTCAAACTCACAAGTTTAACAAAATAAATAAATAAATAAATGAGAGATCCAATGAAACTTGGTAGGCCACATATCATTGAAGGTGCATTGTTTCTTACAAAGACAGGAAACAGAACAAAGGTAATATACACCATACGATCATAGCTCGGGAAATACGATTGACATTGGCAAATCATCTGCTTCTTCCCGACATGCTCCTTACTCGTTGGAGTACACGTACGTATTCGAAGAAAAGGCTTATGTCCATTCCCATGGAAAAATCGCCTGCGCTGGTAGTTCTGGAAGTATAAGAACCTGGGTTGGCACCGATGACAATATCAAAAGCACCGTATTCCTTGGTTAATTGTTCTAGCTTATGACTGGTCAGCATCCCCACACCTCCCATCTGCACTAATTGTCCAGGCTGTCCTGTTTTTTGCCACCACCTCTTAAAGATTTTCCGATTGGTTTCTGATGATTCAACAGAAACTACACAATTGAGACGAATGCCGAGCCTGTGCAGGGTTACTTCAGCACCTCCAATTCCGCTAAAAATGGACAGCACCCTTAATCCATCAGGATACATAGCCTTCAAAACAGAAAGATGATAACCAAGAGTATCAGTCTGGAAGCTGTATTTTAACACTTTAAGTCTATCAGATGGCTCCATGCCCCAGATTTCAGTATGCCGAATTGGGTACCCTAAGATTTGCTCCACTTGTTCGGCCTCTATAGGGCTCAGCCTGTGTGGGCCAACCCATAGAAGGTTCGAGGTCTTGCACTGGTGAAGAGTGTCAATTTGTTGTTCTTTGGATAACACTCCTTGTGAGTCCATCATCATCTTGCCTAGCCGCTCGCACAAACGGGTGACACCAGTACTGTCAAAATTAATACAGCTTATCTGCTTCCGGGTATCCCATGACGGCCACCATTTTTTTGTTTGAGGCAGTGCATCTTCAATTGTCATCGGTGGCTTTGGCAATATATGAAACCTTTTCTCAGTAGGTAGATTGTGAAGATACCCCTCTTTTCTGATGAAGGCCGAAAAGAACTGAGAATTCACAAATTCTGGCTCAACTGCATACAGGAATTGTGATAACTTTCTCCATGTCACCTGAGGAGTATCAATGACATTTCCATAGAAGAAATATGGAGGTCTGCATAGGATTGCTGGGACATTCCTCTGCACATAGGATGCTGTTTGTTCAGGAATTTCATCCTTTATCCATGATGCATCTGAGTTTAGGTGACTGGGTGCTGTCAGATTGGATGTTTCTTCCTTGATCCAACTTGTGCCCGGTGGGTTTCTGAACTCCTCGTAGAAGTTATGCTCAGAGTAACATGACCCCTTCAAATTAGCTACTCCTGGTTGCTTGTGTTTACTGCTGGAGGCTTCCATGTCATCTACCGCAATATTTTTAGCCTTCTTTGCTGTTTTCCGAATAAAATCTGAAGTTGATGCATTTGGTTCCATGAATTCAGCAGGGCAATTGCGCTTCAAATATCCTTCTGATGCATTCTTCTCCCAATTCGATTCATTTTGATACTGCAAAATGCAAAGTGTATAAGAACTTGAAAGTGTCTTGTTGATGGTTTCTGCAGGTGATGGTGATTGTGAACGCCTCTTGTAGATTCTTACATATGATAGCAAGGACCTCTTCACTCAAAAGTCAAAATCATCCCATGTCTCCATATAAACCTTCTAAGCCCTTGACCAACAGATTGGACATGGACATGGACATGGACATGGACAGTAACTTTAATAATCGAAGAACTCTTAGTTCAAAGACACAAATAATGTACTAAAACATCAATCAACAGATAATGGGCAGTTCAGTAGACCAAGTACCCTGAGAAAAAGGGATCTGAAGAGAGCTAAGTGCGCAATGACTAATCACACATGTGAAGACTCATGACCCTTAGTTCACCCATGAGCAACCTTGTTGGAGACCCGAAAAGGCTTATTGTACCACTACCAATATTCAGCAACACAAAAGGTTGCAGATGTGTGTGTGTGTGTGTAATTACCAGGTCAGTTACCTCATATTCTTCTTTAACAGCTTTATTCGGCAACCTGCTGGACATTATTGATTCTGCAAGCCTACGAATGGGAACATCTATTCCTGAAAAAAGAGTACATTTTTTTTCATACCAAGAAGCAATCAAATATTAGCAGAAAAGAAACTACAGAGATGCTTGCTAGTTTTGATGTTTGATATTACAGAAATAATATGCAGCAAGCTCTTTAATTGAAGAGTGTAGACATTTTGAAGGTAACATGTAAGATGACAGAGCAATCACAGGACACTAAATGACATTAAACAAGGATTAATTCTGCTCGATCAATCGATTTTATTTGATTGAAAATGAACTCTAAAGTATGTAACATACCAACCAAATATAGTTCTAATATTACACTCAACAAACCTAAATGATTCACTATATATGTAGAAAATAAAGGCAAATACTAACAGATGACCTAATACATATGGGTGGGGTCAGATGCTGCTGAAAGAGTATGTGCTTCCCAAAGGTAGAAAAACAGAAATCTAGAAAGCTGCGATGAGAACCCAAAGTGACATCAAATGCTTAACTTCTAGCTCTAGCAAATTGCTCCAGTCACACATTCATGAAACTATACATACCAAGTTTGTCGACAGCAATGGATATTTCACGTTCTGTAAAACCCATCTGAAGCAAGCAAAGAGTCTTGTCCATCGTGCCAAACAGAGTTTCAGTAGTAGCTTCCTGAAAAATATGCCCTTTTCTTTATAATCATGGCATCTACATAATGAAGTCAGAACTCAGAAGCAAAATTGACAAATTCAAATTAGTTTATGATAACATGGTACTTGGTAACCAAGAAATGTGGAAATTATGCTTGTGAATCCCATTTTGACCCAAAGAACAACTTTACAGGAGCAAGACTCTGTTTACATTTTTTATTTATTTATTTTTTTTGGGCAGTAGTCCAAGCCAAGCTTATCAAAAGCTATAATAGCATATGAGTGCCGCATTTTGGTCTATTCCCAGTTCATTAAGACATGTAACTCAATCATGTTCACATGTCGATGGAATGACAAAATAGAAATTGATTTCAATACAACAATCCTACAAAAAGCAAAAAGGTCAAATAAAAACCAACAGCAGTAGAATGAAATGGTGAAAAACACATGCATGCGAATACTTTATCAAAGCTCTCAAGGAAATTTGACTAGTTATGAGGTAAAAAATTTTAATCCAATGGACACAATTGTGGACTAAATCTTCTTACCCAATGTTTTGTGAGGACATTGTTTAAGTTTGTATCAACATGAAATTATAAAAGGATCCAGGATAAAATATATGGACAATAGTAACTTACGGCAATAGGGTATAATTAACCAAACTAACAGCTTACTAAGCAGAATAACAAAAACAAAGCTCCTAAAATTCATAACAATGATATGGACTGCAGTAGAGGAGCATCCGACGAGGACTTGAGCATTTAGCAGAAGCTAAGAAAACAAAACAGCTTGTGGAACAAAAGCTGCACATAAGAGAAAAAAGAACCTTATTCTTCCCATCATCAATGTGAATTAAGCCATTCAACGCCTTCTCTTTAGAGTGATCTATTGTTTGTGCAGCAACTATAAAATCTACAAGTTCTGTAAGAAGAGCATTTTCACCTGAAATACAGAAATACAGAATGAATTGGTCAAATACAAAACCACAATGTCATCAAACCTTAATAATGCACAACCCAATAAACATTTTCAAGAAATAAAGAAGTAAAATGCAAATTTTTATTCTTTCATAGAGAAGCATTATAAGTAATAACAAGCAGACATTAATTGACCACTATAACTTAGGTGTATATTAGTATCAAGTCAAATGTGGTCATGTAAACACATCCGAATCACCAGCAACAAGTGATGCATGGATAATAACCTACACACAAGACGATGTTTGGGTTGTAAGTCCTCCGGTGTTCAAAATGCAAAAGATCATCTCTACAAGCTCAAACAGTATGTAGGATTCTGAACGGCAATCTATTAAAAAATGGAATGTCTACCACTGGGCTAAACAGTTAGAAAACTAATTCAAGTTATGCAAATGCAACAAAACAATAAATATGGCAATAAAATTTGATCTTGTCCTCCAGAGATGAAGAGATGCAAATATTCACTCTTGAAAAGACAAGGTTTCATACTTATGTTGAAATCATCATTGACATTACACCAATACAAAGTGAACTGAATGACAATATATCAGCAAAGGAGCAGAGAGAAGTTTATTTACCTAGGTTATTTATTGCCATGGCAACTTCTTCCTCTGAAAAATCCATCATTAACAAGTAAGACCTCTTGTCATCCAAGTCAACATTAACAGGTTCAGTGCGCCCCTGTAATGTGTCAACAAGAACTGAGAACTATACAAAGGTGAATATGCAAAAACATTTAGTACGTAAGGACAAACAAATTAAATGCATATCTGGAAAGCCCAAAAAGTAATAGTAAGAATATGGCATGGAATTATGGAAAATCTTTTCCAACAAAACAAAATTTCCAAGCTCCAGAATTGATGTGAATAGCAGAATAGACACTACACATGTGATTCTACACAAGTTGAAGTGCTGTTTACAAGGAAAATGAATTGTTAAAGATATACCTCCATTTCTTCATCATCTGAAGTAAAGTTAAGAGGTGAATCACCCCCTTCCTTGTCAGAACCAGATAATCCATCCTTAGAATCTGAAGCTTTGGGACTACTGGACTTCTCAAGAGCCTAACTCAGCCAGAAAATTATCCAAGCATGAAGAACAAAACAAAATATATTACTTGGGAGGTACAATAAACAAGAAGGTCCTCATTGTTTTATTTAGGTAAGAAACATCATATAAATATGCAGAGATAACCACTCACAGAATATGTAAAGAGAGTTTCCAATAGCAGATTAGCATCACCTTCACCTGAATTCAAGAAAACATGCCTGTTGATCAATAGAAAAGAATAAATAGTTGAAATAAGTGCATACATATTAAAAAGTGGAACACATCCACAAGGAATGCATATATGCCTACCATGTTCCTTGATCACTTTATCAACAAGGGATGGTGAAAATCCCATTCCAACAAAATATGATTTCAAATGACCACTGGATGAACTTGAATAAATTCTCTACAATAAAAAAAAAGAAACTGAAATAAGTAATTAAGCAGCAGATAGATATAACATGCATCTGAAGTGGGCCTGCTAAAAATCAAATCTTAGTTTTGCCAACACATGGGCATGAGCATTTGTGCTAGAGGAGTACACTAATTTGTTTATTTAACTTCCATACATCAAACAGACAAACCAAAATGCACTAAGTAATTATGAAGAGAATGGTATACACCTGCTGATAAAGGAATTAAACATACCTGTAGTCATATAATGATGACTATATGGTCAGGAAAAAACTAGACTAAACTGCAGCAGCAAGTTAAATGGTTCAACATAGATCACATCAACCTTTAATTCACACACAAATTCACCAATGCATTCTATATATAACTGACAAGTAATAATCAATCATCCTTTCCTTGACCAAAAGCAAGGCAAAGCAGTCAAATTTGACCGAAGGAAGTGATACACCACATGACAATTGCATGAAAATAACCAGTTGTAAAAGTAGCAATCTATGAGGAGAATATAACAGTGGAGCATTACAGCTAACCTAACTTGTAGGAAAGATATTTTATTTTTCCCTTAATCAAGAAGTCATGCATTTTTCTTTATAAGATGTCATGTTTTAAACCACATTGGCAACACAAAACCATCACTAGTGTCATTAAAAAAAAGTTGTATCTATGTATACTTTTTGCCAATGCATTCTTAATCAAGAACTCACTTAAAAACAATACTAAAAAGGGCGTGACAATTGCAAATCAATCATAAGTTGCTTATTGCACAACGAATGATACCGACTGACGTTTTAAGTAAAAGTATGAATTGCAAATTTAAACTAAGGCCTTCACCTCTGTTTCCACAGCCGGCTTCAAGTCCAATGGCTCATCCTTAATCAAATTTTGATTGATCACTTCAGCATTTGAACATGCATTGCTATCAGGGCAATCTTCTTCTTTGACCTATTCAGGACACAAGCGGTAATAATACAATAACCATAAACAAGGCATATGAGGCTCTTTCAATTCACCAATAGATAAAAACAGTACCATTTTCAAACACTAGACGAGGTCTCCCAAGAATTTATCCAAAGCGGGCATGTATCACATCCTACAAACACAAAGTCGATCATAAGGGAGACTTTCTCCAGCATTCATAAAAATCAAAGTTTGCAAATTTAACCAAAATTGAATTTTTATTTTGCATTTCTACTTATCCCCTAAAAATCACTTGAAACAAAGAAACCCACGAACCAATATCAAACATTGAAACCCTAGAATAAGCAATGCAGAACGAAACAACTCATAAGCAGTATGTATAACAAGAAAACGAAGAGGATGACCACCTAAAACAAGAACCGATCACTACACAAAGCTCGAAGCGATTAAACCATTGAATTGAAGAAGAAAACGAGGGACAAGAACATTGATTCCTGCTTTAGATCAAACCAGCACCCACGAAATCCAAACGGCAGCCACGACAGGAGCAGAAGATAGGTTGATCGGCAGCTCAAACTCGTTGATCGTCGACCAAGAGGGTTAGGGTTTAAGAGCATCGAAGTGAGATGAGAAACAAAATGGCATTTTTCCCAATTTAGTTGTAAATTAATAATTTAGGGTTGTAAACAAGCCGAGCGAAGCCGAGCCGTGTTATGTTCAAGTTCGGTTTAGCACTATTTCACTTAAACCCGAACCGAACCGAATTGAACCGAATCAAACCGAACGAATCTATTTTGAGCTTTATTGGCCAAAATTAAATTTTAAACTTGGTACGGAAGATTTAGAATTCGAGCTCGACTTGAAAAACTATAGTAATTTAATTATAGCAACAGAGCTATTGCAGTAATAATACAATATTTAAATTAGTAAAATATGCTATAATGACAAAGTTATTCAGGAGTTCTAATAAGATAAGTTAAAAAATAAAAAACGCTTGTTTTGGTTAATAAATAAATTGAGCTCAAAAATTGGACTTGAGAATTTTTATTTTGCTTAATAAACAAACCAAATTGAGTCCTTGTCTAGTTGAGTCTCCAAGCGATTTACCAATACATTAGTTCATTTACATCCTAAGAATTGAGATTAATTATTTTCAATTTAATTCCCAAAAAAGTACCATGGCTTATAATTAATTATACTAAAGAAAATATTTACATTTCACCCCGAGAATGGCAAAAATTTTACCATTCCCTTAACTTTTAGAAATATTGTATGACCTACTGCTAATTTTATTTCACTTGTCCTCTACTAATTAAAAAGTTTGAGTATTTAAAAAAAAAATCTTTGAAAAACTATGAAATATTTTCTTGGATTTAAAAGATAAAAAATATATATATAAGTTGATATGTAAAAACATTTACATGATTTCCGAGTATGAAGATTGATACCCACATGAATGATAATTCATAAGAAAATATTTATAAAATAAAATACATAACATGATGTAGAAATATCTTTTGTGAATGATTTGGGTATCTATTTGGATAAAAAATTTATGTTTATAAATGAAAGAAAAAAAATTACATGCATTGCTGAATATTGATTATTTTATTTGTATTATTTAAAAAATTGTTTATTATATTTATAGAATGAAATATGTTTTCATATTTTGATTTTTTTTCTACATGTATATATTGAAAAGATGGATAAACTGTGTATATTACTAAAATAATAAAAAAAAAATTTACACAAGTTGCATAAAAAATGAGAATACAATACAAATTAAAACAACAGAATATTCACTATATGCAGAAATAAAATCATATAAAGAAAGAGCAATGTATGTCCAAAGAGTAAGGAAATAGAACTCATCTTGTAGAACCACACCAAAGCATCACAAATGAAGCATATATATATATACATTTAGAATGTGCATACAAATAAGTTAGCAATAACAAGAATCAAGTTGGATATAAAAACTACAAAACAAAACTACATGCAAAGTTGGTGAGTGGATATAAAAAGGAAGCATATATAAATTGCCACCTTTGTCATGACTTTTTTTGGCCTCTAAGATTCTTTTATATTTATTTATTTTATTTTATTTACTCCTAACTTTATGTTACATGGTGATATATCTTTGTGCAGCTTTACAAACCCAACATTATTGAGAATCTCTAAAGCTTTTGATGCCTTTCTCCACAGGGTGCTTCTCTCCCTTTTTTGTTTTCTTCTTGCCTCCCTCTTCAATGGCACTCCATTTAATCTTCATTTTAATCTCCATATCAATCCAAATTAATCTTCTTATATATTTTTTAAATTATATATGTAATTATTATAACGAAATTATTTTTTTATATAAACTGATCGACGCATTACATTGTGATTTTTATTTTATTTATTTTGCCAATGTGTGTTAAATTGGTCGAATTATGTGAATATTCATTTAGAGATGATCAATATTATTTAAAGAAAAGAAAGAAAGTTTTTGTAGTTTCATATGTGTGCAAGCATGCAAGAAAAGAGGACCACCTTTGGAGTAATGTGGTTTAACTTTTCATCAATGCCTCTGCATGCTTGAGAGTGAGTGAGAGAGAGATGCAAAGAGGGAGTTTCAAAACTATATAAACAATCATTTTATTCAAAGGAGATATGTATATATATATATAGGTCATGTAGAAAGGCCCAAATATATATAAGGCTAACTTTGAAAAGGTATAATCCTTAACTCTCTAAATATAGAAATGGCACTACCCTCTTACATATTCCATATCAAGTAGCAAAGTACCTTAGTAGCAATAGAAGTTGAAATATATGACAAGCTTTAAACCCTAAGGGCCTAAACCCTAAACACTAATAATTCAGTTGGTAAAACATCTCCCTCAAAACTTCAAAACCTATAATAAACCACATGCAAGGTTATCACTAGGTTAAACTCAAGGATATATATATATATATATATATATATATATATATATATATATATATATATTGGTAAAATATGTATTCTTGTATTTTTTTTTATAATCTTTTTAACGTAAGTTATAAATCATCAACCATTAAATTTGAAAAGAGTTAAACTCTTGATTTTTCACTTGGGAGAAAAATAAACAACTACCTTTTTGTTATAGTTGTAATTCTTGTATTTATTGTGACTAATATTTTTATTTTTTATTTTTATAAAACAGTTCTTACCTATTAAGGTTATATTACTAATATATATACATGGACTGTATGGGTGTAAAATTTATTAGTAATCTCATCTCAACCAATGATAATTGGTTTTAAAACTAAATAAATAAATCAACAAAGAGAATATCTTATTATAAATCTAAAAATACATACATAATTACACATAAGACTTCACTATGATTATTATTATTATTATTATTATTATTAGACAAACATAAAGGGAGAAAAAGAGAAAGAGAAAGTTAGGTGAGTGGGTGAAACTTTGGCATGACTCTTAAGTAGGCGTGCAAGAGAGAGCACTTAATAGCCACCCATTTATACTTAGCTTTCTCCTTTCTTTTCCTTCACCTTTCCCTCACACTCCTGTATATATATATCAACTCATTAATTCTTCATCTTAATACATAATTAATTAATTATTAAATCATTTCTCCTTCTCCATTAATCCCTCTATGCTTTCTCCACTATCATAGATAACTCTTATACATATATATATATATAACATTGATTTAGATATATAGATACATGATAATGATCATCATCATCTTAAAAGTTAACACTTCTCAGCATCATCATCCATGATAGTTCTTGGCAGACCATCCAAAATACAAAAAAGTGGAGGTATAGTGACTGTATCCATTGCACCATAAACATTCCAACAGAAAGGATCAGCAATGCTAACACCATTGGCAGGAAGAAGCTCAATCTCACTGACAGTAATATTAGTGCAAGGCCTACTATCACTGCAACCGAAATGCACCGCCGGGCTTCGCACATCGTATGTTCCTTTAATGTTAGTGTAAGCTATGTTCGACACGGAGACGGCCTTCGTCTGGTTTGCGCATTCTTTGATAAGGCAGTAATACTGGTCTATGATGATTGGGTTCCTCACATTGTCCATGTGAATGTCTTGGAACTTCACTGATGATACTGTTCCACTCCCTCCTTGCCATGTTTTGATTCTCACTCCATTGTCTGAGTTCTTAATAACTGCATTCTTTACTGTTATATTGCTCACACATGCATGTGTGTTTTGTTTGCCTAAACTCCCTATACTGTATATATATATAAATAACAACCATAACTTCATTAATTAGATCAATGTAGATATCTTCAATGCATTCAGAAATGGAATTATATGTACCTTATGCCATGACTTGGGCCACATGTGACATTATTAATGTCGACGTTGAAAGTGCCGGCGCCAATGGAGACGCAATCATCGCCTGAAAAGGAATAGAGATGGGGTTGTAATATATGTGATTAATGTGTGAATTGAATTTAGTTATTACCATTTGAGATGATTGAGTTGTGAATTGAAGCAGAGATGGAGTTCTCAATGTGGATGCCATCAGTGTTTGGACTGTGAGCAGGAGAAGTTATGGAAACTGAGTCCACACTGATGTTCTTACAGTTATCAAACCGGACGTGGAATTGAGGACTGTTTATGATTTTCATTCCATGCAATGTGATGTTTGAGCTACTGAAGAACCTCAATGCCTGAAATCATACATTCAATTATATATATATTTTATAAACTTTGAGAACTAATTCAATTTGGTATGAATTAATTACCACAGGGCTATCACAAGGTCCTGGCAATGTGGTTCCATTTGCTCCCTGAAACAATGTGATCATATAACAAGTATTAGTACTACAATTTAAGCTTGTTATATATAAATATTTCGACAAACCTTGTGAGGTTTGCAAGGGAGGTTCCACCATTTTTCGCCGCGACCATCAATAAGTCCACCTCCGTGAAGAATAAGTCCGTCGGCTTTGTAGAAGACGAGCCATTGCTTCCTGTGAATGTTCGCCGGCCATGAATCAGGACCGTCCGGCGGCATGATCACTCCTTCAACCTTTAATTATATATATATATATATATATATATATATATATATATATATATATATATATATATTCAGTCTGTGATATATTACTAATGAATTCAGAAAGATATTTTCTTCTCTGATTGATTAATTACCTGAAACACAATGCCATTTTGACAAGGACCAGTGAAGATGGTAGATTGTATCATAAAAGTAAAGCTTGCCGGCACAAGAACGACAGCCGGAGAAGCTTCGCAAGCGGAATCCCATGCCGTCTTAAAGGCTTCGGTATCATCTGCAACACCATCTCCAACAGCTCCAAATGATCTCACATTAAAAATGTTATCAGAAAATGGAGAAGGAGCAGGAGAAGTAGAAGGAGAGAGATCATCAAGAATGTGAGAGTCTGGAGATGGAGGCAATGCAATGGATGATGATTTATGGTGTTGGTGTTGATGTTGGTGTTTGTGGTGATGGTTTCCAGTTCTGGAATGAATGCAAGGAAGCAAAGTAGAGATGCAGAAGAGGAATGTGAGCATTGTTTTACTGACTTCTTCCATCACAGCCTTGAATAAAAAGCCTGCAATAAACTCTATATATATATATATATATATATATATATATATGCAAGTATGAAGTGAATAGGTAGAGCTAGAGTTTGGAAAAAGTATGGCAAGTTGGGAAGAATGGGGAGAGGTTTTGTATATATATAGAGTTGAAGAATGGAAATGGAGGATTAATAATGAAATGACGGCAACCGACCAGTTGCACTGGGGTGGAGGGGAATGGCTTTTTGAGAAGGTGGTGGAGAGTGCATAAGGTGGTGGTGGTGGTGGTGGTGGTGAATGGTGATATATAGATGTGATAAAGGTGAGTAGGAAGAGCTTTGAGGTTTTTAGAGGCTAGTAGCAACCCCATGTTCTTTTGGCATGCCTTCTTTCTTTGGGACCAAATCTATAGAGAAAGAGAGAAAGATGGTTTTAGTGGATGCTTGTTTAGTGTTTTGTGCAAATTCATAGAGTAAGTGGTAATGCAAACTAAGAAGGAGAGGATGCATGGAGTCCATATTGGATTGTGTGTTTGTTTGTGTGGCTAGAATACTAGCAACCTTTGTTGTTTGGTTCTTCTTTGTTTATTGTAGAGAAAGAGAGAGAGAGAATGAGTGTGTTTGTAATTAATACTATTTTTCATTACCTTAGTTTTTAGTCTAATGGATGAGAAGTAATGGAGGTTTATATTAAGGTTTTAAGATTGTCTTGTACCTTAACATCATTCTCATTATCTTGCTAGTTAATCTAATTAAGGTTGATGAAGGTTGAGTTGTGAGTGAGCTCATTAATTAGTTTAAGTTGAAACTAATTTAAGGTTTGATTGGGTGAAGAAAGTAAAGAAAATAGATATGTTGTCATGTTGAAGACTTTGGCCTAACTCTGATAACAAAGTCAAAGTGGCTTTAGAAGAGTGGCATTTATGTGGGATCACATCAAAGTTAAGACCATGGATAACATATTGTTAAAGCTGCAGAAAGTTTAACCATTTTGGATTATTAAATGTTGAGTGGAAGCAGGGAACTGAAAGTTTCTGAGCTGTAAATCAAACCTGCAAATCAAGTTCTGTATTAATGCAACACTGCAATCAAGTTCTGTATGTACTTTTGATTTTGTCTCTTATTTGATTCTTAATGTTGTAAATGTCATTACATAATACTCATCTCATAACTTTGTATTACATTGTTGTCGGGAAACACTCCGAAGAATGAACTCATAAAACGACATCATTGGATTAGAAGTTTTTTTTTGAGGGAAAGAGCTCTTAGAGCTATTTTATTAATAAAATAAAAAGGTCTACAAAAGAGTTAAGGGATACAACACAAAAACCTGCAAAAAATACAAGAGACAAAAACAAACACAGCACAAAACTAAACAGAATTTAAATAGCAAGAATGCCCAGTTGTCTAAAGATCTTCATAATGTAATTGGGCAGCTCCCTTCCTTGGTGAAATCTTGAAATAGCATGATGATGTAAACCATGAAGGGCTATAGAGGAGGCTGCTCGGTTCCAGCAAGTTGGAATGGCCAGCAGCTTAGGACTTCCCAATTTGACTAGTAACTCTTTAATACTGCAGATATGCACGTTCATTCTCCAAGCCACCAAAGATGCTTCTTGATTCACTGCCTTGACCAGCTCCCCATTTGTAGCTAACAAAGTCTTGATACCCCACCTCTGATTATCCCAGCTCTGCAAGGCAAACCAAAGAGCTTTGGCATCTGCATCAAATAAAGAGTCAGCAGGGAAGCCACAGCTCCCAGCAACTATGAAATTAGAGTAGCTGTCCAAAACAATGTAACCCAATCCTGCATTCAGGCCATCTTGATTATACACAGACGCAGTCAACAAAATTGGACTGTCAGTTATAGAAAAATTATCACCAATTGAAAATTTACTCAGATGGTATAGATTAGAGGTAGAGTACTCCCTGACATGCCCAGTTGCTCTTGAAGCTACAATATGACAATCCAGACCATCTCCTTTAAAAATCTTATTGCACCTAGCTTTCCAAGTGAACCATATTGTAGCAGCTATGACAGACTGAATGTATATGTCATTACCAGATAAACCTTGCTGAATCCAATGCCCTGAAGAAATCTCAACAGAAAGATTAATGTCTCTTTTAATTACAGTCCTAACCATATTCCAGATAACCTGAGTCTTAGAACATGTTCGAAATAAATGATCTGCAGTTTCAACACACAAGTTACAGAAACTACAGTTAGTTTGAGGGCCCAAATTCAATCTATACAAGTATTCATGAGTTTTCACTGCATTGTGTAACATCAACCAGCAAAAGTGTTTTACCCTGGGAGCAACTTTGAGATGCCATACATTACTCCAACCTTCCCAATAATTATGCTCAAAGTTACTCTGATTGAAGTGAGCATATATCATAGAAGTGATCTTAGTGCTCTTGACTTTGGGAAACCAGACCCAGTTGTTCTTAAGGTCATAGCTAATGATACTCTGACTAATGATGTTATCATTAAAAACAGGGCCAAACAGGGTCTGAAGAAGATTAATATTCCAACGGTTTTCTTCAATCAAATCAGAGATGTTAATATTACCAATGTCAAAGTCCATGTTCAAATATGAGGGTTTACAAGCAAGGGGAATCTCAAAAAGCCAAGGGTCTTGAAGAAAAGAAGTTAAATTGGGGTTTATGATGTTCAGCCAAAGGAAAGGTCTTATAGTAAAAGCATTATGATATAAACCCCTATAAAACCAGGAACATTTAGCCGGGATCTTACTAGACCAGATTTTGAAGCCACCATACTTATGAGCCAAGATACTAACCCACCAAACATTATCATTATTAAGAACTCGGAAAGTGTTCTTGGCCATTAGTGAGATCTTAGCTACATCCAGGTTTCTCACTGATAAACCCCCCTCAGTACGATTAAGTAAGATTTCATTCCAACCAACTGAGTTGATGCCCTTTCGATTGCCATCCTTAGACCAGAAAAAGGCCCTGGCAGCTTTGTTGATGCGATCAAGAATTGTATCAGGGACAGGATAAACTGACAAGTAATAAAGGGGGATAGACATGATGGAAGAGTTTATAAGGATGGTTTTCCCAGCTTGAGAAATCCTGGATTTCCTCCAAAAGGAGATTGACTTCTCAATCTTATTAATCAGTGAAGAAAAATAAGAGAGTGCCAACTTCTTAGAAGAAATCAGGATGCCCAAGTATTTGAAAGGGAAAGATCCAGCCTTATACCCCAGAATATTGATAATGCTTTTACTAAGGTGCTTGTTAAACCGACCAGGGAAGATGATCTCAGATTTAGATTTATTGACTTTTTGCCCTGTGAGCTTGCCATAAATAGAAAGACATAATTGGACGTTCCTAGCAATTTTCCTAGATGCCTGAGTAATGATAATCAAGTCATCTGCATACATCAAGTGATTAAAGTTACTCCTAATGTTGGGATTGAAACCAGGAATCATGTTGGCTCTTTTAGCAAAATTAAGCATGGAAGAAAGATTCTGAGCAACTAAAATGAAAAGGTAAGGGGAAATAGGGTCCCCTTGCCTAAGACCTCTATCAGAGTAAAACCAATCCGTAGGCTTTCTATTAATCATAACTGCATAGGACACATTACTGATGCAAGCTTTGATCCATCTAATCCAGCTACCAGGAAACCTCATTTTGGTAAGTGTTGCAAGAATTGCATTCCAACTCAAACTATCATATGCTTTCTCAACATCTAACTTAATCATCATCCTCGGGGGGGAGCAAATATCAGTGTCAAACGAATGAGCCACTTCCTGAAGAGTAATAATGTTATCAAAAGGGGTCCGACCATTCACAAAACCACTTTGCTCACTACTAATCAGGCTGGGAAGAATGTTTTTTAACCGGTTAGTAAGAATTTTAGAAATAATCTTATAGCAGACGTTGCACAAGGAAATGGGGCGGTAGTCAGAGGCTAAATTAGGGTTAGTGATTTTCGGAATCAAAACAATGTAAGTTCTGCCCCAAGAATTAGGCAAAACCGAATGGATGAAGAAATACCTGATCGCCTCGAATAGATCCTCTCCAATATCATTCCAATAATACCTGTAAAATTCCACGTTGAATCCATCTGGTCCCGGACTTTTACCTAAAGGAAGGGAGTTGAGAGCTTCTTGAACTTCCTTTTTTGTAAGTTCACTGGTTAAAATTTCACCATCTCTAGAAGAAACTTGGGGCAAATCATCTGGGAAAGCAGCCAAAAGTTCCTGCAAGCTAAAATTGGCAGGTTCTTTCCAAAGACTAGTGAAATAATCAACAAAAACCTGATTAATACCTCTTTGATCAGTGAAAAGGTTACCATGAGAATCCATAACATGAGATATAGTATTATGATGATTGCGGTAACGAACAGAATTATGAAAGAAAGACGAATTATTATCACCACACTGGACCCAGAGAAGTCTAGCTCTCTGGGCCCATTTAACATTGTTCTGTCTATGCAGGGCAGTAAGCTTATTATATAAAACTGAAAGAGATTGAAGAGAGAACTCATTATCATTGCTAGTATCAAGGCTGGTTTCAGCATCTATAATGGCATTTTCCAATTTATCAATTTCAGTATCAAGAGGTTGTAGGCCTTTAGATTTCCAATCAATAAGATTAAACCTGGTTCTAGAAATAAGGTGAGAAAAAGCATGCATAGGGTTCGAGTGAGGCCTAAAATCCCAAGCCTCCCTTACCGCATTGTGACAACCCAGATGCTCAAGCCAGAAATTCTCAAAGCGAAAAAATTTCTTTTTAATCAGCTCACGAGGAGAAATTTCAAGAAGAAGCGGGGAATGATCTGAGAGAAAACGCGGAAGGTGTTTTACCAGACAAGATTGAAAGCTATTGGACCAGATGGGATTAGCAAGGCAACGATCCAGCCGCGCCCATCTTCTAGCTAAACCGCACTGATTATTGCACCAGGTGAACTTAGTGCCTACGAAATTAATATCCAAAAAATTGTTAACATTAACAAAATCAGAAAAAGCAGTAGCCTTTCTGTTATAATAATAGGAAGAGCCTCCTTTGTATTCATCCTGCGAAAGAACAGCATTAAAATCACCTAGAATAAGCCAAGGCACATTGAGGATATTCATACCAGAAATTTCCTTCCAGAGAAGGCACATTGCCTTTCATTGACTGAGGATGCCGGGAAAATCAGTTGGCTGTAATGTCCTCGTAATGCTTGTCCCTAATAACCAATACCAAATGTAAGCAACCATCACTGGGAAACAGGATTACAGCACAAAAGAAAATAAACAAAGTCGGCAATGCTCTCCAAATTCTCCTCCTCCTCATCATCATCTATATATATGTTATCTACAGAATATATAGGAATTCTAAACTATGATCATTTAAGAAATTTAGAAGTCACAGAAATATATATGTTGTCTACAGAACAAATAGGAATTCTAAACTATGATCATATAAGAAATTTAGAAGTCACAGAATTACTGAAATATGCAACAAGATGACATAAAAGTTTCCAATTAAATTCCACTGAAATTCCTTTTGTTTCCTTTATAATTTATCATGAGGAGGAGGAAAACCAAAGCAACAAATCAGGCATGAAAAAATATCGATTTATTAGTTCAATGTTTAATCTTATAAGACAAACATTCAAAAGCGGAAAGTCAAGCGATATGAAAATCAAACTCAAACAATGAATCGGCAATCAGAAACAATATTGTTCAACTCTGACCCTTGCATAAGCAAGCATACCGATGAATTTTTCAATATGAAAATTAAGTGTTTGAACAATTCTTCGACGCGATCACACCGTTGACTAAGGTTCCACATAATTTTTCAGAGAAGGGAATGATGAGCTCATTGAGTATATCAATCTAGAAAAGTCAGCAAAATTGCAACTACAAATCTCTAAACTTTTACATGATATGGAATCAAAAAACTAGAAAGTGGAAACACAAGTTTCAAACTGATGAAAAGATTAAGTATCAAACAATGTCTTCAATATGATCACACCATTGACTAAACAACCCCAAGAGTTTGTCAAAAGAAGGGATTGAACTGATCAAGTTCATCAATCTAGATAAGTCAACAAGATCATATAGAATCAAAAGACATTTTGATGTCCATACATCCAGGATGATAAATCTCTTACTGTCAATCAAAATAATGGTAAAAAAAAAAAAAAAAAACTCTCACCTGCAACATTCTGAGCTGGGTTTAGTACATTGTGTTGTGGGTGAAAGTACTTGCAAGAATCCCCAAACTTGCAAATTCCCTGCAAGAACAAGCATACAACATATCAAATTGTCAATTAATCTAAAAAAGATTGAATTTTTAGGCTTTGTATGAGGATGAAAGAGCATGAATAAGGGGCTTCACCGTGCGAACGAAGTGATGGCAAACACCCTGAGGAATGTTTCCATGGGATTGAACAAAAGCAAACCCACCAGCTGGATCTAGCATTATGAGAATTCAAATCATACAAGGTATTTGATGAAATGCGCAAAAGAACAGAAGAAGAAGAAGAAGAAGAAGAGATTAGGCTACGATACCAGCTTTGAAGGAGTCGTACCAGAGGGCACGGGCGCGCTTGTGCTGAGTGCCCTGCAGGTGCCGCTTCCTGGCCGGCGGTGTGTCCAAGAACTCCTTGTCACAGTAATCACAGTGGTACTTCCCAAGCGGCATCTCTCTCTCTCTCTCTCGCACGCAAGGTGCTCGACGAAAGGTGGAGGATGGTGTTTATTTTGTGAGTTAATAAAATTGAAATATTTCTATTTTTCAAATTTAAAAAACCCAAATTAATAATTAAATATGCTTTAATTTTCAAAATCATTATATATATATATGTGTGTGTTTATTATTTTTTTTAACAAAATGGACTAAGCATGGAGACAAGGTCGTGCACAAGATCAGAAAGTGAACATCCAGTTTGCACTCTCACCTAGTGTTAGACCCTCGTCTAGAGATGTGGAGTTCAAGTGGTAAGCCCAAACCTACGTCAAGGACCAGTTATCATTGCTTTGCTACCGGAAAAATTTAAATTAAATGCAATACCGGAAAATTTTGAATTAAATGCAATAAAAATCTTTTACCTCGACCTTCAACAAGTGAAATCATGCCGCTGAGCTATGAACAAGCATAAAGTCAAAGTTGTACACATGAGCTATGAACAAGCATAAAGTCAAAATTGTACACAAGACCAAAAAAGTGAACATCCGACAGACAGGCACTCTCACCTGGTATTAGACCCTCGCCTAGGGATGTAGGGCTCAAGTAGTAAACCCAAACCCACGTCAAGGCTAATTATCACCACTTTACTACTAAAAAAATAAATTAAAAACAATAAAAATCTTCTACCTCCACCTTCAGCAAGTGAAATCATGCTGAGCTCATATCATGCTGAGGTATGAGCTTTTGGCATATATATACATATTGATAGTATGTTAATGACCCAAAAACATTAATTAAATAAACGTTTCAAACTGAACCAGACGTGTGGGCGTGGGCTCAAGGTGCTCGACAGAATGCCTGGGAATCTCGTGGGTGACAACAGAGATTAATAACATACACAGATTGCATTGGAAAAACAACCCAAAAAGATAAAAAAAAACAAACCCAGTGAGATTGCTGGGAAATGAGAACAGAACCATAAAAGAACAAATACTAGTATTGTTACTATATAGTGATGAAAGGTTAGTAGAAAGCACAATACAAAGTTTCTGGTTTCTGGTTGGTTCATAAACTAAATGGTATTACAAATGAAGAAAAGAACACTGGATAAACAAACAATAGGTTCCACAAGAACATATCTGTTGTGTTGCTGCTGGCTCATGGACCTCAAAACAAATCACCTAAACGGTACACAAATACGACACATTGGCTGGTCATGATTGAATTGCGCTACTAAAATCCTAAGAAGGCACATTGCTTTCTAGCATGCTCGGGGATCAGCTTCACCAGAGTCTCCATTGGCACTCCTTTCAGCTCTGGTCATTATCAAAATTTAGGTACTTTGAGTACATAATGTAAGATCATATCTGATAAACATTGCGAGGTGTTGATATTGAAACTTACCATGTTGCTTGAAATTGAAGAGTGGTGGAAGAAAACGTCCGTTCGGCAAGCGGGTGTTTGGATCCCGAAGCTCATCGAAGAATGGATGAATCAATGCTTCCATCTGAATCAGAAGAAAGGCTGATTTTCACTCTATTGTACAAGACCGGTTATTAGATACCCAGTTAATAAAATAAATACTCACTGCGGTGGATCGCAAGTGTGGTGAATATTGAAGAAGTCTAGATACCAGATCCACAGCTTCAGGTGGCATTCGTTTGTGGAAGATCTAACAAGACAAGAAATTTCTTGGGTTTAAGATATCGGTACTATGCAACATGGTATGACAGAACAGATGCACTCAAAATAATACCTTGTGCCATGGATGAGCCTTAATTTGCGGGAACTTGAATTCTGTGTAGTTTGGATTCATACACTTAATTTCCTCTCTTGTTGGTGTACCTAAAACCTGCAAATCAATGAATATGAATCAATTTAAGTATAAACATAACGGAAGTAGTATTTTTATTGGAATTAAGACTAGTTTCAATAAGAACAAGTCGAGCACCTTGATAATTTCAACGAGCTGGTCTACTCCACTCTCACCAGGAAATAGAGGCTGTCAACAAAGAATTAGAGCGAATGAACAAATCTGAGCAAGACTATACTTTAAAAGCTTATATTAATGAGGCAGCGACTGACAGAAACTTTACCTGTCCAAGCATGAGTTCGGCAAGTACACAGCCACCAGACCAGATGTCAATTGCTGTGGTATATTCGGTAGCACCAAATATGAGCTCCGGGGCTCTGTAATACCTAGAACAAATGTATGATATATTCGGCTCGCCTTTTACCTAACAAAAGATGGATAGAAGACATCAGCAAAAGATAACAGAACAAGGCCAATAGACTAACATGGGGTGGAAACTGCAGATATACCAGGACTTTCGCACTTCCAAAGTCACACAGTTTAAGCTGGTGAGTATGAGGATTAACCTATCACAGAACAGGAGACGAGTGTTTATAATCTTTGAAAGTAATAAATAAATAAACAAATAGAATTGAGATGGGAAGCATCTAAATAAGTAAAACAAATAAAGTCAATTTCCCAAAGATGTATACGAATCAAACGACTAGATGAAGATCATAGGCATAAGAATACCAGAAGGTTTTGCGGCTTGATGTCTCTGTGGCACACCCCAATGCTACCATGAATATAAGCTAAGGCTCTGAATATCTGTTTAAATAAATTGAAATAGAATCAGAACATTTGCCTCACAGAAAATTCTAATAGGATGAGAAAATGGAACAAAGAAATTCTTCCAACAAAAGTTACAAAATAAAGAAGAAATAGCAAGATCAGGCCAAAATTCTCACCTGGTAAGTATAAAGCTTCACATATATCGGTGGCATCCGTTGATTCATCTTGTTGTAGTGTTTAACCACACGATGAACGGTTTCTGGTACATACTCTAGAACCAAGTTAAGGTACAATTCATCCTTCTCAGTCGTTGAAAAGAAGCAATGCTTCAGGGAAACTACATTTGGATGGTCAAGAAGGCGCATTGTCTGCAGCTCACGGTTCTTGTACCTCTTATCTTGAAGAACTTTCTTTATTGCAACTGTTTCACCAGTCTCAAGACATTTTGCCTGAATAACCGAAAAAAATTTTAGTGATTAAAAACTTTGCCCCATCATCTAATTATCCCCTTGCTTATCTTTCAATCACGAAAGAGGCATGCAGTAAATAATTAGCGGTGCATGTCTGCAGACAGCACTAGTAGGCCGAAATACTGAGAAGCTAACCTGAAACACAACTCCAAAAGATCCTTGCCCAACAGTTCGTTCAGCCATGTAGCTAATGGTCTGCAAACAGAGTAAGATTTTTTCAACAATCAAGAAACAATGCTTGTAACAAAAGAACACGGCACATTCAACAATTAGTATGATTAGCATTTTTCAACTAAAGAATATTAATGAAAACTAAAGTCAATTGAGCAATATTTCTTATCACGTCAAGAAAATAAATAAATAACCTATACCTGCTTTGGCTGACCATTTCTACCTCCGATGGTTGTTACAATTATATGACCAGTCTCCGTCCCATTTCCGTCCACTACCGTCGCCTCTAATTCCTAAATCAACAAACAAACAAACCAAATACCTGATATTTAAACATTTGCTAGATACAAAGGAGCCATCAACCCTCGTGCAGGTTTTATACCTTATCATCTCTAATTTTCATGTCACTCATTTGATCAGGAAGTTTGTCAACAGCAGCAGCGTTATTTCTCAACCCCAATGAGGGCGCCACATTAACTGAAGCCATCCACTGAAACTAGAGATCTACAACAGAACGCATGGTATAAGAACTCTTCTCAAAATGAAGCCATTCGCAGCCTGTTAAAAATAAGAGACAAAGGGAAGGTTTTAGTAGATACAAACACATAAAACTGATATAATCATTGTTTCAGGAGAAAAAATGGAATATATAGATTAAAAAGCTGCATTTGCTGTCTCATCTACAATGAAAAAGGAAGTTTTTTCATAACTTTAATAATGCTAAGGAAGCAAATATTTCAGCCTACAAAAAAAATTATCACATCATAACCATTGAGCCAACTAGTAACCACAAGTGAGGATGTTTAGTTAAAAAACAAAAGAAGCAGATTTTACAAAACCACCATCTTGTGCTTGCAAATGGAAAGGAAAACCCACCAGACCACTAATTTGGAAAAATAAAAATAAAAAAGAACTCTAATTGATTTTCAGAAGATTAACCAAACAAACCAAAGGACAAGAAAACCACTTGGCAACACAACTAGTACCATCTAAAAGGAAGCTTTCCTCGTTAGGAAAGGAGCTATAGTTCTGAATTTCTCCTTTTCAGTGAATTTGTGGTGAAAGAGGCCGAGCGGCCACAACAAGCATACAACCCTAGAACTTCAAGATCTACAGGTTTCCATCCGAAAGACCAAACAAAACCCAAAGTTTCAATTTTTCCACAATTTTAAGAACAAAAGCCAGCCAAAACAACCCTGGAAAAAAAAAATACCTAACGAGACTATTTTCGCATCTTCCCAATCCAAAAAGCACACAAAAACAAGAACCTAAACAACGAAAAAACTCATAAGTTTCCTAAAACCAACATCAAAACCAGAAAAAATCACAACAATCCACAGATCCACACATCAAACAACAACCAAACCCAATGCACTGCCCGATCTCCATCAAAACCCCAACTTTCACCCACCTCTAGCCACAAATCCACAACCAACCCCAAAACCCATAAAAAATACAGTAAAAAAAAACTTAAAAAAAAACCTAACCTCAGAGATCCAGCACGTCCTCAGATCACCACCAAAAAACTTCAAATAAATCCCGTCCAGAGAATAAACACCGATGCCTTGCGATCCTATCAACGTTTGAATCAAGCGAGAGAAAAAGAGAAAAAGAAAAGAAAACGAAAGCAAGGGCGAAAAGCAGCAAAGGGAGGATTGTGGCTTCTCTTCTCTGCTTTTTATTGTGAATTTTTTTTATAAATTATTTATTTATTTATTTATTTCCTTTTTTAATATAATAATATATATATATTAAATAAATAAATAAATAAATAAAAAGGTGAAAACTTTGGTTTGTGGGCAGTCAAAGTAGTCGCTCTTTACTCTCCATTTGGATTTGAATCCATGCTCCGTTGACCAGTCAAACTCCGCCCTTTTCTTGTCGTTTTCCCTTTTTTTCACTTTCAACCCTGTAAAATGCATTAATTAATAGCACTTTTCCATATTAACATTCAGCGGTTTGGTTCGTGATGGTAATGACATATTACCATATTACCATGTAACGAGATTGCATAGTAATATGAGTGGAAATATTATATAGTTGTGAATATTGTGATAATTTAATATAATTATGTTTGGTTGGAAACTTTTATTATTGGGAATAATTCATTACCAAATTACCAATATAAATACCAAATTTAGTGATAATAAGATTGTCAATTTTTTTGGTAATATTCTGATGTTGGTAATGTGGTATTACCATTCAAATTACTATCGGTGCAATACCAAATTTCGTAACATTTTCATATTACTACGTAATAAGTGGTAATTGTTTTTAGTGAACCAACGTGCCCCTCAAGTTTTTCTTTGCATATTGTATAAAAAAATTTGGGGTATTTATTAAAAAACTATTTATTAGAATGGATAGGAAAGACCATGTCAAACATGGTATAATGTGTTCAATGTGAGGAATTAATGTAATGGGGACAAATGACATCAAAATTCTCAATGAACACATGTTATTTTATTATTTTAGAAAATTTTTAATTGAATTGATAAGATCTATGCATTCAAATTCCACTTCTCCATTAAATTTCATTGCTTGATTTTATTGGTTCAAACAAATTAGTCAGCCATGTATGAAGGAATTAATCAACATTTTGAAACAATCAACAGCCATGTATTTGATGCATTTGAAGTTAATTAAGATTAAGAAAAGTTAATCAAAGTGTTAATCTAACATTAGCAATTTCCTAGATATTGCATAAGAGTTTTTAGCATGTCATGTCTCACCAAACGGCAAAAAAAAAAATCTTTGACTTTTTGCATCTAATCTGTTTAATTAGTGTTCATCTTGTCAAATTAATATGAGAAATTGTCAGTTACAAGCATTATTATTTCTGATGTTTCTGTTGTTTTCAGCAACTCATAATCAAATTTATTTGAAGTTGATTGATAAACCAAAAAACAAGTGAATTTATAATCATTGTTAATAAGAATTTGATTTTTTTTTCTCTCTCATATAGTCCACCAGCGATCCAATTAGCTACCGGCTGATCTCTGACAATCGGCCACCAATGGTCCAACCATCGAGCAGTGGTCCACTAGTGGTTCAGTCACCGACCGGCATGTTTTCGTAATTTTTATTTTATTTTATTAACCAAACACTCATTCTATAAAAATAAAATTGTAATAATCACTTGCACCTCTTACATATAAAATTACATTATATATTTTTTATTTTAACAATAAAACAAGTAGCTAAACTCTAAAATAGATCACAACTAATACCCAAACATTCCAACCTTTTAATGTACCATTTTTAATAGATGATCCATTGCACCAATTGTTTCCTGTGCAACATGAGCTGTTTTTGTTTTGTTATTTTTATCCATCTCCATTGGATCCTTTTCATTTTATTTAATTTCTTTTTATACGTATGTTTGTAACAACTATCACATTTATTATCTTATAGTTTTGTAGGTATTTAGTCTTTGTAACTGATTTTTAATTTTTAATAAAATTATTATTTATCTATTTTTATTAAAATAATAAATATTTTGATTTGATAAAAAAATTAGATCCATAAACCAGAAAAATATGCCAATATATAATCAATAATCAATTGAAAGTTTTTCAAGTTTAAGTAACATAGAATTAAGTTTGGTTTTTTTTGTTTGTGCAATCCACTCTACAGAGAGTTTAATGCTTGCACTCTCAGCTTTCATTTAGTTTGCAAACAATACTTAAATTAAAGAAATCAGACAAACAAACAACCATCAAATCAAGATTTGGTGATGAAATAGAATTAATTCAACATTTTATATATTTTACTTAAAAATGAACACTCAAATTCCATTATGTTTTTTTTAGATTGCCAAATAGTCCTTTTTGTACAAATAATTTATTTTTTTAGTCCATGTGGGTCACCTCTTAATCATATTTTTCATGAAATCTGATTATTAACAAAAATATATATATATATTTTAAAAAACAAATGAATGGATGTAAAAAAAACTGAGAAATTAATTGAGGAAGCTCAAAAATATTTTATTTTATTATTTAATTATTCACCAATAAATCAATTTCTCTAGTTTATTTAATCTATTTAAATCTCACCAACTTTTTTTAGTGCTAAATAATGGAAGTATGATTGAGCACCAATTGATAGAAATGGAAACAATAATCTCAGGAACAGATTTAAAAGAGAAGGCATCAAAGCATCATCCATTAATAATGTTCCAATGATTGAGACCTTTTAGTCTAATTATTTTTTCAATCTCAAGAATTATCCAAATCTTAATTAATCCACTAAACTTTAGAATAATCAAACTCTCTTAGTTTCTAAACTGAGAATATTCGTCAAAGTTTAATGAATGCTTCTTTGAACACTGTATCATTGAATCATGCTTTAAATTAAAGAGTAAATAAAGATAGAAATTAATTATTATAATCAATAATATACGGATCAATAATTGAGAACACAGGCAATAAAAAAAAAAGCATAAATTTGAGTCATTGGCATCAACACCAAAGATCCAATTATTTATTTATTTTACAAATATGTAATAATTGCTTTCAATTTAAGAGATTATTAAAAAAAATACAACAGGTACAGTGATTTACTGGTTTTTGTAAGGGTCATTTGGTTCCCAGTAATGTAGAAAGATTACCGCGTATTACGTGATAATCTAAAAATATTACCACATTTGGTATTACACCGGTGGTAATTTTGATTGTATATCATATTGCCAACATGAAACATTACCAAAAAAGTTGGTAATCTTATTATTACTAAATTTGGTATCTATCTTGGATTATTAAGTATCTAGTAATTTCATAATTTGGTAATGAACTATTTTCAGTAATAAAAGTTTTCAACTAAATATAGTTATATCAAATTACCACAACATTCCCAAATTTTACACGTTACTCTACTCCTGCATGAGACGCATATCAGGACGCGAATGATATTGGATCCAAGTGTTATATAAATAGTACGATAAAATGACAGTACCACCCCTATGTCAAACCCATTGAATGGTTGACATAATTTTTTTTTTCATAAAAAACAAGTGAAAATACAACTATTTCATTAAATAATTATTCTAGCTTAGAATAATTACAACCTTAAGGATCAAAACGTAATTTTAAGAAAAATTTGCCGACGTGGTTCCTGTGATAAATAAATAAATATAAAACGAGGGTGTTTTTTGCAAAGAAGGGACGGTTGGAAGCCTCGCGCCGCAACTGTTGCCGTATGACGTGTCAACATCTGGACCGCATGGCGTATACGTATGGGCGGGAATAGTTTGATGACTGACACGTGGCGGTAAGCGTAGCCGGTTAATCTCAACTTTCAGTATATAAACTTCTCCAAAGCTGATCAATTTGTCTAATTTCTTCACTTCCGTGTCGACTTCCAACCACTTCCCGGAAAACCAAAGCATTAACAAGAGAAACCCTAGAAAAAGCAAGAAGAGAAGGAAACCCTAGTCTTTGGGATCGAATTCGGCGTCAAGAAGAGGATTGTTGTTGAGATTTTGAGGATTGAGATTGAGATCAAGATGGTGGCTGGGCCGAATTTGGTTCATCAGAGCATGGCGGTTCTTGATGTGCAGTATCGGTGTGTCGCGAAGGGGGCGGAGGAGATGGTTGATATCTCAACGGCGGCGGCGGCGACGGTGGTGGTGACGCCGCCTGGTTCTCCGGTTTTCCGTCCGGCGTCGGAGTTGGTGAATTTCCTGGTGACTTTTGGTTCTTTTTGGTGTTTTGAGAATTAGATTTATTTTTGGAGATTCTTGTGGGTATGGTTTTTTTTAGTACTTTTTGTGCAAAAAGTTTTGATCTTTATGTGTTAATTGGATAAGAATCCGGGTTCTTGCTTCCTGATTCGTTGTTCCTGTTTGGATGTGATTGATTGTGCTTTTATAGCTACTGATTTTGGTAATTTTACTTGATTTATCATTTAATTGAAGCAAAAGATTGTTCATTAGGTATTATTACCTTTGTACTTAGATCTAAATTTTGCTTTCTTTATTGCATTTCGCTTATTGTGTGCTTCTATGGGCTGCTATTTTATTGAGTTCATCTCCCCTGGTTTTGAAACCAGGAAATACTCTGGTTTCAGCCTATCATACTATTTTATTGTGATATTTTTCAGATGTGTTGTTGTTTTGTTTGTGTCATTAGTTTGTGAATTGGACTTTGAATATGTGCTAAACATAGATATTCACTTGTTGATTCAGGATATGAGAGAGTCAGATGCTATTCCAGATGTGGCTTTAGGGGTGAATGTTCTTCCATTTGTGCCGAGCATCCGTTCCGGTAGCTATACCGACATTGGACCTCGGAGATACATGGAAGACGAGCATATTTGTATCGATGATCTCTCGGCGCATATGGGTTCATTGTTCACGTGTCCTACACCTAGTGCCTTCTATGGGGTATGATGAATTTTTCGGTTGCTTTATTTGCAAACTATTTGTTCGTTCTGTTTGTCCTAATGTTTTCGGCTTTGTGGTTTAGGTGTTTGATGGTCATGGAGGTCCTGATGCAGCTGCCTTCATAAGAAGGCATGCAATTAGGTTCTTCTTTGAAGACACAGACTTCCCGCAATCATCGCAGGTTGATGATGTCTTTTTGGAGGGCGTTGAGAACTCTGTGCGGAAGGCATACCTTGTCGCTGATCTAGCTTTGGCTGATGAGTGCACTGTTAATAAATCATCTGGAACTACGGTGCTCACGGCATTAGTGCTTGGAAGGTGAGTGTGCATTGTTTGATGATGCCTTTCTGTAGAAACTATTCTAATTCAATAATCAGTCTTAACTTTTATCCCTATCCTAATGGCAATGAATTACTTGAACAAACATTGCTAATGATTATCCCAAGTAAAATATTTTATCATTCAATATGATTAACCTCTCTAAATCATAGCTCCTGTCGCTGATACTTGTATATCACTGTCTGCAGGCTTTTGTTGGTTGCTAATGCAGGGGATTGTCGAGCAGTCCTTTGTCGGAAAGGTGAAGCCGTGGACATGTCACAAGATCACAGACCCATTTATGCTGCTGAGCACCAGAGGGTCCTGGAATCCGGGGGTTACATTGATGACGGGTACCTGAATGGTGTTCTTTCTGTAAGCCGAGCCCTCGGTGACTGGGACTTAAAGCTGCCTCCGGGCACCCCCTCACCGCTAATCGCAGAGCCTGAGTTCAAGCAGCAATTACTCACTGAAGATGACGAGTTTCTAATCATCGGCTGTGATGGTATCTGGGATGTCATGTCAAGCCAACACGCTGTCAGCATTGTGCGCAAAGGCCTTCGGCGGCATGATAATCCCGAACAATGTGCGAGAGAACTAGTCATGGAGGCACTCAGGCTCAACACTTTCGACAACCTCACAGTGATCGTTATATGCTTCACTAGCGAGCAACAGGATTCTTCCCCATCGAACAATCGCAGGGAGCCACCGGTGTTACGGTGCTGTAGCCTCTCTACCGAGGCATTATGCAATCTGAGGAGCTGGCTCGACATTGATCGGGCCGATTAAATAGCGACATTGTCATGTGTGTAACTTGTGTTGTACATAATGTACTGATAATAAGTCGACGTTGTTTCGTTTCTTCGGCTGCTTCTCAGCAGTCTCCAGTTTTGTAGCAGTGTTATCATGTCTTTGTTGTTCATTTGCGTATTTGTTCATGGCTGTGTAGATATTGTTTAACATTATTATGTCTTTTATCATTATTTCTTCCAGCTGAGATCTAGTTTACGTGTTTTACTAGAATTGCAAATACTAAATAATTTTTCTAAGTTTCAACTCCAGTTTGGTGGGTGGGGGGTTGATGTTTTTCAAGTTTGAAAATCTAGTGGCAAGTCACCTGATATTTCTAGAAAGCATTTATTTTTTGGCAATACTTTGACCATCTGCTTATTGGAGCACCCTTTTTTCAACTAAGACTCTGGAGATGTTTCATGAAAATTCTCAGATTGGGATCATCTGGAAAGCAATGTAATAAAATATTGTTCCAAGTGGCAGGCACAAGAATGGTTCTTTCTGAAAGATGATAAACTAATGGGACAGCAAAGATAGGCAATAACTCCCACCTGCTCTTGCAAAATCAATTTCCATAGATGAAGGTCATCAACAAATAAATGCTAACTTGTAATGATTTTCCCTTCACCCAAAAGAATATTCATAATTCAGTGATACCAAATATGTTTATCTTTTATGTCTATGTTACAAAGATGATGTAGAATTTTGAGAAGGATATGTACATGGTACATTTAGGGAAAAAGTAAATAACATATAGAGTCGCAAAGAGCATTGATATGTTTCGGCCTCTTGTATGAAGCCGTCGCTTATCATTGGATCTGTGCGTTAGTTTGGGGTACTCGACCCAGAGGGATTATAAGATCTACCATGGTTTTGTATTCCTCTGAAGTGATCTTAGCAGGGTTTAGCACCTGGATTACCAAAGATTTCATGTCAGACAAGAAACAAGCTTTGCCAAACAAGAGACACAAAGGTGAAAGCAAATACATATATACATATATATACATATATATATACACACACATAGGCATTAAAGATAGATAACACTGATATATGCAGGACAAAGTGCTACTATACTTCATGACAACAAGCTACTGTGACAATACTCATAATTATTCTGGCATTGGAATAGCTAGAAAAAAAAAAAAAAAAGAAGATGGATAAGGATTCATCAAGCATGGGCCCTGTGAACCTAAATTTATCAAGCATCTCACTACATGCATCATATGAAAACATTTGGCATCAAAACACTATTGTTTGAGAAAAAGAAGAAAAAACCTTATAAATTGTTAATGATATCAATATGATTTGGAGCTTTTCTCCGTTAGTATAAAAAATTAAGAGGTGCAAATAATTAGATCTTCTAAAGCAATAGATGGCATGGAAAGCAGCATGTAAACATCCTGAATTTTGAAAGAATGCACATCAAAATTACTGCCTGAATAAAAATTTGATGATGAAGTCATGGAACTTAATTACATGCAACAGACATTGTTTGCAAAATTGGAGTAAGTTGCACGAAACAGATTGAACCAACTAGCATATTAACATCTTTAATGGATTCTCATTAGGTGGAAAAAGTAAAAGAGATGAAGTTTTGAAAGAACACCTTATGCAATAGTGTATTCCTGTTGGCCATATGCTGAGCAAGAGCTGGAAGCCTGTGCAAAGATAAGGCCTCAAGAAATAAAAGAACAATCACATGCCATTGTTTTGTTCTGAATGCCGGCACAGCCTCAATGAGAGACATTGTATCAAGTAATTGTCCCTGACACCAAAGGAAAAGAGTTAATACTTGTGGGATTTCAATAATCAAAGCCATAAATCAGGTCCAAAGCCACGCTCACATATATCTGCATGTTAGTTGACAGTGCCCAAACATTGTGACTAGCAACATAAAAGATCAAGAATTTTTCCTGCATGTAACTATAGTATCACATCCATGGAGATAAGTAAAATCCATCACGTCCATCTAACATGCAAGATGAGCTACACCTCAACATTTCTATTGAGATAGGTAGATTATTAGCCAAATACGCATGCCTGGGCAATTACTCATGTGAGGAAATAAACTTATATAAAAACCACAAAATAAAACCACAATCCACACCTGAAAGCTATAGGTTTTGAAAGTCACATGGAATGCAGATGTATAACAACAAAAATAGCAAAAAGGTCATTTAAAAATAAAAGTAACATTTCACATATACAGAGAAATAGGTAATACAGGAACAAACTGGCTAGAGAACCTGGGTGCATACCACAGCTTTCTCTAGAGAGGAAACTGGCAATGATAATCTGAGATCCATAACAAGCGCAGGTATGGCACGACCAACACAAATATCAAGAGTTTGTCTGATCTCAGAAGACTTGCCATCTTGAAGGACAATCTTTCGTGGATACTCCCTCCCATTTACCGTAAGAAAATCTTCATGAGAACTTTCATTGTACCCATAAATGTAGGCTATAGAAGAACTTGTTATCCATCCAAAAAGTGCCATCCACATCGTTGCAAATGATGACAACTGAAGAAGGGCATGTGATCTTAAATAAGTATACAAGCAGTAAATTACTCCTAAAACAAATCCAAAGTGACCTTTCTACTCACAGTCAGTTTAAAACCCTCAGGTGGAGTATCATGCCACGAATCCTCAACTTCAAACATATCAGTATCAAGAAGCACAGGCTTTGTAGGCCATTTAACACGTCCTCGATCAAGTTCAAACATTTCCTCATCTTCCTCGATGCCCCCTTTTTCATTATTTTGCAGTTGTGGCAGGATAATGATTCCAGCTTCAGAAGCTATAAGAGATATAACAAATGCATGTCACCAAGCAGTCAAACCATCACCCCAGTTCTCTTTTTTCTACTGTATGTCAGCGCAACAAAAAATATCTCAAATTATAAATATAAAAAGGGCAATAAAAAGAAATATATGTACCGGCATCTGTGGCATCTGAAGTTCCTGAGGCAACAGTCTCAGCTGCCCTGATTAAAGCAGCAGCACAAGCCTCGGCAGAAGCAAGCCTCAAATCCTCATCAGCATCATCGTGTGATACTTGTGCATTGCTACTGCCTCCATGGTCAGCATCCTTCTTTTCTGGAGCTTTATAAGTTTCATCGGCCCAAGTAACAGCCTTTCCATCCTTTGATCCACCACTCTTCAAGGAAGACTTCAACACAGCTTCATTTGACACTGTTTCCTTCTCCAAGTGCAACCTCTCTTCCAACTCCTTACCCAACTGCTCTGAGAGATCCTCAAGCACAACAGAATGTTTATTAGGAGGGGTTGCTTTTGACTGTTCACAAACAATTGCAGCCCTCTTAATCTTCTCTTCAGTCTTGCATGCGTTAACCTTTTTCAGTGTCTTTTTGTTCCGAGTTTTACCAGAAGTTCTTTCTCTGGGAGAATTTTTCTCTTCAATTGCCAGATTTTCCAATTGTTTAGCAATCATATTTGAAATATCTTGCTGATGAACAGAAGACTTATCGGATTGAGGCACAGATAACTCGTTCTCCATGATTAGACAACTTGTAAATCCCATCTCACCATTACCAGCATCATCCACCAACTTTGTGGATTCATCTTCAAACATATATTTAGCCCCTGCAATGCAGTAGCAAGCTCACTCCTGAATTCACAGAGCAAACCCACAAGGAAACACATATATGAAAAGGAATAAACCAACTATAGCTCCTAAATTCCCAATTATATAGATATAATACTACCAACAATTTTCAACAGCAATCACTACTAATTCAACATTAAAACAATTGATTAACAGCTTCACTAGCTTTCCACAGAACCTGCTAAAAATTCCCGGCATTTTCTACAATAACTACACCTGCACAAGATTGAAGCTGAAATTGAAATAAAACAACTTAATCATCATAACTTTTCAACAATCACTACAAATTCAACCCTAAAAACCATTGCTTCACAGTTTCACCAAATTTTCACAGAAGATGCTAAAAGTTTTAGTTTTCCCAACAAAAATTAAGCCAACAAAGCAAGTGGAATGACCACAATTAATGCACAAAACAAGAACAAAAAGTAAGGATTTCTACCTTGTTTTCTGTCTTGCAGGGGAACATAGCCTTCTATGGCATCAGATGGTCCCAACCATTCTTCCATGGAGACATCACCATTACCAGCCTGCTCCTTCTCCTTAATCTTCAAATCCCCAATCCCCAACCCTTTTTCTGCAGGCAAGTCCTCATCTTTACCCAACCCAAACACCCTCAAAACCCCATCCACCTTCTTCAAGCTCACATCACCCACTCTCTCCCTCTCTAAGCTCTCAGCAAATGCACGGCTAGAAACTAAGCAAGCTTGGGAGCAGTACTTATAAGTTTCCTCAAGATCATACACTTTGTGCTCCCGGAGTGCAATCCGGTACCGACCCTGACGCCGCTGGGAGTCAGCAGTGGAGGACAAAGTTTTGGTGCAAAGAGGATGACCGCACAGTCGGGTCAAGGACCGTTCTATAACAACATCATCATAATCTGGCCGAGAGAGTAGAGTGCCTGCAGCAAGAAGCTGGCCCTCGGACGTGGCAACGCCATCAAGCAGTGCTAGTTGGATCCGGTGCACAGCATCAGCTATGGTAGCAGAATGCGGGGGCACTGCCATCATTGATCGAACCCTAGGAAATGTATCAGGGTTAGACTAGTTTATATACTGGAACATTATTTGTAATTATCCCCGGGAAAATAATAACATATGCCCGGAGAGTTATCTTATGTTGCAAATGAAAAGGAAAAATTCATATAAACCATCTTAGTCTAAGAAAAGGAATAAGAACAACCATCCTTGAATTTTCCCAAGAAAAAACATGCAGCTAAAAAAAAAGTGATTCTAAATGAAAGCCACACCCAACCAACCAAAGAATAAGAAAATCACTAAGCAACACAATTAATACCTCAAAACAAGAATGCACAGTTCTGAATTCCTCGTTTCATTGAATTTATAGTGAAAGAGGCTGAAGGCCCCAACAAACATACAACCCTAGAACTTCAAAATCTACAAATTCCATCCAACAACCTAACAAAACCCAAAGTTCCAATTTTTCAGTTACTTTTAGGAACATGAGCCACGAAAAACAACCCAAACTAAGTTCACATCTTTCTACTCCCGAAGATCATACAAAGAGAAACCCTAAAACTACAGTGAAAACACAATAATCCAAACCTTAGATATCCAGACGTAACAGCCCCCGCCTCTCAGATCACCACCGAAACTTGCAGAGAAATCGCATCCAGAGGGAAAACAGCAACGCCCTGGCGATTCTGATGACGTTTGGATCGAGATCGAGATCGAGATCGAGAGATCGAGAGACACAGGAAAACCCCAAGGCCAAGGGAGGAAAAACCCTGGAAGCGTCGCAGTTTCTTTCGCTTTTAAAGCCACAGTAACCGGGCCAGCACTGCCCGCTTGTCAGCCCGCCAATCTTGTGGCCCGTTTTTATTTATTTATTTCAAATATATATACTAAAATAGATGGTTTTTTTTTTTAAATTCCCCGCCATCCTCACAGATGACGTATTATATATATATATATATATATATATATATACACACACAACTTTTTTCTCAAAAAAAAAATTACAAAATTTTAAATTAATTATTTTTTAATATTTTTTAAAATAAATGGAGAGAGAAGGATAAACAGTTGATCATGTTTTGAGTTGATTTTTGAGGGTAAAGGTGTATAAGTTAATATCAATTCTAAGGTAAATACAAACAATATTTTTTTAGGTGCAAGTAGAGAATTTTTTTTTAAAGGTTCGAGACTGTAATTTTTCATATGTCATAACTGCATTTTTAAAAAAATTATAATACATACTTATAAGTTCATTACTTTTTTTCCTATGATAAATGCACATTTTTTAGGCGGTAACTCTTTACAAAAGAAATTTTTTATTTTTTTAATTTGTCATTGACCCATAGATCGGAAAGCCGTCTCGGACAATCATATTTACATAATAATAATAATTCTATCATTATTATAATAAATAAATTAAGAAAAATAAAATAATTTATATAATTTATGAATTCGCCTTCACACCCATATCTCATGTTTCTTTCCCTTCGTAAAACATGTATAAAATTATTTCTTGCCCCGAGAGAGTGTCATTTTACCTATATTTTTATTGTATAATTTATTTATAAAAGCTCAACATAAAAATTTCGATAGTATGACCAAATAAATTGATCGTTATCATATCACATAAATTCAGTTCAATTAAATTGATAACTTTCAAATTATACAAATTGAATATTACAGCGGCCTCTCAAAGCATTGAGCTACAGTGTTTTCATATTGGTTAGCCAATACACAATATATTTATATTAATACAAATATAATATATATATTTCACAAAAAAATATTAGCTTTTTTTTTAATTGGTATACATTTATACATGGATATAAGTCGCTTGTCATAAGCGTTTTGAAAGAGTCAGAGTTGAACTAATTCAAATTAATGATATTTATAAAAAATATATTAAATAGTTTACAAGATGAGATCAACCATCATAATAAACAAATTAATAAATTAAATATAATCCAATAACATAAAATTTCTTACCGAATTAAAACTTCATTAGTCTCACCCAAACCATCAATCTAGTGTTGACAGCTATAATAACATGGAAAATTCAAAATAAGAACATATGATTATTTCAGTTATTAACTGTTTTTTTAGTGATTATATTTCAACCTCTGTCTTGGATTGCTACCTTGATAGCTGCCAATGGCTGTTGGATAAAGTCTAAATAAACAGCATGTTACTAAAATGAAGGATCAAGCTAATTCCAGTCATAGGTTGATTGAGAACAAGCACACTCATGTTCTTCAAGAGGCTGGATTGACAAATTGCCTATCAAGTTTAAACTCTTCCTGAATCTTTGGTCATGCTTTTAGGTAGGAATGATTCAATTATTTTTATTTTACAGACTAGTGTCATTTTTGTCACCTGAAGACTTTTAAAATAAATCTGGCGAACTAGTTGTGCTAGAACAATGAATGGTGTATTCTGTGTCACATAACATGCTGCAAAAGATCTATGTTTGTAGGTTATGGGGTTTGTGCATAGTCTAAAACATCACATTTCTGGTCATCAATACCATACTTAATAACCAGGTATCTGCATGAATAATAACAGACTTAAACACAATAAGATGATACAAATCTGAGTATTTCTTGCCAGTCTTATCCTTGGTCCTGAATGGCGTATTTCATTCTTTGTTGTGGCACCTATGTGGGTTTTCTTTCTATCCTAAATGCTTGTGGTTCTTCATGGTGTCCAAACTCATTCCTAGAGCGCAGAATTTCTAGGGCTACTCTATAGTAAGTGAAAACTAGTTTGACCCCATTCCTTTCAATTCAATGAACACAAATAAAACATACAACGATCTACTGTTTGATGTCTCTAGGGCATTTCTACACTTCCCTTGCTATGCAGTTTACATTCTACTTGTGAGAGCAAACCATTCACATTTCCCTAGACTGTTTCTGCAAAACAATATAAGTTCAAACTGTACTGAATTTTGGAAACATGTAATTGAAGAGCATTGTGAATGTGGGTGAAGTTTGTGAAAAAAAGACTAACAGAAGTTCAGTATCACCACACATGAGAACCTAGCAAACCAACTAAGTGGGAGGCAAGCATTATTATCAAAAACTCAACAAAATTATGAGCCCTAACAGACACCATCATGGGATCCAATGCAATGCAAAGAAGCATAAGCTAAAATTGACAACTCATTGCCACAACAAAACTATGGCACCATTGACCATTGAACTTAAACACACACACTTCCAACTCCAATTTGCTTCAACATGATAAACTATTAAAGCAGTTCAATTGATAAACACATACCAATAAAAACTTCATCTCATCAACTCCATTTTTTCACAGAAATCATAAACTAAGCTGTTTCTAAGTCATATTATTCCAAAAACACAACAACAAGAATACAAAGCCTTAAAAACATTATCATAAACCTTGCAAGTAATTAAAGTATTATCCATAACAATAACTGATAACCAAAACAGAGAAATTTAAAGATTAAAACCCAGGACAAAATTCATAAAAACCTAAAAAATCAGGTTGCTATCGCCAGTTTCTCAGTATCAATACAAACAACCCAAAAGCTATAAACTTTCATTTGGAAAACAAGAATCATTCGCCCTGAGCCTTCTGGTAAACATAAGTGAGACCACACTTACCACAGTAGTGACGATCAAAGTGATTCGCCATGAAGGTCCCAGCCCCGCACTCAGTGTTGGGGCACTCCTTCCTGAGCCTCACGACCTTCCCAGAATCATCAACCCTGTAGAACTGGAGCACTGCAAGCTTCACCTTCTTCTTCTTGTGTTTGATCTTCTTGGGCTTGGTATAGGTCTTCTTCTTGCGTTTCTTGGCACCGCCGCGGAGGCGAAGCACCAAATGAAGAGTGGATTCCTTCTGGATGTTGTAGTCGGCGAGAGTACGGCCATCCTCGAGCTGCTTACCGGCGAAGATGAGACGCTGCTGATCCGGCGGGATGCCTTCCTTGTCCTGGATCTTGGCCTTCACGTTATCGATCGTGTCCGAGGACTCGACCTCCAACGTGATCGTCTTCCCCGTCAGGGTCTTCACGAAGATCTGCATCTTCGCGAAGAGAGAGGTTTCTAGGGTTAGGGTTAGGAAATGGCGGCGAGGATTTGAGAGAGAACACGATGAGCTGAGTATATATACTGGAGTCTGGGTCTGCTGCCTCGCGGGTACAATTGAATTTAAAGCATTCTTTGATCCAAACCGTTAGTTTAAGAGATTTGATAGCGTAAGAGGGTAACGTGTTGGCCTTGATGCGGAAATTAAAGTAGAACTGCATGATATTGTACCGAGGCAGTAAATCTGTTGATCAAACGATCTGGACCGTTAAAAATTGCTCAACGGGGTTTAAATTTATTTATTATTGCGTGTTTGTATTAAGGGCAAAATAAGTTTTATTTTCGAAAATGATAAGCAAATTATGAATACATTTTATAATTTTCTTGTTTAAGTTGTTTTCCTTACTCAGCCAAATGCAAAAGAAAATTATAATCTATTCTTTATATTTTCTAATTTTTTTTTTTTTACACTTAAGTTGAATGTCACATCAATTAAGATTATAAAACACAGTGAAATAAATTTCATTTGTTTAGTTAATAAATGTAAACACTAAAATTTTTTGTTTTGTTAGCACTGAATTTTTCTATGTACAACATTACTATCATGCTAAAAATATTAATTTAAACTTTAATTTACGTGAAATGAAAGTATAAATGTGTTGATAATAATAACTCTATATCTGTGTATGGAGATGAGACTGGTCTATATTTGAGTAATAATGAAATACATATATATTGTTTTTTAATTAATCACACGCAGACTTCTTGAACATGATTGACAAATCCAACATTTTTCATTATTCAATTAAACATTATTAGTGCAATGTGCCAATGGCTTCCATTGCATCAAATATCACAAGTTAACCAAAGTGGCTCATCAAATTGGCCACGTAACTTGACACCCTCGTTCTCACCCAAACTAAGTGACCCAATATCCGGGACCCCACCACCCGAGTACCATGCTGGCGTCCCATTCTCAAAACAGTTACATGTCAGCCTCTTCAGCCCGGTCCCATCCACACGTACAATATACAGGTCCCCATATGGCTGAAACTGGTTAGGCACCGACACAGGCTCCGCCACGACCCCACCCATGTTACCAGTAAAAAGCAGCCACCTGGAGTCCCCACTGAAGCACACGTGGTTGATCCTCTCCCTATCCACGTCATCCGACCCCTCCTCGCCTGCCACGTGTACCCGTCGCAAACCCTTCCCGTCCGGCCCCACGAGATACACACTGAACACGGCCTGGTCCTCCGGACGGTGACGGTTCGATGAGAACGCGATAAGCTTACCGTCCGGTGACCAGCACGGCATCGTATCCACCCAATCACCGTCCGTTAACCGCCATATCCCCTCCCCGTTTCCCGTTTCCCCTTCAACGGCGTCAACGATGTACAAGTTCTTCTGCCCCGTTCTGCCGGAACGGAAAACCAAAAACTTTCCGTCAGGCGAGCACGAGGGAAACGCGTTGTTCCCCGTTTCCTCTCTCGTGAGTATCTTCACCTCCACCGGAACTTCATCACGACCGTCCACGAGATCATCGGGATTGAACTTGATCCGGGCGATCTGCACCGTTGCTTTGACGGACTCGAAGATGGGCCCCAGTGAAGTGTAGATCACTCCCTTCTCGGTTGGGCTCCACGTGGTGTAGAACGCCATGGAGTCTTTCAGAAGGGTCCATCCATTAGAGCCGTCGGATTTGAGGAGCATTAATGCTGGGCCGTCCGTTAAATTTCCGTTGATGGCGATGAGGTCACCGTCGGGAGAGAATGCTGGGAAGGTGGCGGAGAGGCGGAGCATTTTAAGAGATTTCACCGGGGACGTGACTGGTTGGAGATGGGGCGTGACTGAGTCACCTGGCGCTGACTCGCCTCGGAATCGGTGGTAGCCCAGCCGAGTCGAATCGTGAGAGAAGAACGGGTTGTAATGGTGGAGCTTCGGGTTTATAAGCTCGGTGACTGAGAGAAAGGTCTCCGATTCGAGATCGAAGATCTCGATTTGGCGGGAATCCCTCCCCTTGCGCCGCGTGGCGACGGCGAGCATTTTACCGTCGTGGGTGGCCGCCGGCGTGAAGGCGTGCAGTCCTGACGGTGTGATCCGACGTTCTTCGCCGGCGATGTCGAGATCCGCGGTCAGTTCCACACGGAACACGCTCCACCAGCCATCATCGGCGACGCGGTGGAAGAACAGCGTCGAGTCGCCAGCCCACGCAGGCCATCCGGCGCGCCGGGTGATCACTGTCCGGGTGGATGGATCGGAGGCTCTGAACACCACGATCTCCGTCTCCAGCTCCCGAAAATCTCCCGGCCATGGCTTGGACCCGTACGAAGCCACGGCGATCAGATCGCCGGATCGGGACAAGGCAGGGCTAAGATCGGCAGAATCCGGCGGAGTGAGCCGGACGGTATCGCCGGTGTCAAGCCGGGTTGAGTAGACGGCGGCCCAGCTCTTGAACCAAGACGAAGGCTTCTCATGGGCGGAGACGAAGTACAGACGATCACCTCGTATCGTTGGCCGATCGTGAAAGAGGCTCTCAGAGATCGCCGGCAGCGATTCAGTTTTCCCGTTCGGCGAACCAGTCCGGAAAAGCCGAGACGAGCCCGTTCGCTCGGAGACGAAGACGACGGCCTCGCCGCCATCATCGGCGAACTCGCCGTTGTAATTGACGGAGACGCCGTCAGTGTGTCGGCGCTCCTCTCGAACTGAACCGGCCCGGCCGTTAACGGTGACGGAGAAGACATCAAAGCCGTAGATCGGCAATCCAAGGGTCGAGAACGCGATGATCCCTTGCGGTTCTTCCATTTGGAGTGAGGTGTGTGTTTGTGTGGAGCTTCTGAGAGTGTTTTATAGCCGTACATCTCGGGAGAGGTTTGATCTTATCTTGATCCCAAACACGTTAGCTTATCCGCCGTCTTCATTCGCTTTCAGGTCACCTGCTCACCTTACTTTTTGTTTCTTTAAATGGTGTATAATAATTATATAATATGTTTTTTCTTGCTTGATAGAGTACAAAAGCTGAGTTGGAGGAATCTCGTCATGGTTCAATGAGTTCACATTTGTTAGTCAAATGAGGAATTGGATTTCTTAAAATACTAAAGACGTAACTTCTTCGTTACTTGGTTCGTTCTTATCATTGTCGTCTAATTATGCTTACAATTTATGTAGTTTTAATCCACGTTGCAGCTGAAGAATAAAGTTAATTGTTTTTTCTCTAATATTTAGCACATTTTATGTTTAACCTTGCCAAGTAATTATCGGAGTCATGCACAGATTAAAAATTAATCATCCAATTTATCTATCTTCATCTAAAAATGTGGGGTGCGAGGTGTTCCATTATTATTATTATTATTTCAAATGATACTTGAATTTAAGATTTTTTTATTGTCTTATTTTTATTTTTTTGTAATTTTAATCTACCAGTTTTTGATGTAATTGTGATTTGTCATTGGATTAGTCCCATCAATAACTGTAATGCAATATGGGACTGACATGCCACTATTTTGTGATTGATGAGTAGATAAAATTTCATTTATTAAGGTATTCATGATAAGAATGACAAAGCTCACAAGATACACATATTATATATTTCAGGGAAGAGCACCATGCATGGCAGTTAATTGACCAATGCAGAGCACGCCCTTCCTGCAAACAACTTCAACAACAAAACAAAAAAGTACCGTAAGATAGACACATTTATACTTGCATACAATTACTGAACATATATTGATGTCCTGTTTCTCTGAAACTAATTAGTTGACAACCCTGCAGTTCTTTCTGATCTCACCCTGAGTTCCAGTGAGCACCTCAATGGATCCCATGCGCACCATTGCTGCAGCATACTTAGCAGACCAAGCTCGGTAGTTTTTCGCATTCATCGTCACCATGTTCGCCGTCTCTGGACTACCCTCCAAAGTCTGATCAGAGGTAAGCAACCCTCTCTTATACTTCAAGTTCTTGTAGTACTGGTTATCCAATCTAGTAGGTGTCACATTGTCTAGAGAAACAATAGGATCATTGCTGCTACCTTGTGGGCATTTGGTTTTCAAGAAAGCAGCAAATTGAGGGTCAATTGATGGATCTTGAGGATGAGTTGAATTGAAAGCATAAAGCCTGGGTGAGAAGGAAGAGCAATGGGATACACCAATAGAATGAGCACCAGAGAGAGTGACCATTTCATCAGCTGACAAACCTTTGTTAGCAAAGTTACCAATGAGTTGTTTAGTGTTGAAGTTAGGAGCAGGGAGGTTTTGGATGACCTCTGAATCAATAGATATTCTTCCATCTCGCCTTCCGGCGGGGACGTTGTAGTTAATACCACCGGCATAGTAGGAAGCATCACGAGCCGCAAAGGCGAGGATATCGGCGCAGGAGACTGTGTTCGGGCAGTAAGCTTCGAGCTTCGCCTTTATTTGATCAATCACTTCAAACCCCGTTAGACTAGGATTGTTTGGAGGAGCATCTTTCTCTGCTTTGTTGCTTGCAGTAGAGTCTATCAATACCGAACCATCACAACCCTGTCCATTGGATTACATAGCATTAAACACTTTACCAAAAAGGAGCATATATATATATATATATAAGCGAGTATTTGAGTATTTGAATATATGTATAGATAGATACCCTGACAAAGCAGTCATGGAAATGCATCCTGATGATGCTAGGAGCAACAGTAGGATTGTTACGGATGAAGTTGGCCATTGTTTGTCTGATGATCTTCTCAGCTCCCTTGCACTTGTATTTATAGTAGCCTAGTTTCAGTGAAGCTGATGAAGAACCTGGAATTATAGCCTGCATGGCCATCAAAGCTAGCAAGAAAACTAAACCTGTCCTCATTATCTTCTCTCTTATCTTTAGACACTGAGATCAAGAAGAAGAAGTAGTGATGAATGAAAGAAGATGATTTGCATTGGAATTTATAGGAGTTGATAATTGGTATTAAACTATAACGTGATGAGCATAGTTCAAAAGCTTGACCCCTTCCTTCCCCTTGCTTTATGGCTTGTTTGATTAAATTTGTACAACTAGTGCAAGCAAGCAAACCGTGTTTTTGTTAGCATGTTAAAATATATGTACATATTGATTAATTCTCCATTTGGCAAGAAGCGTGGTGGAATAAGGAAAACTACAAACAAACAGAAGGGAAAAAAGAGGAATTTGGAGAATTTTAAATGGAACTCTAGGTGGTATTTATATTTCCATGATAGATCTCTTTGATTTTCTTTTTTTAATATATGTATAAAATGTATTTTAAAGAAGAAAATATGGCTGTGTTAGAGTTGACATGGAGAGTTTCATTTTAAAAAAAAAAAGGAAAAAATTGATAGTTTGGTGAATTAAGTTAGCAAGTGTCTCTGTCTGCTTGGAAAGGATCAACTTTGTACGTGCATATATGCTGCTGTTATGCACTATATCATAGAAAAATAATTTACTTTTCTTGCATATAAAGGTTAGCTAGCTCATTCACTTGCTCATGGTTGAGTCGGTGAAAAATGAAAATAGCTTAGAAATATGAAAATAGGAACAACTAAGGAATGGCCTTATATTTTCATGATCTTCCAATGTTATGTAAAATATAAAAAGATCTTGCATCTTTTATCTTTATATATATTTTATCATATATATATAGTAAAATTTTTAATATTGTTATGGTAAAGGTTACTTTGATTAGTGTAATTTACCTAAAGGTTAATTATGATTGTTATATATGTAAAATGTTGTTGTTGTTTTTTTTTCTAATATATAGACTAATAGTGATTTGAATTTTATATTTGAATCATTAATGCTTGTATAATGGAATAACAAGATAGTTTTTATGATGAGAGGGATGCTAGGTTGTGTTAAGAATTATTCTTACCAGAAGAGAGTTGGTAGGTATTTTTTATTTTTATTTTTCTAAGTCAACTTTGAGGTTCAATCTCATAATGTGTAATTTGTATTAAAAATACCGGAGTTGGTATAATCTTTTTCAATGTCAAAAGTTATACTACTTCAATGAATGGAAATGAGAAAAAAAAAAGTATATAAAATATATTGATTATTTGGAAAATATATAAATAAAAATAAATACTTGGACGGAATATGAATTGTTTTTAGTTAATAAAATATAACATATTTAGATTTCCAAAAGTAGTTTTTAATTAATTCAATATTTTGTTTGGTCATTGATCAAGGCATTCAAAAAAATTGGCTTCAAGTAGTCTAATCATCATCCCTTGGTTGGTTGGGAAATAAGAGTCCTTTTGTCTTCTTCACAATTTATCTTTTGTTTTCTTAAAAAAAACTTAATTAATTTATTTCTGATAAATATGACAAGCATGGCTAGAGGTGTGTACATAAGTCGGAAATTAATCCTCTAACTTGTGCGTTCCACTCAATAATATTAGGTTTAGGTTCTAAGTTCGCACCCTACAATCAAAACTCATTACACCAATACATAGTGTTTTTTTTAATATTTTGTATAGATAGTGATTTTTGTGATGACATGGATATATCAACTTTCAAAATAATTATTAATATTTTTTTATTAAATGGGCAACTTTACAAAATTTTCTTTTTTCTTAAGAATTATTAACTTGAAAAGAAATAAAATACAAACTGCTTTTATTACTAGAGTGATTTTTATAATTTTTAAAAAAATAAAATAAAAAAATATTGTCTGTATTCACATCATGCAAACAAATAAATTTATATAATAAATAAATAAATAAAATATAAAAATATATAGATTGTTAAAAAAAAATCATAAAAACAATTTTTATTCCCCATGCCTGCCAGCATTTTTTATTAAAAAACAATACAATTTTTTTTCCATTGAAACTGGTGTTTCCAAAAATCTAATTAAATATAATTTTTTTTTTACGATAGACCACAGGGTGTGCACATGGGGAGTCGTGCTCATTTTGCCCAAAATGGGGATCAAACTCGAGGTGGAGACACACTCAATACCCGAAACGAACGTCCTACGTAATTTGATGCCAATTGACCCAAATACTGTTGGTTAAATATAATTTTTTTATGAAAATATTTTTTTTTATAATTTAAAAAAACACTTATATATATATATATATATATATATATATATATATAAAAGCTAAAATCAAAGCTTATTTAATTATTCATGCATGGATAGATCCATCAAAGTCCCAATTATTACTAAACGACCATTTCTTCGCTCACTTCAAATTTGAATTCGAGCGCAGTCACTCACCACTCTTTCTCTCTCCCTCTCTACACCAACAATGGCGGAATCTCCCCGTCTCTCCTCTCCAATGCCTTCGGTTTTCTAGGGTTCCATCTTGATTTTTAATCGGAATCATCTCCACCATGATGTTCTCCACCTCCAAGCGAACCAGCTCCAGACCAAAGCCTATTGAAAGCATCGAGAATGATGGCAAGAACACTAGAGACTCCCTTCCTCTCCCACCTCTCAGATCCCCTCTAATCTCCATCCAGGACCCCTTCCAGACCTCTCTGACACCCAGATCTGCGCCGGCCACTCCGGCGAAGTCGTTTTCCCGGACTCATGCTGGGAATTTGAGCTCGGGAGCTAGTAATGGCGGGCATTCTCATCAGGGAGTGGCGCCAAGGGATAGGGGTAACTTGTGCCGGACTCCGAGAGGCATGATCGATGCCAAAGCTATAATGCCCGTTCATGTTCCGCATTTTGAGCTCAGCGAAGACCCCTCCTTCTGGAACGATCACAACGTGCAGGTTTGTGCTTCCTTTCTCTTCCTATTGAGTTATGACTCCATGCGTTCTGCTGAGAAAGTTGAGATTTTTATTAGGATTTCATTCAATTAACTTATGTTCTCTTGCAAAAATGGATTTTTTTTTTGGCTGTATGTCAATGCACCGTGTTATAATAATTGCCAGTGAATTCTCTAAAAAAATGGTTCCTTTTTGGTTGATTATGGTTGTACTTCAGTGCAATTTAAGTATGCTACATGAGTTAATGCTTTCATTTATCATATAATGGATTATTGCTGCAGATTTTGATAAGAGTTCGGCCAATGAACAGTGCTGAGTTGGGCTCCCAAGGTAACACCAGATGCTTGGTGCAGGAGAGCTCGCAGACAGTGGCATGGACAGGACATCCCGATACCAGATTTACATTTGATCATGTAGCATGCGAGACCATTTCTCAGGTGTTGAACTATGGATGTTATATTGTTGTGATGGACGATTTCTCTTCAAACTTATAGCCTGACCAAATGGATATGTGTTGCTATGTGTTAAACAGGAGAAGCTCTTCAGAGTTGCTGGACTGCCAATGGTTGAGAATTGCATGTCAGGATATAATAGTTGTATGTTTGCATATGGTCAGGTAGGTCCATCCATGGTTCCTTTTTCAATTTTTAGGATGGTTTGTAGCAGTTCCATTATGACTGTTGAGTGTTTTCTGCAGACTGGCAGCGGAAAGACATATACTATGATGGGGGATTTTCATGAGATGGACAATATGCTCAGTGAGGATTGTGGGATGACTCCTCGAATCTTCGAGTATCTATTCATGAGAATAAAGCAGGTGGGGTTCTATTGATGTTGCTACACCTGAAACATAAGCTTCTTACCGTTTTGAAGTCTTTATTTGGATTACAGGAAGAGGAGGCTAGAAATGATGAGCAGCTGAAGTATAGTTGCAAGTGTTCCTTCCTCGAGATCTACAATGAGCAGATAACAGATCTCCTTGAACCATCATCTACCAATCTGCAGGTTAATTGATTACCATGGCCTATCGATTCTTCAGTTTATGAATTCATCTATATATATATATTTTTTCTGAAAATGTTCACTTCCATGCCATAGCTGAGAGAAGACATGAAGAAAGGCGTTTATGTTGAAAATCTCAAGGAATGCGAAGTATCTTCTGTCAAGGATGTCCTTGAGCTTCTTCTAAAGGTTTTCTTTACTTCTCCTCAAGTAACATTGCCTATTCTGCTACTACTATTATGAAGAGTGACCTGATACTTAATATTTCTATAACTTCCCAGGGAGCTGCAAATAGAAAAATTGCGGCAACCTGCATGAATAGTGAGAGCAGTCGCTCCCACTGTGTTTTCACCTGCATCATTGAGAGCCGATGGGAGAAAGACTCATTACTACACCTTCGATATGGACAGCTGAATTTAGTGGACCTTGCTGGTTCAGAGAGGTTGCTTCTGCAATTCTAATATTCTTATATTCAAGATCTCTGCTTGTAGTATACTTAACAAATTAACCTTGATTAGGCAGAAAAGCTCTGGAGCAGAAGGAGAGCGTTTGAAGGAAGCTGCAAATATCAATAGATCCTTATCAACTCTTGGGTAAAATTTCTGAGTACCAAGATTTTATGACTAGAGCACTGCATCGCACAAACAACAGGCTCTGAATAAGACATTATCCAGTTCTTTCAACATTCAACTGGAAGTATCATAATAGTCCATATGCTCAAACATCTCTCTGCATTGTTTAATGGTTTTACACTTTTACTTGTGGACATGAGGTTGTAAGGATTTATCAGAAATCTTTGCTGACCGATAGCATGAGAAAGTGGCACAAACAAGCAATTTGTGGTCATTTAAAACTGAATTTATCAAATTTAAACTGATTCATTTGTCATGTCATTTCCCAGACTAGTAATAATGACGCTGGTCGATGTAGCAAATGGGAAAAATCGTCATGTTCCTTACAGGGATTCTAAGCTCACTTTTCTTCTTCAGGTTGGAACCAGCCGTGACATGTTTATTGACACTACACAATCATGTTTCACTATGTAACTTTTGTCATTTACGAAGACTAAAGTGATGCTTTGTATCTTATTTCAGGATTCCCTCGGTGGAAATTCTAAAACAACAATTATAGCAACTGTCAGCCCATCAATCTGGTCTTTTTTTCTCTTTAACTCTCAGTGTACTTCTCCAAATTACTATTCTTCCAGTTTTAAACTGTATTTGATATTATGTTGTTAATCAAAGAAATTATTTAATCATGCAGCTCGGCGGGTGAAACACTGAGCACTTTAAAGTTTGCTCAACGTGCCAAGCTGATACAAAACAATGTAAACTGAGCGGTGTACCTTTCCAAGATATTTTCTTAGAACTTATCAAGCAGATAAGCAACATATTACATCTCTTTAGTAGAGTTTTTGATTTTCATATCTTGTCTCATCCAGGCAAAAGTGAATGAAGATGCTTCAGGAGATGTAATGGCTTTACAGCAACAAATAGAAAAACTGAAGGTTTAAAAACATATCCAAAAATCTCTCTGGTTTTGCTCTAGTATTTATTGAAATGACAAGCTTGTTCTTCTACTTCAAACAGGATCAGGTGGTCTTTCTCATAAAGCATCAGAATATCCAGAGGTTCCCGGGTCCTTTATCTACAAGTCTTGAGCAAGTCAATTTGCATGATTGTCATGATGATCATGGTTCTTCTCAAAATGGTAACCCTGATGCTCTCAAAGATCCCAGCCTCCTAAATGAAAAGGTGTCCTCTAATTTCTTTCAATGAATTTTTGGTGGTAATGCAATGTTTATACACAAGAAATTCCTAACTGTTAATCCTTCAAAGACAGATTGAATTCCTGGAAGCTGCTTTAATTGGCTCTTTACGAAGAGAGAAAATGGTAGAGGCTACGGTGAGGAGATTAGAAGCTGAAATTGAGCACATGAACAGACTGGTATTTACTGCTTTTCTTTGACTTCTTATTTTTTATTTCATGTACAAGTAATTTCAGTAGATTTGGAAGATTCACACAAGGACTATCAATGTGTAGAAGTTGTGGTATCTTACAAAACTCCAATTCCACTGTGTTTTTTATCCCCTGAATGATCTCTAGCCCTATAATGCTTGTAGATCCACCAAAGGGAAGATGACACCCAGCATATCAAAGCCATGTTGAGATTCCGAGAGGAGAAAATTAAAAGACTGGAAATGCTTGCTGATGACTTGTTATCTTCTGATGGATATCTCATGGAGGAAAACATTTCCCTCTCTGAAGAGAATAAGTTGTTGCGAGAAAGAATAGATAGGAACCCAGAGCTAACTCAATTTGCCCTGGAAAATAAAAGACTGTTGGAGCAACTTAGAGTGTATGTGGCATGCATTATTTTAACAGTATGATTATTAATTATTTTATAGGTTGTCCTTATGCTTACAGTCATGTACATGGATTATTTTTTTTAATGGATTCCTTCTGGGATTAGGTTTCAAGAATTCAATCAAGAAGGAGAACGTGACATGCTAGTAACTGAAGTCTCTCATTTGCGCAATCAGGTAGTCAGGACAATGCCCTGTTTAACTTGTATCTCCATTTCTGGTTTCATGGTTAATTGAATCATATCTGACATTTGATATTACATTTTTCTAGCTTTACAATGTCCTTGAAGGAAAGCTTGCTCAGGTTAGTAACTTGAGTTGAAACAATTGAATCATTTGTTTTTTATTTATTAGCAGAGTATTTCATCATTTGTCATTTCAATGAATATCATAAAAAGAAAAACTTAAGAATTTGTATTGCGTATGTAGGCCACTCTTGTTTGATATTTGGCATTTGACAATTATTACTAAAATACTGATAACTTCTTGACTTTTTTAAATTTATAGGATGATGAGATTGTGAAAGAGTTGGAGAGAAGCCAGGAGCAATTCCATGATTGTCTAGAAAAGAATGTTATGCTCACTAGGTAGATAACTGCTCCATATGATCAACTCTTCTGTTCATAGATGAAATTTTATTCCAGTGTTTGTCCAGATAAATGTATTTCATAGAATTGGGTTATTATTTTTCATGCTTTATTTCAACAGAGAAGTTGACTATCTAAGGAATCAACTTGCACTTAACATGGAACTTGGAGAGTCCTCATTAGAAAGGGTAAGAGGCACTCAGCTTTGCTAAGTTTTCCCAATAGGTTAAGCTATTTATGGGTGGGAAAACTACCTTTTCTACATAAAATATTTGCTAAAAAACTTTTCACTAAATATAAACATAGTGATCCGAGAAATTTCATTTATGCAGTCGAAAATTGGGAAGTTGAGCTGTGGAGAATTGTTTCATCAAGGTCAAGAACCAGAGCAAACACCCATGGGTGAAAAAGGACTGCCAGGGAAATCTCAAGCAATCCTTTCCTTTCAAGACGAGCTTGACACACTAATGCTAGAAGTTGATGTAAAGAACACAAATGAGAATGATGAACTTCACAAAAAATTATGCTATCTTTTACAAGAAAATATTAGACTCTCTGATCTTGTTGCTGCCAAAGATGCTGAAATCAGTGCAGTTTCTGAGGAGTGGGAGAGGGCGATTATTGATTTAACAAGCTTGCTTGTAGATGGCTATCAATCACTAGAAGATGCGCATGATCACATTGGGAGTGTTATGGAATCATTTCCTCAAAGGCACGCCTGGATCAATGGACGTGTGGAGAGGGCAATAAAAGCCCTTATTGAGAAAGAAAGGTTGATTTCCGACCTTCAAAAGAAGCTCGAAGATGCACAGAAAATGGGTCTGGAAATGAGATCAAAATTGGACTCGTTAAGAGGAGCAACACTGGCTATAACAGAAGTTCAACAGCTTGAGAATGATGCGCATTATAAAGAACTTATACATATGAAAATGTTGCTGAATGAGAAGATGCCTTCGCTTCATGAATTAGAAAACAGTTCTACATGCATGGGAGAACACATTAGGAAGGAGAACAGTTCAAATACTGTATTTTCAGAAATGAAAAATTATCTTCATACACATGCAGGAATTGACGAATTTAGTAGTGATGAACTGGCCAATGGATCACCTCAATTCAAGGAAACAGATCATGTTGGGGGCCGTGATCTGGCTGGGCACTTAAGTGAAATAACTCCCATGGATGTGGAGGACAGAACTGAAGAAACTGAAATCTCAAAGGCAGATTTCTCAGTTGAAAGTGAGCATAATAGTGGAAGATGTCTAGGAAATTCTAAAGAAAATGCATGTGAAAGCATTCAGGCAGACTTGCTTTTTAGATTTGAAGAAGTTCAAGGAATTATGGAAGAGGCTGAGTTTATGCTAAATGCTTTGCTGAAAGCAAATGAAGATTCAAAACAAGAGACAAATATGTGGAGACGAGCAAGTGAGCAGTTGTTGGCAGAACAAAACACACTGGTTGAAGAAGTTCAACGGTTGGAGGCATCTATTTCTTCTCAGGATAAACAAGCAGGACTGCTAGTCGACCAAATTCATGCAAGCTTAAAAGAGGTTGTGGTATCATCAACATCACTGGAAGAATCCATTCAAGAAATCCAAAGAATCACAAGAGAAAAACTTGAGTTGGTTCACACTGAAATTTTATCTGTCAGACTACAAATTTTGCAGTGCATTAGCTCCTCAAGATCATGGATGGAAGAGATGTTATCAGAGATAATGAAGCGAGATTTTGAATTATTTGTTATCTCGACCTGTCACATAAGAGCGTTTCTTCAGCAAAGTATGATTCTGAATACAAAGCAAACTGTTCACAACCAGCCCGAGCAAACACTATCAAGACGGGAAGATAGTAGCACATCAGTGAATGTTTCTGAAGCAGTCTCCAAGGATCATGCTGGATCTGTTTCCACAGTTGAATGTGACGACAACATTTTGCTCAAAGAAGCATCCCAAGATGTATTCAGTTCCAAAGAGGTGAAGTATTTCCTTTCAGAAAGAAGTGCTGAAGCTGCAAATAATGTAGTAAGGAATACTTCAATGAATGAAGAGTTGGCTCGGAAACATGATCTGGTGGAAGGGCTCCTCTTTGATATTCGACTATTACAAGAGTCTGCCACCAATGTAAAGGACATGAAAGACAAAACTGATAAAATTGCCTTATCTCTGCAAGAGATTAGGGATAAACTTGTTATTAAGACTGCTCAGGTTGATGACCTTTTGGTTCAGCAACAAGGTCTGGAAGTTCGGCTGATTGAAAGTGAGACTACACTTTCCAGTACAAGATCTGAATTGGAACGATCCCAGGAAACCTTAGCTACACTATCGTATGAAAACTCAAGATTGAGAATGTTGTTGGAAGATGCATATTTCCAGAAGTCACAAACTGATGAGTTGTTGAAAGATGAGAAGAAGGTTATTGAGGGTTTAGAGAAGGAAATTCTTTCAATCAATGCTTCTATTGAGGCGAAGGATCTCTCATCTGTTGAGGAAGTTATGGATGAATTAAGAGTGCTTAGTAATGAAAGGGATCACTTGCGGGCAGAGATTGTTGCTTTGAATGATAAGCTTGAGATGGCAAGTGCTTTAGCTGATGAAAATGAAGCCATTGCCGTGGAGGCCCGTCAGGTGTGGTTCTCTATATAAACCAAACTGCTCTTTTTTATCCTTGGCTTGATGTCTTCCTCTAAAGTTGACACAACATTTTATTTTTCAGGCTGCTGAAGCAAGTAAAATTTATGCCGAAGAGAAGGAAGAGGAGGTTAAGGTTCTCGAGCGTTCTATTGATGAACTAGAGAGCACTGTAGAAATCCTTGAGAAGAAGGTAGTCTTAAGATTCTTTGTTCTTCTAGAAATGCTTGGTCTCTCTTTTAGTACTAAGATATCTTCATCGTCTTACAATGAAAACAATTATCTTTTTATCAAGTGCTATCAAGCCATGAGTGCTCCTAAGTTCTAATGTCAAGAATTTCATTGTCTGTTATCAGGTGAATGAACTCCAAGAGGAAGCAGAAAGTCACAAGTTGGTAAGAAGAGATTCAGAACTAAAAGTACAAGCTCTCTCACAGAGAATGCTCACAGTAGAAGGCATTGCTGGAAGTTTAATGGCAGAGGATTTTCAGTTGTCAAGGTAAAGTAGTTTCTTCACATTGCAGTATCTTTAATGATAAAACAGCAGGAAAATTCTTAAATATCTCACAAAATACATAATGATAATGCAGGCATTCAGATGGCGAGATTGCTGAACTTTTTGAAGCAAGAAAGTGTATTGAGGAGCTTGAAACTGAAATAGCTTATAAAGAAGAAGAGGTTTAACTCTAACCTGATCAGACTGTAGTTTTGTTCTTCTAACATTTAGCCATCGGTTAATTATATTAACATTTCTGTTCCTTCTGCTCGTAAAGAACAAACAATATAGAGATCACATCTCTGAACTGCTTCTACATTCTGAAGCCCAATCATCATTATACCAAGAGAAGGTATGAATTATTATTGCACGCTAACTCACTTTAAATGAACTTTATAAGTTCTAAACTGTTGTTCTTATTGAGTGACAGTTCAAGGCATTGGAGGATATGATTTCTGAGTTTAAAGCGGATCCTCCACCTTCCAAAACTACTGCCTCAGTTACCAGTAGAGGAGAGAAAACACCATTGAGAACAAGACGTTCTGGGTCACCGTTCAGATGCATATCAAATTTGGTTCAACAGATGAATTGTGAGAATGACCAGGAATTATCTATTGCTAAAACTCGCATACAAGAACTAGAATCACTTGCTGCCAACAGGCAAAAAGAGGTACTATACTATGTTCTTTCCTAACTTATGAGTCTTATGCATGAATGTCTCAGGAAAACCCACTACAGTCTTCATTTTTCCTACATCCTATCCTTTCTATCATCTCAATTGTGGTCTACGTAATTTTATTTGTGATGATTATGCAGATATGCATGTTAAGCGCAAGATTGGCGGCAGTTGATAGCATGACACATGACGTAATTCGAGACTTGCTTGGAGTCAAACTGGACATGACTAATTTTGCTGTAAGTTATTTAAACAAGTGATTTAATTTTCATGGTGTCTGAGAATTTTAACCAATTTCTTTATGATATTAGGATTTGATAAATGAAGAACAGCTAGAAAACCTGGTAGAGAAAGCTCAGCAGCGAGCCGGAGAAACAGAAGATAAGGTGATATATCCTTAAGAACAGTTTGTCTCTGTTGCCATTAAATGGTCATAATTAATCTAGTGTTTTGCTGCGTTAGGAGAATGAGATTTTGAATCTGAAGGATCAAATTGATGATCTCCTCTTGGAAAGGAACAGGTGAGGTTTCATTCAAACTTCAAATTCCAAATATGAATGACTAAATCAAGAACTTTGCTCTACAAACATAAAGAATATATTTGGCATGGAATTGATAATTATTCGACTAATTCAGCTAATGAAACAATGACTATTTTCTTACCAGTTGGCTGGAAGAAGTTAATCAAAGGAAAGTGGAAATGCTCACTTGTCAAGTGAAAGTTGAGAGGCTTCAACAGCGCGATCAACTCCTCACAGCGCAAAATGAGATGCTGAAGGTACTTTTGATTTGTTTTTAGTCTTTTAGTCGTTTGTTCGAGCAAGCTCTTTAATTGCATTGTCACTCTACAGTTAGACAAAAAGAACCTGCATCGGAAGATTGCACAATTGGATGAAACAGTAAAGAAACTGGCCGGACCTCAAAGTATAATCCGAGATCGAATACAAGAACCTATAAACACAAGAAGGGTAATAATATATTTTTATTATGCAAGTATTGTTCATCTATATTCATGTTTCATTTACTTTTAGAGTGATCAGAAACTGTTACAACAGGCATCTGGTTTTATGAGAGTTGACAGTGATGAGTTGCGACGGAGGAGTGCAACACCTTGTCGATCAAATGTTCGGCCCCAATTTGATCAACATTGATGTTGATCTTCAGATGGTTATACACACAATTCCTGTAAAATAGCATGGTTGTAAATGAGGGTGATATTTTGGTTTTTGGAATAATTAATGATTAAATTGAATGTATTTCAATATGATTATAACTATGCTACGCAAGATATTGAGCAATGGTGCATTTCAGGTTTGAATAGTACAAGAAATTATTATTATTTTTTTTAAAATGATTTATTAGCATTTACTATCATCTTGTTCAATAAATTATATAAAGTAAAAAAGGAAATTATACTAATATGAATAAAAAAAATCATAATGATAATTACATTTAATAATATTATGGCTTGTGTATGTGTTTTTTTTTTTTCTATATTTTGTGCTATTCTGTCTGCTTCAACTGCTCATTGTGATTCATTGCACACATCGAGGATCATAAAGGTTTCAGTTACTGATGCGTGTTGAACTACCTGCGTGAATGGGTCTAAGCTATATACATATTTATCTTGGTTGTAAGATTTTTTCAGAAAGTTGAAATATATAATTTGATCTACACAACAACATGGCATATAGGAACTACCTGCGGCTCATGAGAATATCCAATTGATTGATTTTTGGACAGTTCACCCTAAGAATTAATTGTCATATAGGAAAATGTAGTTATGTGTCATTGAACTTCTTGCACAATCTGCTAATTTTAACCAATGCTGCTGTTTTCTGAAACCTTTCAAATATACTATTCAACAGGTTACTGGTGAAGTGGATGGTAAGTACCTGATTGCTACTGCTGAACAGAGGTTATGTGCTTACCATTTGAATGAAAGAATCTACCTGCAAGATTTGCCAATTCGTTATGTACTATTGTTATACTTCATGTTTTGAATCTGAAAATTCCATGAACGAAAAAAATGAACGACAATGTGTTTAACTGGAATTTGCATGTCAAGAGCAGACTGCAGCCCGACCTCAAGCGCAAAGATGTCATTGGAAGAGTTTTCATTCATGCATTGAGATATAAACCCTGCAAAAGAAATTTCATAATGAGTATTTGCAATGAAGAAGCCGGTAGATATTGCCTGTGTTGTGATCGGAGATGACATGGGTGAACAGGAAGTTTCCATCAGAAGTGGTGAAGTTATTCAATATCAACATTTTTCCGATAGATCCCTGGAGTTAAATGCAAATTCCTGGACATGAGCAAGGGCCTTGTTCACAATAGAAGAGCAATTGGGCCGAATATTGCGAAAGACAGCGTCACACCTGCCAATCCAAATAAACCATGCTCCGGCAATAATAACTGTGAAGGTGCCCAGAGATTGACAAATTGGCAGTGGAATTCAGAATCTCCCACACAGCCCGAGCACGAGTGCACTGGCTAAACAAATGGTCGATGGTTTCACGATGCAAACCACAAAGGGGACAAGGATTGTCCGGGCCAAGGTGAAGTCAGTGAAGGAAAGCATCCTGGTGAAGCTCTCCTTCATCTGGCTCTCGGTTCCCTCTCGCATTGAAGATCGTGAGATCCTGGTGAAGCTCCGGTAAGTTGAAGCCCGATCCAACCGGCGACCAGGTTTCACCCTTTATCGGTAATTGCTGTCTCGTCTTCGCCGACCGAGCGCCGGACCTCGGTGAAGGCCTGTGCATCGTCTACTTAGCTCCCTCCAGCCTCCTTCTTCCCCATCTCTCCCTCTGTGTGTCAGCTATCTGAAGCCCTAGAGAAAGAAACTTTGGCAAGTATGTTCTGCTGCGTTGCCCTCCGATCATCCATGTGAGTATGAAAATAAATCTCTGGGCACTGTGTTTCTTTGTTGATTTCTTCTGAAATCTTTGGTTGCTGACAAAGGCTTGGATGTGTGGATTGATTGTTTTGATGTTGGTTTGTTTTTTCTTGGAAATTAGTTTGATTGTTTGGTCTTTGTGGGTTATCATGCATAGGAATCAATGAAGTAGTGCAATAATGACGTATTTGTTCTAATTCTGTTGTTGAATTATTGTCTGGTAGCCTTTGCTTTAGAAAATAATTATTGCTGATGAGGTGTTTGTGAAAATGACTGAGAGAGATTGTTATGACTCATAAGTGTTCATTTCATTGGTGGCCACATAACTTTCATAAGTATAACGCTATGGCCACAAAAGTTTTTTTTATAACACTGTGGCCATTTATGTTTACTCCGATCGCATGGGTGGCCACAAATGCTTATTTCGGGGCTACTTCCGGTGAAGTTGCTGATGTGGCTGCCAGCGGGTCTTATTAAATTCAAGACTTATCCCACGTGGCAGTCCATCTCATAAGACGCTTGGGCCGGCGCCATGTCAGCTCCACGTCGGCAACCAACGTGGCACTCCCATCCCTGTTGATCTTCTTCTCTCCCGGCCTCTTTTTTTCTCAGCTGGACTAGGGCAATCTTTAAGATTCAAATTCCAACACTTTTGGCAAAGGCAAACAAAAAATTGGCAAGAAAGGGTTTAAGCACAGTCAAATGTAGCATTTGCCATGCAACGGGCCACAATAAAGGGCACAACGCTCAAGTAAGGGTTATTCTGTTTTATTTCAGTTCTAATGCAACAAAAATTAATTTGTTTCAATTCCAATGCTATTATAATTACTTTTGTAATGACTGCAGGGCAAAGGGGAAAGACCTTCAAATCCTGGCTTGAAAAGACAGAAATTGCAACCTGTATTATTTATTCAGTAAGTGGAATTAACCAACCCAACCTCCTCATGTCATTGGTACCCAGCAGTCTCAGTCTATTCAGCCCAGTGACATTACAAGCCAGGGACCAACTCTAAATGTTAGAATCAGTAGGTCAAGCAATGTCAATGTTGCTAACTTGGGGAATGTCATCTACTGCACAACTCAATCTCCACCGGTAAATATTGCTTCTTCCCCAGTCAGAGCTGATCTTGATGCCAACCTTACTCAAGTGTGAAGTTGCAGATTGCTTAGGTCATAATATGGAGTCCTGTGTTGTTTAATGATTTAAAACTTGGGGAATGTCCTGTGTTGTCCTTTGTTGCTTAGGTCTTGTTTAATTGGGAAGTGTGTATTGACAAGGTTGTTTAATTGTTCTCTATTATGTCTTGTTTAAGTATTGTGTATTGATATGATTGTCCATATTTTTTGCAGATTGATGTATTCTCATTAATTGACAGGTTGATGTATTATGTATGATCTGCAGATTAAGATTGATGAATTGACAAGGTTAGTATTGTGTATTGTGTCTTCCAAATTTCTGCATATTGATGTATGATCTGCAGATTTTTTTCAGGTTGGTTTAATTTGTATGATCTACAGATTGTTTAATTGACAGGTTTAAGTATTGTTTTCTAAGGTTTAAGTATTGTGTATTCTCATTAGTCTGTATTGTATTCATGAATTTGTATGATCTGCAGATTTTTGCAGGTTTAATTTGTATTATATTTATGAATTTGTATTGTCAGGTTTTTTCTCAGGTTTTAGTAGCTGCAATGTTTTCTCAGGTTTAATGGATGCAATGTTTGTATTGTGTAGTTTTTTTCCCCATGTTTTCGTACATATTCCCAGGTTTCATTTATGTTGTAGTGTCTAATTTTTTCTCCAGGTTTTTTGCCCAGATTTTTCCCATATTTTTCCCAGGTTTCAGCATTGCATACAAATTTGCAGATTTTCTATTTTCCCATATTTTACTAACACTTTCCCCAAGTTTCAGCATCTAGTTTTTCCCAAATTCTTTCTCCAGGTTTTAGCATGCATAAAATAATTCTCAGGTGAAAATCTGAGATTCTCCAGGCAGATTTGATCTTCAGTTAATCACACAACTGAATTACAATAAACAATTAGATAAGCAATCAGCAAACCAATCTCAAACAGATCAAATTAGATTATTGCAATAGAGACAATCAGCAATCAACAAGCCAACCTCAAACAGAACAAATTCAATGGATTCCTTCTTCACAATCCCGTCCTGGACAATCAGCAATCTGTAAAAAAATCAGCAAGATAATCACCAATAAATAAAAAAACATGCTTTACATCAGCCCGATTATTGCCGGAGGGATCCTTAGTCTGGCTGAGAGAAAAAAGAGGCCGGGAGCGAGGTTGCCCATCTGTGAACTAGGGTTAGGTCGGGAGCAAAGTTGCCCATCTGTGAACTAGGGTTAGGCTGGGAGCGAGGTTGCCCATCTGTCAACTAGGGTAAGGCCGGGAGCAAGGTTGCCCATCTGTGAACTAGGGCGGGAGCAAGATTGCCCTAGTCCAGCTGAGAGAAAAAAAGGCCAGGAGAGAAGAAGATCTACAGGGATGGGTGTGCCACGTTGGCTGCCGACGTGGAGCTGACATGGTGCCGGCCCAAGCGTCTGATGAGATGGGCTGCCACGTGGGATAAGTCTTGAATTTAATAAGACCCGCTGGCAGCCACATCAGCAACTTCACCGGAAGTAGCCCCGAAATAAGCATTTGTGGCCACCCATGCGATCGGAGTAAACATAAATGGCCACAGTGTTATAAAAAAAACTTTTCTGGCCATATCGTTATACTTATGAAAGTTATGTGGCCACCAGTGAAATGAACCCGGGTTATCATGCATAGGAATCAATGAAGTAGTGCAATAATGACGTATTTGTTCTAATTCTGTTGTTGAATTATTGTCTGGTAGCCTTTGCTTTAGAAAATAATTATTGCTGATGAGGTGTTTGTGAAAATGACTGAGAGAGATTGTTATGACTCATCGGGATTGGTATTATCCAATGAGAGATGATCCCAAGGAAGGAAGGCAAGGGACTATAAGAGCAAAAGCTAGGGCTGCGATGAGGGAGATGAAAGAGGAAAGAAGAAGAATCTTTGGGCCTGGTTGGTTCTCCGGTGATCTTCTCCGGCGCTCCTATGAGATACTTGATTTGTCCTTCCTATGAGATACTTGACGAAGCTTTGACGAACTTCAAGGAGGGGAGACGCCGAAAGGAGTATCTGACTAACCTCATTGATTTTCCGGGGAATATGGATTTCTCTTCAAAGGTCGATGCTACCTTTTGTGTTACTACAAGTGCCTTTGTGGGTATTGATGGTGTGGAGGGCATCTGTGTAAAAACTGGAGGAAAGAAAGCCTTGATATTTGATCCTGGTGGTAGGCTAAATTATGTTTCCTCCTCCCTATTTGCTGTTGATCTGAAATCTTGGAACTACTCATGGGATGATAGCCTTGTTGAGTATGATTATGATGATGCTATTCGCAACAAGCTCGAACAGAAGAAGGAAAGCAAAATCTCCAAGTTTCTGGGCTTCATGTGGAACCCTCTTTCATGGGTCATGGAAATGGCTGCTATTACGGCCATTGCTTTGGCCAATGATGATGGACAACCTCCGGACTGGCAAGACTTTGTTGGTATCGTTGTGCTGCTTGTGATCAACTCCACTACCAGTTTCATTGAAGAGAACAATGCTGGCAACGCGGCAGCAGCTTTGATGGTTAGTCTGGCTCCAAAAACAAAGGTGCTTAGAGATGGACACTGGAGCGAGCAAGATGCAATAATTCTTATCCCTAGAGACATCATCAACATCAAACTAGGAATTCTTATCCCTGCCGATGCTCGTCTTCTTGAGGGAGATCCGTTGAAGATTGATCAATCTGCTTTAACTGGTGAATCTCTTCCTGTCAAGAAGAGCCCCGAGGATGAAGTGTTCTCTGGTTCAACTTGCAAGCAGGGTGAGATTGAGGCTGTTGTTATTGCCACTGGTGTCCACACCTTCTTTGGAAAGGCAACCCATCTGGTAGATAGCACTAACCAAGTTGGCCATTTCCAAATGGACCTCATGGCCATTGGTAACTTCTGTATCTGCTCCATTGCCATTGGAATGATTGTTGAGATCATCGTCATGTACCCCATCCAGAAGAGGAAGTACAAAGATGGGATTAACAATCTGTTGGTCCTTTTGATTGGTGGCATACCAATTACCATGCCAACTGTCTTGTCTGTCACCATGGCCATCAAATCTCACAGGCTCTCTGAGCAAGGTGCTATTACCAAGAGAATGACTGCTATCAAGGATGGCTGGCATGGACGTGCTCTGCAGTGACAAAACCGGGACATTGACTCTGAACAAACTGAGCGTTGACAAAAACTTGATTGAGGTCTTTGCGAAGGGAGTGGATAAAGAGTATGTAGTGTTATTGACTGCCAGAGCATCAAGAATAGAAAATCAGGATGCAATTGATGCTGCCATGGTTGGAATGCTTGCTGATCCCAAGGAGGCAAGAACTAGCATCAAGGAAATGCATTTTCTGCCCTTCAATCCTGTTGATAAGGGAACTGTTTTAACCTACATTGATGCCGATGGCAACTGACACCACGTGAGTAAAGGTGCTCCCGAGCAGATTTTGAATCTCTGCAACTGCAAGGAAGATGTTGGAAACAAGGATCATTCTGTCATTGACAAGTTCGCTGAACGTGGGCTGCAATCATTGGCTGTCGCAAGACAGGAAGTTCTTGAGAAAAATAAGGACAGCCTTGGCGGGCCTTGGCAATTTGTTGGCCTGTTGCCTCTGTTTGATTCCCCAAGGCATGACAGCGCAGAGACCATTTGCAGGGCTCTTAATCTTGGCGTTAATGTGAAAATGATTACTGGTGACCAGCTTGCTATTGCTAAGGATACTGGTCGTAGGCTGGGAATGGGGACAAATATGTACCCTTCATCTTCATTACTTGGGCAAGACAAGGATGCATTCATTGCTGCACTTCCTGTTGATGAACTCATTGAGAAGGCTGATGGTTTTGCCGGAGTGTTCCCAGAGCACAAGTATGAAATCGTGAAGAGGCTTCAGGAGAGGAAGCACATTTGTGGAATGACAAGAGACGAAGTCAATGTTGCCCCTGCTCTGAAGAATGCAAATATTGGAATTGCAGTTGTTGATGCCACTGATGCTACCAGAAGTGCATCCGATATTGTCCTTACAGAGCCTAGTTTGAGTGTCATCATTAGTGCTGTCCTGACCAGCAGAGCCATCTTCCAAAGGATGAATAACTACACAATTTATGCAGTCTCTATCACCATTTGTATTGTTCTTGGTTTTATGCTCATCTCACTGATATCGAAGTTCGACTTCTCACCCTTCATGGTCCTAATTATAGCCATCCTGAATGACTATACAATCATGACTATCTCAAAGGATCGTGTGAAACCATCTCCATTGCCAGACAATTGGAAACTTAAGGAGATTTTTGCAACTGGAGTTGTCTTGGGTGGCTATCTGGCATTGATGACTGTCATATTCTTCTGGGTAATGAAAGACACTGATTTCTTTTTCAGTAAAATTCATAACAGAGATTCACATTCTTCATTCTGCTCTCTGAATTCTATGTTTTGTTTGTTTAATGAAGTTGTTTTAATAGATTGAAATGCAAGTAGGTTTATGTGTGTTTGCTCATTCAGTTAGTTCAAGACTATTTTTTTTTTGTCAGAATCTATGGATGCTTGAAGTGACTTGTGTGCTGAGATTTCTGTTTGTTTAGCTGTGTTGAAATTGATGTATTTGTTGGCTTCTTCTTTTATAAACTTTGAATTGTTGTGTTGCCTTGTGGAGTAGATGTTATTTAATAGAATTGGTGATAATATTATGCGAAAGATTAGATAGAGCTGGCCTCTCTTTTGTTGAGAAATTTAGTTCAATACTTATGTTGAGAATTTTAGTTCAATACTTTAACCCTGCACAAGTGGAACTGAGATTTCTAGCAGTATCTTTCATCAGAATCCTGAATGTATTACTATGATGTTCATTAGGTTAGTATGAACGTGTTGATGAGTTAATGGTTTGCATTTAGTAATTATTGATGATGCTTGTTAATTCTTTGAAATTGATTAAAGATAATTCATTATTCTTGATTGTGCTGCCTCTTCTAAGTGCCTTCATTGTTTACCTTTTCTCTGTTATTGATATGCTCAATAATTTTTAGGGCTTCTTCTAGAAAGAAGACGATGAATCAAGGAATGACACAGACCCGTAATAGGATTCTTTCCCAGGTATCATTTCAAACTCAATGTTTACAATGCTGTAATATTTTTTCATCATTGATAGAATTCAAGTTGTCTTAAACATATGAAGATAGGTTTATAGGATATTAGATGATGTTTGGTTGTGGTAGATGGTTTGTTTGATTATTGTTTGGTCCAAAATTAGAAGGTATGAAAGGTCTAAGGTGGTAAAAAAAGTCAGTTTATAAAAGTAAAATTAGTTGCTTAATGGTGAGCTCTCACCAATAAAAAAAAATATACTTCCTGGGATAGTTTGTAATTAAAGCCACGGCATGGCCAAGGATACGAATAATTTGCTCACACAGCTTCCATTAAACTTTGATAATTAATTATAGTACCATGTCTAGTAGAAGATTGGGATAATGAAAAGATTTGACTGAGTCTCATTGATTGGGAATGACCATTAGAACTTGTAGTCTCACAAAGGATCTGTATGAGGATCGAATTTCTCACTGTTCTGCTATTGGAAATTGGGTTCATCCCTTAAATATTGTGTGAAAGCCAGGAAATTCCTAAGATACAGACCCCAGATAGAATGGCTCTATATAACTTATTCTTGTTTTTGTTCCCCAAGCTTCTACTTGACATGGTACTATAATTAATTATCAAAGTTAATATATTTATATGAATTATTTTTTCCCTCTTCTTCCATTACTTTTGTTTTTAGTAGCATCTAAACTTATACTTCTTAATTTTGTTTTATTGGCAGCCACATTTACACAACATACATAACAGTCTATTTGTTCTCGACAAGACCATGACATGGTTCCGAGAGGTTAGTCTGATTTTGTGAAATGCTTATGCATTTTTTTTTTAATCTAAAATGATGTTTTTTGGATGCAAGCAAAGCCTTATTCAACCCAAAACTTGAGTTAATAGGATGAGGAATGGTGATGTGAAACTATTAGTTGCTTATTACTTATTGTACAAATAGATTAACTTTACTGCTTTTTAGGCTGAGGTAAGAATCACTCGAGGGGCCCATACAAAAACCAAACTCTACTTCAATTGATTCACTTTGATAGCGAAGCCTTTTTCACCTTTACCTTCCAATAAACTTTATTGAACAAGTGATTGAAGCCAAAAGGGAAGAAGTATTTCAATGACCCAGCTTCGTAGACGAGAAAGAGTAGAATCAAGATCCCAATCTTTTCCATCGACTCAAGCACCTTTGAAATGAAAGGGATTTACCCACGCTTAAGTCAGCTCTTCTTTTTTTCATTTAAGGCAGAGGCAATGTTCTCAAAAGAAACTAGGCGGATACTAGATAGATAGAATTCTTTCCTAGTGCTAGGGAGAGCGTTTTCCATTAATTGAAGAAGAGTATAAATAGGTTACAAACAAAACCAAAAAACAATAATTTAAAATTAGTAACTAACTCTAATCAAAGGAATTTGAAATACGTATTGATTATTACCTAATCAAGGGAATTTGAAAATCTTTATACAAGTCTAATTATAGCTGTATAATAATCTAAAAAAAGTAACTATCATGCTTTCACAGACTTTTTAACTTGAATTTGCCCCGGTGACCAGAGAACACTTGGTTGGACTTTTCTGAAGGGTAAGGAGTCTGGTAAGCCCGAAAGGGCTAGCACAGATAAGAATCCCGGTGTTTATTAGTCTGATAGCCAAGCAGAAAGTTTGATCAATTTATATTGCCACTCATGCTTACGTTTCCACTGATTAAGATTGGATTGGATTAATTGTGTTTTGAATTGACAGTTGCTTGTATCTTAAACAGTTAAGAGGATCTGAGGCTCTTTCGGAGACGATTGAGGTTAGCATCTAATGCCACAGCAAGTACTCTTTATTTTTTGCTAATTTTTTTTTTGCTTTGCACTCTGTTTAGATGTCAGCTGCTATTCGAATGTTATTACATGAAATTGTCAGTGGAAATGTGGATACATTCACTAATGTGCAGGTTAGATAATTATTAATATTTCATTTTTTTTTTATTTTCTTTATTTGTTGATAAAACTTTTCATATGATATCAGGCATTTTTGAATACCTCAAAATGTGAGAGGGGCCTACAGAAGGTTGTGGAAATTTTATATGCAAATATAAAGGTAAATCTGATTTTTATTGGGGTTTTGTTTTTAATATTTTGGATTCTAATGTTCTCACAAATTGCAGGGTTTGACCAATTTTGAAGATGTCGTACCCTTTTTTGATCAAGTTTTCGAGAAGATTTTTTCGGGCACGTTATCTGAGCGAGAGACGTATTTGATGGTATGTGTTTTTAATACTTTTATTAATTAATGGATTAGATGAACAATTTTTAATATTATTATATTAATATGATGTTATTGATGCAGGCTACCTTGTTAAAGCAAGTCTGCTTGAATTACACGTTAATTCGCGAAAAAACACTGCCAGTGCAATTTGCAAAAAACATCTATCGAGTTTCGGATATCATGAATGGTTTTTGCAAATCAGTTAGCGAGCCTCGAAATCCTCAGGCAATGGTCGCTGGCAATTCTACAGCAGCACCAGATGCTGGTTCCCAGGCAGCAGCTCAACCAGATGCTGGTTCCCAGGCAGCAGCTCAACCAGGTGGTGGCCCACCACCACCTCAAAGTCCGAGGGCTGAGAGATTGGAACAGGGTTAGTATTTTTTTTTTATTGAAATAAAAAATAAACTTATTCTAAGCTTCATTTTTTGTCATTAAATTTTAGGTGGAAGGGATTCGTCCAATTTGACAGTGTGCCTCTCAATAATGGCAATTTGTGCCCACTTTCTGACGGCTGCCGTGGTGAAGACAGGGACAATGATTTTTGTCCTTTGTGCTTGTATGCTGTTCACTTCTGTTGTGATCTATTTGCAAACAATGCCTGCGTTAGTAACGGTAGAAAAGGTCCAAACTATGGCTACTAAGATTGCCATAGGCCTTTTTACCACACTTTTGTTTTCTTTAGTTTCTAGGAAGAGGTTTCAGTGGATCCCTGTCTGTGTTGGGCTGTGCGTTGGTGTCTCTGTTGCATTGTTGCACCTATGGCACAGGAAATTGGTAAGTAATTTTTGTTTTGAAATTTTTTTATTTATGTAATTTATATATTAATGTACTTTTTGTTATGATTGCAGGTTGAGAAGCAGGAGAGATGATTCATATTCCAGGTATCCAATTTGCAGTTCTTCGTTGTATTTTATTTTTGCAGGTAAGTTATTTTTGTTCTGAAATTTTGTATTTATATTATTTATTTATTAATGTATTTTTTTTGTTATGATTGCAGCTTGAGAAGCCGTCTGTCATTCAAATAGTGATATACTCCATATACGAGCTATTGATTCACATTTTTTGGTTGTATTTTTTTTTTTACACATATATGACATGACATGACTCAACCCATATATGACATGACTCCACCATTATTTTGTGAGAATGCAGGTGAGAATGCTGAAAAATTGAATAAGGACTGATGCTATTCTTGATTGGATTACAATAAATGTTAATCGTTACTTGCGGTGACATGCAATTTTTGTTGGTGTGCAGCAATACTTGCAGTCAGTCATCCTTTTTTAACATTGATTGCTAAATATATTTATTTAAATATTTAAATTTTATAATAGAATGCTGGTGGGATAACTTTGGGGTATGTGTATTGTGACATGTAATCCCACAACCAAACATAGCTTAATCAGCTAACTTTGGTAGGATTGAAATTAATTTCAATTTGATGTGCTGCCTTGGCTAGAGGAGGCTTGCCAAAAAGTTGGCTCAGTGTGTATTCTTATAGATATGAAATGAAGGAAAGGTCACAATGGATATCCAAACCTAGGAGAATTGAAGATACACAGATCTTATTAAATACCACAATATCCATTATATAGACTTAGTTATTTTATTTTATTTTATTTTATTTTTGCAAAACTAACTCTTAAATTGTAATTGACAACAAATAAAAACAAAACTTACTTGGCCCATTTTTGTTTGGTCCTGTTTCTGCTCGAGTCTAGCCAAGATCTGTTCAATTCTTAACCTTAAAGGCATGAACTACTCTTGGAATCTTGGTGACTTGACAACCCTACTTTGTTCAAGAGGTTAATCCCTCTTGGGAAAAGATTGCTGGTATTTGAAAAGGGAAGCACTACTTGAGCATGTCCATCTGGGCATAGTATTGTGCAGTTCCATCCATTTTGGCTGTCTTGCTACTCTATTAAAAACTGAGCCTATGACATCAAAGTTTGTGTTAATGATATCTGATTGTTTAGTTGCATCATTTTAATTTTTTGGACATTCGGCAACAGTTCCTAACACTGTTAATTGTTGCTTCTGTTTTTTCTTCACACACCATTGTTAGTGAATATTAATCTTCTCGTAAGACTTGTTTTCTCAGAGGTCAGGGAATTTAGGTTTGATTGTTGTTGATGAAGAAGATAACGATACCATACTTATGCATCCGATTTCTTCCAATGAGATGTACAGAAGGCAAGAAGGTTCTAATGCATTATTTTCATTTCTTCTTCCTGATTAATCATTAAAGGACCTGTTTAGAATTATTTTTGTTTGCTCTAGAAACAATTATTTCATGGCAAGATTCGGAAACAGAGGTTTCTCCTAGCTTTCAAGAGGCATCCTGTTGCTCGTATATATGGTACTTATAATATGATTTATTGATCTCTACTTTTATGAGAAATTTTTTTGTAGTTTAACTTCTTCTTAGAGCACTTTAAGCATGTTTTTTTTTTGGCAGGGATCATATATGTGGTGTGCAGAGAAATTTGCATTTCAGTGCTCTTAGTAGTAAGTAGTTGGTACTTATGCTGCCCTACGAATCTATATTCTGTACCCATCTCTCATTTGGCTATGGTTTTTGGATAATGTGGGTGTTTCTAACTTTCTTTCTTTTAGATCTTGATGTCGGTCCTCGTCCAACAATTGAAACTCTTGAGGCTGCTGGTTGCTCACACTCAAATGGTAAGTTCATCTTCTGTCATTTGTTTTTGCTTGTGCTATATTTGATGTATGTGCGATAAAAAAGTGATTCCCATAAGCTGATTGCTTCCTAAATACTAGATGTGTGCTTGTAAGTTTAGGGTGATTGGTTTTTGAGACCAGCTATATAGCTGTTTATCCACTGTTGTGCTGCTTGGTTTGAATGTTATTTAAAAGTTCTAGTTGTACCACCATTACATATATTTGTCTTACATTATCAAGTTCTTATGTTAACCTTGAGACGAGGTGATCAATTAGTCTGCTAATTGCATCTTAGGGTCCAGTGCCTTTCATTTTTTATTTGGTTCATATTGTTAACTGGGTCTCATGTCTTCTGCAAATAGAAAGTGGAAACTTATAGTGAGAATGAGGGAGAATTGGTACAGGGACTGCGACTTTTTGCACATTTTGTTTGACTTGGAATTATCTTCCTATTTTAATTTGTATTTTTGTTCTATTTGGAAATCCACATTTGTTGTCTCTTTCCAGTTTAGTGCTCCATGTTTAATTGAGATATGTGGCCGTTTTCCTTTGGAAAGATTGAAAATAGCTCATTTCTCTGTAATGTAATGTCTTATTTAAGTAAAACTTCCAAGTGGAGAATGATGCATCGACAACATATGCTTCCTAGAATAGATAATGGTTTCCTGCACATACATGTGAATCATTTAATTCAGCCAACAATGAGTTAAGAGAGCTGCCTTCTGTAGAAATGTCCACTCTTCCTTTACTTTTGAAGGTGAGAATAAATCTTGAAACTTTTAGCAAATTTCATCTTTGTGTGCAAACTTCTATTAGCTTCTTTGTGTTGTTAGTTTCTTCTATATTATACTTGATAGATTTTTTTTAATTGTAGACTGTGTTGGAATGTGGCGTGACAGATCAGATACGGGTCTCAGAATTAATTCTTCAAGATGTAAGCTTTATAGAAATTTGTCTACTCATCTTATCGAGTTTCTTCCTCTTAATTGCCGGTTAAAGTAGACGTGTGAATTTTTTGCTTCCGAAGTTTGTTCGTTTATTTTGGATCCTTGTGTTGTTCTTTGTCTGATTGGGACCTCATCAATGAAATAGTTTTTTATGGAAATATTTGTAACATGATTGGGTGGTCTAGAAACCTCTATGTGCCAATGAAGAAATTATCAACTTTTTAACTGCTCAGTCGAATTTATTTGATCAATAACCTCCGCCAGTGTGGGTGTAAGCTTGTACATAATTCTTTACTACTCCTTTGAATGTTTAGTGCTCACTAAATGTGTTTCAGCTTCAGTTGGCTTGTACTGTTACCTTTCCTACTGTAATTTCACCTTTATGAGCTGGTAGAAGTATGATTTTTTCCTTCTGGTGAATGAGGTGTCCTGGGACAGTTGATGTTCAATGTCACTATTGTTTAATGTGTGTCTACCTTTTAGTATTTAAAAAATTATCAAGGCTTTATGCATGCATAAGGTGAGTCATTGGTGTAAGGTCCTGAGAATTGTTTGGCAAAAGTTGAAATTCTAGTGTACATGTGCATTCTAATGGATGTCCAACACCTTTAATTGTCTCATGAGTCTATTAGGTGTATTTCATATTCAAAAACAACAACCATTTATCAATCTCCCACTGTTTATGAATTTTGTCTTATCAATATTTCTTTAATTGTGTCTCCATTTGGCTAATATAATATGATTCCATGAAATAATATTGACCTTTTATATATATTTTGCAGTTGAGCTTATTTGAAGTTTCATACTATCTGCAACTTGTTTATAGAGAATTTTTTGATCTGTTTATAGATAACCATGCCTAAACAAAGAGTTCAAAATAACTAGGACAGTTTATCACAATGCAAAATATTGAAATTAGTTAATCGCTGAAAACTAAAATACCCAGAACTGTTATGTTATTATTATGACCATTGGATGTGAATGATACCCACAAGAGGCAAACATATTGTTCTGGTTAAATTAAACGACTTGCTTACATTTGGATAATTTTGAACAATTTAGTGATTTTCTTATAAGCATGTTGTCACATCCAATTAACTTATTCAGGATAAGATGCTGATATCCATATTGCTTTTGTGAAGTACATCCTGAACACCACCTTCTCTTGCGAATATGCCAATCTGATCCATTCAAGTCATGATCCACATCTACTTAGAGATTGATCCTATTCTTAACAATATATATTGCCGTACATTTATCCGACACTTGCTATATTCAAAGTTGTTGACAGGCGTTTACAGAAATCTGGTACTTAATTTTACAGGATTGATCAGCGCCCCTCATTGCAAACTTTGATGTTCAAAATTTAAACCTTGTTGTTTGGTTGATGTTCCTGTCATGATCAGATAGGATAGCTTTCTGCTGTTTTGCTTCTAAACTGACATTGTCTGCATTGAGCTCTTAATGATATGTGTTCTATTTATTGAGTTTTATTTTTTTCCTTTTAGGATTAGACTGTTGTCTTGTCAGTTCTCAAGCAAGTGATCTGGCAGTTCTGGGAAAAGCTCCTGGCACAGCAGTCACAAGGTTGCAATTTTTTGCAGCAAGACTTGGTCAGTTTTTTCCTGGATGATAGCATTTGCAGAGTCCACTGATCCTGTTATATTATACAGGAAAAGCTTTCAGCGGCAATGATGCAGTACCCATAGAAAGTGAAATCCAAAATAAAGGTTTGTGGATGCTTTCAATGGCCATATGGATGTGGCTGGTAGCATACTTAAGCACAAACAAGATAAGCTGGAGACTCGAGATTCTCGACCGTCTCATGGTTGTCTCAATATTGGATCTGGGAGAAGTCAATCAGCTCCACCATTTTACATGGGCAAGTGCAAGTTCTCCATCATAAATACTTGTCATCATATGACAGTAGAACGGAAAGAAAATATGGGTGCGAAGTTTAAACCAGGTTTACTCATTTTGTGAATTATCTGTTATTCTTTATAACCTGGTTCTTTGGATTTTAAAGCCATGTCTCCTATTTTGTAGGAACTATATATTCATTCAAGGAATTGGCTCAACCTTCTAATGCGTCTCAGTCTCTTCTTGAGGCAAGCCTTGTTGAGATTTTCCCAATGTTCCAGGTAATCACTTGATTTAGCTTTAATATTGTTAAACATATAAGCCCAACCCATTACTATTTATTCTGATGTATATATATATATACTTGTAAGCATTGCATAAAAAGATAGTTTTTCATTCTCTCCCCATTCATCTTCTTGCTTCTCCAATTCTAACATGGTATCAGAGAGGGTTGAGAAACCTTAACTCCGGTCATCCTCCGGTTATCAACTTCCGGCCAAAATTTATTTATTTATTTTTTGGCGGATCTAGATATTCTTCATCTAGATCCTCTCATCTCCTCCGATTATCTTCATTCGGCCATAATATCTTCATCATTTCCGGTCATCTCCGGTCGTTTATCTTCTTTGGCGTTTCTACATCATTTCCGGCCATCTCCTTTAAGTCGCCGACCACACATCCTCTCTTTCAAGTTGCCGTCGCCGATCGCACCGTGACTCCCCATTTGCCTCAAGTCGCAGCCGTCGCCTAGTTGCCGGCCGGCCTCCCGCAAGTCGTAGGCGTCGACTTGTCGCCGGCCACAACTTTCTCCTCATCGGACTGGAGTGATCAAGACTTCTATAGACACCATCATCTGCACCCACTGCAAGAAGACAGGTCATCGTGCTCAGAACTGCTTCAAGTTACATCCTGAGCAGCTTGCTGAATTCCGGGCCCGACGCTCCACTGGATCTCGTCGCGGAGTTGTTACTGGGGTTCCTTCTGATTCTCCTATTCGTGCATCTGGATCTGCTGCCTCAATGTCTGCATCAGGTACTACTTCTTCTTGGGTTTTAGACTCGGGGGCTTCATTTCACATGACCTCCGATGGTTCTCAGCTTTCATCCTACAGACCCACTCCTAATGGTACGTATATTCAGACCGCTGATGGGACTTGTTGCTCTGTCACACATCAGGGGATTCTTGCTACTTCTCGATTTACTGTTCCTGCTGTGTCCCTTGTTCCTCAGCTGTCCATGAATCTTATGTCTGTTGGTCAACTCACAGACCTTAGCTGTTTTGTTGGGTTTGATGATTCTTCTTGTTATGTGCAGGATCGTCGGACCAAAGCTGTGATTGGTACTGGCCATCGCCGTAGTGGTTCTCGTGGACTCTATGTTCTAGATCGTCTTTCACTTCCTTTTCCTTCCACCACACCCATGTTTTCCACTGTTCCTGCCTCTACGCTCCATGTTCAGGGATCTGCCTTTCCTGCTTCTGCTACCTTTCCACAGTGGCATCATCGCTTGGGACATTTATGTGGCTCACGTTTGTCTTCTTTAGTTAATCAGGGCGTTTTGGGTCATGTGTCTATTGATGCTGGTTTTCATTGTTCAGGTTGTAAGCTTGGCAAGCAGCTACAACTCCCATATTCTTCCAGCACTTCTAAGTCTAGTCGTTCTTTTGATTTAGTTCATTCTGATGTTTGGGGTCCTGCACCTTTTACTTCTAAGGATGGTCACAAGTATTATGTCATTTTCATTGATGATTACTCTAGACATACCTGGGTTTATTTTATGAAACATCGATCTCAGTTATTATCTATCTATCAGTCTTTTACTAGCATGGTTCACACTCAGTTTTCTACTGCCATTCGTGTTTTTCGTTCTGATTCCGGGGGAGAGTATCTGTCCACTGTTTTTCGTCAATTTCTCTCATCTGAGGGTACTCTTCCTCAACTGTCTTGTCCTGGCGCTCATCAGCAAAATGGGATTGCTGAACGTAAGCATCGTCATTTGATTGAGACTGCTCGGACTCTTTTGATTTCATCTTTTGTACCAGCTCATTTCTGGGCTGAGGCTGTTTCTACAGCAGTATATCTTATCAACATGCAACCATCCTCTTCTCTTCAGGGTAAATGCCCTGGAGAAATCTTGTTTGGCTCTTCTCCTCGTTATGATCATCTTCGAGTTTTTGGTTGTGTCTGTTATGTCTTACTTGCACCTCATGAACGTACCAAGTTAACAGCTCAATCGATTGAATGTGTCTTTCTTGGATATAGTCTTGAGCATAAGGGCTATCGTTGCTATGATCCTTCTGCACGTCGCATTCGAATATCCCGTGATGTCACTTTTGACGAGAGTCGTCCTTATTTCTATTCTTCTGCCACTCAATCTCCTTCTTCCTCTCCTTCTTCCTCAGAATCTATTTCGTTTCTTCAACTTCCTCCTTTGGAGTTGACTCCTATCATAGAGTCTTCTGTTGAACCTTCTTCATCTCCTACTCCACCCCCAGCTCCATCTTCAGTTATATCAGATCCACTTAACGTTATACCTTCATCCTCAACTCTTGACACTTATCGTCTTCACTATCGTCGTCGGCCTAAAGTTCCTCATGATCCCCATATCTCCATTCCTGCTTCTCTTGATGCTCCGGCCAGTACCACTGATGCAGCGTCTGATGGTCTATTACCTGTCTCAACATCTAGGTATGACCTCCGTGATCGTACTACTATTTCTGCACCTGACAGATATGGTTTTCCTACTGTTGGTGCTGTATATGAGCCTAGCACTTATCAGGAGGCAGCCAGCATCCCTGAATGGCAGTTGGCTATGTCTGAGGAGCTTTCTGCTTTGGAAAAGACTGGCACTTGGGATCTTGTTCCTTTACCTGCTCAAGCCATTCCTATTACATGCAAGTGGGTGTATAAGGTCAAGACAAAGTCTGACGGTTCAGTGGAACGCTATAAGGCTCGTCTTGTGGCTCGTGGCTTTCAGCAGGCACATGGTCGTGATTATGATGAGACTTTTGCTCCTGTGGCTCATTTGACTACAGTTCGCGCTCTGATTGCTGTGGCTGCTATTCGCTCTTGGACTATCTCTCAAATGGATGTGAAGAATGCTTTTCTTCATGGTGATTTACATGAGGAGGTATATATGCATCCACCCCCTGGCATTGAGACACCTGCAGGTTATGTTTGTCGACTTCACCGTGCTCTCTATGGTCTCAAACAAGCTCCACGTGCTTGGTTTGAGCGGTTTAGTTCTGTGATCCGTGCAGCTGGTTTTTCACCCAGCAATCATGATCCTGCACTATTCATTCATATTTCTCAGCGTGGTCGCACCTTGCTTCTGCTCTATGTGGATGATATGTTGATTGCTGGTGATGATATGGAATATATTACTTTTGTAAAGCAACGTCTCAGCCAGCAGTTTATGATGTCTGATTTAGGACCTCTCAGTTATTTTCTAGGGATTGAGGTGACTTCCACAGATGATGGTTACTACCTTTCTCAGCATCGATACATTCAGGATCTCATTGTTCGCTCTGGTCTTACTGATTCACGGACAGCCGCTACACCTATGGAGCTTCATGTTCAGCTTCGTCCCACCGATGGCACACCACTAGAGGATCCCTCTCGCTATCGTCATATTGTGGGCAGTCTCGTCTATCTTACTGTCACCAGGCCTGACATTGCTCATGCTGTCCATGTTTTGAGCCAGTTTGTTAGTACTCCTACCTCAATTCACTACGGTCATTTACTTCGTGTGTTGCGTTATCTGAGGGGGATAGCATCTCGACGTCTGTTCTATGCACATTCCAGTCCGCTTCAGCTTCACGCTTACTCCAATTCCACCTGGGCGAGTGACCCCATTGACCGCCGATCCATCACAGGTTATTGCATATTTCTTGGCACCTCTCTTCTAGCATGGAAGTCCAAGAAACAGACTGCGGTGTCACGTTCTAGCACTGAGGCGGAACTTCGTGCTCTTGCTACTACCACATCTGAAATTATATGGCTTCGTTGGTTATTGGCTGAATTTGGTGTCTCATGTGACACTCCTACTCCTCTTCTCTGCGACAACACCGGTGCCATACAGATTGCTAATGACCCCGTAAAGCATGAATTGACCAAGCATATTGGTGTTGATGCATTCTTCACACGTTCACATTGTCAGCAATCGACCATTGCTCTTCAATATGTGCCATCTGAGTCTCAAGTTGCCGATTTCTTCACCAAGGCCCAGACTCGAGAACAACATCGGTTCCATCTTCTCAAACTCTGTGTCTCAGATCCTCCTGATCCACCTTGAGTTTGAAGGGGGGTGTTAAACATATAAGCCCAACCCATTACTATTTATTCTGATGTATATATATATATACTTGTAAGCATTGCATAACAAGATAGTTTTTCATTCTCTCCCCATTCATCTTCTTGCTTCTCCAATTCTAACAAATATAGCAACATTTAACATTCAATTCTTTTAGTGCAGTTGTTAAAATCTTTATAACTTCAACTAGAGAATCTGGTGATAAAGTGTCAGTCACAGAAGCAACTGGTGAGGTGCTGGACAGTAAACAGCCTCAAAAAGCAGATTATAATAATAACGCAATAAACAATGTTATTGAAGGTGAGTTAAATGTTAACTATTTATCAGTCTATGGAATGCTGATGGCTGGTCAGCTTACCCCACAGGCTTTTGTACAGATGAAGTGGAATATGCATCAGGCAATTTAACGAAATGGAGGAATCATGATTCATAGCCTACATTTAAGTATGCCAATAAAGTTTCATCAATCCACCTTTCATGAGACCATAATTTTTACCATGCATTGTCCGGATTATTGTGATAACTTGGCTGCTTTGTATTCATTTTCACAGGATGGAGAATTGCATCATGATAATAATCATGATGTTCTTGATATTTCTTCCGAATTGCTACATCTTATGGGTAGTTCCTTAGTGCCTGATAGTATCAGCAGAGAATGCCTTGAGAATGCAAGAGTTCTTCTTCAAGTGGATAAAAAGTTCATCCCAGCTATAGCTGGTGACACACTTATCATCATAGATCAGTTTTCATTTTAACCTTTCAGTTTTGATCTAACAGAAATCAGTAGACGCTCTATTGGTATTTGTTTACTCTTGTTTCTGTCAGACTTATGTTGAATTCCTTGATAAACCAAGTTGATTTAAACTATCGTACGCACGTAAGAGTTCTGTTGACTATAGGTCTATTTCAAGGTTTTAGTAATGCTCTGTAGAAAACAAATTTGAACATAATAATAAATTTCAATTAACCTATTGCGCTCAATACTGAAATCGCTTGAAGAAAAAGGTTTTGATGAAATATTCAACGTTACCACAAATCATATCTTTGTGCAAGCCTGTAGAGAAAAGCAAAAGGATGACAGATCCTTTGGATTGACCTAAGAACACTATCTCTTGATAAATCCTTTGATGGTTGATGTTCTTCACTTCATGGTCTTTGTCTGAACACTTGCTCCAGTAATCACATTCCATTATCATTCTAAAAGGAAGAACAACAAGAGGTTGTTTAGGAGGAGGTGATGAGTTCCATTGTTAGCAGGGATTGACCTAGAACATGGCTCTAGATGTTGACCAAACCAAAGTAGACCTTTTTTCAATTTTGAATTTCTGGACTCAGTTCTATTGGGATGCCCAATTCAGGTCAATCTTGGCTCTATTGGGGTGAATTTGGTTGCAGTGAGGGTAGACGGGCGATCTAGGCATATTAAGGACAACAAGTTAAGCTGCAACCGAGCATTATTGATCTTATATGAATATTTCATTTTTTTTTCACCTTTTGTTTGTAGGTTTGCTATGCTTGCAACAAGTACATCCAGGGGCAATCGAGGGATTTGGTTGATCAATCATATGGGAAAATTGTGAGAATGAGAAACGCTGACCTCACTTTAGCTTAGAGTTTTATCAGCTTGCTGACCTCACTTAACAATGCAATCCTGACAACTCACTTAACAATGCCATCCTGACTGATTTCTGAACTCCTAACTTTCCAATGACAGCTGAAGCGTTCCTCTAGTTTTTTTTAATTAATTTTTTATAAGTTGATGAAATGGATGCTAATGATATTGGAACAGGTAAACATGATGTTTGCGACATTGGGAAAGATTGCTCAAGCAGACCCAAAAATGTGCTGACATTTTACTTCTAGAGAATTATGCAGCTTTTCAGAACAGGTTATGAGCAGCTTCCATCATTGTCTGAATAGATAAAAATTCTTTCATTTTACTTTTCTTAATCTGTCATGTCAAGATTAACCTCCTTTAATATCTGTAGCACAATTAGATGTTCTGATAAACTGCACTTCCTTTGACTTCTAGCCTTTATGATTTGGCCAATGTAGTACCAACAATTGCAAAGTTCTATCACCAGGCTAGTGAATCATACGAGGAAGCTTGTACACACCACATCAGCATGATCATTTACGTTGTAAGTTCTATCACCCTGAAGAAAAAGTTGTGATATTAAATTTTATCCACACCCTCCCCTTTTACTGGATCTTCGAGTCTTTATTTATATTTGAGAGATATGGATTCATTTATAATATCATATTTTTGCAGCAATTTGAAAAATTATTCCAGTTTGCTCGGAAAATATAAAATTTGATGTACACAATCACACCTGAGGAGGTAATTAACTGTGAAACACCTTTGTTATGTTGTTTACCAAGAATTCTTGTTAGTTCTTAGAAACGTGGTGCTTTTCATAAGTTAACCAACTCCAATTTGGAAACTACGCTACTGAAGAAGTATACAAAGTTTACAGCATAATAAAGCAGAGTTTATGCTTAGAGCTCAGAATCAGATAACCACTTAGTGACCAAAGTGAGCTAGCTGTCTGTCATTTATTTGACCTAACTTGCAGTATTAACAGAAGCTCTCACTTGTTTCAAAATTCTTAATTTGACGTTTGATTACTGTACTTTAACCTAGCCAACTTGGTTGTCAACTTTGAATTGTAGTGCACCCTAATTCTAAAATCTATCTCCAGCCCATGTCTTGCATATTTGCTATCACAATCATAAGCTAAAGGAGTCACTTCCATTGCCCAAACAACATTAGCCATATGGAAAGGGGAAAAACTAGCTATACAAATGACCATATATGTTGAACAAGCATCTAATTTAGTGATAACTATGCCTTGTAACATTGAACTGAACCTTCTCTTTTATAGGATGCAATAAGAAATCAGCAGGCTTCTTAAAACCAAGGCAAAATACTGCATAGCTGTGTTTTCTTGGTGCATGCATACATTTATATACAAGCATGTGTGCACGTGTGTGTATGTCCATACTATTGGTGCACCATATGCTCTTATGTTCAGACATTTATTTCACTGTTCTATGTGGAATGTGATTCAACAGCCTGTGGTAAATACTATTTTACTTCAGTAATAACTGACAGGATTATGCTTACAGATTCCTTTCCAACTGGGATTGCCGAGAATGGATCTTAGGAAAACACTGAAATCCAGCTTGTCTGCTGTAAGAAAGAGGTACTCTATGAAGCATGGCTTCCTCTCAATAAGATTGTTAACATTTCTCTTTCATTCTGACATGTTGAACAGTCAATCAGTGCCATGTATAGGAAGTTGCAAAAGAATTTAACGTCAGAGGAGCTGCTGCTTTCTTTGTGACCTTTAATTTAACATCAAATTATAGGAGGTTATATAGGAATTTAATATAGTTTGTGCATTCACATCACTTGTGTCTTGTTTGCAGACACCCTTGGATTCATCATCTGTTGATGTTGCTGTCTTTTCTCTCACTAATGGGAACCAATTTCTCAAGCAACCTGCAGGAAGCAAACAGAGTTCTCAAGCCATGGTTCACATTTTACAAGCTGTTTTTCATTTCTACAATCCTTAATTTTGACTTAATGACGTTTATGAGAATTTATTGTCATGCGCTGCAGTGGTTGGCTATTAATAGCGGAAGTTCGAAGTAGGTTTGATACAAACAATGGCTGAGCAGACCCTGATAAATTTTGTGAAGCTGTCTGCAAGCTTGGATACACTTCAGTTTCTAAGGTCATATTCTGTAACTCCCTCTTGTTTACATAATCTACTTCTGATAGTAATGTGCTGAGTTATCTGTTCTAGAACTACTCTCTAATTAAACCCCAAACAATGATCGGTATCTCAAAACTTAACTTTCTAAAACACTCTCATTACTTATGAGCTATTATTATTGCCGAGTATACTGGGTACAAGTAAATGGTGACAGACACAGATAACTCTTGAATGTTTCTTATAATTAGTGTTTTCTTGCAGGATTTGAAGAATAAAATGTTTCTTCTTTTCTACTTCAAGAAAAAGGTAGTTTGTAATATTTTTTTAAGTTAATTCCTTGTAAATTTGGAGATAAATTAGGGTCATTGCTACCATTTAAGTGATCGTTTCTTTTCCTTCTCATTTTTTTTCTGTTTCCAGGAGAAGGCTGCTCCACTAAATATGGCTCTTTAGTTGCTAAATTTTGCCCAACCTGTCATAGCCTTTTGCGCTAAAGTCTATTTCATGAGGAATTAACATCTTCCATTCTCTGTATTACCGGTGACTTCTTATGTAATTAAATTCTTATATTCTTCCTTATAATATTTTCTTATGGTTAATTTCTCTAGGAAATCTAATCTGATCTTTTTTTAGTTTCATCAATAGATTTTGCAGTTAAAGTCTCATGTAGTCAGTGGGTTATTAATGGATGGCAAGGCTTGAGTCCTACCTACAAAGCGTAGCCAAAATGGTGAGAAAGATAAAAGAGGACGAGGGTAATATATACTTGTAACATGGAAGTTGTGGATCCTAAAACACGTCGTCTGATTCCATGTGTAATTAGCTTTTATAATTTTCAGGCGATAATTGTCAATCTGAGAAGTTCAAGCACAATTTTATTTCTCTAAAAATTTCCATATTTTATATATTCTCCATATTGATTTTGGATAGCTTGTGTGCAAACTTTAAAAAAAAAAATGGTACTTATATAGGGCTTGTTTGGATCGGCTTATAAAAAAAGTGTTTTTTTTTGCTTTTGTAGAAGCACTTTTAGGAAAAGTACTTTTAGAGTAAGTTAAGTGTTTATGCATAATTATTATTATTATTATTATTGATTTGAGATTTGAATGAGTACATTATTATTAATATTGATTTTGGGAAAAGTACATTATTATTATTATTGATTTGAGATTTGAATGAGAGGATTTGGGGAGATATATAAAAGCAAGTAATTTTTTTAGATTGAGTGAGGGTATTTTAGTAATTATACTTAATCACTCAGCTTATCAAAAACAGCTTATTTTCATAAGCTGATCTTTTGCAACTTATCAAATAAGCTGTTTTTCAGCTTATTTTAAAGCTTGAGTTTATCTGAATAAGCCCATCCAAACACTAACTTTAACATCATAAGCACTTTACTTATGAAATAAGTGCTTTTGGATCAGCTATAAGCTGATCCAAACAAGCCCATAGTCTCTTTAATTTACAAATCTCGATGACCTTTTGCTTGTCATTTGTGGGTGGACATACATAACCCCAATTTTAGCTCTTTTGTTTAGTGTGCTGGCCATTAATACCTAAGAACAACATTGGGTTGCTGCCCGTTGGAGTTTTCCATACATGGCTATGTTTTATGGTATATGACATTGAAACTTGGTAGATATTAATCCTGTTGTACTTGATGAAGAAGAAACATTTAAAAGACAAAGTTTGTGTTCCCCTTAGACAATAGTATTAAATCTATTGATGAAAACTATCTTGTAATTATTTGGGTTTCTTATAATTTTAAATTCTAAATAGCGTGCTTAAAGATTTAACAATGAATTTATTATATCTCTTTTGAGACCTTATGAACCTCAACTCAACTACACATAACCCTTTTATTTATCGTATGGACATTTTGTGTGATCTTTGTTGCTTATATGTTAATACAATATGAATTCGTATGATTTAGAAAAAATTTGAACCTCGTATTTAGGAAGTCACCAAGTTTGGTGCACACACTTTTGTTATTTGGCAGTTAAAGATTATTTTATCCTAATTTCTCTATCAACTATCCTGGGATTAATTTTTGAAGAATGGTAATGTGATTTTTGAGCTTCTACACCTCCTTTACTTTTCTAGGTTCTTAAAATCAAATGTTTTTTTTTTTCTCTCCAACCAAATAAATTCATTGGTAAAAATTTTTTATTTTAAAATTTTTAAAATGTGATGTTTTGTGATTTTATTGGATTTAAAGGGTGTAATGGGAAAATTTTTAAAAATATTTTTATTTTAAATTTTTATTAATATTAATAATTTTAAAATATTTGTCATGTCATCATATTTTAATTTTATTTTTCAAACTGAGATGGCACTGAGTGTAGGGCATATATCTCTATATATATTTTAAAATAACAGTTTTTAAAATTTTTAAAAATATATTTAAATTTTTTATAAATATATCATTAGATGGCAGCCTGGATTTCGATATGGCAATTTCTTTTTCTTTTTCTTTTTTTTTGAAAAGATAAGCCTACTTTTAAATATAGTTTTTTTTTAAATCATGAAAATTAAAAAGATAATTTGTAATAAAAAAAATCACGCCATGTGGGCATATATAATTTTTTTTCTCAAAATAATTGTTTTTTAGATGTTTAAATATATATTTTTAAATATTTAAAAATATATCTCGGATTGGCTTTTGATATGCCAATTTCTAAATTTAATTTTAAAAAATCACGAAAATGACAAAAAAAAAAAAAAAAGGCACGGCTCAAATTTCCATGTCATTAATTTCAATTTTTTTAAAAAATTTAAGGATATGATTATAAATATTATTTTAAAATATAAGGTCATATAGATAATTTTCTTGTTTTTCTTTGCAACCTAAGCAGGCTTAGAAACCTAAGAATTCCTAACTTAAAAACCGCATTAAGACAAGCACATTAATTTTTTTTACTGTAGATTGGTTGCTTCATTTATTTATTTAATTGATTTTTTTTAAGAAATCAATTTTTTTTAGAAACCCATTGAAACTTATTTAAAATTTGGAAAATTTTCTTTACATGTACTATCACCTAGATAAAAATTTTAAAAATTGCTTCTAAAATTTGTGAGGACTAAAATGGATAGCAAGTGATCAGTATTATTGCTTTATTTATATACATAAAATAATTAATATTTTGGAGGTAAGAGGTAAATAAAAGCACCTTAAAAAATTAGAATATATAAACCAACCTCTGGTCGTTGGTGCATCATGACAGAGGAGGTCAATGACACACAAATTGCGAACCAAAAATCGTTAATAAAAGGGGGTAAATAACACTTAATAAACCAAATTTTAAATATATTTAAAATAATGTTATAACACAAGTTAAATATGATATCTAGTTTCTATAAAAAAAAATATTTTTCAGAAATAAGTATTAAAAATATAAAGAAGAAGAAATTCATGAATGATTTTTTTTTTATTTATATTGAAAGTGACTGATGGTTTCATATCTACAGAATTAAATATATTTTTATTGATGTACTCATATGAGTCTTGACAATTTTGTGACAAATCAAACAAGGTTTGGATATGATATTAGTACGACATTAAACTTAGAAGTTTATCTTCAAATTAAACTATCTAAAATTAAATTATTTTTTCATGTTAAGGTCTAAGAAAATTAAATATTTTAATTTCATACTAAATCCTGTAATATATATATATATATACACACACACACATTCTTTTATATTAATATATAGCATTCAAAATTTATTTTATATTTAAAAAATATACATTATTAAACATATATAATTTTTTTTTTTAAAAAAAAGGGGACAACTGTTCTCCTCTCTTCCACATGGCTTCGCAGCTGCCAACATGTGGAGCTCTTGTGAAGGTGGCATTTGCCAAGAGAGAGTAAAACTCATAATAGAAAATTTATAAATTAATAAAAAAATAAATGAATTTATTAGGTACAAAATATTTTTATAGGAATCTAGAGGGAGTATGAAAATGAGCTCTATTTGTCCATTTTCCCGTGGTTTTATTTATACATGAAACCTTACTGTTTATATCCCGCGGGAATTTCCAAACTTCCCAGACAGCCCCTGCAAGTTTGTAATACTCTAAACAACCCTTCCGTTAGCGTTTAACTTCCTTTTTGCCTCCTGTCGTTCACTTGGACAGGGTCCATATTGTGAAATTCTTTATTTACCCTTGTAAATGGTGGGAAAAAAACCGTCTAGTCACATCATGTTAAACTTTTTTGTTTGACTTTTGGCAATATTTTTTCATTCCTTCTTGCGTTGCTTTTTCTGTGACAAAGTTTGGAAGACTCATTATGCGAGAGAGTAACAATCTGTTGCATTCTTTTGAACTCTAGCGGTTAGCTGATAAGGTGAGAATGTCTTCCTTTCCCTCACTTTGATCATCCTTGAAGAGAGAGTAACAGTTTATATTTATATGCAGGTTTATTATTGAGAGTTTTTGTGAAATTGCAAGATATAACGGGGAAGGACGAGTGCTAGTGTTCACGGCACAGACTTGTTGGGATTCAATCTTAGCGGAGATATGTGAGCGATGGGGTCTTGATGTTTCCTGTGTTAGGGTGAAGTTTATCACACCCGATGGTCATAAAACGATTTGTCCAATAGAAAATAAGGTTGACTTCAAGCGCATGTGTCATGTGTACTCCTTCTTCAAATGTGCTGCAGTCGATCTCGTGGTAGAGACAGATGATGTGCCATTGTCGCATCATAGTCAAAACGAATTCTTGTCATTGTAAAGTTTTTATCCTTTATCTTGATTCTTATAATCATATGTTTCCGTTTAATTATTTTAGTTTGCGTTCAGTTATTACAATTTTCGCTTAATTATTATCATTTTCGTTTAATTATTCCATCATACATTTAAACAAATAAGTTCCCGTTTTAAAAAAAATAAATTTTGCATTGTTATCGTTCCCACCCCAGTTTTTGTTTAGTTAATTTTACGTTTAACTTATTTTGTTTCTATTTAACATATTATTTATCTGTTTGAATATATAGGGTTAAACTTTATGAGTGTTACTGCCTTTGTGCCCCTCCAGATTATAGAACAATTTGAGCACATTGGAGGTTGGCACACACCCACAAGTCTAGGTTGGCACACACGCACACTTATCCATGATAAAATCTGAGAAAAGAACACAAGTGCCCATGTGGCTGGCCTTGTGTTCTTGGCCAGGTTGGGCACACGGCCGTGTGGAATTTTCACACCCCGTGTGAAATTTTTCAGAGACCTTAGAGAATTCCCGTGAGCACATAGGGGCGTGTGCTAGCCCCTGTGAAGCTCCCCTGTGAAGGCACACAACAATGTGGGGTAACCCAGAGAGAAACAGAGTGCACGCAGGGGCGTGTGCTGGCCCCTGTTAACCCTAATTTCAGAGGCATACGGCCGTGTGGATTCCCAGAACTTCAAAAGCCGCACGTTTTCTTTTGGATTTCACTCGTGCCTCAATTGTTTTCCACTCTAAAACACTCTCCGACTCTATCTTTCACTTCCCCCGACCGTCTCCAAGCTTCTTCGAGGTTTTCTTTGAGTTTTTCCGTCCGATTTCTAAGTTTTATTCATTCATACCGTCGGTAAGAACTTCAAACCCTTTTTCTTCATAAATTCTTGATTTAATTTGTTCTTCTTAGTTATTTCGCTTGTGTTGAATGATTAAACTATAAGAGAGCATGTTTAGAAAAAAATTAGAACAAAATTTAGTGTAAAAATGAAATTTTAGCCCCCACGGCCGTGGGGCTCTGTCTGCCCGACGATCCACACGGGCGTGTGAAATTTCCATACGGCCGTGTGGATTTCTACAGATTGTGTTTTTGAACTATTTTTGATCATTTTTCTTTTCAATCTTGCAGATATGTCTTCTAGGTCGAAGAAACAAGCCGGGAAACGCCCTCAGGAGCCTTCTCCACCTCCCGAGGAGATAGAGTTCGCTTTACCAGAGCATAGGGACAGGTACAAGCGTTTATCAGCACTCCACTTTGGTTAGTCACGCTACCCTGACTCGAGTGCACTGAGATCAGTCCAGGGAGGTGAGGATATTGCTGAGGAGGTTGAGGGACTCATTTCAGTGGGTGGCTGGGAGCAGTTGTTGCAGATCAGGGAACCAGCTATCCGTACCTTGACACTTGAGTTCCTTGCTTCTTATGAGTTCGATTTATCGTACTCCAGTTTTGGCTCGGTAGATACCATTCAGTTCAGAGCCTTCGGACAACACCACAGTATGAGTGTCACACAGGTTTCACTCAGATTAGGATTATATGACGCGGCTTGCACTACTACCGAGGAGTACGAGCGACTTCCCACAGACTACCCGGGCATTCTTACCCCTCAGCGAGTATATCGAGCCTTGTGTGGCCAGGGTCAGTATGAGCCGGGGGTGTCAAAGGCCACCTACCTATCTCGCCTGGCCTACAGATATATTCACGCAGTGCTGAGCCGATCAGTAAGCGGCCGGGGGGTAATGTAATGGAGTACTGAGCAGATAGGAGTTGTTGTACCTACAGTCCATGGTTCAGAGAGAGCCGTTGCATTTAGGGCACATCTTGGCAGAGTACCTGCGCCATCAGAGCCAGTACACCAGAGTAGGTGTTATCTTCTCGGGCCTCTACATTACGAGACTTCTCATTAGTATGGGTCTCTTGGACGGCGTACGCGGGGCCGAGAAGACGACCGTACCAGCTCCTCTTAGCTTTGAGACGATGAGACTCATGGGGATGATCCACAGATCAGGACCAGGAGTCTATTCCATGATCGTCCCCCAAACAGCAGCCACTGAGGGGGAGCAGGCAGAGTTAGAGCCACCCCTAGGGCAGGCAGAGGCCGAGGCACCACCCACAGCACTGGAGCCACATCCAGTGCGGATCTTCTCTCCCTCTCGGGGCCAGGACAGGTTTGAGCGCCTCGAGAGTGCTGTGGGTGTTCTGCAGACAGAGTTGGTCAAGGTCAAGGCTACACAGGCAGCACAGCATACTGAGGTCATGGCTCGATTAGACCTTGTCCAGCAACTACTCGAGCGAGCCATGACATCACCTTTCGTGGTCCGACCTCAAGCTTCCACTCCACCACCACCGTCTCCTCCAGCAGCATCAGCAGATCTACCACCACCTGCAAAGCCTACAGCAGCAGCTCCAGAGGCTCCAGATCAGGACACTGACGCTGATGCGTCGTAGTTTTATTTTATTTTTATTTTGATTTCAGTTGTACTTTTTCTTTTATATTTTGGACTTGTAGTACTCATAAAGGATCTTTCTTCTGAGTTTATCTTTATGTTGCTTTATTTTGTCTCGAGTTGTATTTAATTTCCATATTTTTATATACTCGAGCTTTAGTTTGGTTTTTCATTGAGCTATACTGAATCCCTTGTGTGTGTGTGCGCAGATGGTCTTGGATGTAAGGAATTTGAGGAATAATCATAGGCACGGTCATGGGACCGTGTGTGCTTCACAACCCATTGAGACTCAACTCTCAATGAACCTAGCTCCATCAAACGCAACACTTGGAGTTCAGGGGAGTAATATTTCAATTGCCTACTTCCACACTAATTGTTTTACAACTTTTTACTTTTATTGTGCTTACATGCGTACATTGAGGACAATGTACATCTTAAGTATGTGTGTGTGTGTGGGTGGGGGGCGGGGGAGTTCACGCACCTTTACTTGTGCGTTCAATTGCCAATGCTCATGTAGCCTATGGTGGTTCACTTAGTTACAACGGTTATATTCTTAGAGTTTAGGAGAATTTTTAACATTGTATCCTATCATGTTCTAGTTTAACTTGAATTTTTAGGGAATTTTTACTCGATTATCTCTTATTGCACTACTCACTCTTGAAATCTTTTGGAAGCTCAAACTCGAAGTTGTAAGGACTAGTTTAGCATCATTTTAGTAAGTTTTAAGTTCTATATTGCTGGAAAAAAAAACTTGTGAGCTTGTGAATTTTATTTTAGCTTTTATTTGTGCATTTGGGGTGGAAAGAGCTACCTCCTATGAAGTATGTAGCTACTCTCATAAGTCGGATACAAGTTATGCGCTAATGAGAGAAAGAGCTATCTCATGGGAAGCGTGAAAGCTACTACCCCGGTAGAAAGAGCTACCTCCTCGAAAGCGTGAAAACCACCTTTGGCGGCCGCCTAGGAAAGGGCTACCTTAGATGTTGTGTGAAGCTACTACTTCCCTACTTCGTGTATATAAATAAGTCCTTGCTGTAGCAAGAGTTTGAGAAGTACTCGTTGGTTCTCTTGAGTGGATTCGCACACACTAACACATTTTCGAGTTGTTATCCTTTTTTATTCGAGTTTTTAGCTAGAGCATTGGTAACCTTATGCTATGTTTTGATTTTCCCTTACTTGTAGAATGCTTCTTTTGCATACTTTTGGTGAACCTAAGGCCGAGCATTTTCAATTGTTCTTCCCAAGTACTTTCACGTTCTATTTTGCTTGAGGACAAGCAAAAGCTTAAGTGTGGGGGGATTTGATAAGTGCTCGTGTTATAGTAATGCGAAGTGTTATTATCTTGTAATGAGCATTGATTTAATCAGATTTTATCACTAAAAAGTGTGCATTTGTTTACTATTGTACATTGTAGGGATGTGAAGATCAAATGGAGAAAAGGAATGAAGTTAGATCGTTTTCGCCGTTGTTGGGGAGTTTTCGGACTAAGCAAGGAACAAGGCATGTGCATAGACTTGTGAGTGTGTGCTAACCTCCTTTGGAGGGGCACAAAGGCAGTCACATTCACAATAAGACTAGCTCGTGTTAACAAGGAGAACTTTGCCAATAAGGAGATTTGAAGCAATCGGCACGGTCTACCGTTGATTGTGTGCCCAATTCAACGGCCTCAATGAAGAACGACGAATTCGGGAGTGTTTTGGCACAATACTGTAGCAAAAATAATGTAGCAAGTTACTGTTCACTATCTGCCGAAAATCAGCAAACCAGCAACTTCACACGGGCGTGTGAAAATTCCACACGGCCGCGACTCAACATTATAAAAGTCCGTTTTTGAGACTATTTTGGGATATTTTTGGCTCTCTTCTGACCTAACTTCTAAAGAGGAGCGGCTAGGGTTTGGAGAAATTTTATAAGTGTGTTGTAGCCTATATAACCAGTGATGGTTTGATATTTATAAAAAGGCATTCAGATAATAAAATTTTTTTCAACATTATTGCCATCGATAAATTTCAAAAGCTCCATGCCTGAGCTCCTCTCCACAACGCTGCATGGTATTGGTTGGTGACACTCTCTAGTAGTGTTGCGCATGAAGAAGTTTGTTCCCACTACTTGAATGAATGTTCATGGTTTAAAAAGAGGGCACTAGCTCAATGGTATCCGCCAAAAATTTACACATGAACACTAGTTAATTTTACACACCATATTTTATGCCACGTAAACCATTGATATGTAAAATCAGTAATCAGGTGGCAATTCCAACATAATCTATGTTAATATTTTACTTGCTGGAACTTCCTTAGATGATTTTTTATTGAAACTAAATTAAAGTTAAATAATGACTTTAATATAAATTGAAATTTGATAATTACAATAAAAAAACTTTCAAATAAATAATTTTTAGTTTATCTTTTTTTATCAAGATAACATATTTTTTGTTTATCTATTTTATTAAAAAATGGGGATAATTTTGGACGTCATTAATACTCAATAGAATATAAATTTGAATAGAATCATGATTTATATTTTGATAGCTGTCGAAGTTATCCACATAATCTAAAAAATTATCTAAATTTCAATTTATAATGCCATTGATTATATATGTTTGCAGATCTCAAGGTTAAACCAATTTTCTTTTGCTGCAAGACAAGATGGGGAACAAAATTTGTGGAAAGAAATATAACAGTGAGAACATCTTCTTTTTACTCTTGTTTTCCTTTTTACTTAATAACTATATATCTTTGTACGTAGTTTTATTAATGATATAAAAATTTGCATTGCAGGGCTAGCACAATCAACCGCATCCAATACTGATCCTTTCTATAACTTTCTTTGGACGATTGAGGACTTGTCTGATTTTTTAAATAGCCCATATGTGAATAGATTTGAAGAATTCAGTGCCCTAAACTGCAAGTGGTATGCATGCATGTTTTTTTTTTTTTTTTTTTTGACAGATTGGCGGCAAGCACCTTTTTATTTTTTTTGCATTGTGCTTAAGAGGTTTCGAACCCGAGACCTCCCAAACACAAGCAAAGTATGCATGCATGTAGTTAGAAGACTTGCTGCATACTTTCTCAGATTTTTTGTCTCTCTCTTATATATATATATATATATATATATATATATATATATATATATATATATATATATATATATATGTTTGTGAAATTAATTTGAATATTATTATTTGGTTTGCATGCATATAACTAGGGATGTAAATGATACACTACTACTCACAAGCAAACTACTCGAGTTCGATTTGGGGAAAGCTTGAACTCGACTTGCTTAGGGTCGAGTCGAGCTCGAGTTCGAGTAGCTCGAGTAGTCGAGCGAGCCAAGTTCGAGCATCTTATTACTTGACTCGAGTGCTCGCGAGCTTAATCGAATAGTTGTATTTATGTATATATTTATTATATGTTAGTTTGTTTTATATATATAATTGAGTTCGAGTATAAAATTATCTATAATCAAATCAAGTTTATTAGCTTTTATCGAGCTTAATCGAGCGAGCTCGAGTAGCTCGAATTATGTATTAAGTCGAACTTAAGCTACATAAATAAAACTCGATCGAGTTCGAGCCGGATATCGAGCACCGAGTTTTCAACCGAGCTCGAGCTCAAGAGCTTGCTACTCGGCTCGAACTCGATCGATTACACCCCTACATATAACCTCGCGCATGTAGTGTCTATGTTTGTGTTTTATTTTTGCTAATCAATCTCAGTTTTTATAGGAAACTAGTATTTTTTCGAAACAAAAGTGTGGATGGAGGAGAAGATTATATTTCATTGGAACTTTACTTGAAAGAGGTCCCTTCACATCTAACTCACTTTCAATATAATGTGGTATGCCTCCTCTCGTTGTTAGATCAGAGAACCGGAAACACTCATTCAATTTCAGGTTTTCAATCTCATTGCTCGCTTATATATATATGCAGTAAACCTTTTTTTTTAACAGATTTAATTAAAATTATTATTATTATTATGATTCTTTTTTAGTTGACGATGAAGTCATGCCTGGAGGTTTTTGTGCCTTTCATAAATTCATTTCCTTGAGAGATTTTCACAATGAAATGAACGGTTATTTGGACAATAATAAGTGTGTCTTTGGGGTAAACATCTTCAAAGCATTACCGACTAAACTAGACATTTTACATCCAAACTTGCATCAAAAACCTGAGGATCTCATGGCCCAAGATCTTGACAACCTCCCAATATTTGCCCCTTTATTTGGGATTGCAATTCAGAGACCTGAGGATTTAAAAGTTATCAAAGCTGCCTCAGGAAGAAGGAGAGGTTATGTCTTCGTCCCAAGACCTGGTGGACCTGAAACACACACGTTCGTTATCACTAATTTTTCTGGCAATCATGAGTACCATTACCATATTCATGAGTTCACCTTGTGTGGTGCAAACTGGTTAGTACTAAAAGACAGTTTTTTTTTTTTTTCTGAACATATATATATATATATATATATATATATATATATATATATATATAAAAGAAAATAAATGGCTATTTTACTTATATAAAAAATCATATTAAAATATCTATGTTAATTTTGTCATTAGCATACAATGAGTGCTCTTGGAATTTATATTGATCTAATATTTTGTTGTATACCATAATTCAGGAGACTTGTAGTCCTCCCAGGTGGTGCAGATCATCAATTTAAAGCACTTACCTTGCAACTGGAGTTGCGTGACTTATTAGTACCAAGTATTATCCCAATGATGATGATAGATTATACCCTTTCAATTGTTGATCAAATACGGGGAAACGATTATGTGGTCTCTGGTAAGTAATTACTCATGTTCAAATAGGTATAAATATCAAAATTGTCTCTCTATTTTGTGATTTCCGCCCTTTTAGTCTCTCTAATATAAAATCTGTCTTTTTGGTCATCATATTTGCACATTTTCATCTTTTAGCTGTGAAATCTACCTTTTTAGGTCTCGTATTTGCACATTTTTATTCTTTTTGGTCCCAGGACCAAAAAGGCTGATCCTTCAATTAGAAGGACTAAAAGGATAAAAATGTGCAAATACAAATACCAAAAAGGCAGATTTTATATTAGAAGGACTACAAGGGCGGAAAATGCAAAATAGAAGGACCATTTTGATATTTTGACCGTTCAAATATATATATAGTTCATAATATATTAATATCCGTCTTATTTGGTTGAAAGGCAAAGTCTAATTATATCAAGATCTTTAATTTCTACTCTTTTCTTATAGTTAATTTTTGCATGACTTGAGATTTTTATAATTTCCATATAGTGATTGATTCCATGGTCTTCGCTCGCCAACCGTTTGGCTTCAAGGAGTTTATACCACTTGAGGATTTTCATGATGCGCACAATGGCTATATTGTTTCTGACACTTGCATGCTGAGAGTTCAAATCACCCACGTTGTGAAAGATGAAATTACATTGGACATGAACCAAATATAGCAGTTATATATATATATATATATATATATAGTTTGTGTTAGTTGTGATCAGTTTTTTTATTACAAAATTTATGTTACTAGCTAGATATGTAACAAAAAATTAAATTTATTCATTTATTCATCTAATTAGAATAATCGACAAGATGTTAAAATACAATAGTTTTTTTTTAAAAAAAAAAAAGTGGATAAATAAACCACATGTATTACTAAAACAAGATGCAGTAGTTTTTAATGCAATTCCAATTCAATGCTTGTCATTTATCTTCACCCTCTCCTTTCCTCTCAACTTACTCTTCTTTGACTCACTCTGTTTAATACTATTTCACCATGTTCTGCTGACTGTATTTAACTACCCCTCCACATTAGCCAACCAACTCTCCCTCTCATTTCCAATGTTATCCCTCTCCTAATTCAGAATTACAACAGTAGCTCAAATTCAGAATTTTCTATTTCACCATGTTCTGCTGACTGTATTTAACTTCCACTCCACATTGCCACCTCATTCAACAGACATCCACCTAAGCATAAATTTCTACAGACTGTATTTAACTACCCCTCCACATCAGCCAACCAACTCTCCCTCTCATTTCCTCTGTTATCCCTCTCCTAATTCAGAATTACTACAGTAACTCAAATTCAGAATTTTCTTCAATTTCTTCACAACAATTTAATTCTTCCGCTCAACAACTACTGAATTCTCAATTTCTTCATATCACACGTGTGCATTTTGCATTTGTAAACCCGAGAATCGAAATAATATCAAATTGATAATGAGACAATAAGAAGAGATATAGACCTTACCTTGGCTATGAGATCCATATATAATCTTGTCTCTTTTTTCTTACTGTAATCTCCAATTCACCACAAGATTATTGTGGATTGAGGGTTTTAGAGTTTAGGATTTGGAAATGGGAAAGTCAAAAGGCAGAACTGAAGAAACTGAAATCTCCAAGGCAGATTGATTTCTCAGTTGAACGTGAGCATAACAGTGGAAGATGCCTAGGAAATTCTAAAGAAAGTGCATGTGAAAGCATTCAGGGTCAGGCAGACTTGCTTTTTAGATTCGAAGAGGCCGAGTTTATGCTAAATGCTTTGCTGAAAGCTAATGAAGATTCAAAACAAGAGGAGACGAGCAAGTGAGCAGTTTAATTATGGCCTCTTATAAAGGATAGGAGAATTGATGATCTCCTCTTGGAAAGGAACAGGTGAGGTTTCATTCAAACTTCAAATTCCAAATATGAATGACTAAATCAAGAACTGGGTTCCACTTCAAACACGATCCCAAGATAAATATGGAAACTGATGACTGGGACCGGGTACTGGGCATCAACTGGAGAGACTCTGATCACATTCACCAACACTACAAACATAAAGAATATATTTGGCATGGACTTGATAATTATTCAACTAATTCAGCTAATGAAACAATGATTAATATTGCTTACCAGTTGGCTGGAAGAAATTAATCAAAGGAAAGTTGAAATGCTCACTTGTCAAGTGAAAGTTGAGAGGCTTCAACAGCGAGATCAACTCCTCACAGCGCAAAATGAGATGCTGAAGGTACTCTTGATTTGTTTTTAGTCTTTTAGTCATTTTGTTCAAGCAAGCTCTTTAATTGCATTGTCACTCTACAGTTACACAAAAAGAACCTGCATCGGAAGATTGCACAATTGGATGAAACAGTAAAGAAACTGGCCGGGCCTCAAAGTATAATCCGAGATCGAATACAAGAACCTATAAACACAAGAAGGGTAATAATATATTTTTATTATGCAAGTATTGTTCATCTGTATTTATGTTTCATTTACTGTTAGAGTGATCAGAAACTGTTACAACAGGCATCTGGTTTTATTAGAGTTGACAGTGATGAGCTGCGGCGGAGAAGTGCAACACCTTGTCGATCAAATGTTCGGCCCCAATTTGATCAACATTGATGTTGATCTTCAGATGTTATACACACAATTCCTGTAAAATAGCATGGTTGTAAATGAGGGTGTTTTTTTTGTTTTTTGGAATAATTAATGATTAAATTGAATGTATTTCAATATGATTATAACTATGCCACGCAAGATAATGTGCAATGGCGCATTTCAGGTTTCAATAGTCCAAAAAATTATTTTTTATTCTTTTTTTAAATGATTTACTAACATTTATTATCATCCTGTTCAATGAATTGTTCAATGAATTCTATAAAGTAAAAGAGGAAATTATACTAATATGAATAAAAAAATCATAATGATATTATGATATACATGGTAAAAATAATTATTATGACAAAAATAAATTAAAAATAACTTTAATCCTAAAAAGCATGCGCATTGTGCAATGCTAATGGACTTCACATCTAAAACCAATACCATATGCCAATCATAGTCAAACCTGTGGATTGAAAATAAAAATACATTAAGAAAAAGGATAAAATTAATATTACAAAGAGGATTAAAGCAAGAGATTTTCTGGAACGAACAGTAAACAGAAATGATCTCCAAGTTATACAAAGTGGGAAAAGACGGCAGAACACAGAGATAAACAAGTATGTGAGCAGAAGATTGAATGGAAATTTAATTATTTTAGCCACCTTCTAAAGTTGAGCATGCCCTAAGCAGCTAACACATACTGTCCAACAGTTTGCATGCATGGTATAAATCTCATTCTCAAACATGCTTTCTCAGAAAATGAAAAGAAATGCAGTAAATTTAGCTACTCTAAAGTTTATATCTATCAGAGTTCTATAGCTAATGTGGTACAAGAGAATAAATGCATAGCATAAATAATTCTAACACATTCTGGATTCAATGACACACAACACAACTGAAATCATAACAATCATAATCAAATTAAACCTTCATTGAATGTAACAAGAACTTATCCTATAGAATTCAGTATTCAGAACCAACTTCAGAATACTCTATTCGATGACAATTTCAAATGTTCATTTTCACAGAACATGGACGGAAATTTCATGAGTTCATCTCTACTTAAATTCTATAACTAATGCCGAAGACATTGATAACAAGAGAACACATGCATGGTATTAATCCTCATTTCAGCAAAGCACCACAGGTTACTATCAATCATGAACAAGAATAAAACTAAACCTTCATTCATAGTGTGGCAAGGATGTCTAAGGATGTCTTTGATAACAAGAGAACACATGCATGGTATTAATCCTCATTTCAGCAAAGCACCACAGGTTACTATCAATCATGAACAAGAATAAAACTAAACCTTCATTCATAGTGTGGCAAGGATGTCTAAGGATGTCTTTGATAACAAGAGAACACATGCATGGTATTAATCCTCATTTCAGCAAAGCACCCGAGATTACTATCAATCATGAACAAGAATAAAACTAAACCTTCATTCATAGTGTGGCAAGGATTCATCTTTGATCAAAGTCAAAACTTCTCCTTTTTCATTCATAGTGTGGCAAGGATTCATCTTTGATCAAAGTCAAAACTTCTCCTTTTTCATTCATAGTGTCGCAAGGATTCATCTTTGATCAAAATCAAACCTTCTCCTTTTCTTCATCATCTTCTTCATGATCATCTTCTTCTTCTTCTTCATGCTCCTCTTGCATTGGTTGCTCAGAATTTCTCTTAGCCAAAAGCTCCAAGTCCCTTTTCATGGCCTCCCTCTTCATCCTAATCTTCTCCAAATACTCCCTGTGCCCCTCATCCAACATCTCCACAAACCTTTTCTTGATCTCCAACAAAGGATCCCTATCCACAAGCTCCCCAAGCTCATCATACGCCTCCCGGAGCATCGCCGTCTTCACACCGCCCTTCAAGGAGACATAGAAGATCCCTGAATGCCTTGTGAACATATTCCCAAAGGCATTAGATAGCCTGAACTCCTCACAGAACTTCCCAATTATGGGCACCTGAATCCTCCGAAACACAGACAAAGACAACAGCTCATGCACCAATCCCACAGTCCTCTTCTCCATCTCCGGCGAGGCCTGGCTGAGCGCCGACGCATCGGAGTATGGCGAGATGTAAGGCAGCTCAAGCCAGTCCCTCACCCACTCCCTCATTTCCTTCCTCAGATAATACCCAGGTGGAAGCTTGACACTGAAATTGGGCCTCATTCTAATCCCAGTGAGCTTCGATTCCTCCTCAGCTTTCCTCTCAATCGCCGACATGGCGAACTCCTCGTTCCATGAAACAAGCTCCAGAAAGGACTGGCCTTCCCCTGGAGAGCCGACAAGCCGGAGGTACTGCGGGTACTTGGGGACGAGATTGCAGAGGAAATCATCAGGAAAACCGAAGTCTCTCTTGACATGAGAGAGCTTATCAGCGCTGATAACCCGATCCTTGGCCATCATCAAGAGTTTGCAGAGCTTGGAGATGATAAGAGGCTCGTGCTGAGCTTGGATCCGAGATTGGTGGGAGATGAAGTCGAGCAGGCGCGCCGAAGGGCGGAGGAACGGCACGGGCTCGGACTTGGGCTTGAGGAGATCCGGGTAGAGGTCCAAGAGAGAAGGGTAACGAGAGATGAAAGTTTTGACCTTGATGGGGAGCTTGAGGCGTTCGCGGCGCTTCTCGAGGTACCGGAGAGGCATGCGTTGGCCGGGCTCGTTGAGGAGCTCGCGGACGACGCGGAAGCACATGCGCCAGCGCTTGTCGCGCTCGATGGCGCCGTCGAGGCGCTGGTCCTTGCGCCATGCGACCTTGAGGCTGGAGATGGGAGCGGATTGGAGCAACAGCGAGCGCAAGGTGTTTGTTTTAATGCCCAACAAGAGATGGTGACCGTGGCGCAAAGGCATGGTCGAGTGTTGTGCCGCGAAACGCGCGCAAGGTGTTTGTGAAAATGCCTCGCGGGTTTTTTTTTCGTATATAACCCTGTAAAAATGGGTATTTTGCCTAGTTACACTCGTTTGTAAAATAATTGTTTTTTTTCCTTGGATTAAAGTGCAATTGGATAAACTTATGTAAAAACATAAAAATAAAATAAAAGATCAAATCTTTTTGGAACAACTCCAAATATTTCTCCGGAATTTAAGATCAGAACTTTTTTTCAAATTTTAAAATCATTTGAAAAAAACAAAATATAATCTCAAGTTAAAAAAAAACTGTCATTCCTTTTCTTTATTTTTTTCCTTTAATCTCTTTATACAAAATTGTTACTATAAAACTGTTACAATTCAATGTTCACACACACACTCATATAATATTTTACGTAAAATATTAAAAACTTTATATATATATATATATATATATATATATATATATATATATATATATATTAATAAAATGGATAAACTACTGATTCTTTGAAAAACAAAGTGAATAAATACTGAAATCGGGTCATCAGAAAAAACTCTCATTTTTATTGTGGTGATGTAGTCTCTTATTTTTCTATTTATTTTTATTTTTTTAATTTTTAATATGTTTTTAATATTTAATAGAATATCAAAAATACTCTTGACATTTGAAGAGACAGTTCTAAAGTTAATTTTGTAATTTTGATTTAATTTAAATTAAAAAGTAAAATTTTAAAAATCATGACATGTTAGAAATTCGATGAATTAAGAACTTTTAAGATTTGATAAATTTAATTATTCAGATATATACATAATATATAAATATATATTTGACTATGTAGAAAATCTAAACAATGAAAATTATCATTAACCAGATAAACCTAATCAAAATTAACAATTTATTAAAAATAAAATTTTTGATAGCAATATCCTTTCCCTCATTAAATTAGAGTAAATATAGAATTTTACCCATGCTCTTACATTTATCTTTATCTAGATTTTTTAAAGAAAAATATAATATATCTTATTAAAACGAAATAAAATTAATATCTTCTTTTACTTGCTAAACATAATCTAATTTTCCAATTTATAAAAACAAAAACAAAAAAAATCTCACTTTACATTCTTTATTTTTAGACCTAAACTGTTTGCTTTTTTGTTTCTAACTATTTCACATATTTGTAATAATTCTCAAATGAATTAATTAAAACAATTCAAATTTATTTTGCTCCTAAAAAAATTATTATAATAAAATATATCGAATTAAAGTCAATGATTTTAAATAAAAAAATTATTTTCAGTTGGCTAAAAATAATTCACTTTTACAATTTTAAAACTATTTCTCATTGTCCAAACATAATCCAATTTTCTATTTTTTTAAAATTATTAAATACTTTTGCAATCCTATTTTTATATTTTTTTTTTTACAACAAACACCCTAATTTTTTAGGACAAACATATACGAATGTGAATTAGTGGCTTATTAATCGAACAACTTATTAACTTGAGCAACATCTAACTTGGAAGATTTGCGAGAATCATACTAACTAAAAAAACCCTCCGCCATGCAATTTTCGAGGAGAGGGATATAACTCCTCCCACAAAGGAGTTACTACTTAAACAATACAGTGAGTAGTACTTGGTACCATAACAATGAATGTATGAATTTGACCTTTTCCACCATTCAATTTTTAAAGGGAAGAATATAACTCCTCTCACAGAATACTTAATACTTGAATAATACCTGGGTCTAGTCCAGAATAATGGATACATGCCCCTCCTGCAATTTGTTTTTAAATTTTCTTAGAAAAAATTGGGAATTCAAGACTTTTTTTTCAAAAAACATTATTGAAGATTTAACATTTATCTAAGCAGCTTATCCTCATTGCCCCAAATGAAAAAAATTAATTAAAAACATAAAATAATTAATTATTTTAATAAAAATAAAACTTATAATCAGATAACTTTTAATTCACAACTATATATATATATATATATATATATATATATATATATCCAATTTTTATAAACCTATTTCAAACGTGGTATTAATCCATACACAAAGTGATTAATGACATATACACACACACACATCAATTTATAGATAAATAATAAATAATAAATATATAATAAAAAATTTATAAAAAAACAAATCAAAGATAACAACAACCCTTCAAACCCTTTTTGAGATTTAAAAAACAGTTAATAAGAAAAATAAAAAATAAAAAACAAAGATAAGTATAAACATTCAAAATTCAAAACTTATCCGAAAAATAGAAAAAAAATATCAAATAATTCAAACAACCCTTTCCCTCTCTCTCTATCTATATATACTCTCTATACCATCACCTCTCTCTCTCAAACTCTCTCCCACTTCCTCCTTCTCCATCGCCGGCCATGGCTTCTCTCTTCAAATCCATCCTCCTCTTCATCATTGCCATGCTCGCGGTCTCCTCCGCCTTGGCGGCGAAGGTGTGCGATACAAAGAGCTTCAGTGCCCAGGGCTTGGACATGACCCAGTTCGCCTACTGTGATAAATCCTTGGGCTATAGAATCAGAGCGAAGAACCTCGTCGATACGATGACGATCGAGGAGAAAGTTAAGCAATTGGGGAACCAGGCTCCCGGAGTTCGTCGGCTTGGCATCCCGGCTTACAACTGGTGGTCAGAGATCCTTCATGGCGTCTCTGATGTCGGTGGGGGCTCTAATTTCAATGGCCCTGTTCCTGGAGCCACTAGTTTTCCCACCCCCATAACCACCACTGCCGCTTTCAATCAAGATCTCTGGCATAAGATTGGAAAAGTATGTTTTTTTTTTAAATCTTTGATCTTTTATTTGTTTTTGATATTTGTTTTGATGGGCTGATGGGTTGATGGGTTGATTCAATGCAGGCGGCGTCCACTGAAGCAAGAGCGATGAACAATTTAGGAGTTGCAGGATTGACGTTCTGGAGTCCTGTGATCAATGTGGTTAGAGATCCAAGGTGGGGAAGAACCCTAGAAACATCTGGTGAGGATCCTTTTGTTAATGGCGTATATGCTGTAAACTATGTTCGCGGTTTGCAAGATGTTGAAGGGTCGGAAAACGTGAAGGATCCGAATTCTAGAGATCTTAAGGTTGCAGCTTGTTGCAAGCATTATGCTGCTTATGATATTGATCAATGGGTCACATATGGTGGCGCTGTTTGGGATCGATTCCACTACAATTCTAATGTATGTATATACAGAGAAATCTAGAGATTTATGGCTTGTTTTTCTTGTGATTTTTATTGATGTGATGTTTTTTCTTTTGTGAAGGTTACTGAGCAAGATATGGCGGAGACTTTCCTTCGTCCTTTTGAGATGTGTGTGAAGGAGGGAGATGTTAGTAGTGTGATGTGTTCATACAACAGAGTGAATGGTATTCCAACTTGTGCTGATTCAAGGTTGCTTTCAGGAACAATCAGAGGAGACTGGAATCTCCATGGGTAAGCTTTGTGCTCAAACTAATTCTTTTTTAGTATCAAAAGATTGCCTTTTGTTTTTTTTTGGATTGTCTAACTTGATTAATTCCATAGTTATATTGTCTCGGATTGCGATTCAATTGAGGTTATGATGGATGCTCATAAATTCAATGACGATGCTCCGGAGGATGCAGTTGCTCAAGTTCTTCAAGCTGGTATTTTTACAGATATAGAACACAAGCTTGAAGTTTATCTCTCTTTTGGATTGAGAAGGAGTGATTTATTCAATTCTTCGTGTTTGTTTGCAGGTCTGGATATGGATTGCGGGTCTTTCTATCCGAACTATTTGCAATCAGCATTGGACAAGGGGTTGATTAAAGAGAGTGACATCGACAAGGCCTTGATTAACACCTATGTTGTGTTGATGAGGTTGGGATGGTTTGATGGTCATAAGCTTTTTGACTCACTGGGAGCCAAAGATGTTTGCTCAAAGGAGCATATTGATTTGGCCACAGATGCAGCAAGGCAAGGGATGGTTCTTTTGGCTAATGCTGTAAATGAAGCTAATCATCTCCCTCTTGATCCCAAGAAGCACAAGGAAATTGCTGTTGTTGGTCCTCACGGTGAGGCCACAGCGGCAATGCTTGGAAACTATGCAGGTAATATGTCAAAAGTTAACTCAGAGAACTCTCTGGTTTTTGTCAAGACTCATCATGTTTAATTATTGTTCAATCAGGTAAGCCATGTGGATTCGTTACACCCGTTGATGGTCTCAAGAAATATGGTGCCAATATTGTCTACGAAACTGGCTGCGGTGATGTGCACTGTCGGAATACCACTTTTATCTGGCCAGCAGTGAGAGCAGCCAGAAAAGCAGATGCTACAGTGATTATTACCGGATTGAATCTTGACATTGAGGCTGAAGGGAATGACAGGGTTGATCTTGAGCTCCCTGGTTACCAAAATCTGATGATCAGAATGGTTGCTGCTGAAGCCAAAGGACCCGTTATTCTTGTGATTCTCTCCGCAGGAGGTGTTAACATCGCAGAATTCACTGAGTCACCCAACATCTCTGCCATTCTCTGGGCTGGTTATCCTGGCCAGCAAGGTGGTCAAGCCATTGCTGATGTTATTTATGGAAAATATAATCCAGCAGGAAGGGTACCAGTCACATGGTTTGAAGGAGACTATGTATGGAAGCTACCGATGACTTCGATGCCATTGAGGCCTATTGACGAGCTCGGCTACCCTGGAAGAACTTACAAATTTTTCAATGGATCAACTATCTATCCCTTTGGCCATGGATTGAGTTACACAAACTTCAGCTACAAACTGATCTCTAATCAGAGATCCATCACCAAGAAGTTAGCAATCAACCAGCACTGCCAACAACTGCACTACAATTCTTCTGCATATATCCCTCCATGCCATTCAGCCTTGGCTGATGACCTCAAGTGTGATAAGGATGACATTACTATTCAGGTTGCTGTGACAAACACAGGCACTATGGATGGAGATGATGTCGTGATGCTCTACTCCAGTGCACCACATGGAATCATTGATGCTCCAATCAAGCAACTTGTTGGATTTCAGAGAGTGTTTGTGCCTGCTGGTAAAACTGTGAATGCAACTTTCAGCCTCAAGTCTTGCACTGCACTGAGCATCGTTACATCCTCTGCATACATTGTTGTTCCTTCCGGAGAGCATACCTTCTCTGTTGGCAGTGAGCCTGATCAGCCAAACTACCTCCACTTCCCGTTCCAAGTCTACATTAACTAGAATGAATCTTGTTTAGTTCTCGTTTTTTTTGTTTAGATAATTAATTGAGTCTCATTCAACTTTGGGTTGAATGTAGGTAGATAGCGCTAGAATAAGGTAGAATAATAGTTTTTTTTTTCCGTCTTATTTTTTGAACATGTGATTTGGATATTTTTTTTCTCTCTTCAATATAGTTTACTATTATTTGCTGTCATGTATTGCAAGACATTGTCATGGAATGACATTGGCAATGTTAACAATTTCAAGGGGTTTAAAATAAAAAGTTCATTTGTTTAAACTGTCTTTTGGTTCCATCTCCTGCTTAGTCTTTCTATACTATAAAGTGCTCTCATTTCTTTAATATCTTCTCACTTTCCCCATTTTGGTGTTGACCCAAGTCTTTACTCAGTGAGAAGAAGACTTTCAGATCTTGGATTGATTCCAAGAGTTTTTTCATAGGTATATGCTGATTGAGATTTCATTTTACCTGTTTGGATGTGCTTATGCTTTCATGAGTTTATATGCTTGCAGAAATCAATGGGAAATTCAAGGTCAAACTTAAAGAGATCTGCAGTACAGCCTGAGAAAAAGATGAAGGGTTTGTCTGAAACCTTTGTTTGCCATTGAATTTGTGTTTCATGATTTATCATAACCAGCAGTCGTTCTGTCTGCAGAGCCAAACAAATCACTTCAAACTCCTCCAAAAATTAGCAATTTTAATTTTGTTTGGAAAATTCAGAAGTTCTCTCTACTCCCTTCTGATAAGGGATTTAAATGTGAATCAGGAGATTTCTATGCATTTGATTCGTGGTGGTGTGTTTCTCTAATCCAACATTGAAGCATATATATATATAGACTATCGGTAGATGTTTTTCTAGTTGTTTATATGCTTTCATATGATGTTTAACACAGGAAGCTTCAATTAGTTAAAGAAGGGAACCAATATCTTGGACTGCATCTATGCATGCAATGTTCTCCATCATATTTCAAGTTTCTTGACTTCAATGTGAAATTTAAACTCTCAGTTCTTGATCAGATGGGTGAAAATCATTGGACTGTTGAAGGTAAACATACATTATTTTGCAGACGGTTTTTCCGTTGATCTTATATGTGATTTCTGCTTATTTCTTTTTTACTGCAGCAAACAATGCAGTTTTGTCGATTTGGAAAAAGTGGGGATTTTCCAAGTTCATAGAACTTGAAGAACTTTATGGAGTAGATAATTGCTATGTAATGGATGATACTTGTGTATTTGAATTAGAGATCTTTTCATTCACTCCGATTATGAAGAAGATTGAGACCCTTGCAGTACAAGTATATGAACCTCAGACGCACAAATGGATTATTCCCAACTTCTCGGAGCTCCCTAAAATGGGTCCTGTTACTGAAAGTTTCACAATGTTCGACTTTCTGTGGTGAGTAGAACTATGAAAACAGTATTTTGGTTTTCTGCAATTGATTAACTTTGCACTGTTTTACAGGAAACTTGAGCTCTACCCCAATGGTAGAAGTGAATCCCACAGGAATGTGTCTCTGAGTTTGTTCTATGAAAGTTCAAAGCCACATCCTTCTGCAGAGTTCACTCTATCAATAATCGATCAGATAAAAGGCGAGCATAAGAAGATGACTGGTAAATTATTTTGTACAATATAATGAAATGAAAATTTTGCTGATAGATTCTTTTTCATTATCATGACCAAGAAACTCCTTTATGCAGCATCTGCAGTTTTCAGACTTATGGGTCAAAACTGGGCGTTCCCGAACTTTTTAGCACTTAAAGACCTTCATGAACCGTCCAAAGGATACATTGTAAATGACACTTGTCAAGTGGAAGTCGAGATCAAGATTCTCGGATTTGTCGACTCTTAGATAAGCAGAAACAGTCTAAAATCTGATGGCATGCTATCTTTATTGCTTGTGATGTAATAAACCATGTTTCTTTGATTACTTAAACTCTGCCACTCTTGTGTTGAATAAATTGATCTGCATTCTCTTTAACATTTTGAAGTTTAGTTTTTTGCAACAATTGAAATTTCACATTTAGTAATTGTCTTTGTACAAACAACAGAATTGTCATCATATATTTGAAAACTCAGGATGGTACAATCAAAAGTTTGCATCTAGACATTTGAGAAACTCTGTTGCAATTAAACTTAAAAAAAATCCTACCTAAACAAAACAATAGACTACAACATCAAGCTGCTACGAGTTCAGGTGTGATTAGTTTTTGCTGTCCCTGTTCCAAGTCGAAGATTTTGTCATTCATTCCTTCCTTTTGATATGCATCTAATAGGATTGAATAAGTCATAGAATCCGGTATGAAATGCCTGTCCTTCATGCGCCTAAACACTCTTTCCATCTCCATTAGATCTCCCGCCTTGGCACAAGCAGAGATGACGGCATTGTAGAAGGATACATTAGCAGGTACTTCCAATCTCTCAGCCAGCTGAATGCTGCTAACCACCTTATGATAAAGCCCTGCATTACTGTCTCTAATCAGAGATCCATCACCAAGAAGTTAGCAATCAACCAGCACTGCCAACAACTGCACTACAATTCTTCTGCATATATCCCTCCTTGCCATTCAGCCTTGGCTGATGACCTCAAGTGTGATAAGGATGACATTACTATTCAGGTTGCTGTGACAAACACAGGCACTATGGATGGAGATGATGTCGTGATGCTCTACTCCAGTGCACCACATGGAATCATTGATGCTGCAATCAAGCAACTAGTTGGATTTCAGAGAGTGTTTGTGCCTGCTGGTAAAACTGTGAATGCGACTTTCGGCCTCAAGTCTTGCACTGTACTGAGCATCGTTACATCCTCTGCATACATTGTTGTTCCTTCCGGCGAGCACACCTTCTCTGTTGGCAGTGAGCCTGATCAGCCAAACTACCTCCACTTCCCTTTCCAAGTCTACATTAACTAGAATGAATCTTGTTTAGTTCTCGTTTTTTTTGTTTAGATAATTAATTGAGTCTCATTCAACTTTGGGTTGAATGTAGGTAGATAATGTTAGAATAAGTTAGAATAATAGTTTTTTTTTAAGTGGATAATCCACATTCATTGAAAAAGAAAATGTATAAATAGCAGATACAACAACTGAGCCAGGGCTCCAGTCCACCATGAGCAGTGGGGACCGACAAAAGAAACAAGCAAAGACAACAAAAAGGAGAATGCAACCCTAAGGACAGAGCTGTCCTTTAGGGGAGAGACATCGAAGCACCAAACGCTAGATCTCGTCCAGGGGTGGGGGCTGCAAGGGCGGGGCATTCTGCTCCGATTCCCTGGATGAGAGAAATTTCAAACTCCTCTTAATCTTGTACATTGGATCATCAATTTTTGCCTTCTTCGGTTCTAGAGCTGTTGTATCAAAAGCTTAACAAACGTTCAACCTTCATAATGATAGATACAGATGGAAGACAAGTGGAATTAAATATGCGTGCATTTCTTTCAATCCATATGTTCCAAGTAATAGCTTGCACCAACATATCCCAGACAGGGATTAAGGGTTTGGGGACCCTACCCCTCCAAGACCCCTAGAGGTCCTTGAGGGTTCTCGGGAGCTGGCCCACACCTACGAGCTAATTAAAAAAAGGCCCAGATGTGCGAGGTGAAAGGGCGGTTAAGAAGGAGATGATCATTAGTCTCCAGTGCAGCATGGCATAAGACACAAGTGGCTGTCTGGATGCAGTTGCATCTACGCATAGCCAGGTTGTCTAGCGTCAAAATTTTGTTATTTCAAGCCAACCAGTTGAAAAAGTTAATCTTTTTAGGGCAAGCCCCTTTTAGAATGATTGGTGTTCTATGACATCCAAGACCACCATCATTAAGGAAAGTGTAAAAAGATTTCACTGAGAATCGTCGATTGGCAGTGAGCAGCCAAATTTTTTCATCTTTGCCCGGGGAGAGGTGAGCCAAGGTCTCAATAATGAGATTGTTCTAGGTAAGGAAATCACTCCAGTGAGTCGTAGGAGATCTACTCACAAAGTTTTTGACCGTTTCCGCTTTACACTGGACCGAATGATATTGGTTAGGCTAGATTTGAGCTGGGGCACATCCCTCGACCCAATTCTCCAACCAGAAAAAGGCGGATGCTCCATCACAGATAATGGAGGCTAAGTTTTTTCTGAAGGCAGGAAAGGAGTGCTGGATGCCATTCCAGAAAAAGAAGCACCTTCCTTCTTATTTTCCAAATATGTGATTTGGATATATATATATATATAGCTTACTATTATTTGCTATCATGCGTTGCTAGACATTGTCATGGAATGAGCATGGGCAATATTAACAATTTCAAGGGGTTTAAAATAAAAAGTTCATTTGTTTAAACTGTCTTTTGGCTCCTCTTCTGCTCAGACTTTCTATACTATAAAGTGCTCTCATTTCTTTAATATCTTCTCTCTTCCCTATTTTGGTGTTGACCCAAGTCTGTACTCAGTGAGAAGAAGACTTGCAGATCTTGGATTGATTCCAGGAGTTCTTTCATAGGTAAATGTTGATTGAGATTTTATTTTACCTGTTTGGATGTGCTTATGCTTTCATGAGTTTATATGCTTGCAGAAATCAATGGGAAATTCAAAGTCAATCTTAAAGAGATCTGCAGCAAAGCCTGAGATGAAGAAGAAGGGTTTGTCTGAAACCTTTGTTTGCCATTGAATTTGGGTTTCATGATTTATCATAACCAGCAGTCGTTCTGTCTGCAGAGCCAAACAAATCACTTCAAACTCCTCCAAAAATTCGCAATTTTAATTTTGTTTGGAAAATTCAGAAGTTCTCTCAACTCCCTTCTCATGAGGGATTTAAATGTGAATCAGGAGATTTCTATGCATTTGATTCGTGGTGGTGTGTTTCTCTAATCCAACATTGAAGCGCGTGCACACACACACATATAGATTACAGGTAGATGTTTTTCTAATTGTTTATATGGCTTTCATTTGATGTTTAACACAGGAGGCTGCAATTAGTTAAAGAAGGAAAAAAGTACATTGGACTGCATCTATGCATGCAATGTGCTCCATCACATTTTAGGTTTTTTGACTTCAGTGTGAAATTTAAACTCTCAGTTCTTAATCAGATGGGTGAAAATCATTGGACTGTTGAAGGTAAACATACTTTATTTTGCAGATGGTTTTTCCGTTGATCTTATATGTGATTTCTGCTTATTTCTTTTTTACTGCAGCAAACAATGCAGTTTTGTCAGCCTCGAAAAAGTGGGGATTTTCCAAGTTCATAGAACTTGAAGAACTTTATGGAGTAGATAATTGCTATGTAATGGACGATACTTGTGTATTTGAATTAGAGATCTTTTCATTCACTCCGATTATGAAGAGGATTGAGAGCCTTGCAGTACAAGTATATGAACCTCAGACGCACAAATGGATTATTCCCAACTTCTCGGAGCTCCCTAAAATGGGTCCTGTTATTGAAAGTTTTACAATGTTCAACATTCTGTGGTGAGTAGAACTATGAAATCAGTATTTTGGTTTCTGCAATTAATTAACTTTGCATTGTTTTACAGGAAACTTGTGCTCTACCCCAATGGCAGAAAGTGAATCCCACAGGAATGTGTCTCTGAGTTTGGTCTATGAAAGTTCAAAGCCACATCCTTCTGCAGAGTTCACTCTATCAATAATCAATCAGATAAAAGGCGAGCATAAGAAGATGACTGGTAAATTATTGTGTACAATATGATTAAATGTAAATTTTTCTTCTTACTTGATAGATTCTTTTTCATTATCATGACCAAGAAACTCCTCCCTATGCAGCATCTGCTGTTTTCGGACTTGTGGGTCAAAACTGGGCGTTCCCGAACTTTTTAGCACTTAAAGACCTTCATGAACCGTCCAAAGGATACATTGTAAATGACATTTGTCAAGTGGAAGTCGAGATCAAGATTCTCGGATTTGTCAACTCTTAAATAAGCAGAAACAGTCTAAAATCTGATGGCATGCTATCTTTATTGTTTGTGTTGTAATAAACCATGTTTCTTTGATTACTTAAACTCTGCCACTCTTGTTTTGAATAAATTGATCTGCATTCTCTTTTAACATTTCAAAGTTGAGTAGTTTCTTGCAACAATTGAAATTTCACATTTGGTAATTGTCTTTGTACAAACAACATAATTGTCATCATATATATGAAAACTCAGAATTGTACAATCAAAAGTTTGCATCTAGACATTTGAGCAGCTCCGTGACAATTAAACTTAAAAAAAATCCTACCTAAACAAAACAATAGACTAAAACATCAAGCTGCTACGAGTTCAGGTGTGATTAGTTTTTGCTGCTCCTGTTCCAAGTCGAAGATTTTGTCATTCATTCCTTCCTTTTGATATGCATCTACTAGGATTGAATAAGTCATAGAATCCGGTATGAAATGCCTGTCCTTCATGCGCCTAAACACTCTTTCCATCTCCATTAGATCCCCCGCCTTGGCACAAGCAGAGATGACGGCATTGTAGAAGGATACATTAGCAGGTACTTCCAATCTCTCAGCCAGCTGAATGCTGCTAACCACCTTATGAAAGAGCCCTGCATTACTGTATCCATTTATCAGGCAGCAGAATGTCTTTGTATCCGCCTTCATCCCTTCCGCGCGCATCTGATTAAAAGCCAATTCCACGTTCCTTGCATCCCCCACATCTGCAAATGCTTCAATCACATTATTGTAAGTTGAAGTGGTCCATGGAAATTGCAACCTTCGCATGTACTCTAGCACAGAGGTCATTTTGTTATACATCCGTTTCTTTCCATAAGCACCAATCAAGATGTTAAAAGTTCGCGATTCTGGTTCAATCCCAAAGCTACGGAATTTTTCATACCATTTCTCCATCACATCAACCTGGCCCTGGTTTCCGAAGAGCCCAAGTATGATGTTCATAGTCCAAACATCTGGTTTACAATCTTTACTCTCGATCATCCCGCTTAACACTTTCTCCATTTCATCAAACTTGCCGGCCCTCCCGTATCCACCCAAGACAATGTTCTGTGTGACAGTGTTCGGAGTTACCATCCTTTCGGCCATTTCTTGATACAAGGTATCAACCAATTCAAATCGAGACGCTTCCACACAAGCCTTCAGGAGAGTGCTGTATGTAAATACATCAGGTTGGCAAAGGGGTAAGGCCTTCATCTTGCCGAGAACTATGAATGCTTCATCAAGAAGTTTGCATCGGCAGTAAGCTAAAAGCAATGCTGTATATAACTCCGAAGTCGGCTCTATTCCCTCTTCCACCATACAATCAAAGAGAGTTTGAGCACGGTGAGCCTGACCAGATTTCCCGAGAAGCACAAGTAGTTTCATGTATGTTCCTGCTTTTGGATAATAGAATGGTTGTTCTCTAAGATTCTCAAATACCTACAAATAAACCCAAAGATAATGAAAATGCACTTCCTTTCAATTGAAATGTTGCATATTAACATTCAAAGATGATGAAATACAGTTACTCTCCATAGAATTTATCATATAAACATTCAAAGAAGACAAAATGCACTTCAGTTTCGCAGAATTCTTCATTTTAACATTCAAAGATGAAGAAATGCAGTACTTTTTCAATAGAATTTTCATAATTAACACTCAATGATGATAAAAGAGAGATCAATGTTTAATTCAATGCATATGAACATGATTTCTAGGGTTTAGTTCATATTTGAGACTTTAAAAAAGACACCTTTTTTTTATTTCAAGAGAAAAAAAAGAGGAAAAGGTAAAGAGAAACCTCTAGCGCTGCCTCCCACTGCCGCTTCTGGATCTTATCAACTAGGGTTTCAGTGACGGTGCTAACCCAAGCCTTGGCTGCATTGCGATCGTCAAGCTTCTTCTTCAAGTTCTTAATGGGAGGTCTTGGGGATCCGAGAATAGACTCATCCGTCACCCCCGGGAACTCCCCCTCCTTCCAGTGCCGCTTCTTTGGCGCCGGAGAAAACACTTCCTTCTTCGCCGGAGAAAATTGTTTCTTCGTCTTTGGAGAAGAGTGTCTCTCCGGTGCCGGAGAATACGGCTTCTTCGGCGCTCCAGCGGGACCCCTGGGCCTTGTGCGCGGCGCCACAGGGAAGCGCGGAGAAGCCCTAGATGAGCTGACGGGCTTCAGGATAGAAGGAGACGAAGAGAAGAAGGATAGAGAGCTCGAAGCGGCGGCCATGGATTCCGATGACGAGGAGGCTTCCGAGCTGTGTTAGAATATCTCCAAGAGGCTATTTTGAGCCGTTCACTGTATCTAGAGATTTGATCATCAACATCGGTTTGCGTGAATCGTAAAGCGTGACGTGGATGCTCGTTTTGTTTTTTTGGTTGACTTGAACCGCGATGGAAGAAAAGCCACCCATTTTCAATTGAACCCAATTATTCTAAATTAACCCCTTGTAAAAATTATAATTTCTTATTTATTTTCATTTAAATTAGGCAATTACTTTATCCAAATATATATATATATATATATATATATATATATATATATATTACTAACACCTTCTGAAAGTACCAGATGCAAAAAATCAAACCGGAGGATTTAATCTCTAATGTAAAGGAATTTTCAAGGTTTTTTGGTAAATTTTCAAAATATATCGTTAAAAAAGTTAATTAAATATTGTTAAGCATTATAAGTTTTAAAATCCTCTCAACCATTTTCCTACTTTAATAATTTTTGCTAAACAAAAATATCCATATTGTGACAATTTTACCGACAAGACCACTAATAAAAAATAAATAAATAAAACACAAATTTACTGTAAAATAAAATAAAATAAATATAGAAAGCAAAAAAACAAAAAACAAATCTGATCACGAATGTGACGCTCAGCTAAAAACAAAACAAAAAAAACAAGCACTGCCCAAAAAGTAGTGGAACATCCAGGATAAGTAGTGCAGTGCCACATTCAGCACAATTTCTAGCATTTACATGATTCTTCTTTTCTCCTGTGTGATTTTTAATTTTTAATCCATTTTATTATATCAACTACAAGATAAGATTGGAAAAAAAAACAAAGAAAGAAAATATTTGAAGTGGTTGAATTAGACTATACTATGGAATTATTATGGCAAAAACTCTACCATAGAGTTCTTAGGATCCGTCTTTGCGAATACTGGTGAGGTTCAAAAGTCCGAGGAGGTTCAGGATTTGGGTATAGATTAGAGTTCTTTTGGGGGCTTGGAAGAAACCCTACTTCCTCGTCTTGTTTCTGTGTTTTATTTTTTTGGTTTTCTTTTGATGTTGTATCACATCTAGTAGTTTGTTGTTCTTTTTTTTTTTTCATCCATTGTTGTTTCATGAAGGTTTTTTATACTATTCTCATTCTAATGAAAGTGGTTCGTCCATTTAAAAAAAAAAACTAAAAATAGTGATCAAAATAATGTTTAATAAAATTAGAATAAAACGCAACATCAAGAACGGTTTATTGGTTATGTGATGTTCTTAAACCCATTTATTGTTATTGTAATCATGAAGTTGCAATTTAAGATCATTCCTTTAGCCATTCTATTCGAATACACAGCAATCTGTATGCGCAATAAAGTTATAAATCTCAGTACAAAAGATGTGTTTTTATAATGAATAACTTTTTAATTAAGTGTAGAATATAATTAATTAATTAATTAATTAATTAATTAAAAACTCTGATGTTGCCTAGTACTCATTTATATTAAATACATAAAGTAACTAAGATTTTAAAAATCACTAATTTCAGAAAAAAAAAATAGATATTTTTTTTTCAAGAGATATATGATAATGAAAATAAATAAATAAAAAGGTAGTGCAAAGTATAATTAAGTGACTACAAAGGGTACCTTCCAATCTCTATCATTAATCGGAAAGAAATGAAAATTTCCAACTTTGTCCTCGTGGCACGTGGTCATATCCTACGGACAGGTGACGATAACCTCCTCATCGTTCTAGTTCAGAAATCCCATTTGCACACGGGACTCACTAACGGGTCGGATTTAGAATAACCCGGATGCCCGAACCCATTAAGTGTTAGCAAAATTTTGGGGTTAATTTTTCAAGAAATCACCAAACTTTGACTTATTATCACTTTGGTCATCCAACTTCAAAACGTATAAAAGTGGTCATTCAAATTCTAATTCATATCACTGGGCAGTCACCCGTGGCTTTCCAGCCCAAATTAGTCTACGTGACCGCCGAAAAAACTGAGGTTTGGTGGCCACGTAGACTAATTTGGGCTGAAAAACCACGGGTAGCTGTGGTACCTCAGTTTTTTCGGTGGTCACTTAGACTAATTTGAGCTGGAAAAGCCACGGGTGACTGCCCGGTGATATGAATTAGAATTTAAATGATCACTTTGATACGTTTTGAAGTTGGATGATCGAAGTGATAATAAGTCAAAGTTGGTGACTTCATGAAAAATTATTAAATTAACCCCAAAATTTTGACTGGTTTGATTTCTTATCGGGTTATCGGGTTATCAGGTTTTAATGGGATCCGAGAAAATTCGGTAACCTCACCGCTGTCGGTTCAGGTAAACGGGAAGCGATTAGAAGGAAAGGAATTTCCAGCTAAGCCCAGCTCGGGAGGGTTAAACTCACCGCCCTTCTTAACCGACGCAGCGTTTGCTATCGTGCGCTACCATTCAGGCTTTTAGATCGCGTCGTCTTTGAGCTTTTGCTCTTAGTCTCGTCTCGCTGTCACGCTCTGGTTCGCTTTGAATTCCACGACGGAGTGGAAGGTGAGATCTCTAATGAGTCCTTTTTTGATTTTTGTAAGCTCCTTGATGTTTTCTTTCTGTCGATTGATCTCGAAAAATCCTACCTTTTGGTACTTGTTTCAGTTTCAACTGTGAGGAATCTATTGTCTGGGGATTATCAATGTTTTTTTTTTTTATTATTGTATTATGTTTTGATTTGAGATTTCAGTGCTTATTTGTTACAATTTATTCGATTTTTAGTCATAAAGTTGATGCCTTGAATTCCAATTGATGTCGATGCCTTGGTTAGGTCTTGCCAGTGAAATGAGTTCTCACTGTAATTTGCTTAACCTTTGTTGTTTAGAGTTGTGGAATTGTTTGGATGGTTAAAGTTGATATTTTGGCCATACTCTGTGGGAATACAGTCAAATTCATGCAGTTGTTCCTGGAAAATGTGATGTTGGTGTGATTATTAATCAGAGAGAATACTCTCGGTTTTGGTTTTGTTGATGATCTGTTAAAAATGCATACAGAATCATGGTGAATAAGTAAAGAGTGCTTGAAGGAAGGTAATCCTTGTGTTCATTTGTTCGACGATCTTAAGCTTACAATGGTTTATGTTAAAAATGTGGCATCAAAGTGGCAGCATAGGATTCATTTCGTTGGATGCTGAATGCTTGTTTTGTTATGTTTTTCTTCCTGATGTGCTATTGATCATATGTGTCAATTCTGTGGAAGTAAATATTGGCTAATAATGGTTTTTTTTAATAATGGTACACAAATTCTTTCTTATTTTTTTGAGATAAGGAGCCTCTTTGTTGCAGGATTTTATTGAGGCAATAGAATCATGGGATGCTTTTCTTGCTGTGAGGAAGATATTCATGGAGCGGCTGACAATGGAGCTCCTTATAAGTCGAACCATTCAGCAGGTGATGTGTTGTACAACAGTTGACATAAAGAATCTATGCATCCAGCATGTTTAGGAACTAGAATTTAAGATCCTTGAATTCTATCAATTGACTATGAAATATCTTGTCCTGAATGGTGATTGGTTACTCATCCTTATGGTAAATACAGTACTTGATCTCGTATACTCTGTCCGGCTGTCCTGCCAGTGGGCTCTATATTTGCAAACGTTCCCATGTGTTTGTGTGGTCCTTTCTGTCTATTGTGCACCATGTTTTGATTCTTTTAGATAATTTATCAGCATAGCTTTCCTGATATTTTTCTAAAATTTTTCATGCAGGTAATGATGGTTTCTACCGTGCTTCAGATCCTACTCCAAAAGGTGCACAAGTTGTAAAAGTTCAGCCGATTGCTGTCCCCGCTGTTTCTGTAGATGAACTGAAGGAAATAACAGACAATTTTGGGAACCAGGCATTGATTGGTGAGGGTTCATATGGTAGAGTATATTATGGTGTCCTTAAAAATGGGAGAGCAGCAGCCATAAAAAAGTTAGACACCAGTAAGCAACCAGATCAGGAATTACTGGCACAGGTTTGCAGAATTGCAAATATAGTATTTTTAGATAATTTCAATTTTCACCTCATTCCTGATAGATGGCCTTAACAGGTGTCTATGGTTTCGAGGTTGAAACATGACAATTTTGTTGAGTTGCTTGGATATTGTGTTGATGGAGGTCTTCGAGTCCTTGCTTATGAGTTTGCAACTATGGGCTCTCTTCATGACGTTCTTCACGGTGCGCTCTAGCATTTTATAAAAATATTGAACAATCCTATGCCTTCTTTTGGTCCTACTTGTTTATGAAAACTTATTAATGCGCATTGCAACCAGGACGGAAAGGTGTTAAAGGCGCGGAGCCTGGTCCTGTTCTGTCATGGGCACAGAGAGTGAAGATTGCTGTTGGTGCAGCGAAAGGTCTTGAATATTTGCATGAGAAAGCACAACCGCATGTTATTCACCGAGACATCAAGTCAAGCAATGTTCTACTATTTGATGATGATGTTGCGAAGATTGCTGATTTTGATCTTTCAAATCAAGCTCCTGATGCAGCAGCACGTCTTCATTCCACTCGAGTTCTTGGAACATTTGGTTATCATGCTCCAGAGTAAGTCCGGTTCCCCCAATATTCTCAAGCAAAAGTTTAAACATGCCTTTATTCTTATTGGGAACTCTGGTCCGTTGTTTTTGGAAGGTATGCAATGACCGGACAGCTTAGTTCAAAGAGTGATGTCTATAGTTTTGGTGTGGTGCTTCTGGAACTCTTGACTGGTCGGAAGCCTGTGGATCATACATTGCCACGAGGGCAGCAAAGTCTTGTTACATGGGTAAATGTTTTTCTTTTAATACTATTTGATTTCATTATTACCCATTTATATTATTTCGAATATTGCAATGAGAAATAACCAAATTCGTTTAATCGGCAGGCAACACCAAGATTGAGCGAAGACAAGGTAAAGCAATGTGTTGATACAAGGCTAAATGGAGAGTATCCTCCTAAAGCTGTTGCAAAGGTATACTATAATTTTGTTTGAAGCATGATTTGCTAACCACTTACTGTTGTACTGATTTTCACATGCATTCCTGATTGAATTTGTGATGAAGTATTTGATGTAAATTTTTTATTGTCTAATTGCTTATATTTTCATCACATTATTATGCAGCTGGCTGCTGTAGCTGCATTGTGTGTGCAGTATGAAGCTGATTTTAGACCGAACATGAGTATCGTCGTTAAAGCTCTTCAACCGCTCTTGCACGCACGCTCGGGCCATCCTGGTGAAGCCGCATGATATCGATCTTAAAGCATCTCTTCCACAATTGCTTTTTATTTTTTCGCCAAGTTTGCATAATACCGGTGTGTGAAGATATATATATTTTTTCTTCCCTTTTTTCGATCATGCTGTAGATTTCATGCCTACTTAATAGAAACGCTAAAAGAATTTAAGCGTATTGTATTTGGGTTCCTTTAATTCATTATAAATAAGTTATGTCGGTGCCGTATTTTTTCTGAGTTGATTCATCAAATTTTTGTTGATTCATGTTGCAAGTGTTTAACCATAAATTCTCGAAATTTTTGTATTGGTATCATAGACAATGCATAATTTACAGAAGTCAAAGTCGTTTCAACCAAATCCAATCAAATGCATTGCTTCCATTCATATGATCAATTTAAGAAGCGTCTTCAAGTCTAAATACATTGTAATAATACAACCACAAACATAAGACATATACCTCTCAAGAAAATGAAATAAACATCAAACTCTCCAAAGCTGTAATCTGTACACAAGAATATATAAGTGAAAGCCATACTTACACAAACAATCCTCTCCCTTGACTAGAAAAAATAAGAACACTTCCAAACTGACAGACGAATAATACTATATTCGATCGATTTCATCTGGTCGTTGTCCTAGTTTAGCCAAAAGCTTTATGAGTCAAAGTACTGAAGGCACACTGCTTCCATATAATGTGCAAAATTAGACCTGAATTTTCTTCTGAAGATCATCTGTTTCTTGTTCCACTTGACTTGGAATCAGGGGTTGTCACTCTTGTCGGTGTCAGAATTTTCTCTTTGAGAATCAATTTCTGTGCTCCCGCCACGATTCCTTCGATTCCTCCGGTCCTGCAAAATTTATGATATTCAGCTATCGCTCTATGATGGATTTTATCATCTGCAGAGCTTTGGAAAGAGACAAACTGTCCCAATTGAACTCGCAACAAAAAAATTTCAAGAACGACACAACTGATGTATGAGACTCATCAACTGTAAGTTCTCGTATTAAGTTCTATATTGCATAACTTACAATCAAAAGAAGTGTTATAAGTTGAGATTTACTAACCTCGCGGGGTATTGGATCTTCTGATTCCAACATCAGAACAACTTGACCCATCTTCGGTCGTTTCTCTGAATCAGGGTCAACACATCTCAAGGCAGTTAAAAGAGCTCGTTTGAGGGCTCTTGTTGATGGTTTGATCTCTATACTTGGGTCTACCACTTCCTCTGAGCGCCTATTGCTAACCATCATTTTGAGCCAGTCAACAAGATTTACCTGTAATCGCCATGGAAGTATGGTATTAGAAAATTGCAAGTCCAAAAGAATAGGACAGTTGAAACATACATCTACAGGTAAATGTGGATGTGTGCCTGTGTTACAGTGTTAGCTCTGAACTTAATAAATTGAATCACTTCAGACCCTTGAATTAAATAAATGCAGCATTATATGGGGTGAACTGCCTTGAATACCCAACTCAATTGTGTTTAGATATAGTAAATAAGAACTAGATGAAAATACTGAAAGAATTGGAACTAATCTTCTCCATTTATTTATTTATTTTATCAGTACCTCATGTGCAGGGCGGCCATAATCAACAGGATCTCTACCAGTAATTGCCTCCAAGAGAACAACCCCAAAACTGTATATGTCACTCTTTTCATTTAAAAGTCCAGTATTTGCATACTCAGGTGCGACATACCTACATAAGAAATTGGATGTACATAATCAGATGGAATAATTGAAACAAACTGCATTAAGGATCATTACCATTTGAAAAGACCTACCCAAATGTTCCCATAACTCTTGTCGTGATGTGGCTTTTCCCAGCACCCAAAAGCTTCGCCAAACCAAAGTCAGAGACTTTTGCATTGAGATCATTATCAATCAATATGTTGCTGGACTTAATATCTCGATGGACCACTTTTGGCTCGATAGCCTCGTGTAAATAGGCAAGGCTGTCAAGCATAATAATTCCACATTAGAACCGAATCTAACATTGAATTTGTTGTAAATATAATAAATTTACAATATGCATGCAAATAAGTGATAAAAAATAGACTTTCCAATGCAACTACCATTACATAGAAGAGAAGCATTATACCAAAACTCACAACAGAGTAGGCACTCAATCAACAAACACTACATTTGAAATATCTACCATCTGAGTATTCTAGAGCATTTCAGATTGTTTCACTTCAAGCTCAAGGGTTGGTAGTTATTACAATTATATTGTTTTGTCCTTTCAAAGCAAAAAATACAAAGAATAGTCACTTATTTTTCAGGATAAATTTTACTTACGCCTTAGCTGTGCCAAGGAGAATCTTCATTCGAGCCTCCCAGGTGAGAGTACCCTTCTGGCGCATTGCTCCATGAAGCCACTGTTCCAGGTTTCCATTGTTGACGTACTCATACACTAACATCCTGTTTAGTCACACGCAGAGAGTGGAAACCTTTAGAATTATTGACCCATGCCATTAATTTCAAATGAAAAATGCGGTCATAAAAGTTGGAAGAAAGTCGTTAATCAAATAAAACAAAAGGTTATAAATTGTCACACATCTATTCTAGATTAACTACGACTAACATATAATCAATTTAAAGAAATAGAATAGCAACATAAACGAAATGGCAACGCAGGAGGTAAAGAGAAAGCAGACTACACCTGTGAGTGCCCTCAACACAGTACCCTAAAAGCCGAACTAAGTTCTTGTGGCGAACAAGCCCAATTGCATCAACTTCAACTCTAAACTCCTTCTCTGCTTGACCCCTGAAAGAATGAGATGCAAAAAGATAAAGAAATCTCTATGAGATACTGGCCAAAGAGTTACCCGAGGGACGCCAAAGCTTACAGATTGTTAAGGAGCCTCTTGACAGCCACTGGGCTTCCATTTATCAGACGGCCATGATACACAACACCATAACCACCCTCCCCGAGAATATTTTCCCTTGAAAAACAATTGGTTGCAATCTCCAAGTCTCGCAATGTAAACCAATGGCCCCAACCAAGATGAGAGAACTCAGGGAGTCCAGTCAAAGGTGAAGGAGCTGTTGTGCGGTATGATGAAGAAGCAGGCCTGTTTACAGCAACTATCCCAGAATTCCCATCTTCACCCGATAGTGAACCACCTTCTTTTTCAGTGTGGTGAAAAGAGCCTGAAAGACTGTTACTATCAGCAGGTCTTGATTTTCCCAGACCCAAATGGACCATGACCTTATCAGAATCATTCTCCCTGGCCTTGTCATGAATTGTGAGAAGAATACCATCACTTGCGACAAAATCATTTACTGCAACTTGCTCCACCCTTACTTCTCTGATTTCCTTTGACACTGCTGGAATTTGAGTCACAGGAAGCCTGTTTGGAGCTCTTCTCCTCCGGCGGCTCTGAGCATTAATGCAAATTACTAGTACAGGAAGAATGCAAATCAACAAGATCATAACAGTTATTGAGATTACGACCCATAGCTGAAGACCAAACAAATCAGTTTTCTCAGACAAATGTTGCTTGAGTGAACTCCCAGATGATGACATATTCCAGATACCAAAATTCCTGAGGAAGAATAACAAGAACTTCACTCATCAGACCTTTAAGGCAACTAGCTTGTGTTGCATAAATACATACATCACAGAGTATCCGCACTACACAACAAAAAATAAGCTCGTTCCAATGGGGAGAAAAACTTTTTTTTCTGATAGATAGAGTGAAGGAATTTAGATACATCAATGCAGATGGCATGATAAACTTGTCCTCCAATTCCATAAATGATTCGAAGGTTATAGTCAAGAGAGAGGAAAAAGGCAAATTTTTTTTGTTTTTTAATAAGGTGGATGTACTTCCAAAGCGACATTTCCAGCAGACAAAAGAAGTTTGAGCTAAGATAAATGTACTTCCCAACTATAAAAAAGCTTATATCCATCAAATGATAAAGCCTTTCAACTTTCACTTCTCGCCAATGACAAAGAAATCAATCAACACTAATGCCTGGATATGGAAAATTTACAAAATATATAAAGCCCTTATCCACCATGTACACATAAAAAGAAGAAAAAACAAACAAAACAAGTTAAAATTCCAATTTTCAAACAAAAAATCAAAGCAACTGCAGACTAAAACAGACAATTGGTTATAAGTATTATTCACTCCAAAACAAACATCTCAGCTTCTGCTTGACAAAAATAACGCATCACAAAAAGAAACAAGTGATAAATCTACACAAAAGGAAAAGAAAAAAAAAAATCCAAAACGTAAACATCACACCTGAAATGAAGCCACGATTAATCAAAATTTCACAGAATGCACAAATAGAGAAATTAAATCAGCACAAAAACAAGATTTTCTCACCTCTTCCGCACTAACAGAGATCCTCAGATCTCCAAAGGAAAACCCTCCTCACCCACACATTCCCCTTCTCCGAGTTCCAATCACGACTCAAAAACACCACCAAAGCGAGAGTTAAAACACCATTACCACAACAAAGGAGCTACCTTGAAGTTCTAAAATCGTCAGTAGACCAAGAAAGAAGGTGTTCGAGCAATGGCACTCCGGATCTATGCTTGGAATGAGCTCGCAGCTGCAACCAAAACCACAGCCTCAACAACAGCTACCAATTTCCATTCGAAGCTTGAAATCGAGAATTCCACTGGGATTCAAAGCGAATTTTGGAAGAGAGAGCGAGAGAGAGAGAGAGAGAGAGAGAGAGTCACCGGCATTTCGTGTGGGCGAGCATGGAGGAAATAAAAAGAGAAATTTAAACAGTAATTTTTGTGAACACCCCCCTGTAAAGTTTCATTATCTTAACCCAAGCACATTTCTAGGTAATAAAAACAGAACATTGCTTGTGTACCCCTATAAAAATTATTAATGTATTTTGTAGATAAAAATAAATAAATTATAAAATGCAAAACTTTTATATTCGCTGTAAAAATTGTTTGGTGACATATGAGCTAATGATACTTTACAAACATTATAATTTATTTATTTATCATTAAGAAATTAAATTTATTTTTGACTTGATTATTTGATTTTTCTATAAAAATTTTTACTTGATTTTCATCATTGAAATATATAAGTAAATGCCAATAACTTACGTACCATAAAGATGGGGACTATGAAAGCAAAAGGAACCCAAATAAAAATAGTTTAATAGTGAAAACATGATTGAAGTGTTTCACAAGGGGGTCAACATAAATAAGAGACTTGTAAACCTGTAAAGCTAAAAAAAAAAAGAAAACAAATATAAAAAGAAATTCATCCTAAATAATAAATAAAATAAGAAAATAAAGTTTTGAAAAACCCAAATGAGCCCAAAAAGAAACCAAAAGTCACATAACGTTTCTTCAGTCACACTCTGAGATCTCTGGGTCACTTTTCGGGTACACAAAGCATCACTGATTAGAGACACTTCTATTCAACGGTCAACGCGCATGGCCATTGCTTTGCTTTGTGTTGACTTAATGTGGGTCCTGGAACACTCCCAACCGTTCAATCTGTGACTCGGCTTAATTTCAACGGATGGGATTCATTCATGGCAAATAAAACACACCAAAGCATGACAGCAAAGAGATAGTGAATGATTTAGAAACACAACCTACTGGAATTTATCTAAAAAACATGTAAATGCATTGATAAAACAAAAATAAAAAAGACTACATATGCAAAAACTTTTAATTACAACATGATGTGTAAATTCATGGTGAATGATCAGACAACAATTCACTGAGGAAGATATCAGAAAGAGAGTCCTTTGCAGAAGTATATGAATTTAGACGTTTTTTGAATGACCGAAGTTCCCTCTCGTCTTTTGTAGTTCGTTTCTGTGAAAATGTAAATAATAATTACAATGAGTTAGAAATTCAGAGCTCATTGAAAATTGAAATTCCGAAGGATTACTTACAAAGGATTTCTTCATTAGCACAATGTCAACCAGGTATATCAGCCAGAGAACATTAGTCTTTGAGAAGCTGAATGAGTTCACATTCATGAGAGCAATGGAATATGGTAATCAGAATGCATTGTTTGTAAAATGAAAATTACCTTCCTTCCCAGCATTCTTTGGTCTCTTTTTTCATTTTTCGGTATGTCTCAGACTGTTAAAAAAAAAATGGACTGGGTTATGCATTGGATTCAATTCAATAGATTTTTTTTCCCATACAAAGATATGGTTAATTCTGACCTGTATGTCTCCCTTAGGACCCTCAAACAATCCTGGATCAGCCGACAGATCGAGAAAAAGTATAGCCTTTCCTATTAACGGCATGGAAGAAGTAATTAGTATAAGTATGAGTCAACAATGAGAACGGTAGATATTTCAAATTCCATTATTTGGTTAGTACAATATAAATCAATAATTCAATGGGCATCTGGCCACCGCCATGCAGCACTGCAGGTATCCTATAGTCTTTTTTTCAGACGATGCCTTAGACTCTTAATTGGTTTCATTGTCTTGACTTATAATTATAGCCATCTCCTGCAGTGCAATTGATGCTTGCAGCTGCATAGGACTAAAGAGTCTACCTTTTCTATAGTAAATAGTAATTCCATAACAAAAGTCTAACACAACCACTTTAAACCAATGCTCTACAGAAATTTCATCACCATGTGTTTGATATAGTTTTTCAAAGCAAACTTACCAGTATTGATTCGGGAAAGGGTGAAATCAATTATTGATACTGTTAATCCATATGTTCTGGCTTGCATTTTCCTTCCTTCAAGTGTGAAATCCATCATATTAGCTCCAGAACGAGTCAAAAGAATGTTGCCCCTGCAGATAATGGATTTGAATCAAATGGATTTTTAGATCACAAACTATAGTTTGGCATTTGTAAAGAAAAATAATTAATCATGAGAATGTTATATATATAGCTATACCAGTGCAGATCTCGATGTTCAAATTCACAAGCAGCCTCTGCAACAGCCAATGCAACAGTAACCTACAAACTAAGGGGGTGAGAACCATGGCCATTTTGCAGATAAGTTTGCGTGAGAAATTTATTGTTGTCTTACTTGTACTAATAAACTTCGAGCTTCATCAAAGTTCAAAAGCACAAAACTTTCTAGATCTTTACCACCATGAGCTAGGATAAACACTATGTAGCACTACAGACAGATAGCACAGCAACCAATAAGTCAAGATAGGAAATTTATTTAAATCATTTACCTTCCATGTTGATACTCTGATGTCTCATGAAATGAAATGACGAAGCACATTGAAGAATAAAACAACCTGATTTTCTGAAAACTCCTTTGGATGATCATTTTCAGATCCATGCTTCATATCCCATTCTTCCCATGAGTTAATGAGGCTAGCATTGTAGGAACCTTGGCAGACTCGAAAGCTTAGATGCAAAATATGATATAATGATAAAGTCACATTTTAGTAACTGGTAAGAGAAGGAAAAGATTCTTTTTCTTCACATCTTACCCAGACAGATGAAAAAATAATATGGATAAGCAATTAAATATCACAAAGGAGAAAAGAAGAATTATGTAAACACTATTGCCTTTCTCAACACACACACACATATATATATATATTGATCTAATGCAGGAAAAATGCAGAATGCTGGCAAATCTTCAGCACATATAATGGAATAACCTACTCTTTCGTTTCGATAAAAAGGGTGCAAGAATTCTCCTTGACGGCATCCCCTTCTCTCGGCCTTAGATTATTTAAAGTCAATGAAAGCAAGACCTCTTCAAGTACTTCTTCAGATTTCTGCACAAAGCAAGAGTTGAAGTTGCTAAGTTGCCGATAATTCCATGGCATTGCTAAAGAGATCTCAAGATGAGACCAACAGACCTTTTGGACTTCTCCATTCACTAACAAATCCCCATCAATAGGAACTACCTTGCAAACAGCATCACCAGCTTTGAATGCCTCACCATAGGTTCCTTCACCAATTTTAACAATGCTATTTGAATCACTGTTATATAACAAGATCACTTTCAATGTCAGGCCTTTGAATGAACTAACTTTTGCAAGAAATCCAAAAATATATTAGAAACAAAATTAAGATGATAAGCAATATGCTTTATTTATTAGCTTCTTGTGCCATATGTCTATAGATTCCATAAACTCCCAGATAAATCAAGTAACATGCTTAAATCATCACATAAAACTGTGAAATCATAAGAAATAGTGAAATTTTTTATGAAATCAGGAAGAAGGCATTCAAACCAACCAATAGTTAGTGAAGACTTCATGAAGACTAAGAGGAGCTTGTTGATGGCAAACCATGAGAAGTTGTGTGAATGCACTGTAACATTCCCCACCCAATGATGCTGAGTGTGAAACTACTGATTCTTTCTTGTTTGCCCCTTCTGATTCTTTGCCTAAAGCACTGCTTATTTTGGATTCCCCACTTACTGAAAAATCTCCTTCAAAATTCACTTCTTTGATCTGAAGTGCACCAAATGAACTTACAATACTATTTTCATTTAGATCACCAACAGACTCAGGGGCAGCAGATTTTGAATTGATGTCACTCTTATAATAACTGAGATTGAAAGGAACCATCAACCTTGAAGCCTTTTCAGATGTTGTTTCAAACAGGTTTCCAGATAGGCCATTATCAGTTTGACCAGATGGAATTCTTGGCATTTCCAAAATCCTACCCAATTGTTGAGATGACAAACAACGATAGGCAAGCTTTGAAATCCTCCATCGTTCCAAAATGGAAGGCAAATCATGGACAATGTAGTCATGTTGTCTTCCCATAGCCCAAGTGCTGAAATGCTTCGGTGAGGGGCTTTCCTCCAACAACTCAAAGGAGTCCACTTCTTGGAAATATGCCTTCTCCGTCCTGAAATCTCTTGGTTCTTGAACTGCTTTTCTCTGCATAAATGACAAATTATCATATAGACAGAACATATTACTAATAAAATGCTTGTTGATAGTCATACCCCACGCCCCGGCTTGGGGATTTTCCTCCCTCCTTTATTCTTAGGTTGAGGCCTGAACTCCTCTCCTACCGCAACAATGATACTTTCCCTCCCTCTAAATGCAAAAAATCATCACAAAAGTAGAACCTTTCCACTATAGCATAATGCAAATAATCCAGTAAAATGCGAACTAAAAGGATTTATTTTGTTTGAAGACTAGATTTTTCTGAGCAAAATCATGATCATGAAGAAAAAAAATAGTGATTTCAAACATTGATATTCCTTTTTTTCTCGTAAAGAAAACCAGAATTATTCACAAAAACATTAATTCAAACAATTAGCGGGGGTTCCATTTCTTCAACTAATTACAAAAATAAACAGAAAAAAAAAACGAGAAATTGAATCGCAAACCGAATGGAAAGTGATCGATTCCAGCTGGGCCTCTTGCTCGGCACAAAGCTCACCCTATTCTCTCTACCCGACTGACCACTGATCAGAACCACAAAAACAAAAATCATTGAGAATCCAAAATCTCACAAAACTGAAATAAAACAGGAACGATTTGGGCTTACAGTTGGCCTTTGGATACTGATTCCTGATTCCTTCTCCTCCTCCCATAAACGACAGCAATTTCCGGCTCGTCCGACTGCTGTTCATCATCTCCTTGTGATGCGATCTCCGTCCATAGATCAGCGTCGCTGCCTGGAGAGATTTGGGCATCAGAGCTGCAAACGATCAGTGATGTGAGCGTCAGAGGAGATCATAGTACCTTTCCTTGAAGCCATGGAGAGTGAGGGCTCGAAGATCGAAGAGAGAGTGAGAGATAGAGAGAGAAAGAGCGAATGGAGGGACTTTTGAATCCGATTTCAAATGGGAAACGATTCCAGTACCCAAATGGGAAACGCATTCTATAGTATGGAAGAGGCTTTTTATCTCACTTTTTTTTTTCGCTTTTAATTTCAAATAATATAAATAGATAAAAATTTATGCTGAAATTTAAAATAATAAAATTCTTAGTTGACCAAATTTATTTGAATTTTATTTGCACCTAATTAATTTGAAATTTATTATTATCTTTTTCTCCGATTAAATGAGAGGTTAAAAGATAAAAAAAAAAATACTCTTACTCTCCATGCGTTAGGCTAACACAATATTAACATGGGCAATTAAATTTCATTAATGATTTAACAATCTATTTTCATTTTTTTTCTTTTAGTTTCTCAACAAAAATGAGAAAAAGTTACATTGATTAGCTAGGAGTTCTAGAGTTCTACATAACTCTAAATACAAGGGGATCATAAAAAACTCATCTCCTTGAAAAGGCAACCAAGAACAACATAGACATTGATACAATGATCTTGAAATTAGAACTCTCCCAGAGACTCTTATTGTTTGTGCAACCACACTCATTTACTGCTAATTGATCTCTCAATTCTTTCAGCGCTTTGTCTCTTCTTTCACCCATCTGTCATACAATATAAATTAATAAAGTAAATAATTATCATCATATGTGATTACAAAGTTCATTATATTCAATGCAAATGAGAGATATTCTATTACCCTCTGAAGTTTTCTTGTTTGAGATCGCGCTTCTTGGAGGCAAAATTCAAGCTTTACGATGCGTTTTTTCAGTTCTTGATCCGCTCTTCGGTGTTTCTCAAGCTGTTTTGATATATAGAGCAGTTTTTATCAAACGAAAAGCTCAAATACAAGTGAGAAACTTAGTGATGAAAAGTACCTGGGATTCCAGTTCTTTGGTTTTGTGCTTCCAATGAGCTGACAAGAATCTTATTTCATCTCTCAGTCTAGCAATCTCCTCGTCTTTGGAATTCAGATGTTTCTGTAAGTTCTCAACATTCTTTGCAGAAACTTCATCGAAGATCTTCATGAGTTTGCAATCTTTGTTAGCTCCAGATTTTGAGATTGCATGCATGATTTCTTCTTCCATTCTCATGACTTCATCTTTAAGTTGCTTCTGAGAGAGCTCACGTGTTTCGAGATCTTTCTGCAGATGGTTCAACTGCTCGGCTAGTTTATTGACCCGTACCTCATGTTCTTTTAAGGAGCTGTTCTTCTCATCTAAGTTCCTTCAGTAAGGACAAGCACTGGAACTGTGCAGACTCAGCTGATGCAGCACTTGCTTTTGCAGCTGTTTGAGTGATTGAAAGTTGTGATCTTAAATCATCCAACTCTTTGAGATACTGTATGTTATACCAAGAAGTTGAAAGTATTAAAATTATCATTCTTGCAAGTTAACAAATTCAACAAATGAGTAGAATTTGAAATAAGCTCAAACGAACAAGTATCATGGGGATGAGTCTTTTAGCAGAATATAGATATTGCAGTACAGGAAAACAGAAGCTGGAATTAGCATTAAGAAGAATACGAAATGCCTTAAAACAGGGAAAGAAGATAATCATAATTGCTTCCACAACAGCTGTCAAGCATAGAAGGATAGAAATTTTATTATCAGAAGTTAATGACATGATTTGTGATATCTAACAGTATGGAAAAGCATATTAGAATACCTGTCTAGTTAGTGTACTAATCTTCATCAAAACATTTAATAATTATATCTTGTCAAGTAACTATCACAACTTTATCTGGAGGTTTCTATTATGATGTGTCATCAAGAGCTTGTAACAAATACAAATATCTATATCAACTTTGGATTCATTATGAAGCTTGATCTCTCTATACACATAAATAACATTTATATGAGAAGTTGCCAGAACGAGGCACAACATTACTCTAAACCACGCCACTTTCAGAGTACAAGTAGGAGAGATGTAATATATATATAAAATCATGCAGAAACAATCTAATTAAACCCGAGAAAATAAATGGAATGACTGGTTCAAACAACATGATTACAGATTTAATGAATTAAGCTGATCTTTCAGGAAACTGCAGACATTATGAGCAACAACCAAATGATACCAACAAATAGCTACATATTAATGGCAGCAAGGAAGATATATATTATGCCTTATTAACATCAAGGTTTCACTATGTTGACTTTGAAGAGAAAAAGAAAAGTCCTTATCAAAAAAATTTTCATTAAAGCATAATCATCAAAGCCTTTTGAAATTCTAAAAGTTCCTAGTATATCTTTAGCTATTCCCATGCAAACAGCTGAGAATTCCACACAATCGCATTTCCTAACTGGAGAAAATTGAGAAGAACATTTCCATGTTGATGAGATCACAATATAAGCATTCTCAGTTCAATAAAACACAGCAGACAGTCTGAAATCTTGAGATCATATATACTAGAAATGCTCACAAGTCAAAAAAGTGGTCTGTTACGATGAAAAATTACAGAAAACATAGAAAGGCAATGAAGCATCTTTTGAAAGTTAGCAAGTCAACCATAAAGCAAAAAAGAACACATATGATATATATAACCTGCTCAGAAGTAGAAGTAGATGCCTGCAACTGCCCATCTCTCTCCTCTAAACACCTCTGCAAAATTCCGATCTCTTCTTCCAAGGTCCTTGCCTTTGTCTCCGCCATCTATTAAAAGATCCCAACAAAATTAATCATTGAATAACTTCAAGCACATCATAAAAACCAATCAAGCAACTCAAAACAAACCTTTCTATTAACCATCTCTTTTGCAATTGATTCCTCCTGCGAAGCCAACCGGCTACGGACATCCTTGAGTTCTGAAGCCAAGGAAACCACACTCCTCCGAAAACTCTGCTTTTTCTCTGAAAGATCCTTCAACAAAGGATCAACCTCCATACCTCAAATCTATAAATTGCACCTTCACCCAAAAAAGCTAGCAATAATACTAAAGCTTCGTCCTTGGCCACATATCATTCAACAGGCAATCAAAAGGGCAGCTACCAGTCATGAAACTTATGGCACAGAGAAACACACAACATCACTGTGGTTTTTTTTTTTTTTTTAAATTCCAATAGGAAAGCGGTCGGTTTCACTGCAAGAAAGAAAAATAAATGCAGTTATTTATTGCGTATTTAAAAACATTGAAGAAAAAAATTCAAATTTTGCAGGTGATTCTAAAAGTATAACACAAAAGGCATTAAAATTCGGAAGAGAGAGAACATTTAGTACCTCGCTGAGATTAATCAAAACCCTAGAAAAACATGCAGCAAGGGCGAGCTCGAGGCTTCTCTGGATCGATTTAAACTTTGATTTCTTGTTGAAAACTCACGGGAATCAGCACCCTGACTTTGGTCCACTTCGATTTCGCAGACTTTCTTAGATTGGTTTGGGTCCACTCCAATCTTAAACAAAAGCGAAATCTTCAGCTTTCACGGTAAAATCATTCGATCTCAAACTATAAATCTCAAAATTTTCACACTCCAACCCATTCAACACGCTCTTCTTCAGCACCAATCTAAGAAAAAACATCGAAAAACATTCAAGAAAAAAAAAACCCAGCTTTTCGGACGAAAACAAAGAGACACACCTCCCTATTATGAAAATCAAACTCCGGGTGCAAATCCAAGCTAAAAGGAACAGGTTTTCGAACAAAAACAGCAAAAATTTTTGGGCAAAATCTCCAACGAATCGAAGTGGTATTGCTCGCCGTCGAGAGCGAGAACAAAGCCCGGAGATCGAGAGAGAGAGAAGCGGTGGAGTTTTGTTGGATGAGATGCTGACGTGGCACGGGATCATCCGAGCCTGAGGTTCGGATTCGTTCCCGTTTGACTTCAAGCGCGGCAAAAATTAAATTCCAATTTCATCCTGTGCCACGTGGAGGTCAACAATTCGTTGGTACGTCTCAAATGACCAAAATGCCCTTTGTAAATGTTGGAATATAACCCCTGCACAACTGGATTATTTTGAGTATTTTACTTAAAACACCCACAAATATATATATATATATATATATATATATATATATATTATATATTATTATTATTATTTATGAGGCCACGTAATTTATAAATGTCCGTAAACTCAATATTTAACTCTAGTGAAATCAATTTCAATGGTTGAAATTGATTGAAATATTATTATGATCACGATCGAGTGATTCAGATTAGATTACTCTACATTTTATTTTTATATTGTTCTATTATTTACTAGTTCAATAACATTGATACTCTTCATAATATTACTATGCAACCAAAATGAAATTTGTTTAATTCAAATTCAACGACAATTTAAGAACATTCGTAAAATTTATAAATGTAATGTATAAACATTTTTAGAGGACGCAATCTCAGTGTATATGGTCAAAAAATCAACTTGAAAAAACATTTACAATAACCTTTTTCCATAATATTAGGAAAAATACGGTAAAAATGATATTTTAAAAGAAAATAAATAAATAAGTTTCTAGCCTTTTTGTCATATATGGCAATAAATTTATTATAATGGTAGGAAAATCATTCTAAAGTTGGTATTTAACATTTAATAGCATGGCGTATTGCTTGTACTAATAAAGTAGAAAAAAAATCATCAAATTAAAATATTTGTGGAGAAGTCTTCTAGTTTTAATGAAGTTATGTACAATCAAACTACTTATTTTAATACAATTAATGAGTACCAAGAAAATTTTGGAGGAAAAACTGAAGCAAAGGTCAGATGAGCATTTAAGTTAACCTTTAACTGAAAGATTGTTAATAAATAAAGCATAAGAGGCTTTAGAAAAAACAAAACCTTTGATTTGATAGATTGGAGAAGGTGCCAAAGATTTGTCATCTAATACAAAAACTCAAATTTATATTCACATTTATCCCCGTAAATATGTATATTTATATTCAACCAATTTTCTTAAATGGATTTTATCATCGTGTTGTTTGTAAAATTTAAATTTGTAATGAAAATATAATAGCAGTCAATTATTGAATAACCCAATAGTATGACACTAAAATATAAAAAAAAGAGATTATGGGTTTAAATCTTTCCTCTATAATACTGTTTTCGCACACACTTATTCATGCACTGTTTATCCAGGCATATTGTGCTATTTTGTATTATTCATACAATTTATTAGGATTTTCAGTACTGTTTATATATTATTTATGTAATATATACATGTGAGTCCGGTATTATTTTTGTATTATTTACTATTTTGATGTGAGTCTTTTTTTTGACAAATTTCTAGAGTGGGGGACACTTATTGCTTAAAAAAATAATAATAATAATAATAATAATTGATAGCAAAACCATATATTAAAAGTTATAGATTTATCATACCAAAATCACTAGGCTTTTGTGAGATATGGCCATATGGGCCACTAACTTAATGGAGCCATGCCAGTTGACATTAGAAGGAATGGGACCCAAATGGATCCCTTTGAGCCAATGATTTTGTGCAACATTTCATTCGCATTTATTTTTGTCTTATTGAAGCTTGGTCCACAAAAAACACAAAAAGTAAACCACAAACTTATCTATGATAATAAACATACAAGACAAACATCTTGGATTAATAAGTTACATCACACATGGCCATGTACTATTCCATCAATATGAACAATAAAAACTTTGAAAAGCATGGTTGCAATGTATTTTATATACATATTTGTATATATGTGCAGCAAATGTAGGGGCCTCACATGGAGGACCATATGATGAAACAAAGTCAGAGAGTTCTCGTGAACATTACTCGATCCAAATTAATTAATTTAAATGACATGAAAAATAAATGCATTTAAAACAATAGAGTGCAGGATCACAAGAAGCTCATGGATAGCATACACGGGTCCACATTTGTCATTTTTAGGCGGACTTCGTCTTCTCATCTGATGTCAGTTTTATTCTTCATTATATGAATTCTCCGTTTATTTGAGTTTCTATGTTTGCATCACCTTTGGTGATGAACTTCTGTTTTTACTTTTAAGTGTTTTCTGTTTTCTCTCTTTTTAGGTTTTTGTTTTTTTATTGATTCCGTATATTTATTGTTTTTTTTCAATAAATTATGATTTATCTATTTTTATAAAAAAAAATTAAATAAAATTTAATCTCCAATGCATATCATAAGATTAGGATAAAATTTCAAGGATAAGTGCAACCACCCAAAATAAAAAGAAAATGAGTAAGAATCATAGATAAATACGCCAAAATTATTATTATTATTTTTGGATAATCCATGCTTCTACTCTCAAAGAAAGATAGGGGAAGATATTAAGAATGTCTCATAAATATCATGAAAACTATAATGAGAATGGCATTGATGTTCTTATTCTCCAATGTTATAGTCTGCAATTTTCCAAGCAAAAATATAAAAGCATGTGAGCAATACATGTTTTCCACATATACACCTGCTCTAAAAAAAATTAAAAAAATTTATGTTGTATCTTCACAATGATGATTGCAATTACATCACAAACAAGCAGAAATAGTAAAAACAGGATGCACTTGTCACTAATGGTCACCTGATGAAAATTGTATGAGAACAAGGAAAGAATAAAATATGTAGAGAAACTTTGTCTACCCTGTCAACCAATCTCTTTAACCAATTGTGAAGCTTTCTTGATGCAAAAGTGAATAGTATCTAGCTCATTAACAATGAGACCCATTTGCCAATGACCGCATGGTCTATACATGGGTCCCCGATAGAACTCTTCACTAAGTGGTAAGAGTTTGATTTTTGGGTGAGGACACATTTTTGAGAAATGTGAGCGGTGATTGTGTGCGGGTGGTCCCAGCTCCCACGTGTGCACGGCCTCGTTCTCACTTGCTCTGCCGAGGCTTGTGCACGCCCCTGATAGTCTAGTAGGACTTACGGACTGTCTGTTCCTTTAAAAAAAAAAAAAAAAAAAAACCCATTTGTCCATTCTGCGTAAATACACAATCAATGACATTGGAAGGCAGAAAAAAAAAGTGTACCTGAATTAAGGAGTCCTTGGATTCATCTACAGAAGTAATAAGATCTTGATTAGACATTGCTGCAGGTGAACAGAAGTTAAAATGAATGAGGAAAAAATAATTTGATTTCAGAATCAGCTCTCTTACATACCAAACAGATTTCCATGTTGACTTAAATACAACACAAGTGATTAGCTAAACAAGGATGTGCATAATCACTTGTTTATTACAGTAAAGCCTCTGGATTGTATCAAACTTTTTATTGTTTATTGTTTATTTTAATTATTTTTTTTAAGTCAGCTGAAACATGGGAAAAATGAATCTGATTGCTTTCACTTCTTTTACATTCCCTCTAAACCAAATTGACAGAAAATCAAACCAAGCTTGCTCCAAAGTTTAACATATGCAAATTTTAGCTCCATTCCAAAGTATCATGTAATGCATGAATCTTGATCATTCAATGTTATTTGGAAATTCATGTACTTCATAAGATAAGACAGTATCATTTAGGGAGTAATCCATGCTTTTTTTTTTATTTATTTATGTTCAGTCAATTTTGCTCAGGTAAAGAAAATGTAATAATAAATTCTAATTGGTTCTTTACCAAAAAGGAATAAAACCATCTTATTTAGGATTATATCACAAATGAATACTAATAGAAATATACTCTATATAATCTTAAGAATTTGGCCAATTCCTGAATATAATTTTTTTTTTATTTGAGGAAAAATTATCCTCAAGAAGAAAATCTATTATTTACTTTAGTTTCATTCTTATTATACTTTATGGATGCCTCACAGTCTACTTGAAATCTATGGGGCCCAAATATGATTATGTGATAATATGTAACCAACAATGTGGGCTATGGAGATATTGACCATTAATGTTGGGCAGCTGAAGCTATGCTAAATTATTTTTTTTTTGTGATGCATCATCAACAAAATTAATTATCGATTTTTTTTAATACAGTGAATAAATCACAAATTTATTGAAAATAAAAACTAAGAGTACATGAACAGACACATATAAAAAGACCACTAAAATAAAGAGAGTAAACATGCTAAAACCTCACCAGAAGTGAGGGAAACAACGAGAAGAAACTACATTAAAAGAAGGAAAATGCAATAGTAATGCTATCATCATCTTGTATTCATGTTTACTTTTTTTTTTTTTACTTTTTTGAAAATTCATGTTTACATTTAAGTTTTCGATTTGAATGAGAGGTAAGGTAAGTTGGTGATGATCTTGTGTTATTTCTATGTATATTATTTGCCAAACTCTTTCATGATCAGCAAATCAAAATAAACAAAAGGACAAAAAAATAATAATTGTTTTCCAAAGAAAGGAATGTTTATATATCCACATAAACTTATTGTTGTTATAATGAGAATATGATCAACAATCAAGTAGTGTCATTGTATAAATTAATTCTACATGCTTGTTTTTTTATATTAAAAAAACTCATCATCAGCGTAATAAGTTAACATTTAATTGCGGTTAGAAAGAGTATTTTATATTACAAGATTATATATAATGTTTATTTAAAAGATAAAGGTTATTTTCCTTGTTATAATATTTGAAAATTGTTTAAATCCTACATGTGAAATTACATATAACCCCTATATAACCTCTAAAGACTATTTTTTTTTTTCTTTCTCTTATCAATAAAGAACATATTAAGATCTCATAAATTCTCATATTCCATAGGTTGCCATTTCTTAATTTTCTGATTTATCATAATTCTTTCATTTTCATAAGATAAAAAGAAAAATAATTCTTTGGAAGAAGAGCGAGTTATTTATATGGACCTGTAACATAGGGGTTGATAATAAATTAAATTGGAATGTTAAATTTGTAATTTTAAATTTCACAGGGAGTATTAAAAAAGACTATTCATAAATTGAAAAATCAATTAGCATAGTGTTTGAGAATCAGTAGCAATACTAACAAATCACATTAAAGTATCAACTATGGAAGAATATTTTTAAAATTTATAATATTTTGAGGCTTTTTAACTTACTAAAGTTTTTAAAGATTTATTTCAATCCTAAATGACAATCAACATGTAAGTGTTGTTAGACATATAATTATATAATTTATAACTTTTACAGGATTATAAATAAAAAAATTATTCATAAAACGTGTTCTTTCCCTTATTATAGTCTTTAAAAATTGTTTAAATTCTAATTACAAAATTATATTTAAACCCCTAAAAATTTTAATTTTTTTTTCCACTAATTAGTTAAAAACACATGATTAAAAAAAAAGAAAAAGATAACATGTGGAAGGCCAAGTGCTCCACTAATCATCTTTTACCGAGCTCCTCATCTTCATATATGAATTTTATTTAAATAATTTTTTAATTTTTAATTTTAATTTTTTTAAAACACCACATAAAGTTATTTTAGCATGTTAAAATTGTGTATAGTGTTATTCAACAACTTGGTTGGAATGGAAAGGGACTAAATGATAAGTTTCACAGGTATTATTCATAAGTTTTAGGTTTTTTTTAAATAATTGAAATTTTGTAATATTATAGTCTTTGAAGATTGTTAAATATCACATCAGTTCATAATTTTCATGGATTTATAAAAATGTTATGATTATATATAATTTTTTTTCTTATTCTTCTTATAAATTTGAAAGATCAGAAACAAAAATTTACATATTATTCTATTAAGATACATGATTTTGCAATTTATATTTTTTTCAGGGTTATATATATAAAAAATTCATCCATAAACTAAAAATTTTCCTTACTATAGCCTTTGAAAATTGGCTCAAAACCCGAATTACATAATTGCAGATAACCCCTTACAATTTTTTTATTCATAATATTACTCCTCAATGAGTTGATAACCAAAATAAAAATCTAAAATGCCAAATTTGAGTCTCATGCTCCACAGACTCCACCGCATCTCTAGCGCAGATTCAACAGTGTGTATTCTGACATTTTTTTTTTATTTTTTATTGTCAGATCGAATTAGAAGAAGGATTTGATTCCTTTGCTTGATTTCATATATAGAGAGGTCCAATTTTAACGATAATTAAGGATTTGATTCCTTGGAACGCCTGCCTGTTTGATGGCAAGGATATCCCAAATTTAGTCCAAAAAAACAGTCTCTCTTAATTTCTGTGAACTTGGCTTAGTAGTTACAATGTGTTTTGGAGTGGCAAAAATCCAGGTCTAGATAAAATTGGGTTTAGAAAACTATTAATATAAATTGAAAAATTTGTGCCCGGACCCAGCCTGGTTTTAAATCCAGACAAACTTAACATGTCTAAATCCGATTTATTTTAAAACCTGGTTATCCGGATGTTCAAATTTGTCGGAATTCTATAAGTTCACTCAAATATTAAATTATACACAAATAATTTAATTCACATTAAATGCAAAAAAAAAAAAAAAAACAACATCAATAATCTAAAACTCAACTCAATTAATACAAAAATCTAAGTTTTTATAGGAAAAACAATATATGTTTGAAGTTTTTACAAGATTAGGCTTAAGATTATGGGCTTTTAAATTTTTAGGGGGTAAAAGGGCCCGATTCATGTCCGGACACGCTCCGGATTTAAATCCTAATAACCAAGTCATATCCAGACCTGGCTTGCATTTACAAAACTTATGTTCAAACCTTTTTTATTCTTGATAGGACAAAACCGGGCCGGTGGATTTAAAAGTTTGTGTTTTTATTGGATTTCATTGGATTGTTTTTTTTTTTTTTAAAGAATGTGAATGTATTTTTGCAAACAAAAATGCATCCAAATCAATTGCTAATAAGCGAAGAATGAATGATTAGAACCTGTCTATATAGTTAATGTACTAATCTTCACTGAAAATTTAATAATTATATCGTGTCAAATGCTTCATCAGCATGAAGGTTTTACTATGTTGACTCTGAAGAGAAAAAAATCTTTATCACAAAAATCTTCGTTAAAGTGTAATCATCGGATGAGTGTGTACAAGTAGAACGATCGATTCCTAAATAGTTTGTCTATTTTTTTTTTCAAGAGGAACAGACAGCCCGTAGATCCTGCTAGACTATTAGGGGCGTGTACAAGTCTCGGTGGAGCAAGTGGGGGCGGGGCCCGCGCACACGTGGGCGCTGGGACCACCTGCGCACAACCAGCGCTCACAACTCCCAGAAATGTGCCCTCACCAGAGAATCGAACTCTCACCGCTTAGTGAAGAGCTCTATTGGGGACCCGTATACCAATAGATCGTGTGATCGTTGGCAAGTGGTTTGTCTACTTTGTAAAAAAAATAAAAATAAAAGTGAAGGATAGCGAATCATTGGCTCAAGGGAAAACATATGGGTTCCATTTATGTAATGTCTGGAATCATCAAAAACTACAACATTCTTCTCCCCTTTATAAAGTATATATAATGTTTGCAACACTACCTACACTAACTACTGGGATGATAGTTGCATGAGAAATAAAAACCATGCATTCATGCATCCTGTATTTTTAACCATCAGTATAATTTTTGTTTTGCTCGTCAAATAATTATATATTACTCATCAACTAAATTAATAATGAATTAACTTTTATTAAAAATATGAAAGATCCTACCAATTCAAAAGGTATTCAATTCTTAACATAACTTTGTTGATGGTTTAATGTCTTAATGAATTTTCAAGTTGCTAAGATAAACAAAGAATTTTTTTTGTTATGTTTAACCAAAGCATAAATTAGTTTTTTTTTTTTCTTTGCAGGCGAGAGATCCACAAAAGAATAAAAACTCCAAAGCAAACTCTAACTAGAAGCAAACAAACATTAACTTAAGGCATTCATCTCATTCACAGGGCCATTGCCTCCATCCCTATCAATGAGCTTAACATTTTATTCCAAGGCTAATTGAGTTATAGGTAAAGATAGATTTAATTAACTCAATATCAAACTGACGTTTTCCAACAAGGCTACATATGTATTGAGCTCTTTAATTTACAGTTTACAAGATACCTGAAATTAACAAACATATATATATAAAAAAAAAAAAAAAAAAAAAAACCAATAGTCATAATTTCTTTAATTAAAATCAACCAATCAACCATAGGTGAACCTTCAAATTTACTTTAATTGAAAATTAATTAATTAATAATTAACAAGAGTCTTAAAAAAAAGTGTCTTTGAACAAAAGCTTAAATATATAAATTGTGGATTTATAAATTTAAACAAAAATTTCTTTATTTAAATAGATTGTACCCTGACACATTCAATGGACTTCAAGTGACATGATATTTATCCAAGCAAAAGGCCTGAGAATTAAAGTTCACACATGAAAAATAAATGTATTTAAATCAATAATATCATTTCAAGAAGTTCATAGACACACACGTAGGAAATTTCTGAGAATATAGTTTAATCTCCGGTCCATATACACAGGATGTGAGTAAAAATCTCATGATACAGAGCTAGGCCGTCTCAACCAACAAAAGTAAAAGAAAATGAATAAGAAGCAGGACATGATGTACAAGGACATAATAATCAAACAAGATCCGTCAGTTATAGCCATCCTCATTTTCTTCTGCAAATCCTCCTAAAGAAGATGAGGAAGATATTAACAATGCCTCAAACTACTGAAAACCAGCAAAAGCATCTAACGATAGCAATTTTCTCGCCGTTGGGGCTGGTGGTGCCAATCCGGGAATGTCTCTGATGTTCTTGTTGTGTGGGTTTACAATCTGAAATTTTGCAAGTAAATATATGAGTCAGATGTCTATTACATGTTTTCTATGCATTCACCTGCACAACAAATAAAATTATACAAAAAAAAGATGTTGTACCTTCACAATGATGATTGCAATTACACCACAAACAATCAAAAATAGGAAAAACATGATGCATTTATCAGTGGCCACCTGTGAAAACGGTTTTGACAGTTGAGACAAAATGAGGAAGAATAAAGAAAGAGTAAAATATGCAAGAAACTCAGTCTAACCTGTCTGCCAATCTCTTTAACCAGTTGTGAAGCTTTCTTGATGGAAAACTGAATAGTATCTAGCTCATTAACAATGCGACCCATTTGTTCAGTCTGCATAAGCACATGATCAATCACATTGAAAGCTGCACGTACTGCACCAAAGCAGTGAAAGCACTGATAACATAAGTGGAGATGATCAAATTTACTTACTTGCCCCTTCAAGTTTACAGCAGTTTGAGTTCCTACTTCAATTGTCTGCTCAACAACCTGAAGGATAGATGCCAAATAAGATGCATGACATCAAGGAAGAAGTGCCGTGGTGGGACTGAGCACTTACCATCTTAGACCGCTCGATAGCCTGATCAGTTTCATCCATTGTCTTCATCCCAGCATTTATAAGCTCTTGATTAGACATTGCTGCAGGGTGAACAAAAGTAAAAATGCTTAAGGAAACAATAAATTGATAAAGACTCAGTGGTCTTCATATGCCCTAGAGCTCCATGCTGACTTAAGTATGGACAGAAGTAAAAATACAACCAAAATTCAATTTGAATTACTATGCATAGTATGACCAAATATTTCAAACTCATGCAGAATCGTGCAAATCTCAGCTCCACGAAAGGTATCAGATATGATTCTTACTTCATTAGATTGCATAGGCATAGAGTTGCAGCACTCACGAAACTCTGCATGTTTGTGAGTTAAAGGAATTCAACCACCTCAGTGTGAATTCACAATGCATCATGCATGCACAGATCTGTTAGACGCCCATCATTTGTTATCTCTAAAATAAGTCTAGACGGTTAGCAGTATGTTTGTAAATTAAAAAAAAAAAAAAAAAAAACTTTGAACTTAGGTTTAAGGTGCTCATGGATAAGTAAGGATTCTATTCCAAATTATGTAGTATTTTATCCCTATGAAAACTCAGTTCAGTAGTCAATGAAAGTCATGATTTCATTCTGAATTCTACAAATGAGGTTATGATCATCTCTAACAATATTCCAGTGGTAAGCAGTATCCTATCAGATTGGCTGGGGAATGCTAATAGCTACAAGTTGGCATAACTTCAGCACTTTGCTAGTGAGAATTCCTGTAAACAGTCAAGAACTCAAAGAGCGTAATTACTTTGTCTTCTCATAAACTAATGTAAACCACATTTGTCGCCCGCTTACAGCAGACAATTATTTCGCAAATGATAATTGAATGAGAAGGATTATCACTATCTCAAAAGAATACTCTTTGTTAACTAAAAGGAATCAATCATCCATAATGATAATATGAATTCATCAGCTGGATATGGCACTGCCACTATGCCCTTGATCTAGATTAATCTAACCTCAGATACTATATAAAGAATACAAATGGACTAAAAGAAAAAAAAAAAAAAAAACTACTTTGAATAAATAAGATAATTCCCATAAAAACAATGGGAAAGAAACATTACCGGAAGCCATTTGGACGTTCTCCTCGCCCACAGGATCACTGCCTCCAGCACCCATATCAAATAGTTCAACTCTTTTATTCCCAAGGCTAGTTGTGTACCTGTACATCATCAGGAAAAAAAAGTTTAAATTATAGGTAATTATAGATCAGTTAAACTAATATCAAACTCACGTTTTCCTCAGGGCCACATATGTGTTGAGCTCTTTAATCTGCAGTAACACAATTCATAATTGTTTAAATACAAAAGATATGAAACTCACAAACATGAGAAGCAAAAGGTTAAAAACCAACCATTGATTGCTTCTTCTCATTGAGCTGCTTATTGACTTCTTGTGAATTTCTAGTTTCTTCATCTTTTAATTCACGATCAAACTCTTTAATCAATCTGCAATGGAAGAAAAAGAGAAAACATATGAGGATGCAAAAAATTAAAGTTTCAGCCTCCAAGTCTAGGAAATGCCCAACAGATCAAAGAGGATGAATTACACACTAAACTGGAATACCTCTTACACTCCCTCATTTTCCCAGTGAGTTCCTCCAACTGCTTAGATTGTCTATTGGGGTCCTTGATCTTGTCCAATTTCTGAAATCCATTTCTGCAAAGTAGAGTAAACAATAAAACCTTCTAATGATTACATAACAAAGAAAAAATTCCATAAGAATACACAATTTGTGTTTTCATCAACTTTAACAAAGAACAAAGTGAGATACTTGAACAATAAAGACCTAACAGATAATTCACAAGTATGATAATTCCCGATAAGGAAGTTAACTGACTGGGGTGAGATAAGCAGCAAGATTTACTGAATATACAGACACAACTATTCATAAAAACTACAAGTTCAAAAAATATTATTCAAGTTTCCCATTGAATACATCAACTTGATGTCCAGAACTGACCATCCCATTCAATACTTATGCAAGTTCACTCTTCAACTACTAATCAACTTACACAGCACTACTGCAATGAAATGGCACTTAAAAAAAAAGTCCACCCAATTCACACCGTGGAAATTTTAATAATGAGAAAATAACAATCTATTCATTAATTCTTATTAACACTTGAAAAAAATTTCACCTTTTTTTGTGAGAATGATTAGTTTCAATGATTAAGAAGTCTTGCTAAAACTACTTCAAATTAACAATTAAAAATCTATAATTAAAAAAAAAAAAGAGTCCCTAATTTCATGCTTGCTTGTTCATCCATTATTTACCAAGAATCAAAAGGATCAACAATAAAAGACTGACTTTGTTCAGAAATTGCATACAAAATTCCCCAAAACAAAATTCAATAGAGATGAGAAAAATTGTACGATAGGGCACGCAAAATGTCGTGGATTTCGCCATCGAGCTGCTCCAACTCCGCGCTCATCTGCATAGACCCCGCCATTACTCAAAAACACCAGAAAAACTGAATCTGCTCCTAAATCTCGAAGCCTCAGACCATCCCAGACCAAGATTCAGATCCACCAAAACAAAGATCGCCAAGACCTAACCGTTCTAACCCAGAACGGCGAGAAGCGCAAGAAGGGCAGCGATTGTTGAGGACGATGGCCAAACCACAACCCCTCGCCGCGATCTCGACGAGAACCGGGGAATTTCCACAGCAAAAAGGCCCACTTTTTTTTTTCGTTTTCTAGGGCTCTAAACCGAAAAAAAAAAATATTCCCGTCGAATTTTTCAATAACCCTAAAAAATTCAAATGATTTGAAGGACCATCCTAACTTAAGCTCTTCATGCGGTACACATTACACATCACAGAGCCCACCAATCTCAAAGTAGAAACACACCGTTCGATTAAGGAATTATATAATAGAAGTCATATCCGTTGCACAGGCGGCACAAGTTAAGGGTTAAAGCTCGCCAGAGTGGGTATGAGGTGGCGTGTGCTGTCGGCGGGCCCACCCAACGGCCATGCGCTAATTGGCCCCCATCGAGAAAAAGACACACTTCTACTCCTGGCCCCGTACCTACCATCCCACCATCCAGATTGCCTTACGATTAGCACTTAAAGTTTGTTTTTGTAAAACTATTTTGGTTTTGTTTTAAATTTTTTCATATATCTACCATTTGTATTTTATATAGTTTCAAATTTTATATCTGTATAGTGAGGTTTTGAATAGAAGTGCAATGGTAAATTAAGTAATTTTTTTAAGTTTATAAATTAATTGATTAATTTATATATCCAATTGATTTTTTATTAACATTTTATTTTCTAAAATGTTCCTATAATTTGTTGAATAAATTATTATGACATTATTTTTTATATTTATTTTCTAATATTTAATTTGTTAATTTAATTATGATATATATCCAAAATTTAATTTTAAAAATATTATGCTATGTCAAATATAAATATAAAAATTAAATAAAATTTAAAATAGTATATTAAGAGAAAAATTAAAGTATCATTTTCAAATTAATCACCATGAAAATAGATTTTGAGTAAATTATGGGTAAATGTTTAGCTTAATAAAAAATTGTATATATATATCTCACACTCATACCCTTTTCAACGGATAAAGGTACGGATACGGATACAGGTAAAGACATACTCTTACTCGATCCATACCCGATCCATACCCGTTAAAAAGAGGGTAGTATCCTTTTTGACCGGGCACGGATACGAGTATACTTGTTGTGTAGGTCACAAATTGCCATCTCTAGTAAGCTACTAACTTAATGGAACCTTGAGTTTATTCAACATAAATGGAGCCCATATGCATCACTTTGAGCCCCATAACCGACAGTTGTAATAGTTATCATAGATAGATAAAAACGGCTTCATCTTGCCTGGTTCCTATACCAGGCAAGTGCCTGGTTCTCCAATTAAATTAAGGCACATGTCACCTTTAAAAAACCGCCACGTGTTCAATTAATTAACCCCTCCCCTCTTGGATTGGAATGGTTGTTTGTTTTATTTTTTATTTGTTTTTTTTTTTTGTTTGACAGTAACGGACGGAAAGTTAGAGAATCAAAATTGCAAAATTTCAAAATGTGGGATTTAACAAAATTTTGGCCATCTTCACTTGTTTTCAGTTTTCTTCTCTTTCTTTTCAAGTCTCCAGATCTACTTCGCCTCCGCGCATCAAAAGGGACCTCTCTCTATTTTCCTGGAATGTTGTAAGGAAGCTGCTGGATTTTTGAAGGCGAGGCTCTGCGCTGGATGATGCGGATGATATTACAAAGGAGCATCTCATGGTTGTGAGGAGAAGTGGCCGTCGGAACCAAGGCATCAAGGGTGAAAAATATAGAGATTTTGTGATGAATTAAGAAGCAGGAATGAAGACACTGATTAGCAATTAAATAGTGATTAGTAGTAATACAAATTGTAATTCTGGAATTCAGTTTGTTAGAGGGGTGGTTAGCATCTAGTGTGATTGTCCTGGTAGGTGAGGTGCTTGTGGAAATGCCTCAATGACAAATCTATTACAAATTAGTAACAAACAATGATTGTAGAGTGGACTAATTAATTGAACACGTGGCGGGTTTTTAAAGGAGACATGTGCCTTGATTTAATTGGAGAACCAGGCACTTGCCTGGTATAGGAACCAGGCAAGATGAACCCGATAAAAAGAATCCAGCATATTCTCCAACCATAGAGTTAGTAATGCGAAAAAACTAATACCAAATAATATCATAAAAACGTGAAATGTTGCTTTGACTCCCCCTTTAATGAATTGGCCCGTCAACCGTCATAGGATTACAAAAATATGTTATTGCTTAAAACAATCTTTATGTCAAAATAAATTGTCTCAAAATTTTTTGTGATAATATTTCTAATTTTGTTGATCCTAAAAGCTTCAAAACTAAAAGACTAACTAGCTTCAATAAATTCAAGATTGACTAGTTTCAATAAATTTGAGACTGATTAGCTTCAATAAATTCAAGATCACGTACTTTCAAAAATCTAAACTAAAGCTCCTCCTGCTGAGCCTTGCGGTGCTTTTGTATCTTTGGCAAGGAGGTCTTCAATCCTCAGCTTTCCTTCAGAAGTCTTTTCATGCTGGAAATCCTATCGTACCATTTTTATATCCCCAATTAATATCTTCCCTATTTTCCAAAATGTATAAATGGTATATTCATTTTTCACTGAAATATAAAATTTGGAAAATGTCATTAGCTAAAAATAATAAAAATTGTAAATTGAGTGAAATAAGAAAAAATAAATTGCCTACTTCATATATCCTGAAGCACTAATCTGGGTTGAAGCTAAAAATTTTCCCACGTCTTGTCCATCAGAGGTTCCTCTTTTAACATAAACATCATCAGTAGCTCAAAAAATTTAGGAATTCCTAGAGTCAGCAGAAACACAATAACTACTACAATAACCTCTCCCTTGGTGCTTCTATACGACATATCCCAGTAACCGACAGTTGTAATAGTTGTCATAGATCGATAAAAAAAAATCTAGCCATCCGATATTTTCAAACCATCGAGTCAGTAATGCCAGAAAACTAATACCAAACAATATCATAAAAATGTGAAATGTTGCTTTGACTCCCCCTTTAATGAATTGGCCCGTCATAGGATTACAAAAATACGTTATTGTTTAAAACAATTTTTATGTCAAATTAAATTATCTCAAAATTTTTTGTTATAATATTTCTAATTCTGTTTATCCTAAGAGTTTCAAAACTTAAAGACTGACAATACCTATTAGGTAAAACTAAATTCAAGACTGACAATACCTATTGGGTAAAAGTATAAGTAACCGCCTCTACAATAAAGTAACGCTTCTATCCTTAGCTTTTTTTTTAGACAGGATTTCTATTTTGAAAGACTACCTTGCCATCTAGATATCGTCAATAAGTATTTTTCAATATCATCAAATCTTTTAAAAGACTGTCTGGAATATCGAGATGAAAAGATTGAATGGAACATAATAAAGCAAGAAATAAATATTGAAAGTGTTGTCATGCAAAAGTATAGGCCAGTAGCACATCCCAAATGAACGGATGTCCAATAAACAGTTAAGCATGTTGAGAAATACAGTAAGAAGGAAACCACACCGGGATAACATAGGTCCCTCTTGAAGGAATTTTAGCACCTCTTGAAGGTATTTCTGCTGAAATACCTTCAAGAGGGACCTATGTTATGCCGGTGTGGTTTCCTTCTTACTGTATTTCTCAGACAGTGTTGATTTTTCTTTTTGGGTTGGTGTTCACTTAGGAGTTAATAAATAGATAATTGACCATAAGACCTACAGTAATATATGCATAATCACCATTAGCAAGAGTACTACTGACCTATATCCAACCATCTAGTTAGTAATGCCAAAAAACTAATACCAAATAATATCATAAAAATGTGAAATGTTGCTTTGACTCCCCTTTAATGAATTGGCCCGTCATAGGATTACACAAATATGTTATTGCTTAAAACAATCTTTATGTCAAAATAAATTGTCTCAAAATTTTTTGTGATAATATTTCTAATTTTGTTGATCCTAAGAGTTCCAAAACTTAAAGACTGACTAGCTTCAATAAATTCGAGACTGACTAGCTTTAATAAATTCAAGATCACGTCCCTTCAAAAATCTAAACTAAAGTTCCTCCTGCTGAGCCTCGTGGCGCTTTTGTATCTTTGGCAAGGAGGTCTTCAATCCTCAACTTTCCTTCGGAGGTCTTTTCATGCTGGAAATCCTGTCGTACCATTTTTATATCCTGGAAAACATCATTAGTTTAAAATAATAAAAATTGTAAATTGAGTGAAATAAGAAAAAATAAATGGCCTACTTCATATATCATGAACCACCAATCTAAGTTGAAGCTAAAAATTTTCCCATGTCTTGTCCATCAGAGGTTACTCCTTAAACATAAACATCATCAGTAGCTCAAAAAATTTAGGAATTCCTAGAGTCAGCAGAAGCACAATAACTACTACAATAACCTCTCCCTTGGTGCTTCTGTACGATAACCGACAGTTGTAATAATTGTCATAGATCGATAAAAAGAATCTAGCCATCCGATATTCTCCAACCATGGAGTCAGTAATGCCAGAAAACTAATACCAAACAATATCATAAAAATGTGAAATGTTGCTTTGACTCCCCTTTAATGAATTGGCCCATCATAGGATTACATAAATACGTTATTGCTTAAAACAATTTTTATGTCAAAATAAATTATCTCAAAATTTTTTGTGATAATATTTCTAATTTTGTTGATCCTAAGAGCTTCAAAACTTAAAACCAACTAGCTTCAATAAATTCAAGACTGAAAATACCTATTAGGTAAAACTAAATTCAAGACAGACAATACCTATTGGGTAAAACTATAAGTAACCGCCTCTACAATAAAATAACGCTTCTATCCTTAGCTTTTTTTAGACAGGATTTCTATTTTGAAAGACTACCTTGCCATCTAGATATCGTCAATAAGTATTTTTCAATATCATCAAATCTTTTAAAAAATTGACTGGAATATCGAGATGAAAAGATTGAATGGAACATAATAAAGCAAGAAATAAATATTGAAAGTGTTGTCATGCAAAAGTATAGGCCAACAACACATCCCGAATCAATGGATGTCCAATAAACAGTTAAGCATGCTAAGAAATATAGTACGAAGGAAACCACACCGGAGAGGGATCTATGTTAAGCCAGTGTGGTTTCCTTCTTACTGTATTTCTCAAACAGTGTTGATTTTTTTTTTTTGGGTTGGTGTTCGCTTAGGAGTAAATAAATAGATAATTGACCATAAGCCCTACAGCAATATATGCATGATCACCATTAGACAAGAGCACTATAGGTTAGTGCATCCATATTTTTTTGATGCGACACTATAGGCGTTTTCACCCTTGCACAAGAATGCACAATCTGCTTGAGCTTTACCGAGGGCCTACATATTCAAAAGAAAGTACAATACCCAATTTAGTCCCTCTAATATAGTCAGTCTGTCATTTTAGTACCTCTAATATGATTTGTCCCTAAGAGATCAGTCTATTTTAATATTGGGGAAATATAAGTCCCTCTTTCAAATATAAATTGTCTTTATGAGGTCCTTATGAGGACTTACATTTCTCAAATAAGAGAGGGACTAAAGATGCAGACTGACTATAAAAATTTTTGATGGGATAATAACCGCAGAGATAAGACACTCACTACCTCAATGATAGGTAATCTCATTAGTTTTAGAAGCCGTTTGCAATCCTCACTATGCTGCCTTGTGACCTAAGAAAAACAACATAAGTGTTAGTGCAAATGCACTTTAAGATTGACATAATTTGACACCTAGTCAAGGTGACATGGCAAGCGTGATGACATGGTATGGAGAATGATGTGGAATGAAGGATGACATGGCAAACAAACTTGGCTAGGTGGAAAATATCATGGGAGATCTTGAAAAGTTATTTTTGGCAAGAAATTGCAACTCTCATGAAGATTAAATGAAGATCTTGTTGAAACTATTTTAGGCAAGAAGATCAAGCAAGCAACAAGATGATATCAAGATCTCATCAAGACCATATTTAGAAGATGTGATTGAAGACTAAATATGGGTGAAGCTTAAATGAAGAAACAACCTATCAATGGTATGATTTTGAAGACTATTGAAGGCAAGATTTGAAGAACCCTAATAGAGATGATATGAAGTCTATTAAGGGTATGTTTGAAGATGCGCCTATTATTGGCAAGATTCAGCTGATTGAATGAAGATCTTTGTAGAAGATTTGAAGACCAAACTTGGGTGATGTGAAGACTAAGTTTGGCAAGTTTCATGAAGACGCACATAGGAAGTGCGCCCCTTGCGAGGGGGCTGTGTGGTGAGGAGCTGAAGAGGGAGGTTAGTTGCTGGTAGATTCGGATCAGGTGATCGGGCTACATCGACTCAGATGGGGTGTCTTGAGGTCGCTTAGCAATGGAGCCAGAATTCAGCCAAGCCAACAGTCAGGGTCATGTCGCAACATTTGTTATAACATAAGTTGCGACATCTAATTTCGGAAGGTTCCAAAGTTAGAAGCCGCGGAGATTTTAAAAAGGGTATGCGCTATATTTGGAACGTTGAGGCGTCTATATATACTACCTTGGTCTAGGATTAAGTATGACTCTTGAAAGAGGGAGTAGGGAGGTACCGGACAATCTAGAGAGGGTAGTATTCTTTGTATGTGAGAGAGTGACAAGTGTGTTTTGTACTCTTCTATCTTTTACCTCTTTTTAGTGGATTGTTGATCTCCGGGCATGGCCCCCCAGATGTAGGCAAGTGGATGCCGAACTGGGTTACCAACGTCTTGTGTCTCTTCTTGTGTGGTTTGTGTTTACTTTTCTTGAGTGCTTAAGTGAGTGAGTGTTTCTCTAAGTTCACAAACCCTAACCGGCGGAACTAACAATAAGGAAAAGTGGTATTTTACCACCAAAACAGCCTAATAAATGGTTTGATGATGCACGAGGGAAGAAAGTAAACCTTCACAATCTTCTTCTTAATATCTGGTGCATTGAAAACAAACCTGAATCAAAGACAAGCCTTGAGTGCCATAGTTTAGGAAGAATAGAAAAACAATGATTTTCCAAGCAAACATAATAAGAGTAGAAGTGTTTGTGAAGCTTACACTAGTTTGATTCCAGCCTCTAACAGTGCTATTGTCTACTCCAATATCGCCCACAGATGACTATATGACAGTGACAATGAAAGATAAATGACGGCAAAAAAAAAAAAAAAACTAAAAAGAATAAAAATGCAACAGCTTAGTTAAATAGGTGCAACTATTTATGTGACATTTTTTCCCTCAAGAAACACAATTAGCTTAGGGTGCAACTATTCATGTGACACATTCTTTTTTATCTTTCTTTTCAACATGGGATTCCATTTCATATTTATATTATCATTAATTATTAATGTGAGATCATTCACATGATTCTTCCTCACTTTCAAGCCTCTTCATCTGTTTAAGAGATTTTTTTCACTTTCTAAGGGATAGTTGCCAACGAAGCACAAAAGGCAGCAAATGAGGTATCAAGAACTGTCGGATGATAGGAAAAGAATGTTTCAACAGTAATTTTGTGCCATGACATTATCTAAAATCCTTAGAAGAACAGCTACTTAGAAGCAATATACTTACAATATACTGATTGGCATTAATGGCAATCTGCCAGCCGGAATAGTCTTTAAGATTCACGACTTTGGGGGATGCATTAAGCAGCAACATGTTTATCAAACACTGACATTATAGAATTCTAGTAAGTGTCATTTAGAAGAAAGAAGAATAAGAAAAATAGAGGTCCAATCCTAGTTGACAGAGAGGGAAGAGATATAAAAACCTTACCTCAATCCCCATCACAATGAGCGTGAGACGGCGGTAGAGCCCCGCTATCTCGATATCATTAATAAGTACTTTTCAATATCATCAAATCTTATAAAAGACTGGAATATCGAGATGAAAAAACTGACTGGAACATGATGAAGTAAGAAATAACTAAAGAGCTTACTTTATAAGTCTTGACTCTCCAAAGTCAGTTGAAGCAAAGTATTCTTCATTTCTTTTCTTTTCAATAAAGACCAATGTTGTATATAAAAAATTTTGCTCACCACAAACTAATGTAGCTAATTACATAATTTTTCTTTTGTATAATTCTCTAAATAATCCCGTTGTTTTTCCAAACTTACCATTTTGGTCCCTTTATTTTGAATAATAACTTTCTTGTCCCTTTACAATTTTAATTTAGCCATGTCAGTCCCCGTAAACCCTAAACTATCAAAAAGGAGGACTAATATCCCCTAAACCCTAAACAATTTAAAGTGAGAGCCTAAAAGGTTAAGTTTGAAAAAGTAGGTCTGTTTAGAGAATTACACCATTTTCTTTTTATTTTCATGTTATTTATGTGTTTGCACATTTGACTAGACAATTAAAAGCTAGTCAGTCTTGAATTTATTGAAGTTAGTTAGTCTTTAAGTTTTGAAGCTCTTAGGATCAATAGAATTAGAAATATTATCACAAAAAATTTTGAGACCATTTATTTTGACATAAAGATTGTTTTAAGTAATAACATATTTTTATGATCCTATGACTGGCCAATTCATTAATTTGAAAATCAAGTCTCAAAACCTTTGGGAAAGACAAATTAATAGACATAAGAAATTCATCTTATCAAATCTATAAACATCAGAAAAGTCACTACAAATATGGCTTTGTTTGGATTGACTTATAAAAAAAGTGTTTTTTTTTTCAGTTTAGTAGAAGTGCTTCTGGAAAAAAGTGCTTCTCTTGAGTAAGTTAAGCATTTTTTTATGATCTATGTTTGTATTAGCTTTTTTTTAGAAGCAGAAGCTATAAAATAAGCTAAAAAACAGTTTTTTTCAAAAGTTGGTCATGACTAGCTTTTTACAGTTTCTGCTTTTGCAGAAAAGCTAATACAAACAATTTTTCTTGAACCCAGAAGTGCTTAATTTATAAAAAAATCACTTTTAGGTTTTCCAAAAGCCAATCCAAACAAGCCCTCTAGTACATAGAACTCTATACCACAACAACAACAGAAAACTCATCTTCTCCTTATACCACAACAACAACAACAGAAAACTCATCTTCTCCTTCTCATCACCCTCTTCTCACCTCTTCCTATTGTGCTCGTAATTGATGTATCTCAGCATCTTCAACATCATTAGGGTAAATTCCAATCTTGATACCGTCAATAAGTACTTTTTCAATAACATCAAATCTTATAAAAAATTGACTTGAATATTGAGATGAAAAGATTGACTGGAATATAATGAAGTAAGAAAAAAATAAAGAACATACTCTGTTAGTGCTGACTCTCCAAAGTTAGTTAAAGCAAAATATTCTTCATTTGTTTTTCTGCTCACCAGAGACCAATGTTGTATACAAAATGTTTTGCTCACAAAAAAAAAAAAAAAAAAAAAAAGTCTTTGATAAGATAATTAGAAGGCGTCCTAGATATGTATGCTCATAAGAGCAATGTGAAGTTAGAAACTATTAACTATTATAAAAGTTTAAATACATAAATTGTGGATTTATAAATTCAGACAAATAATTTTTTATTTAAATAGATTGTATCCCGACACATTCAATGGGCTTCAAGTGTCATGATATCAATCCGATAAAAAGGCCTGCGAATTCAAGTAGTGTTTGGTTAACAAAATAAGAGTGAGAATAAAAAAAATATAAATGATGATGGGAATTGAATAAAAACTATGTTTTTGCTGGAAATGCACTTTTGTGAAAATAAAATTATATTTTGCAGGTTTTATCGGGCTGTTTGTCTTTGCCTTATTTATGTTTTTTTTTTAATCTGGTGTGCTGGTGGACATAAAATGCCAATAAAGTGCTGCTAGTACATGGGCTTATGTTGCTTAAGCCATTTTTGGAGATGCACATAGCAGCAACGGAGAGGCTTTTGCCCGAAGAAGACATGAAGACTTGCATGTTGCATCTTAGGAGAATTTGACATTTGCGAGTACAAAATCTTCTCATGAGTCTTAGACTTTGTTGACATTGGACTTTTGTGTTAAGCTATCGCAAGAACATTAGTTTCATTTTTGTAGAGATTTGAATATTTAAATGAGTTATGCATTTCAATGGTTGCAAACTTGCAATCCACCTTGTGAATTCTTTTTTTAATTTTATATTTGTATATGTGAGTGCTATAACAGGTTATTAATTATGTCAGTGCTTGAAACATGATTATGAAGTGTTTAATTTTATCTTTGTGGTATCTTGATGTGAGCCAGAATATGTTACAACAGTATAGAAATTATAATAAAGTGAAAATGATGTGGAGGTATTAATTTAGAAAATCACAAACATTTGCAATCCAAATTAGATCACCAAATCAAACACAATTTAACATGTCCATGTCTAATCTATATTTAATTAAAAATTTAATCCAAACTCTGAACAAAGTTTTCAATAGAAAAACTCGATTAGTGTAAAATTAAGTATAAAAATAAAAATAAAATAACAAATTTGTTTTTTAAAAACATAAACACAAATAAAACATAGGTGTCACTATTTGAGGGGTGGTGATTCTAACTCCCATTCTATGCCAACCAAACACAAGGAAGTAGTAAAATCAAAATTTTAAAATTTTTACTTCCGCAATCCAAAGATATGAAATGGTGTTATTGTAACACTTCCACTTTACAACCAAACGTACTAACGACTTCCCTGAAAATCTCACTTCCACCATTTTTGAACCAAACAACCCTTAGGAGTCCTTGAATTCATCTACAACACAGTTCAAGCTGCATGTACTGCACCAAAGCACTGATAACATAAGTGGATATGACCAAATTTACTTACTTGCCCCTTCAAGTTTACAGTTACAGCAGTTTGAGTTCCTACTTCAATTGTCTGCTCAACAACCTGAAGGATAGATGGCAAAATAAGATGCATGACATCAAGGAAGAAGTGCTGTGGTGGGAGTGAGCACTTACCATCTTAGACCGCTCGATAGCCTGATCAGTTTCATCCATTGTCTTCATCCCAGCATTTATAAGCTCTTGATTAGACATTGCTGCAGGGTGAACAAAAGTAAAAATGCTTAAGGAAACAATTAATTGATAAAGAATCAGTGGTCTTCATATGCCCCAGAGCTCCTTGCTGACTTAAGTATGACACAGAAGTAAAAATACAACGAAAATTCAATTTGAATAACTATGCATAGTATGACCAAATATTTCAAACTCATGCAGAATCGCGCAAATCTCAGCTCCACGAAAGGTATCAGATATGATTCTTACTTCATCAGATTGCATAGGCATAGAGTTGCAGCACTCACGAAACTCTGCATGTTTGTGAGTTAAAGGAATTCAACCACCTCAGCATGAATTCACTATGCATCATGCATGCACAGCTCTGTTAAATGCCCATCATTTGTTATCTCTAAAACAAGTCTAGATTATTAGCAGTATGTTTGTAAGTTTTAAAAAAAAATGAAACTTAGAACTTAGGATAAGGCTGCTTATGTTTAAGATGTTCATGGATAAATAAGGATTCTATTACAAATTACGTAGTATTTTATCACTATGAAAACTCAGTTAAGTAGTCAATAAAAGTCGTGATTTCATTCCAAATTCTACAAATGAGGTTGTGATCATCTCTAACAATATCCCAATGGTAAGCAGTATCCTGTCAGATTGGCTGGTAAATGCTAATACCTACAAGTTGGCATAACTTCACCACTTTGCTAGTGAAAATTCCAGTAACAGGTAAGAACTCAAAGATCATAATAACTTTGTTTCCTCATAAGCTAATGTAAACCACATTTGTTGCCCACTTACAGCAGACAACTATTTTGCAAATGATAATTGAATGAGAAGGATTATCACTATCTCAAAATATACTGTTTGTTAACGAAAAGGAATTAATCATCCATAATGATATAATATGAGTTCATCAGCTGGATATGCCATTGCCACTATGCCCTTGATCTATATTAATCTGACCTCAAATACTATATAAAGAATACAAATGAACTAAAAGAAAAAAAAACTACTTTGAATAAATTAGATAATTCCTATAAAAACAATGGGAAAGAAACATTACCGGAGGCCATTTGGACATTCTCCTCACCCACAGGATCCCTGCCTCCAGCACCCATATCAAATAGTTCAACTCTTTTATTCCCAAGGCTAGTTGTGTACCTGTACATCATCGGAAAAAAAAGTTTAAATTATAGGTAATTATAGATCAATTAAACTAATATCAAACTCACTTTTTCCCTGTGGCCACATATGTGCTGAGCTCTTTAATCTGCAGTAACACAATCCAGAATTGTTTAAATACAAAAGATATGAAACTCACACAGATGAGAAGCAAAAGGTAAAAACCAACCATCGATTGCTTCTTCTCAATAAGCTGCTTATTGACTTCTGAATTTCTAGTTTCTTCACCTTTTAATTCACAATCAAACTCTTTAATCAATCTGCAATGGAAGAAAATGAGAGGATTGGAGAGAAGTCAAAAAATTGAAGTTTCAGCCGCCAAGTCTAAGGAATGCCCAACAGATCAAAGAGGATGAAATACACAATAAACTGGAATACCTCTCACGTCTTAGATTGTCTATTGGGGTCCTTAATCTTGTCCAATTTCTGAAATCCATTTCTGTAAAGTAGAGAAAACAGTAAAACCATATGATGATCACACAACAAAGAAAAACTTCAACAAGAATACCCAATTTGTGTTCTCATCACTTTTGACAAGAAACAAAGTGAGACACTTGAACAATAAAGAACTAATAGATAATTCACAAGCATGAAAATTCCCAATAAGGAACTTAACTGACTGTGGTGAGATAAGCAGCAGCATTTGAGGAACATACAGACACAGCTATTCATATTTCATAATAACTACAAGTTCAAAAATATTATTCAAGATTCCCATTGAATACATAAACTTGATGTCCAGAACTGAACTGACCATCCCATTCAATACTTATGCAAGTTCACTCTTCAACTACTAATCAACTTACACAGAACTACTGTAATGAAATGGCACTTACAAAAAAAGTCCACCCAATTCACACCGTGGAAATTTTAATAATGAGAAAATAACAATCTATTCATTAATCCTTATTAACACTTGAAAAACTTTTCACCTTTTTTTGTGAGAATGATTAGTTTCAATGCTTAAAAAGTCTTGCTAAAACTACTTCAAATTAACAATTAAAAATCTATAATTAAAAAAAAAAAGAATCCCTAATTTCATGCTTGCTTGTTTATCCATTATTTACCAAGAATCAAAAGGACCAACAATAAAAGACTGACTTTGTTCAAAAATTACATACAAAATTCCCCAAAACAAAATTCAATAGAGATGAGAAAAATTGTACGATATGGCACGCAGAATGTCGTGGATTTCGCCATCGAGCTGCTCCAACTCGGCGCTCATCTGCATAGACCCCACCATTACTCAAAAACACCAGAAAAACTGAATCTTCTCCTAAATCTCAAAGCCTCAGACCATCTCAGACCATCCCAGACCAAGATTCAGATCCACCAAACCAAAGATCGCCGAGACCCAACCGTTCCAACCGAGAACCGCAAGAAGCACGAGAAGGGCAGTGATTGTTGAGAACGAAAGCCCAAATCACAACCCCTCGCAGCGATCTCGACGAGAGCCGGGGAATTTCCACAGCAAAAAGGGCCCTTTTTTTGTTTCTAGGGCTCCAGAGCGAGGATACCGAAGAAAACGGAACAACATTCCCGGGAATTTTTCAATAAACCTATAAGTTCAAAATGATTTGAAAGACCATCCTAACTTAAGCTCTTCATGCGGTACACAGTACACATCACAGCCCTCACCAATCTCAAAGTAGAGAAAAACCGTTGGATTGAGGAGTTATACAATAGAAGTCATATCCGTTGCACCAGCGGCACAAGATAAGGGTTAAAGCTCCGCCAGAGTATGTATGAGGTGGTGTGTGCTGTCGGCGGGTCCACACAGCAACCCATGCGCTAAGTGGGCCCCATCAAGTAAAAGACATTCCCCCACCCCTATCTACTTCTGGCCCCGTACCCACCATCCAGATTGCCTTACGATTAGGACTTCAATCATCAACCACACATTCCTCGCGATCTGTGCATGATTATATAAAGCATACTACCCATCCAACAAGAACTATTGAAACAAGCATAATGGCAACCAAACATTACTGAACCAAAGCTTATAAACTTGAGAACAATTTACATAACACAAGCATCAATCAAGAAGATTGATTGAACAATTGGGTTGATTAGAAATTATTTTTACATAAGGAAAGGAAAATGGAAAAGCATGAGATGTCCTCCAAAGAGCTTTGAGTCTTTAGTCAGATCACATGAGACGTCTCATGGAAGAGGTTCTTGTGAATCTCCCAACCGGGACAAGTGAAGATAGGCATCAGTGCCTGTAAAACAAGATCAAGAGCAAGCCAACAATGTTGAGAAGCAGTGAGAGTAGTTTAATTTTTTTTTTTTTTTTTTTTTGATAAAAGTGGATAAACCACAACTTTATTAAAAAAGAAGAACAATATTTGTGCCCAAAGTTCCTGTTAAATATTAGTCACGGCACGAAGATCAAGAATTCATATGCTACTGAATTAATACAGTGGGTTAACTGAATATAGTTTAGACCACTCACCGTATCCTTCCATTGATATAATTTGAAGATCACCTCCAAAATATCGAGCATATAGACGAGTAATTGGAAGTCCATAGCCATATCCAGCCATTGTCACCCCTTGATGCACGCCTTCATAGTTTTCTTCAAGAGGATTCTTAGCAGTGCTGTACAAATATGTAAAAATCTTTGGAAGGCCACTTCTTCGTATACCACCTCCTTCATCTGATATCTGCAATGCAACTAGATAGATGGTCAAACCACACTATCACATTTAGTGAAAAAAAAATGTCACATGAAACTCCCCATGTAGGTAAAAATTGGCCAGAAGAATGACAAATTTGCTTAATTATGAAGAGCAACACACAGAATAGCAAAGTCCTATATTCACATAACAAACAAAATATCAAAGAATTATGTCACTATGTTTATAGGGCACTAAGCAATAATAGATATCCAAGTAGTGGAAATTAATTGAATTACGAGGGCAAACATTTACAAAATAATACCAATCATTAATATGAAAAATGAATATGAAGACATTTAACTATGTGCATCATACAAATCCGCACTGCTGTCAGTCAGTAAATTAACAGACCAAAGACGATCTTGCATTTACAAGCGTAGTTAGGATCACCTTGATAGTTACATCCTCTATCCCATCAGCAACAATGATTTTAATAGGAAGTGCATCTTTATCAGAATCCATACAACGTTCTTGGACAGCACGCAGCGAGTTCTTGACTAGCTCAAATACCATAAGATGCAAATGTGATGGAACATACCTGTCATAGAAGATACTTTCAAGGTCAATGCAAAAGGAGATTAAAAGAAATCACTACAGCTGGTTATAAATAGAGTTCAAATCAAAAGGCATTACAATCTTTTAACATCAATTTAGATTTTAAATCACCTCCATAGAGATAAATGGTGTTGGATTTGCAAAACAAATGGCACAGTTTTGATATGTGATATAAACCAAGGTCTTGTAGACAATTATGATACATATGAGAAATCCCTAAAATACGCGCAAAGGTTTAATGAAGGGACATGCTACCTTATCAGTTGATAAACAGCTTGAGTATAGACTAAAGAGCAAGGCAGAAGTTTATTTCACATCACAGCAGTAAAAGAAATCTTACGGAAAGGTAAAGTTTGGATCTCCATAGATAATGACTTCAGGAGCACTTCCATACTCCTTGAAGCAAATGCTGCGTGCATCCTCACTAGCAGCACGAGCCACTTTCATGGGAGACATTTTGGTGTTAATCTGACCAACACAACCAGGTTCCGGATCAGGATCATGTAAAGCCACATGTTGTCCTGAATTCCAACAACAAAAAAAAAAGAGGCCTTATATAACTATCACTTCTATTGTTTCTTTATGAAGCATGCTTATCATTCCAATGCAAGTTCATTTGCAAGGAAGTGTGACAAGAAGTTTACACAAACCGATGAGCATGCGTATTCCAATTCTTGTCATGTAAAAGCGGTCAAGAAATTCATGGATTTCTTCAAAATCTGTAGGCACAACTGATGGGCTCAGGTCTTTCTTCAGCTGCTGCACACCAAAAGCCATGGCCGGCACAACATTGTTATGCCTCACTTTAATCATTTTGATCATTTGTGTGAAAGCCAACTCATCAGCCTTATTTTTGACCTCCGGAAAAGAACGAAGATCCCGAAAAGAATCCAAGTACCAATCCCTCACCTTCAAAGAAAAAGAACAACATCCAAGTATATCAAAGAATCATATGAATTATCTTAAAGGCATGCAAGCAAACACACTATCAAACACTATAAAAAAAAAATCTTAATTGTAACTATGACATAAACAATGTATAGACCCAATTGCTCTCAAGAAAGCAACGCCGTCAGAAATCGAACAATTTGTCTAACTTAATGGTACCCTATAAAATCATTCAACGATTTGAACTAGAATTATCCATAGAACCTAAAGGTTAGAAATTTACACTCTTCCACCATGAAAACAAACACAAAAAGTTTTTACTTAACAAAGGTCACACTGAAGGACAGAAGAAACCCTAAAGAAAATCTAAAACATCAACGAGAGAAAAAGATAGAGCTTTAAGCATAACCTAACGGAAAAACAACACCAAAATTCCACATAAAAACACAAAACGCCTAAAAATTTCACAAAATTTCTTCAAAACAAGAATACCTTCAAAACGGCAGGTTTCTCGGAGAGGCCAAAGGGCAAATTCTCAAGCTCAATGGCCCGCCTGGCGATCCTAATTGGGAGCTCCTTGTGAAGGAACTGCGCCGATCTCAGAAGATTTCTCTCCGTGGGACGCGATCCGAACTCCATCATGTACCTTAAGCTGACCCCCGTCGGCTTCATCGATCCCCATCTCTGCACCTCGTCGGCCACCAACTTCGACAAACCCTCGGAGGCCTTCCTCGCTGCCATTGAAGCCGCCCTCGAGCTCAAGCTCGAACATCGAATGGAAACCCCGCGAATGGATGGGATCACGAGAAAACGTAACGAATTATCCTTCTTAATCGGGCTAAACCCGTTAACCCGTTAATAATCAACCCCTCTGGTTGCTCGCCACGTGGACAAGAATAAAATGGTGATGGGACAACCTGATCCAGATCCAGATCCAGATCCAGATCCGAATCCGAATTCTTGGTGATGTGCTGAATTTTGAACCTAGAACTTGTTTGGGTCCAAAATTATTGGATTTGGATTTGAGCCTCTGTTCCTTTTCCTTTCACGAATCTATGATTTTTTTTTAAAACAAATAAAAAATTAGATAAATAACTATTTAATTTATTAATACTGAGTATTTATATAAAATATTCTTTTCATTGAGAAAACAGAATCAAATCTTAAATTATGCAAATGAAATAAACAGCATAAGTGTTGTAAAACTTAACTCCTACCATGTGTGACATCCCTACTATATGACTTGTTCATATTTGTTAAAAAAAAATTAATTATATTTTAAAACTACTGAAAATGAATTTTTTTATTATATATATTAAAAATATAGATAAATTATAAATTTAAATTCTTAATCTCTTCTTTCGGTGTGAAATAGACTACTAACTCTCTAGTTAAAAAAGTGGTTCTTGTATTAAGGATTAAGATGTGTTACCAACTAGGCACACAAAGAGGAATTTGGTAATAAGTTCTTGTATTCTTTGATAAATAATTAAGGAAGACAATGGGATTGATAATTAATATATTTTTATGTAAAACAAAAGCATCTCCATCATACAAAAGACACAGTAAGTTTATGCTTCACAGAAATCAAATTGAATATTCCATTTTGCATGATAAGGGTCCTATAATTGAGGCAGCATGATTAAATAAACATAGGATGATCCCTGCCTATATTGTCACAATATGTGTTGTCATCAAGTATTTGCCCTATAATGATCATTTTGGAGGTTATCTTGATATTTTTTAGAGATGAGCATCAGTTGTAGGTGAGTAGAGTTCATATGTGCCAACTTGGCCTCATGCATTATAAATATCAAATAAACAAGCACATTATATTGATAAAGGCATGAAATCAATAAAGACAATTCAGGGAATACAGCCCATGTAGGTTAACAAATACAGCATCAATTGCAAAATTGAATAAGTATTTCAACTTGGCAAGACCAGTACAAGAGTTGGGATATTTGCCCAAATCTGAAAACCCCACTGAAAAAATAGAAAGTTTTGATAAAAAATATTAGATAAATACAATCCTCTATCAAAATTTGATATATATTCAGCTTCATAAAAGTCTTCTCCTTCTTCCTTCTTTTCCTCAGCTTCTTAATACTCTCAACTTCTGTAATTCTTCAGGTTATCTTGCCATCTTTGATAACTACCTGGTAGTCTTATATACGTGCATGTTACACGAGGTTACGTAGAATTTGCTTTCACGGACATACACCTCTCTCTATATACATATATATCAATTTGATTTGTATTAAGCTATGCATGCAGATTAAAAAGCTTATACATACAAGCATATTATTGTTATTGACAATATTCACATTCGTACTTTTACAATGCAGCTCAATGCTACAACCATTTATCCAAAAAAGACGAAGAAAATCGATAACCAAGTGAAAGACAACGCCACAGTATATTTATTATACTCCACAAAGACTAAACTTAAGTATTATATTTGTATGATCAGAGTCATTGAACAACAATTAAATATTTGCACTATATCTCTGAAAAAGGAGTATTGTAGTTAAAAACGCAAAAGTTTACTAACAAACTATAAACATTATAGAGCATGACTTTGCATTAACTCTGGAAGCTCAATATCCACATTCACCAATAATCTTTGCAAGAGCACTCTCCCGCACAAAAATGATGAAACCGGTTTCGGTCTCTCACAATAATCACACGATCAAACACTTTCGATATGAGCTTACTGGCAGAATGGCAATCATTGCATACTCTCAAGTTCTTGGAAATACGAATGGTCTCACCAGGCTTAGTGTGCAGCAACCCGAAAGCAATAGCTAATTTCTCACTATGATAGTACAATGGATTTTCCTTTTCTTCCTCGTCAACATCATGCAACACACCAGCAGTGTCTGCCACATAGCCTTCCGACTTAATTCGCTGCAACATTTCATCAACTTTGTCATAAATCTCTTTAGCTTGAGGGTGTGACATCCCCCCAGCAATGAATTCACTCACTACACCGCACATTTCAATCATTGAACAACCAGGCTCCTTGTTTACCCCTCGATCATTCATCAATTTCCGCATATGAGCCACTTCATCCCACCTGCCAGCACTGGCATAGAGATTAGCTAATAATACGTATCTCCCGCTATTGTTACTGTCAAGCTCAATTACCCGTCTTCCAATTTTATCTCCAAGTTCAACATTGCCATGAATCTTGCAAGCACCAAGAAGTGCTCCCAAAACACCGGCATCAGCCTCCATTGGCATTTCAGTGATAATTTTTTCAGCTTCTTCAAACAACCCTGCTCTACCAAGCAAATCCACCAAGCATCCAAAATGCTCGACCTTCAGCTCAATACCATAAACCTGAGGCATATACTCGAAATAATATTTCCCTTCATGAACCAACCCGGCATGCGCGCATGCACTGAGGACATTTAAAAGAGTGATATCATCAGGCACCACCCTTTCCTTCTCCATCTTCTTAAAAAGCTCAATTGCTTCCAATCCCCGACCATGCATGGCAAAACCTCCAATCATACAATTCCAAGAAGACAAACCTTTCTCTTCCAACCCATTGAAAACCTCAAAAGCCTTCTCCAAGCAACCGCACTTGCAATACATATCTATCATCGTCGTCGCAAGCTTCGGGTCAAGTTCAATCCCACTCTTCTCAATATAACCATGAATCCACTTCCCTTGCTCCAATGCACCTAATCCGGTGCAGGCCGCCAACATACTGGCCGCCACAAACTTGTCCAATGCAACCCCCTCATCCCTCATTCTCTCAAACAGCGCAAATGCTTCCTTAAACCTACCACTCTGCACATAACCAGCAATCATGGCATTCCAGGAAACCGAGTTCCTCTCAGGCATTTCATCAAACAACTCGCGCGCAACATCAACAAGCCCCAGCCGAGAACACCCACTCACCATAGTAGTCCAGGAGACAACATCTCTATGAAGCATTTTATCAAAAACCAAGCGAGCATCATCTTCAAGGCCACAAGTGAGGTAGAAATTGATGAGATTGTTCTGTGAGTAGGTGTCCGCATGAAACCCGAGCTTGAAGACGTGGGCATGGACTTGCTTCCCGGATTCCAGAAAGGAACTCTCGCAAAGGGATTTGATCAATGGAGGAAAGGTGAATTTGTTTGGGGAGACGGAAAGGAGGAGCATTTGGGAGTAGAGATGGAGAGGATGGTGGTCACATAAGAGTGAAGGGGAGCGAAGGAGAGTGTTGAAGACGAAGGGGTCAGGGCGAGGGAGAGAGCGAAGGAGGCGGAGAGCGTAGTGGAGATCGCCGAACGGGGAGAGAGCAAGGAAGCGAAGGAGGCGGCCGGCGGTGTCATTGTCAGTGCCGAGACCGAGCCGGACGAGCTTGGAGTGGTGTTGCTGGAGCTCGCGCACAGATGAGCAAGTGTCGACCATTTGGACTGCCGCGCGGCGCGCTTCGGCGGCACGGCGAGGTGGTGGCGCGCTTGGCCGTTGCGTCGTGGGCGGGAGCGCCAACGGTGTGGTCGCCATGGGAGCACCTTTCGCGGAAATTTTTTATTTATTTATTTAAATTATAACGTTAAGTTTAAATTGTTTAATGTTTACAATAAAACCCAGATTAAAAATAAAATTACGCTGAAGCCATGCAGTAACTTATAGTTACATATCATGCACCTTTGTCTCAATAAAAGTTCAATTAAATATCTAAATTATATATATATATATATATATATATATATATATATATTTTTTTTTTTTTTTTTTTTTTTGATAAAAGTGGATAAAAATTAAATCCATAATAATTTTGAAAGCCACTGGCAATAAGAGTTGAGAGTTTGAACGCGCCTTGTTACATTTCCTTATACAGAAATAAAATAATAATCAATAATTTATCATAAAAGTAATAATTGGTTACCAAATAAATTCAAATATATGGCTAATAACAATTTTTTGTTTAATTAATACACATTTTGATCTTAAACTTATTTAAATTTCATTTTACTAAAGCCTTGCTCCATAGTCTCCAAGATAGCAAAACAAAACACTTAAATCACAACTAACTCATATTTTCATTGCACTCTTGCTCTTGTCCAGTTATACCTAGACCTGTCCATGGGCCGGGCCGGGCCGGGTTCGGTTCGAGCCGGGTTTTTATCCATAATTACTAAAATTCAATTTTGTCCAAGCCCGGCCGGCCCGAAAATTCGGGCCTTAACTCTTGCCATAACCCGCCCAAATTTAATGACCTCTACCCAAGGCCCGCCCAAATAAGTTTTTTATCAAATAATATATAAGTTATAAAAAAAATTAACAATAATATTAATATGCGAATATGACCAAATATTATTCTACAAAACACTTAAAAATTAAAATACCAAATGCAAATATTTATACAATTACAACAACTAAAATTCAAACCATTATAATCAATGACAATCAACAATAAATATATACTATATAAGTATATACAAAACTAATTAATAAATAATCAATAGAAATTCACCATATATATATAAAGAAAGAAAGAAAACTAATTAATAAATATATTTTATAATTCGGGCCGGGCCGAGCTTTTAACAATAAAAACCAAACCCAGTCCATTTTTAAAATGGGCTTATTTTTTGTCCAAAGGCCGGACATCGGGCCTTATATACTTGTCCAAGCCCTCCCATTTATCGGGCGGCCTTGGGCGGGTAGCCCGGCCCTTGGACAGGTCTAGTTATACCTAATTCATTAATCTCCTAGATAGCAAAACAAAACACATGATAAAAAGCTATTGTTAGGAAAGACAAATTAACAGAAAGTCACTACAGACATGTTAGCTTGATTAAACCACCACAACAGAAAACAACTCATCGCCTCCTTCTCTCCTCGTCGTACCGTGCCCGTAGTTGCTGTATCTCCGCATCTGTCGCCCTCCCCATGTTCTTTAACCCCATCAGGATAAATTCAGATCTGCAACAAAAAAAAACAAATTTGAATCATACACAAAAATTATGATGATAAACAAACTTAAAGCAATGAGCTGACAAATGAATGAGAACATACCTGGTAAGCATATTTGTTTATATTTCTCTGGATCCTTAAAACAAGTTAAACTAATCAACTGAATAATCATAAGCAGGTGTTGACACTTTAACAAGCGTAACTTAAGAAAAATATCTCACTCTTGATTGCCCATAAATTAATAAAAGAAGTTAATAAATACCTTCATCATTTGAGTATCCTTACCCAGAGTTAGAGAATAATTTATCAAAGTGATGAAACAAAGGGTTCTCTTGGAGTTAATTTCAAATGCCATTTATGTAAATTTTTTTTTTTAAAGGACAGCACAAACTTCAACAACCACTACCAGTAGCAATAATGTAAACAAACAAAGTTGAATGCAGCTCACAAACATGCATGCTGCATATGATGCACTGAAAGACTTTGGAAGCTGTTAATTAAAATCATTTACAGGATATTTAAATCTTCAACATTTCCATAAGAAATAAGTTTACAAATACAAACACACTTGAAAGTCATCTTACTAATTTGTTAAAAAGCAAGATGCAGATTATGAGAGTTCACAACCAGATTTACAAACAAAATCAAAAGGTCCAACGGCACATTGAATGTATCTAGAACAGTTTCTTGTGAATGGTCAAGTTCAAAGTAGACTTAGCATCCTCAGCAACTTTAAGGAAACTGTGTGAATTATTACATTTTGAATAAAACCCATCCACCCGTTATAAACTCAAAGATGAAGCATCACCACCAGTACCCTGTGACTTCCTTTCTTGTGAACTCTTTCAGAATTATATATAGAATATGCAGAGCTTATTGCTCAATGAATTAGACTAAAAAATGCATCTGTTGCGCCAAACTAAAAGCAAGACGGAAACTAAATCCGAATCTCAAAATTTTCAAAAGTTTTTAAAATAAACACTCCCAAGTTGTACTCTTCTCAAAATTTACATGCAATACATAACTTTTTTCAAAAAATATCACATTTCATAACTATTTAAATCATTGCTAATAATAGGAGGTATTGCACAGTAATAAGTCAGCTACAAGGCACTGAGTTGATTTTAGGTAATGAGAGAGTTCTTAAATCACTACTCTCTTGATTATAATGTACTAAGCTAAATTCAATGAGCACTCATTGATGAGTTCTGAATTCCAGACAAGCACTCATTTATGCAAGCAAACTGAATAAATAATCTAAAACCAATTATAGTGTATCAGATCAACAGTTTCCCTCTTCTGAGCTCATAATCTGAAAAAAGAAAAAAGCAATCTGGAAAAAGGGATAATCACTCTCAAAACCCTAATGAAAAGACTTCTGGCAGCCTCCTAATCAACAGCTAAAACCGCTCAAATTCAACAGGAAACATGCACACACAAAAATGTTAATACATCTTTCTTTAATTACATTTGGCCTAAGTAAACCATTATGGGGTTAATTTGATCAATCTCCACCAAACTGATGATAAAAGCATTTTTTTTTTTTTAACAAGTATTGACATAGTAATACAATTTAAGGTTTGCTACCATTTTGTTTATGAATATTATCTGAAGACATGGAATGCCATTAGCAAAATGGGGATTGACATACTAGACTAGAGAATAAATACAACTACAAAAGATTGAAAGTAAAATCAAGGGCATAACAAAATGTCTAAAAATAAGAACTACATGATAGAATAATCCTAAACAAAAAGATGCCAAACAACAATAATAAACGATGGAGTATATATATATATATGCATAAGAAAAATGAAAAATGTGAGCTCTGTGGTAGCAATTAGTAGGACTTGCATCCTTTTGCTCCTCGGCAGAGATCAAACAATAGATGGTTAAACTAATTATAGAAAGATAGCACATTGTTACCTTAAGAAGTCAAAAGCTAACATGACTTCAAATTCCTACTCTCTTGTTGAACCCATAATTTCTAAAATTTCTAGAAGTAGCAAAGCATGAGTCTGCCAACCTGCAAGTGACAACCTCACAAAATGACATACCAAAACAGCAATTTGTAACTTAAACACTAGAACAGCATTAGCCCAAGCTTTCAGCATGTTAAATATGAGACAAACACATTTCAAATCAAAGCTTGATATGACTACGAATCTTTCACAAACAATTCGCCTATACATGAAATCGCATACAATACTGTTTCAAAACCAAAAAGACGTTCTGTCTTTGGTTGACTGGGCCATGTGAGAATTTACCATAAATTCCAAAAGCAACCAAATGATCAGGACTTAGCAAAACTACGAAAGAAAGGTCTCTGATTCTTCTAATTTTACTTTCATAAAGAAACAACAAAAGATCAAAGCCATTAGTATCAAACTCATCATCACTTCACTGACCATTTCCTTCAATTAACAGTGAAAATTTAAGAGAAAAATTGCGAATCTAATAACAAAAACCCAAGAAAAACACCAGAACACATCAATGACACCATCGGAGGAAGCCCACTCTCTAGATCTAACAAACAATACAATTAATAATACGATTGAAATTAGGAACGAGAACTTTGATCGCTGTATAGAGATAGAAGAGAAAAAGTGGAGAGATGCGGCGCCAAAAACAAAGGAAAAAATAAATCTGGTTCCACTCTTTTACAAATTATTATGGAATTTATATGATTCTATTTGTCTAAACAGCTCTTATTATAAATTCCTATATAACATTAAATTTCATTAAAAACCACCGCTATTCCTATGAAATTTACCTCCTGAGTGTTTCATTCGGTACTTTATTTCCCGGATATGATCATAAATCCCTGCATGCCATGAAAAGATGTTTAAAAGCATTAACTCAGAAAAGATGTGTTGATAAATAATGCTTATAGTATACATGCACATCCTATTTAATTTAATAATGTGTTTATATATTGGGTATGCTTATAGAAGTATATATACATGTCCGTGTGAGTATACATGCACATCCTATTTATTTATTTATTTAATATTGTTCACTAAAATAATAATAATTAATACCCGTATCACTTCCGGAGTAAATAAATAATCATGATCTTTTAATCTTAACTATCTAGGATGTTAAAATAAAATTAAAATTAATTTTGTTGAGATGGTTGCATTGGCCTCAATCTATGCATGGCCAAGAGACCAACTCACTAGGATATATCACGTAGTAATAATCTTTTTAAGAAATAAAAATAAGTTTTTGTTGTTTCCATCAAAATTATTTTTATTTTTTAAAAAATAAATAACAATCATTTTATGTCTTCATTTTAAATGGGTTTTAGTATTTTGTCCTCAAGTCTTCAATGAAGTCTGAAATGATCATAATGTATAAGGATCCGTACCAATAAGTCAAGAAATAATTTGTTTTATTAAATTTATATATATAACTATTATAATTATAAAGCCTCTATTTTATTATTTTTTTTATAAAAATTATTTTAAATATGCAATTTTAAGCGTTAAATGCAAAATTATTAATAATATTATTATTATTTAATCATGCAAAATGAACATTAATTGTTTTTTTTATTTTTTGGAAAAAAAAATGAACACTGATTGTTGTGAAGGTGTGAGAACCACAAACTAGAATTAATGAAAACAAGCTCAATGATGTGGATGAAACTGAACCAATTCCAAATCACCACCGCACCACCACCACCACCTCCTCCTCCTCCTCCTCCTCCGCCGCAGCCATGGCGGCCGCCGGCCATCACCTTCACGTCCACCACCTTCTCCCAAAGACACAATCCAAGCATCCACTCAAACCCATCTCTTCATCCTTCTTCTTCATCCCTCGCGGTAAACGCACTAGCCGGAGGATCCGATGCTCCGCGCTGGAGCCCCTCTCTCTTCCACCCTGCGCTTCTCCTTCTTCGTCTTCTCCAATGGCGGAGCTTGTTGCGGCTTTCAATGAGCTCAGTGACCGGATGGGCGGTGCTCTTTCAACCACATCATCGTCAAACCTTCTCTTCAAGGCGTTGAAGCTCTCCATTCCTCCATTGCAAGCCCTTCCCTTTGCCCCTGATGGTCGCGCCCCCCTCGCTCGCGCTCTCTCCGTTGCTTGCCTCCTCGCTGACCTCCAGGTCTGCTAAAGCTCTCACCTTTTTTTTTTTTTTTTTGCATTGTTTTCCCTTTCTAAATCTCATTATAAGACGAAGATTAATTGCTTTTGTTTTATTGAGTAATTGGAACTTGTTTTTGTTATTGAAGTGAATTCAGAAACAGATTACATTGAAAAGCTGGATTCTTTGTTAAGAATTTGTGTTTGTATTCTTATATCCTTGCTTTAATTGTGAAAAAAAGGAGCAGCTATTGATCTTGTTTGTGTTCAATTCTCCATTCAAGATTGAAATGGATTTTGATGTTGTTAGCACTGAATTTAGCTTCAAATTTAGTGTCTGGAGAGTTTGCATTGTTGACCCACCATTTTGAAGTGCTTTAAAGTTGAATACAAAGGATTTAGTGATTGGTTGAGTGATTGAAATTGTTGGACTTGCAGATGGATGCTGAAGTTATATCTGCAGGCATACTCAGAGAAGCACTGCTTTCAGGGGCTATGACAATGGATGCAGTGAAAGGCCAGATTGGCATCGGCACAGCTCATTTGTTGCATGAAAACTTAAGGATGAGGCATATTCCTTCTGATGTTGGAATCGTAGATGATGAGAGCGCCAGTGCATTGAGGAGGTATTGCCTGACTTATTATGATATTCGAGCACTGATTTTGGAACTTGCTCTTAAACTTGATATGATGAGGCATCTTGATTACCTCCCGCGGTACCATCAGCAGATGAAATCTCTTGAAGTCATGAGGATATATGCGCCGCTTGCCCATGCTGTTGGTGCCAGTGCTTTGTCACTTGAGCTCGAGGATCTTTCCTTTCGGTATTTGTTTCCATTATCATACCTCTATGTGGATGCATGGTTGAGAAGTCGAGCGGTTGATAGTAAACCATTGATAGATGTTTACAAGGAGCAGTTGCTTCGAGCATTGGAAACTGACACTGAATTGGCAGACATGGTGGAAGATATCCAAGTACAAGGCAGATATAAAAGCCGTTTCAGCACCATGAAGAAACTTCTTAAGGACGGCCGCAAACCAGAAGAAGTGAATGATATTCTGGGTTTGAGAGTTATCCTGAAACCGATATCTGGGGAGAACACGACGGAGATAGGAAACAGGGCGTGTTATAGAACATATGAAGTGATTCGAACAATGTGGAAAGAAGTACCTAGAAGGACAAAGGACTACATAGGCAAACCAAAAGCTAACGGTTATAAGAGCTTACATGTTGCTGTTGATGTCAGTGAACACAAAGGAGGGATTCCTCTAATGGAAATTCAGATACGAACAACAGAGATGGACAAGCTGGCTGATGGTGGAGCGGCATCACATTCATTGTACAAGGGTGGTCTTACTGATCCAGGAGAGGTAATGAATTCCCCTGGTTTAGCTTATGTCAATATAAATGTGCATAAAAGTATCATGTTGCAGATTCATTGTTCTTGATTTGTTCAGGCTAAGCGGCTGAAGGCCATTATGTTGGCTGCAGCTGAGCTTGCAGCGCTGCGCCTCAGGGATTTGCCATCTTCAAATAAAAGAGGTCTTGATATTGATCAAACAAATCGAGTGTTTCGCCTTCTTGATAAAAATGGTGATGGAAGAATTAGTATCGAGGAACTCACTGAGGTGATGGAAGAGCTCGGAGCAGGAGGTAAAGATGCGCAGGAACTCATGCTGCTTCTCGATGCAAACAGTGATGGTTCTTTGAGCTCTGATGAGTTTGATGTGTTTCAGAGACAGGTAATGTTCTTGAGTGTTTAGACGCCGGCGTGGTCTGATTAGTTTCGGTTCTTATGGTCTTTGATTTTCATACATATTACTTTGTTTAATTCAGGTGGAGTTCATGAGAAATATGGAATACAAGGATGATTACTACAAAGCCATGCTTGGAGACAAACTTAAGATGGCTGACAACACAGGCTTAATCCAGGTTTATCGCAAAGAATTAGGAGACAAATTGGTTGTAAACTAAGATCAATCATCACTCTTGATTTCGTTCAGTTCATTCTTGAAATTCTTGGAGCAATGTAAATCAAATACTCTGTAGATTTTGATATGTATATATGTGTGAATTTCTTAATGCAGCTTCAACATGTTTCAGTTGACTCAGAACATGATCATGATCAATGAGAACAAAATTGTAAATTTCCACAAAATACTCTTTTTTTTTTAACATATTTATTTGTGACAAAAGTGAATAACAAATTAAAAACTCTTCTTCTACGTCACAACTTGATAGCTTCTTTGTTCAAGAAATTTAAGTAAATCAAACAGCAGTAACAGGTCTTTCCCCTTCAAATCCTTTGAGTTCTGTCATCAAGGACTGTGACTTGAGAAGTTGCTGGCTTTGACATATGCCTAAACCCTCATTTAACTCTGTGCACAACTGCATATTTTGCAAACAAAACACAAAGAATAAACAATCAAAATAGCTAAAAATCATAACATAATAATAAAATCGGAAACATTGCAAGTGGATATAATCCAACTACCTGTCTATACAATGAAGCATCCCCATATGATTTTCTAAGCTCTACCACATACAAAGATGGGCTCAATTCAAACACCTGATGTTAAGATATGCATTAATTAGCATACACTAGAGAAACACATTAGTTGTAGAGTTTGTATGGCAAACCTCAGCACAGACTGAAAGAGAACCCTGGCTTTTGGGACTCAAAGTTGTTGAAGCTTTGCACTGTTGCATAACTTTTAGCTGTGACCACACAATAAAAGCGCAGCTGACCATCAAAGTCTTTTCATGTTTAGTTAGACAAAAGCACATGAATTATTAATGTGAAAAGAAAGTACTACCTTCCCATGTCCCTTCTGGACTTGAAATCCCATTCTGCTTACAATGTCCTCAATCTTCTCATATAAATCTTTGGGTGAAAAATTGGATGTGAATCTGATTTTTCTTTCAGACACATCCTGCACAACATTAAATCTCAATCTTAACATGGAAGTGCATGATTTGATCAAACAATCAAATAGAAGCAGATGTCAAACCTCTTTTTCAAAGAAACCAGAAAGATCAAGGAATGAAGACATCCCAATCAGTTGAAATGCATTGATATGTGTTGGCATATTCCCATTTTCAACTTTTTCATTGGCCTTTACAGACAAAAAAAACCAAATTCATTTGTTTAGACTTTCAGAAACAATCACAGATGAAAAGAATAAAGCAATTGGGATATTAAAGACAGCAAATTGTTCTACCTCTTTGATTGAGACAGCTGCATCCTCAAGGCTCAAATCTTCATCATCGATAGGAATAGCAGGGATATAATCTTCCTTAAACCACTTATCTGCTTTAATTTCTGCTACATTTATACGCAAAGCCGGATTTGGATTAAGAATTTTTTTTATCATGTTCTGAGCACCAGATGATAACCATTTGGGTATGTGAATCTCTCCTCTGAATATCTAAACAATTGAATAAAATTTATACATATTAGTAATTATCCATTACAAAGGCAGATGCATGATGAAATGATAAAAGAACTCACTTTCTGATAAAGAACAGCGAGATTTCGGTCCTCAAACGGAAGATATCCGGCAAGCATTACAAATAAGATGACACCACAAGACCAGATATCTGAGATTGCACCATCATAGCCTCTGTTTGCAAGAACCTCAGGAGCAATGTAATTAGGACTACCACAAGTTGTATGCAGTAACCCATCATTCTACCAACAATATACATCACATACAATATACATATCAGTAACATTCAATTACATTTACAAATTACATGTAGAGAAATTACATCAAATTAACTTTTACTTACTCCAAGATGCTGAGGCAAAGCACTGAGACCAAAATCTGATATCTTTATGTTTCCTTTTGCATCAACAAGAACATTTTCTGGCTGTGAAATGAACTCTCTATGAGTTTACAGCAATGAAAATCATAAGATTTTTAAATACTAACCTTCAAATCTCTATGAAAAACTCCTTTGTGATGGCAATAGCTAACAGCATCAATTAGCTGTTGGAAAAGCTTCCTTGCTTCCTTCTCTCTCAGCCTACCTTTCAAAGCCTTCCAAAATACAAATCAAACATTAAATTAAATTTTTTTTTAAAAAATAATAATAATAAATTTGTCATGATCTAGTGAACAACAAAAGTTTAAAATTCTTACAATTTTGTCAAATAATTCTCCTCCATTCACGTATTCAAGCACCATATAAATCTTAGTTTTGCTTGCCAATACCTGCCGTACAAATAATAATTAAATATAAAAAATATCAAGTTTTGCAGGTATACATCAAAAAATAAAAATAAAAAAAAATAGAAGAATAGCATATGCATCACAGACATGCGCATGTGATCATATCCCATGAATGCTGTTACGCCACGTAATACACGTTGGACAAGTGGGCCCCAACATTGACCAATAATTAGGAACTTAAGGGCCCATTTGTCTCTATCTTCATCTCCATCATCTCAACTCCAACCTAATCCTACGGCTCACAATAATTACTAAAAAAAACCTATTTATTTATTTAATTATTTATTTTTATTTATTTATTTATTTAGAGAATTTCCATCTCGTTCCTGCCGGAAAAAAAAGAGCAGAACTTTGGAGATAAGACTGACCTCGTGCAATCGGACGACGTTGGGATGCCGGAGGAGTTTCAGAGTCCCGATCTCACGCTTGATCTGAGAATTGAAAATCATTAGAGAATGGTAACCTCGTCGGAGAAGAAGAAGAAGAAGAAGAGGGGTATTCCGGGAAGAAAAAACAAAAAAAAGTTTGAAACCTGGTCGTCAATCTTGAGGGAAAGTATGCGGCGGCGATCGAGGATCTTGACGGCGAACGGGTGGCCGGTGTCCACGTGTCGGGCGAATTTGACCTTGCCGAAGTTGCCTTCTCCGAGAGTACGCCCTATCTCGTACTTCCCCAGTCGGACCTGACGCTCGTCCGACCCTTCTCTCACCATTCCACGTGTACGGCGTTGAGGTACTTCGCCGGTGAATCGGGTTCAGGTCACCGCGCAGGGGAGGAGTTTAGCGTTGGGCAACGAAGGGGAGAGTGATGGTGGTATATAATATAAGGATGGTAGTGTGGGGACCACTCCACCTTCTCTTTTCCGTCACCGCGGGTGATGAAAACGTAAGCTGAACGCGGACACGTGGACCAACAAGAAGTTATCATTATTTTTGAGTCGTGTTTTTTTTTAAGCACACTATTTAAGATTAATAGTGTGCGTTAATATGGAACGCATTCCCAATAATATCGTGCCCGCATCTTGGGTGTATTTTGATTCTCAGTCCTTACAAAATGAAAATCTTACACAAAAAAAAAACACGGTACTAATAGTTTAAAGTTTTCATTGGAAGTGAAGGGTTGAGGGGGATTTTGGATGATTTTGAAGGTAAAAGTTCTCTCAACTTTTACTTGAGGAGAAGGGTTGAGGAAAGAGGTAAATGTTTAAACAGTAAATGGAGGTTCAAAACACTCCATTTTCTCAACCTTGCAAAAAATAAAAACCTTAATATTGAGCTTCCTCTCCTTCTCTTATTATCGGAGATCTATCGAAATTGTTAGTTATAATTTTATTAAACGAAAATATCCTTTTATTTATATTTACTAATATACATGGTGTTATATAAAATATTAAAAAATATTTATTTTTTATGTTAATTAATTGTTTTTTTAATTTTGATTAATTGAGGTTATTAAATAAAATTTATTTATTGATCTATTATTTATCATAATATAACATTTAAAACTCAAAATATATTTTGATAATAATAATATATAATATTACTTTCTATTATTTTCAAAACTTTTCTTTATTTTGACGTTTGTACTAAGCAAAGTATGAATTGATCCCGCGTTTTTACTTTATTTTATGAACCTTCCTACACTTCATAAAAACAAGACCGAAGAGGCTGTTGGTTTTGGAGTGTGCGTTTTTCCTGTTGTTTTATCAGCCAGAGAAAAAGGAATTAAAGACGTGGAGGAAATAGGTTACTTGATTGGTGGCTAAAGAGAGTTTGCTTCGTGGGAACTCCAAAGACTTCATTTAAGAAAAGTTTTTTTTTGAATTATTCAAAATTGTTTTTTTCTCTCTAATATATAATTATATATCAATGTTTTAGATTATAAAAATATAATTATCATTAAGGTTGTTTAATTGATTTGTCAGGACCTAATCTAATTTTGGGGATTATGAATTTTGGGAATGGATGGTGACAAGTGTTGAATTATTTGTACTCTTGTTTTGGTTATTCTAATGAAATGTGACTTGAAATGGTGGACAGTGATAAGAGAAGTAATTCATCAAAGAATAATATATTTGATAAGTTAATTAGCATTAAATTATAATTAAGATGTTCTCATTCCTAATATAGAGGAGTATTAGCTGTATAATAAAACTTTTGTTCAAAGATTTTGAAATAATAAAATGTGTTTAAATATTTTTTTTAAACTTTTCCTTCAATTAAAAGTTATTTATGATTCAATGATGCGAGGGATTCTAATATCAAAAGATCTAATTTAATAACTGATTTGGTTGTGCATCATATTCAATTTATATTGAATTTTAAAATCCTTTGAATTATATGCTGAATTTCTAAAAACTTAGTATATAACTAAATAAAAAAACCTCTATAGTGTGTTACTTCCAACCAAATCAATTTATGTTTTAATTGTATATGCAATGCAAAATTTTATTAATTAAAATATTTTTAGAAACTAGTTTTTTTTAATAAATATTAGTAAAAATTAGATAAAAAGTGAACATTAAAGTAATGATTAAGTTTGGATAAGAGCAACATCTGATATGGAAAAAAAAACAAAAAACAACATAATTATAAAACATAAATGTCATTCTCAATATATTTTTTGAGGGTGTTGGGCAACTAGACAATTGTTAAGTGACTTAAAATTTTTTTATAATAATAAGAACAAATAATAATAATGTCAAGTTACTTTTTCTTTAGATTACTTTATGGGGGCTCTATGTGGCAACTGGCAAGTGAAGGCAAAAAAATAAAGGAAATAAGTGACTCTACAAACAATGACATGCAACCAATTGTTGGAGTGAAATGACAAAGGAAAACAGCACTTTTTAGATGACTTAATTGAGGTGCAAGTTGGCTAATTAATTTTCTTGTGCCTCCAAAGGCTTTGGAAAAGGCATTGTTTCTAATATTGTAAAATATTGGAATCATGGCTTATCTTGTGAAACCTATGGTTGAAATTTTTTTTATTTTTTATTTTTTATAAAAATGGATAAATCATGTATAAATGGTTGAGATCCACTTATGAACTAGTGGCTCAACAATATTTGAAAAAGTCAATAAATGATGTCAATTAATTTATTTTACAACAGTGCATATTAACATATTTATCGATGGATGACTATAGAGTGTATTTTTTTAGTAAAAATGGGCAAGTCACCGACTTTCAATCTTTGAATGGAAGAGATTTAAATTACTGATTTTTATTTGGAAGGAGAATAAGTTACTATTTTTTTATTTAAGAATAAAATAGATAGAACACAATTTATTAGCAATAAAATCAGACGTTACAACGAAAAACATTTAAAATTCTCCTCACAATGTTGATTAAGTCCTTCAATTTTGTTTTTTTCTTTGCTTTTCATCACAGTATAAACATTCTAAAGAAAAATATTCGATTAATTTTGGTTGCATTCTTTTATTATAAAAGAGGCCATGACTAAAATTTTGAAGCTGTTTAAAGGATGAATTTTATTTATTTTAATTTTGTTTAATGAAAATAAACTAAATTTCCACTGATCTTTTATTAATCCAAAAACAACATAAACAACTAGTATGAAGTATGAACCACTGAAGAGATCCTTATAAGTGTCAACATCCATACATAAATAATAAATCATGTAATTAAATAATTGTACTGAATATTGCTTTGTTTTAAAAAATTAAATAACTATTTTGAATTTTTATATTTTCCAACGTTGCGCTTATTCAACTTTTCACATGCACAAATAGTGATTAATCTTTTTGTCGGTTAGCTTGTACTGTTTGACACGTGTTGAGAAATAATGCCACACCTTCTAGAATGATAGTTTGGTTTGTATATTTTAACATTTATTATACAAATAAAAAGTTAAAAATTCAATGGTGGAAATGACTTAGAAGTGCCACAAGTTGCACATGACTTAATTTTAATATCCTTGAAAAAAATAAAAAGTAATTTCTTTTGACAATATTCGGTTTCAAAGAGTTTGAACACAAGAATTAAGAAAACTAATTGAAATTAATGAGATCCACATTTTTAACATTGAAATTGAGTTTGTCCATGAAATCTGTCTCTTAACTTAAGGGAAAAGCAAATATCATTGGAACATAGATACATAATTTTCCTTTGATAAATCCTTATTTTTAAAAAAAATTATTGTAACCTAATATTTTTAAATAAAGAGTTTATAATAGTAATTTATATTTTTTATTAAAATTAAATGACATGTGGAATTTTCTAACTAAAGAATAAAAAAAGAATCGAGTTAATTATATAATTAAAAAAAAAATTGTACTTTTCATCTTCCAAGCAAACTCTCATACAAATACAACTAATGAATCGTTTGGTACAGTTTTAAATTTAATCAGATAAAAAATAACTATTTAAAGAAGACTCTACACAGTTGTCATTATTTGAAAAGTTTGTTTATCTTTTAACATAATCCCTACTGTGATTAGATTAGATTTATGACGGATATCTAACCATCACTTTATGTGATTAGTTTGCATCTTAATATTGTTATTATTGGCTAGTCACAACTTACCTCTATTTTTTAAAATATTTATTTTTATTCTTAATTTTTATTTTTTATGTGATTAATAATAATAATAATAATAATAAATGACAAAATAGGAACCCGTGGAACCTAACCACATAAAGTGGTACCAGTGGTTTTGACAAAGCAAATGGCACCAATGTTCAACAACTTTTGCACCAAAAGCCAATAAGACTATGCATGGTACTTGTGGTTGGTACCAATCCTAAAAACACATGGATCACAAGCTGAATATATATACACTTTAAGGACAATAACTCACTGGATTGCATTGAATTGGAGTTGGACAAATGGACAATTATTGTGGCCTTTGTACTATCAATTATAATTACCACCAATTAAGAAGCAAAATATTTTTCATTAGATGCATGTCAAAAATGTCAAGCATTTGTCATAATTAACTAGAAATGAATTCAATGCAAAGTTTAAATTGAGTAGCAATGGGTCATGAATGGAATGGCATGACAAGGAGTTGGCTAGTCACAAGTTCCCATTGATTGATTGCTTGCAATAATGGTGTCCATAACCCATTATCATCTTAATTAACTTTAATTTTAATTCAATATATTCAATTTATTTATTTTAATTAATGTTTATAAATCAATTAGCTTTTTTTTTTAAATATCAAAATTTCATTCTATCCAGCAAAACAATAACAACCTCTTTTATTATTTTTTTATCTACAAAAAAAAAATTCAATCAAAAACACTTGGTTAGCAATTTACAAAACCTTATCATTCACAAAAACATTTAATTAATATACATATGGGTGTTGGCATGTCACATGTGATGTGCCCCCACATGTCTTGTTTTGAAAATGATTCTTAATAATTATATATATTTTTTATTTTCTCTATTTAGAAATTTAAATTAACGATTATCTTAAAATTTAGTTTTATAGTTTTTCAATATATATATACCTCCAGATATTAGGGACCACAAAGCTAAATGGTACTCCAAATTTTGAAAGGGCATCCCTTCCAAAGGCCACATTTCTAGCACCATGAATCCAAGTGGTACACAACTGATAAGGACTCTTAACAGGAACAAGATTCATGACCTCAAACCCAACAAAAATGATTCAAACCCATTTTGGCTCATTTATTCCTACCAAATAATTTTGTTTTGATAAGGACTCTAACAAGACCTAATTCATGACCTCAAAACCACAAATAAAATTTTCTTTTGCTGTCCATGTTACACATAAAATATTGCAAACATGATTGAAAACAAAGGGCCCAAGACCATAAATGCAAAGACAAATTCAAACCAAAACTAATAGCATATAAACTCAATCATATCTTTATACCAAACATTCAACAAAATTTTCCTACTACATCTTCAAAAATTGAAAATTTGTTGTACACCACACATCTTCATATACATATCTTTGTACAAAAGATTCAACCAAAATTTTCTTCATACATACACTGATGTATAATATACACATCTCATTTACTATACCTGTAATTTCCTATAGTTAAGTAAATCAATTAAAGTTATCTTTCCAGTATTATTACAGTCAAGCTTGTTGAACTGGTCACAAATTTGCAACACATCATTCTCTTTCACTATCCCCATCTCTCTCAACTTGTAAACTGCATACTCTGATTTACTGCACAAACAATTATATCATAAACAAAAAAAAAATTTCATTAGTACAACAAAAAAAACATTTGATGGGCACAGACAGACAGATAGACAGATAGACAAACCTGATAAAACCATTGTGATTGAGATTTGCAGCAAGTAAATCTTCCACAGTAAAATTTCTGTGTAGTGACCATTTTGCAATTCTTTTGTGGCGTTTATTAATTCTTGCCTCAGCTAAATATATGAATGATTTGGCAACTGCAAGTGTTGATATTAACAACCATAAACAAGCAAAAACTCTGCCTTTCATGGTCTTAAAAGCATGATCCCCGTAACCGACAGTTGTAACAGACATCACGGACAAATACAACGAGTCCATGAAATCCAAACCTTCGAGAAAGCTCAATGCGGAAGCGCCGATGGCGATGCAAAGAATGACGACGCTGATGGCGAGGCCAACCTTCATTCGAATCCTCATTCGGCCTTTCTCGGCGTCGAAGATGTAGTTTGATGGGCCTGTACCGTGGCGGATGATGCTGGTTAAGAATTGGGTTTCTTGGAGGTCGAGAAATCGGTTGACGGCGCCGGAGAGAAGGACTTCGATGAAGCCGAAGCCGATGAGGACGAAAACGCAAGATAAGAGCTTGGTTATGGGGGTGAGAGGAGCGATGTCTCCGTAGCCGATTGTGCAGAGAGTGACGACGCAGAAGTAGAGGGCGTCGATGATCGGATGAGTCTCGATGCCGGAGAAAGCATTGGGGTTGAAGGTGTAGGTGAGAACGCCGAGAGAGAGGTAGAGAAGGAGGAGGAGAGAGGCATGCCTGAAGATTGAGCCGGAGGAGGAGCTGTTGCTGCTGAGATTAGGGTTGTTTGGAACGAGAGAGGAATCGGAGTTGACCTCGGACATGATGGCCATGGCTGGGGCGGTGCTGGAGCGGTGGAGAACGGAGCGGTTGCGAGAAGGGAGGTTGATTGAAGAGGATTCGGAGGTGGAGATTGGTAGTGAGGATTCTTCGATCTCGGAGGAAGTGAGGAGAGGTTCGTCGTGATCCGCCATTGGAGATGGTCTTCTTCAAGGAACCGAGCAAGAGAGGGTGAGAGATCTGAGACGGAGGGCTTGGATTTGATCTGGGGATTTGGGTTTTTGATGTGGGGTTGAGATAGTTTATACAAGTTGGAATAATAATAAGTATAATTATATTGTTATGATTTTTATTATTATAACTTATAAGAGACGTGTGGGAAATTACAATTGTGCCGCTTAAAAGAATATATATATATATATATATATATAGGAGAAACGTCATCTGGGGACGTTCACAGCAACGTCCCCAGATTTTGAAAAGGCAGAAAGAGAAGCGAGATGAGAGAGACCGAGAGAAGAAGGCTCAGGAACAGTAACATTAACAATATACAATCATGGTATTTGCCTACACTGGGTTGGTGTGGTGTTCCTTAACTGTGCTACTATTCATAAGCACAATGATACTATGCAGTTGAATGATCTCAACCGTTGATTGATCATCGAACGGTTAGCAATCAACATACTCGGATTTGAGATCTGAGTACGTCCCTAGAAAATTCAACTATATATACACTAAAATTTAAATTTGTCAAAATTTAAATTGGATGTTTTTTTTTTAATTTTCATATATTATTTGTAAAATTTATATTTTTTTTTATTATACATCCGTATAAATTATTTGTGTATGCTTATATAGATTTGTGATGAGAAATAAACTAAAACCATCGATTTTTTATTTAAATGGTTCATCTGAAATTAAAATTTACTTCAAAATAAAAGCACTGAGTTTGCAGATGTGCTCTACGTCAGTGCACATCTTTAATTACTAAACTTTAAAAAACTAAAAAAATTAATTTATTTTTTATAAGAGTAAAATGAGATTTAATGTATTTTTTTAATTTTTAAAAACATAAAGCAGTATATAAATGCAAATAATATTAAATTACAGGGGAATACGACAAAATACGGTTGCTCTTTTCAGCGATACATTAACGATTGCACGTCTCGGCATGGACACGCAAGCAAAAATTGAAGGAGAAAACCCATTGATGCGAAATGGAGGGCAATGAAAGTAGGACACGATGGAAAAAACGGTCTGGTTGTGCTTTCTTGTGCTTTGATCAAAGTTACGGTTTGTCGTTGCGTTGCGTGTAAACTGAGGTTGCTCACTTCACTCGAATATTATCAGGTGCCGCTTTTTTCAGGACAAATAATTAAAATAATGCACAATTATATGTTTTAGTTATATTGTTAGATTTTATTATATGTTTTAGTTATATTAGTAGATTTTATATTTTATATTAATAGGTCCTATATGAGTTATACATAAGTTTAGGGGTCTTACACCAAAAAATCTCAAGACTTGATGGCTCAACCCCTATATCTATATATAAACCCATTACATTTCTATCACACAATCGATGCGGGACTATAATTCTAACACTCTCCCTCAAGTTCAAATGGGTAATTTTTTTTTGTCAGTTTGAACTTGCTCATACTTGTATACCAGAAGTCTGTTTTTATCTGTACCTGTACACTACTTTGTGTCTGTACACTACTTTGTGTCTGTACACCACTTTGTGTCTCAGAGGTCCTTTTTTTTTTATATATTGGGTTCCACTATATTTCTCTGATACCATGTTAGATTTTATATTTTGTACTAGTGGACTTTATAGAGTCCACTAGTATAAAAAATCTCAAGACTTAGTGGCTCAACCCCTATATATATATATATATATATATATATATATATACACTTTTATCACACAACCAACCGATGTAGGACTATATTTCTAACACATATATCTATTTATTTAACGACCTTTTGGCTTTGATACTCGATCTTTTGTGTAGTGTCTTTATATCTTTGCTGTTGAAAAGATTTGAATCTCAACTCATATATATTGAAAACACAGGTAAGTTAAAATATTAACTCTTTACTACTAGTCTCTATACGGATCTTCTACATAGAATATTCAGATTCTTACTTAAAAAAAAAATGTTTAAATCTTAACTCACATGGGATAAAAACACAAATAGATTGAACCATAAACTTCTTGCTTGTGCAACACAAACCCTCGATGTTGCTTGTCCACTTTATTATATATATATATATATATATATATATATATAAGATTATTCTAATTGAGATTGATTAGTGAGAAAATTAGAAGAGATAATTATTTGTTGAATTCAATCAATTTAAAGTCAAATGATAACACTAAATTGAAAAAAAAAAAACCATTAGATTAAAGTAAAGAGTATCATTGAATTACAACAAATATAATTTGGGACCATGGTTAACAACAAAATGTTGAGAGATTAAGTTTGATTTTTTTTTTTTTAATAATTTTTAGCTTTCAAAGAATCGGAGCTCAATCATAAACTCTTGATTGTTAAGGGAGTACCAAGCAGTTGCTCTAGCTGAACCCAAGACCTTCAGGGCCCAGTCTATGGCCAATATTGAACCCTCTACTCGGCCAAAATTCTTCGTATCTGCCACGATTCTGGAATCCGCTCGGAAACTGAATGGTCCAATGAGCTACATTTTGCACAAATGAATCCTCATCAATCAACAGACATAAATATGTACAAAGAGCGATGACACTCAAATATGCATATCTTATCTACCACTAGTAATGTGACAATATAGTGCACCAATAATCAATGCAAGAGAACACTTATAGCATAACATCAAGAAACAGGCAATTCTTTTGTTGTTGGATTACCACCAATTGGAACAATCAAAAGAGAACTGATCTATCAAAAAGGTATAGTCTCTACTATGACAGTTTTTCTAGTAACTAATCATGCAGTGGGTCATCATCCAAGCGATAATAGTAAGAACCAGTTCAATGGCACAACTCAACAGCTTACCTTCTTCTAGTTTGTATACTTACCAATGTTTTCACACTTGATATGAAGCTTCAATTAACTTTCAAGGAAAATGGCATCAATTAATTGACAGATTAGCTGCGCATTGTCGCCTTGCACCTAATTTGTTTCTGTTTCATAGAGGGATGTATCTTCCCATATGGATTTATGGATGCTAGTGCCATTGCAGGTTTTCATCCAGTAATCAGTGGTTGTTTCCCATTGTGGTGTATCATGTGTGGTTCTAGCCATCATGTAGCTTTTTTAACCGAAAAAAAAAAGATGCTTTCACACTTGATCCTATAATAGTATGACTACCAAAGAATACCGACCCTATAAGTTCTAATTAACTATACCACGCCAAATTCAGGACATCCTTTGACCTGTCTTGTTCATTCTAGGAATCATACTGTGGAATCACATAAATAGTTTGGTATTATAAAAAGTATATAAGAAAATGTGGAACCCCACGTAAACTCTTGAAAGTGGAGGGAGGGAAAACTAAACTGGTTTAGACTTAGATACCTGTTGCTGAAGAGACAGTGTAAGTTGTGGACAAATTGCACAAAGAAGTTCCGGTTCTGGGCGCTGAGAATGGTAAAATTGTTTTGCAACACGAGAAGCACCACTTAGGAATGATGAACCTGAAGGGAAATCTAGGCGAGCGTGTATCCTCGTAAGATCAAAAAAGAGCCGCTGGAAGTTTCCATGTTGAGCAGTACAAGAAATGGTGGCAAACAGATCACCAATGAGTGCAAAGTTTTGTTTCTCGAAACATAAATTCAATGATTCATGTTGCTGAAGCCCATCTTTCACCAAAAACCTGGTTGAATTTTCTCCAAGTGATGCACTGACCACAGCACCTAGAAGCAACAAAAGTATCACCTTCCATTAATTGACAAACAACTTGGTTAATAATGAAAATAACATAAAAGATTGGTGAACAAATAAATCATGTCACATATAGAGGTCAAGCTGCAGTAAAACTAAAACAGTACCTAGGTGCTAAACAGCATGAGGCAGAAATGTTAAGAGGAGCTACGCAAAATTCTATCTCATAACAAAGGATAACTTTTCTCAGCATTTTTCCCTTACCAATGGTCCCTGATGCTGAAACATGTGGATCTGAAAGAAAAGCATCATAAGGTTGAACCATCTTTAGCTTGCCCTCTTTCTTTCTCCAGAAGTCCACAAATCTTCTTATGGATATAACAGTCTTTGCGCACAATCCAGGCAGCAAAGACATAGGTATCTGACTTTTTTGAGAACAACCTAGGGGCTTGGGTTGTCCACTGTTATGCTGTAAGCTTAAATGGTAGTTAATGCCAGAAGGCGATGCCACTGAAGCAAGATCAACCCCCATCAACAATGGTACATCCCAATATGTTCCATCTTGATCAACATAAAGTGCGGGGCAAGCGGCTTCCAACTGTAGATTGTGCTGCACAAACTGCAAAGCTCCAAGGAAACACAACCAGACAAATAATTTGAAAGCAATCTCATAAATTGAAATTTTAGTGAGATAGCAATCTCTGGGAGTGAATCAACAATGTCACAAGCACTCATGGAACTATAAAAGTCATATGAAAAGCAAAGGGCTTACAATAGAGTAGCTATCAAGTTATACCACAAGGCTGAACTTTCTCATAGGCAAAATAGGAACATGTTATAGCTCGAACGCCAAATATTAACAAAAAAAAATAAGTTCAAGACATAAAGTTGGAAAAAAATGAATGTTTAATGAGTAAATGTTCAGACCAAATAAAGTAAATTACTTGTTCATGGACATATTGTACTGAACAGAAGAATTTTCAGCAACTTAATAGTGCAAAGATTATGTGAATAATCATATAATCATAACATGATATCTTATCCCATTTCTCAATAGCACTAGAAGCAATAAGTAACAGTAACAGAATGCTATTATCTGCCAAGCAGTGAATTCCCAGATAATTTAGAGTAATTTACATATCTTTGATGTAGTGGTGTCCAAAAGGCTGTCTTGCAGCAAATCATTTTGCAGGAAAATTTCCCTTAGCTTCATTCTCCCTATATTTAATCAGGATTTATTCATACTAATTGTTGTATAGCTTCTTCACTCCATTCAATGGGAAACTAATGTGATGCCACCGAGTTCATTCCTCCATTTTTGGCACAACTCTTTGTATCATTCAACCCCGTCATTGGTTTCTTGTTCCCAAAAAAAAAAAAAAAAAGGAAACCCTTCATTCTTTGGAATGACCAGCATGTTATTCAGGTGGTCAACTTCACCAAAGTGTCCTTACATGCATTGCAATGATTTTGTCTAGGCACACACCTTTAGACAGTAGCCAAAAAGAATGTGCATGACCATGCAAGGTAAAGTATCAAGATGTCGATGCCGTAATGAAAGGAGATATAACAAGTACAATAAAGTCAGCTACAAGAAAATGAAGAAATCCTAGAAGTCCTAAAGAATAGCAAACACAACTGCAGAATTTGCACTGACAAGGTTGCGCTGAAGAACAAAATTCATTGAGGATACCTAAAAGGAGTGTGCAAGCAAAAGGGCAGAGGACATAAAGCACAGCATTCTTAAGATTTGGCAAGTGGAGGTGGCACAGAAGGACATCAAGAAGCTACCCCTGACAGTAGGACTACACCAAAAATCCAGACGATCAGTTAGTGATCCTAGCATGTGAAATTGAATATACAGGGGGAAAAACCTCTATTAGAGCAGATTTTAGAGATATCAAATGTAAAACAAATGAATTGCACAAGTCATAGAATCAAAATATTAGCATACTTACCTCATGATTGAAAATAACTTTGCCTCGAGTTCCTTTCTTTATATTGTATGTCTCAACAAGTAGAGAAGAATCCGGTGGAAACCACAATTCTGTACCAAGCCCAAAAGAAAACATATCATGCATGTTACTCATTATGTTCTTAGACCATGAAGCCTTGTTAAGATGATCTGATGCCTTCTCTTTGATGAAGGAAAAAATCTTCTGAACATGGAATTGCTCCAAAAGTGACAAAGTCCTGAACAAGATAATGAACTAAGTTAAGTCAAAATATGAATGGAATCACTTAACCATTTTGACCTTAAAAAAAAACTGTAAACCATCTCAACAAAACCTTCAACAACCTAAACTAAACAAACCAAGTCACTCAGGTAATTGGAATAAGACTTCGCATTTCCTCTGAAGCATTATATCTGGCGGCAGGGGATAAAAATCATAAGACCAATCCAAGCTCCTCTAATCCACCCAATAAAAAAAAATATTAATCTTAAACAAGCCAAGGAAAAACTTTAACAGTAGACATAGAATGTTTCCAAAATAACCACTCAATGAAAACTCCAATCTGCATCAACTAATACCCAAATGAACGAAAATTCTTAGTTCAGCCAAAAAGCTCAAGCAACAATTCCACTAAAACTATCCTAAAACAACAATCTTCAACCACAATCCAGCTTTTCAACTACTAAATTATAAATATTCAAAACAAGCTTTACAAATCCCAGTTCAAGACCAGCACGAACCAACCAAAAAACAACAATTTCAGATACTTGATCACAAATATTTCAATGAATATTAATCTTTCTAATACACCGCCCGTCCGAGACGCTACAAAACCTTAAATGTGAGAAAAATTCAGCAACAACAAAGACATTACCAGTTCTCCCGGAGATGCAGGGTGTGATTGTGGTGAAACAGGAATCCCTGGCCGCCATTGTCGACATCGCCGGAGTAGGATGGAACGAGCGGGAGTGACATGAAGCGGTGCATGAAATCAAACTGCTTGGGCCTCGTAATTCGAACTCCACGCGAGATTCCCAATGGGAGAGGGTCACCAGGCACCGCCCGCGCGGTTCCCTCCATCGTCACTGGTGTCTCGGCATCCAGCTCCAATCCTCCGCCATCCACCGCCCATCTCATCCTCCTCATCGTCTCTATCTCTCTCTCTCTCCCTTCCACGCTCGGAGAGAGCTCGGCAACCCCAACGACGGCGAGCCAAAACCTTCACCTTTGCGGGGTTTTGGGGGAAGAGAGGATCAGGTAGCAGTACTCACTACTAGTGTGGAAACGGGTGGCGGGTATAGTTATATTTTACACCCGATCCGTTTAAATTTAGCAAACGGATCAAAAATTTAAATCCGCAAAACTATATTGATCCGATAACCCGTTTAATATAATTTGCTTAGAACATATTTTTTTTAAAACTTTAGAAAATTAAATATTTCCGGTTTTGGTCTTGAAATATAATTATTAGTATCTAACATTATTTAATTGGTTTTATCTTATTGGTAAAAATCACAAAAATTAATATAAATTATATATTTTTTAAATAGATTACTCATGTCTAAGACAGGCCTGTGTCACTAGACGGTTGTCTTCGTTTGTTTTGCTACCTTCTCCTCAAGCTTTTTAGTTTGCTTCATTTTTGTTCTTTCTTTGTTCACCTTTGATGAGGGTTATTTATTTCAGTGTATGCATGTTTTTTTAGTGTTTTTTTTTGTTGATTGTCCTGTTTCTGTTCTCCTTTTTAATACATTCTTGGTTTATCCATTGTTTTTAAATAACCAAATAACCAACATCCGCTAGTTTGTGAAAATTTTGAACATAATATATTTAAAATAAAAAAACAGTGATTAATGCTTATGTGGCATCGAGAAATGTTCGGTGAAGATGATGAAAAATTTAGCCAAAACTGATGATTATCAGGTCTCAAGGATCGTTCATATGATATTCTAAAAACTCAAAGCTTCGTTTGTATGATATTCTAAAAACTCAAAGCTTTTTTTTTTTTTTTTTTATAAAAAGTGGATAAAAAAACTCAAAGCTTCTCGATCTTCATTGTGGGAGCCAAATCCTAAATTTTTTATTTTTTTCGCATTCAAAACTATAGATACACAGAGAATGAATATATGATTAATTTAAAAATAATTAAAAATCATGACAAAAGCAAAAAATGATTTAAAATTCCAGTGTTTGCCAAATGCTTCAAACAATTACCCAAATCAGGAAGTCACATGTCTCCTTGAGCAAAAAGCTCAATATTCCTCCTCCAAAACATCCCAAAGTTCAAATAAAAAATAATGGAACTCAATGAAGCTGTATATGCAATCAAAGTGTTTCATTATCTGGAAGCAAAAGAAAAATGTAGAAGAAGATAGATCAACAGTTACAGTTGTTGCATGTGGATCATAGCATACACATGCAGTTGTTAAGGGCCTGTTGCACCTCTTATAGCTAGCAAGATTGTCTTGTAAGCTTAGATTTTGGTAAAGATATAGACACATTATTGCATTTAAATGTCTAGACTTCAACACTAATAAAATACAATTTCTCAAACCAAACTTAATGAATGGCGGGGAAATTACTATATAAAAAAAAGTAAATATAAATATAATAATAAATCCAGTCCAATCCCAAGGTAGCTTAGACTTGAATACCAAGATATAGACAAAAGTGGACATTAGACCTCACCGGTCAGTGCAGTCACCACCTTATTTCTTTTCAATGAGAAGAAAAGACAAAAGAAAAACATATTAGAATCTGAGCTTCTAAGCCAAGTACAGTGTAAGCCAAGCAAGAACAAAAGCACCACGCTGCACCACCTCCACCACCACCACCTTTTTCTGTATAAAATGATACCACTTGCATCATCTTCTTCCTCCTCTACCTCAAAATCTCTTTCTCTAGTACTACACCAACAATGAATTCCTCTTTCTCTGTTGTCAAGACATCCAAATCAATGATCAAACCAGCTAAACCAACTCCACAAACCACACTTAACCTCTCTGCCATTGATAACCTCCCAGGCTTGAGATGCAAGGTCAGAACATACCATGTATACTCCATGGGCGTCCATGAGCCAGGGAAGGTCATAGGAGAGGCAATATCTAAAGCATTAGTGCATTACTACCCGATTGCCGGCAGGTTAATCGAGTCGAAACAAGGCAAGCTTCAGATCAACTGCACCGGAGACGGCGTCTTTCTCGCCGAGGCCTTTGCTAATTGTACACTAGAACAAGTCAATTACCTCAGCCACCCTCTCTTCCCTACTCACCACCAACTCCTCCCTGATCCCAGCCCAGACCTCGACCCAACCGATATCCTCGTTCTCATTCAAGTATATATACAGTGCATGTATATCTTTCCATTCTCTTGAATTTTTCTTAATCCATGTAATTTACTCAATTTTATCATATTATTTTATACATAACAAAAACAGGTGACAGAGTTTGATTGTGGAGGATTTGTGATGGGGCTAGAGTTTTGCCATAGCATCTGTGACGGTCTCGGGGCGGCGCAGTTCTTTAAATCGGTGGCGGAGTTTGCAAGAGGTCTCACAGCTCCGATGGTGACACCGGTGTGGCTCAGGGAAGCTATCCCTACACCACCAAATCTATCATATACTTCATCAAGTGAATTACCTCAATTACCAATATTAACTACCTATAAATTAGAACAACTTACTATAGACATATCAATGGAACAAATAGGCATGTTCAAGAACAAGTACTACAATCTCACAGGACAAAGATGCTCAATGTTTGAGTTTCTAGCAGCTAAAGTATGGCAATGCAGGACAAGAGCTATTAACTTGGAGAGTGATGAGGAAGTGAAGCTTGTGTTCTTTGCTAATGTACGTAATTTGGTAGATCCTGAACTACCTACTGGTTTCTATGGTAACTGTTTTTTTCCGGTGAGTGTGATGGCAATGGGCAGTGTGCTTGCAGGAGTTTCAGAGATTGAAGTTGTTAACATGATCAAAGAGAGTAAGAAGAAGTTGCCGGAGGAGTTTGGGAAGTGGGTTGCCGGAGAAGGAGATGATCCTTATCTTCCTACATTGTCTTATAAGACATTATTTGTGTCAGAGTGGAGTAGGTTAGGGTTTGGCGAGGTGGACTATGGATGGGGGAAGCCAGTGCAAGTGGTGCCCTTAACTTATTCTGATATTATTCCGGTGTGCATTCTTGGATCGCCGCCGGCGGTGGGGCCGGTACCGGTGACCGGTGCTAGGCTTATCACACAGTGTGTGGAAGAGAAGCATGTGGTTGATTTTCTTGAGCAAATGAATATTGGTACGTCATGAGGTCTAGCTACTATACGTACGTGCATGCATGGTATATATAAGGAGATTAATTAATTATTAAATATTATTATTAATAAATATATTTGGCAGTATATATATGCATGTTTGGAGTGTAACAATTAACGTGTAAAAAATAATTAACTTGGGATTGGGTTTGATTTTATTTGAACTCACTAATCTTTGTTTATTTTGTTTTTGGTTTTTTTTTCAAATGAGAAGTTGTGAAGTTGTTTGTTTTCTCATTTATTACAGTTCAATTTTTCATAATTAGCTTCTGTAAAATTTTATTTTTTCAAGTACTCATGCAAATGGTGAAAATTTTTGGCACACTCTGTTTCTGATGATTCATTTTTGGGAGTTATGAGTTTTTAATTAAATCTATGATAAAATAATAACCCAATATTAATCAACATTAATGATTCTAATTTATTGCACAAAACCACCTTACTGTATTACACTGCAAGACATATATATTTTTATCAACCTCAAGATTTTGCATTTGTTATCACAAGTTTGTTTTGACATATATATATTGTTATTGTAATTATAAAAAAAAAAAAAGAAAATGAAAAAGAAAGAAAGATCCATTGACATAACAGTACTTTTCCTAACTCTCTATCCAATATTGAAAATAATGGTCGATCCCAATAATTATCCTAAATAAATGCACACTGCCGTCCTTGACTTCTGTCCATTATATATAAATGCAACAAATCTATACACAAACAATTCAAATCATTAAGAAAAGTTAATTAAGACTTATTGTTGGTGAACGTTAAGCCTACGATATTAACACAACACTTAGCCATAGACATTGAAAAAGTAAACAATAAAACAAAACGCCACTTAATCATCTCATCTTTTTTAATCGAAGCATGTGAACGCGAAGACAACCAAGGCAAGAGTGTGGTTCTATTAAAGCAAGGTAAACAATCCATGATCTAAACTTACCACCTACCACTGCTGAAAAATTTCCAAATGTTGACAGAGACCTACATGCAAAGTCATCATCTTCTTAAAATCTTAAATACATGCACGTAAAACACTGTTTCCATGCACTTGCTATTAAGATCACTTCTATTCTATAACCATGTCTATGTCTCCTTACGCTGTATCTACTGACTGGGGATTCAGAGTCTTTTCTCACCCCCTCAGAGCCATACCCTGTCATTCATTGACCATGTCCCTGGTCTCCGGCACGGCGTTAGGTCCATTCACATATTAACGCACAGCCATGAACCGGCCAAGGTCATCAAGGAAGCTATGTCAAAAGCTACAGTTGTTTACTACCCCTTTACCAGTGAAGATACGATGTAATCCTATTTTAACTGAGAGATTTTTCAAATTATACTAAATTCGGAAAAGAAATGATATCCGGCAAAGCATCCCTCTAGGGTCTTGTCAAGTGCAAGATCAAGGTTGTCTAAACATGCATGCAATTCTATTTTAATTGAGAGAGTTCCTAAATTATACTAAACCCCTCTTTCAAAGGTAAATAGTAACTGAATCAGTATAGTGCTGATATAATCACCACACAATCGCATTAACATTTAATGAAATCCTGATGTGAGTTAATACGAATTTTTTAATCAAGTAATCTTTCTTGCAGAGAGATTACCCCTAATCTGAATACAGAATAAAGATATGATTTCTCCTAAAATTTATTCCACATATATAATTGCAAAGAGCGTGGAAATACTCATTAACTCACTTAGGAGGATTAAAGGAGAAGAATTCTCCAAAGTACCCTATTGCTAGACTTACTCACAATCCCTTCTAATTACGGTAGGTCTATGCTGGGTGAGTATTTGTACTTGTTGCAAAGCACATCAAGTATTAAAACTAGGGCTTTCATCACAATAGCAATCAAGCATTATAAACACACAATTAGATTAAAAAAATAAAGGATTGCAATTAGGAAAATAATTAAATCATCAAGATCCACAACCAATGTTGAAAAATTAAACCCTAAAGTTCAACTATGCCTAAACATCTACAAGATTAGCCCTCCATTAATATGGAGGGTAGGCATTCAAATCACAAGACACGAAGGGAATGAACATAAACAGGAAAACCCCTTCTCAATCGTGCCGAAGGTTGATCGTCGGAAAACTCCCAAGAATCTTCCGCGAATGCCACCAAGGTGAGCTTAACGGTTACAATTTTCCTTCTCTTAATAATGGATCCAAATCTCCTTCAAAAGTCGCCTCTAAAGCCTTGGAGATTCACTTCCTTTCTTCTTTAGCCTTACCTCAGAAAAAGGAATTAAAGATTACCCTAAAAATGCTCATCATATCTATTTATACTGTGCTGCTTACGGGTGTAAGGAATTGCTGTAAAGAGTTGGGGATAATGGATCATTAGCTTTATAGGAACACTTACGGCCGTAAGTCCCATTTGTAAGATTCTCTATCTTGTATTACAATCCAGCTTACGACTATAAGAGTTGGACCGTAAGTTTTTCTGCGTTACCCTTGCGACCGCCATTACGGGTGTAAGTTCTACTCGTAAACTTCTCTGGATAGTCCTTACGGGTGTAAGTATTGCCTGTAAGGTCCTATAATTTGGCATTATACTCCTTTTTACGGGCATAAACATGTCCGCAAGGTTCTCTAGAAGAGGATACTGTCGTAGGTTAGGCTGTAATCTGTGTATAAGCTATCCATTTTCCCTAGCCTAGTCCTAATCTAATTGATGTATAGAGAGAGTTCCATCTTCTTAGTTTAGGGTCCAGAATGCTTCTTTAGGCTCTTTCTCGTCTTTAACTATTATCTGAAACCTGAGAATTCAAAACTCACTATGTTTAGCGTCAAATTTCACAATACATTTCTAATACATGCCTAATGAGTGTACAAAATGATATAAAGTAATAGAACATTGTACACTCATCAACTCTCTTCTTCAACCAGTTCCGTCAAGTGAGCCAGATCACCCTATCTTGGATGGCACTAATCAAGTTTGATCTTCTCCAAGGGTACATCATTCAGCGTTGGGATAATGTTGCTCCTTCTCTCCGTTCGACCATTTTTGCTCTTGTTGTTTTTCTTTTCTTTCTTTTGCTGTGTTTCACTTATAGTGACATGTCTTTTGTCTTGTTGTTTTCCTTGTGGGTTGTTTGTTTTGCTTTGTTTTGTTTTGTTTTGTTTTGTCCTCTTTTTTAATAGAATATGGGGTTTATCCATTTTATTTAAATAATAATAATAATAATGGGAAGCAAGAGATTGCTCCTTTATCAATCCTAAAATCACTCAGTGATTGAACCAATTACTAATCATTGATAAGAAAGTGAGACAAGAGGGTCTCCTCCGTTAGATTTGGCCGACCAAGTAGCATCTCTTCCTTGCAACTAAAATATTTTTGGTTATATCTTTCAATAGATTCTTTAACGATGAATGAGTGAGGTGTCTTTTAAGACGTGAAAATCTTTGCTTTGAAAAATCAACATTTTTAATTTGGCTTGCATGAGATGATAAAATCCTCACCCTAAGTAATATGACAAAAAAAGCTTTAATGTTTTGCCTACCGCAATATGTGCCCTCTGTCATGTTGCTATGGAGGTAACATACCAGTGTGGTGCCCCTATATATGTTACTTGAATGCTCACTAAGTACCTAAATTTTGTGGTTTAGGTTTTTGAAAGGCTCAACTTGGTCCTCATGACATGGGACACTTGAAAGCTCCTCATATAGGTTGTTTTTTTGGCAAATTTGTATGAAAAAGAATAATTTCATAGCTCATTTCATTTATAATTAAAATTGATTATGTGTTTTTTTTCATCTATAATCTAGAATTTGAAGAAACTCAAGCTAAGGAACTTTGTTATAACTACATATCAAGCACACGATTGATTTTTTTGTTCATCTTTTCCAATTTTAATAGGAGTTTTTTCTTAATCTTGGTCCTTGATTGAAGACTTTTTGACACCCTTGAATTGACAAAACGACAAATAATCGTATTGATTGGTCCAACATTTTATGGATGTCCTTTCATGCTTCTCCAATTTTTTTTTAACGCTGCTTAATTTTTTTTTTTTTTTTTTTGGTTGTCTTTCTCCTAGCTTCTATATTTTTAGACGTATTCTTTTTTATTTTTTAAAGCATTTTGAGTGATTTGCCCTTTTTCCCTTACAAAAACAAATTGAATAAGTAATCCATGCTATAGTTGTTCAATGCTTTGCAACTGGATGCGTGTTGACTTTGACCATGCAACTCAACAACTCTCAACTGCATCTCTCACAACCAATGGCTGAAATGTCCCTTTCAAATTTGCAATTAATTTAAATTTTTTTTGGAGAAATTGTATTTAATTCGACATTCAAGCTGAACTTTTAAATCATTGTGAAAATGAACTCTGAAGGCTGATGTAGATATTTAACTCAACAATTTTCCTTATTATTATGTAAATTAAAAAAATAAATATTTATATATATTTTTAATATAATTATGGTTTATCAAATTTTCTTATAAAAAAAAAACTATATAACAGATATTGACAAAGGTATGAAATGTGTTAAGTCAACTTCACATAAACAAGAGATTTTTTTTTTCTTAATTTGGTGAAAATATCTGCATCTGCATCAAACCTGCCAACTTGGTGCAGTTTAGCTTATCCAAATGTTTTGTCCTTGATTTTCTTGATTATTTTTTGTGTTTTGTTTCATATGTCATTTTTAGCTATTAAATTTTACTTTTAGTAAATTTCTAATTGTCGTGTTTTGTCTTTATTTTGTATTATATTTTTTTGTACTTTGTATTCTCTTCTCAGTTTAATTTATATATATTATTTATTTATTTATTTATTTTTAAACTTGCCGGCCGGTAAGTGCCATGTTTCCTTGAAATTTTCAAAGTTTTTTTTTTAAGTACTTGCGAACAAGTCAACATTGCATTAAATAATTAATATAAATATTTGTGTTATATATACCTATGTATTTTTTTTTATTTAATTCCCTGAAATCATAAGCACAAGTAAAATGCAACTCTAGCTCTACAGTCTCTATATATACCCTTCACACAAACACAAAGCCATGCACAACAAAGCTTCTTCTTCTTCTTCTTCTCCTCCTTCTTCTTTTCATAAGAGCACTGCTTGTATATATAGTTTTAATATCAATGGCTTCTTCTTATACTGTAACTAGGGTTTCCAAGTCTCTTGTGACACCCTCAGAGCCAACACCAAATGAAACCCTAACCCTATCATTCATCGACCGTGTTCCCGGTCTCCGGCACGGAGTTAGGTCCATTCACATATTCAAACAAGGCCATGAACCAGCCAAGGTCATCAAAGAAGCTCTATCAAAAGCTCTGGTTCATTACTACCCTTTTGCAGGCAGGTTTATTGATCCTGATTCACCGGCCGGCGAGGTCACAGTGGCTTGCTCCGGTGAAGGGGCCTACTTCATTGAAGCCAAGGCTAATTGCAGCTTGGAAGATGTTAAATATCTTGACCTTCCTTTGATGATCCCTGAATCTGAACTCCTGCCTGAACCTCATCCTGATGTTCCACTTCTTAACATGCCCTTATTGATTCAGGTATATATATATATATATATTAATTATGAACTAGTTTTTATCATAGTAAAATAAAATTATCTTCAAGTAAGTGTTATTAATATATGTATATATGTGTGTGTTTTGTGTGGTAAATTTTTTTTTTTGACTTAATTAAACTTTAATTAAAATGAAAAGGTGACAGAGTTCACATGCGGAGGCTTTGCCGTGGGGCTCATCACCGTCCACAGTTTGGCCGACGGCCTCGGTGCCGCTCAGATGATCAACGCCATCGGCGAGCTCACCCGTGGCCTCACCCATCCAACCATCAAACCACTAAGAAACAGTGCAATCATACCCAAACCTCCATCAGTCCTTCCTGGCCCTCCTCCATCTTTGGATGACCTCAAACTCAAGTACTCCACCTTTGACATCTCCCAAGAGTTCATCAACAATATCAAATCTCACTACTTCAAAGAAACCGGCCAATACTGCTCAACCTTCGACATCTCCATCGCAAAAGCTTGGCAAGCTCGCACAAGAGCTGTCAAGCTTGAAGACAGCAATGAAGTTGTCAACATTTGTTTCTTTGCAAACACTAGACAGTTATTAAACAAAGAGGAGTTACCTTCAGGTAGTGGATTTTATGGTAACTGTTTTTATCCTGTGACAGTGAGTGCAACTAGTGGTGAAGTTGCTAACATGGATTTGGTTGGACTTGTGAAAATGATCAAAGAGGCTAAGTTAAGGCTTCCTAATGAGTTTAGTAAATGGGCAGAAGGAGGGTTTAAGAAGGACCCTTATGAGATTACATTTAGTTATAACTTCATGTTTGTTTCAGATTGGACAAGGTTGGGATTTCAAGAGGTTGATTATGGATGGGGGACTCCACTTCATGTTATTCCTTTTGCTTATTTTGATTTCATGGCTGTGACTATCCTTAACTCACCTCCACTGCCGAAGAAGGGCTGTCGAGTTATGACTCAGTGTGTTAAGATTGAGCACTTGGCTGACTTGCAGAGGGAGATGGCTAACATCTGATTTTTATTGTACTTTTGTTTCACTTTATTTTCAAGTTTGTGATGTTGTAAGATGATGGTTTTTATGTATATGGTTTCATTTAAGGTTTGAATGAGAATTTTATGTATTGAATAAGAATGTATTGTTTAATTATTGAGTTAATTTGTTTAACTTGTTTGTGTGTGTGTGTATATATATTTAATATCTTGGGTGATAGCTTTCTAGCTTATGAGTTAGAGATGTTATGTTAAATGGTCATATTGGAAGAACAAGAATGCATGACTTGTCTAAATCAAAGGGGAGGTGTTTTTGAAAAGTTAATTTACTAATATTTGGGACTCATTGGGAGTGTACCCCTAGAAATATTTGTTATTTTGATGTAATTTTTTTTATAAATATAGACAAGCTAAGAACCCTCAAACATTGAATTAAGAGGACTTTAAATCATCAACCTTTTGTTAATTTGGGGTGGAAATAAAGTATTAGTGTGTTCTTAAGCTCTTCCATTCAAATTTGCTGATAATGGATATGCCAATGCAATGAAATCCATGTGAGATAATTACAAAGAGAATATTGTAACAAGGAAAAGCCTAGGCAAATGGCACATATGATACATGGCCATAATACTTTTTCACTTTAAAAAGCATTCCTTGATTTCTTGATTTCTTGATCTGAAGCAAAGCCTAGTGCAGGTAGGTAAAGTGCTTCATTTCATAATATATCAATATATTTCTTATAAAACAGATTTAGAATCTAATTACAGTTGTTTGCACTAATGAGTGCCTTTTATCTTCAGAAATAAACCAATTAATTAAGTAGCAAAGAAACATGTATCAAATAAAAAATAAAATAAAATGTCACTTATAAAGGTTGGTTTTGGATCATGTATGCATTACTAGAGAAATTTATTTAATACGAATATAAGTTATAAACATAATTAACTGATTATATCAAAAATAGCAACATGACATGATTAATTAGTATATGATTGAAAATTTGCAATATAGATAATAATTAATATTAACCTTTACTTGAGTAAACACAATGACAAAATTCATAACTTATACAAATATCAAATATAAAAATACAAAAAAAAAAGGAATGTTCCTCACCTGAATAACTATTGATTTCTTTCAAGTTAAAAAAAAACATTAAATAAAAAATCACAAATCCTCTTCTATTTTTGCCCAAAATTTAAAAATCAATAGTCAATAGTACTTTGTGAATAACTACTTCCTGATTGTTGTTATCTAAACTATTATTTCTTAAGGTTGCGTGTCAATCTAATTTGATTATATTCAAAACCTTCTACATAATTAAACATATATATTCAATATAAATTAATAATAGTATGTACATCATGTCTAGTAGTTTATTTTCTAATATGGACATAATTAATGTTATCTCTATACCTGTTCAAACTTAGCTGCCCTGAGTTAGGTGGTGAATATATCAACTAAAATAAGTTGCATTTTCATATTGTGTTGACCAACTAGAACACAAAGCACAACAGCTGTTAGTTACTAAACTCTAATTTAAAAATTATTATTATTTTTTTATGCTTTGGTCGAAATATTCCTTAATAGTTTACAATAAATTTGGGACCTTTTCTTCTCAGAGTTGTTGTGTTTAAGTAGAACATTTCAACGTTCTAATGAACTCTAAGTCAAGTTTCACGAGAACATATACGCTAACAACTCTAACTAATTTTTTAAAATAAAATTAAACTCTCTAAAAGTTGGTAGTAGAGCAAAAATATATAAATTAATCCCATATGTAATATTTATATTCGCATTTCCCCATCACTAAGTTTAAATAATGACAATAATAGTTGTATTAGTATCAACCACTAGGTGCACCACCTACTATCAATCACAAACATATATTTTTATAAAAATAATATTTATTGATGTATCTGCTTTACAAACCACTTTTACCTGCTTATGTACCTTTCAAATTAAAAGTCAATTAAAAAATCTTATTAAAAAATAAATTATTCTTTATCCTTGTATCATTATTAATTTAAAAAATAAAAAAATTGGGGGAAAAAAAATCAAAATCAATCTATAGAGTTTTTTGCCCCTAGCACACCCCACCAAAACCATAAAACGAAAGGATTACCCATATAACTTAGTAAAAACAATATTCATTGATATAGATCATTTTTATTTACTCTAGTTAATTATACCATTCAAATGCAAAGTCAACCACAAAATTCTATAAAAAAAGTAAATTATTTCTTATCTTCATGTAGTTATTCATTTTAAAAAGGAAAAATTAAGAAAAAAACAAAAACAAAATCAACCAATACTTTCATAAAATTTGCAAATTAATTTCCAATCATAAGGACATGTAAACAAATCTGAATTTTATGGGGATATATCTTCTCCAACAAAAACCTTCATTACTGCTTCTTAATTATTTCTCTATATAAAGCCTTGGCAACAAACAAAGCCATTTGCACATTGTTTCTTTGTTTTTCAAACCATGACACGTTACTTGTTCACTCTGTTGTCAAGGCAGAAGCCATGTCTTCCTCTCTTCCATTCTCAAACCATGTTCATGTCTTCTTACACTGTAACTAGGGTTTCCAAGTCTATGGTGACACCTTCAGAGCCAACACCAAATGAAACCCTAACCCTATCAATCATTGACCGTGTTCCCGGTCTCCGGCATTGTGTTAGGTCCATTCATGCATTCAAGCATGGACAAGAACCGGCAAAGGTCATCAAGGAAGCTCTATCAAAAACTCTAGTTCATTATTACCCTTTTGCAGGCAGGTTCATTGACCCTGTGTCACCGGCCGCCGGTGAGGTCACGGTGGCATGCTCCGGTGAGGGTGCCTACTTCATTAAGGCAAAGGCTGATTGTACTTTGGAAGATGTTAAGAATCTTGACCTTCCTTTGATGATCCCTGCACATGACCTCCTTCCTGAACCTCATCCTGAGATTTCACCTCTTAACATGCCACTTATGATGCAGGTATGGATTAATTCTTATTTTTAATTTGGAATATTTTTTTTAATAACATTGAATAAATCACTGATTTATCAATAAAAAAAAGAGTACATAAATAGAAAAGACAGATAGAGAAGTACAATAAACACGGATATATAAATTTAATTTTTTTATATATTTATTTAATGAATTGAAAATTATGAGGATGACGAAATAGATGGCTTTAATGATTATATAAATAAATAGTTGGACTATGTACATATTATCAAGAGACAAGTTTATATATTATAATTATTTATTAATAACAAGAGTAGTATAGAAATAGAAAAGACGGATATAGAAGTACAATAAACACGGATATATAAATTTAATTTTTTTTATATATTTATTTAATGAATTGAAAATTATGAAGAGGATGACGAAATGAATGGTTTTAATGATTATATAAATAAGTAGTTGGACTATGTACATATTATCAAGAGACAAGTTTATATATCATAATTATTTAATGATGTACATCTTTGTCAATATTGTTCTGCCGTATTCTTTAAAATTACTTCTTTTTTCCTTCAAAATTTAATAATAACCACTTATTATGAATAATAATCATCCACTAACATCCACATCTCCGGATGATAAAAAATAAAAATAATAAAATACCAGAGAAGAGAGAGAGTGACAATGGCTCAAGTGGATCCAGGGTTATTATAATATTTTTTATTTTTTATTTTATTTATTTATTTATGAAGTGGATCCAAAATATTTTTTTTTTCTGAGGAAGCTTTTGTTTTTTTACTACTGTTTTTTCTTTTTAGAGCTGTTATATCAGTGATATGATACTAATTTTTATATTTTTCCCTTGCCATTTGGGTGGTGGTTTGTTACATCTATGTGTTCTTTCTTTAATTTTTGAATAATAGACGACAAGCGCCTCAGTATATAAATAGTGTTAGAGCTCGGTGTACATTGTATAAACAGTATAGAATAGTAAAAATATCCCTGGGTGAACAGTGTATAAACAGTACGGAGAACAGTACTGTCAGGAAGAGGATTTGAACTCATAACCTCTCCTTCAACACATTGGTGTCACACTATTGGGCTGTTCGATAGTTGATGCATTCTTTTTTTAATTAAAATGATTTATTCACGTTAAAAAAAAATAAAAATAAAATAAATAAAAAAAATAAATAATTATAATTTAATATAAATTGTGAAATGAAGGTGACGGAGTTCAAATGCGGAGGTTTCACAGTAGGAATCATCTCCGTCCACACCTTGGCCGACGGCCTCGGCGCCGCCCAGTTCATCACCGCCCTGAGCGAGCTTGCTCGAGGCCTCCCCAACCCAACCATCAAACCTAACAACAACCGTTCCATCATTCCAAACCCTCCAAAACCCCCACCTGGTCCTCCTCCTTCCTTCAAGAACCTCAACCTCAACTACTCCACCTTTGACGTCTCCCCAGACTCCATTTCCAAAATCAAAACTCACTACTTCAACAAAACTGGCAACTACTGCTCCACCTTTGATGTTTCCATTGCTAAAGTTTGGCAAGCTCGCACACGTGCTATCAAACTTGAAGACACTGAACTTGTTCACCTTTGTTTCTTTGCAAACACACGTCCTTACTTGAACCAACATGATCCAGCACCTCCAGGTTTCTATGCCAACTGTTTTTATCCAGTTACTGTGAGTTCTACAAGTGGTGAAGTTGCTAAACTGGATTTGGTTGACTTGGTTCACCTTATTAAAGAGGCTAAACTAAGACTTCCTACTGAGTTTGCTAAATGGGCAAGTGGGGGATTTAAACATGATCCTTATGAGTTGACGTTTGATTACAATTGGTTGTTTGTTTCGGATTGGACTAAGTTGGGGTTTCAGGAAGTGGATTATGGGTGGGGAACTCCAGTTCATGTTGTTCCTTTTGCTTATAATGATATCATGGCTGTGGCTATTCTTGGCTCACCGGTTGTGCCGAAGAAAGGTTCAAGGATGATGACTCAATGTGTTAATGATGATCACTTGGCTGATTTTGAGGCGGAGATGGCCAACTTCTGAATATATATTAATCTATGTTAATGAATGATTTCCAGAGTACTACTGCATGTGCTGCATGTGTATTTCATTACATAAGCATCGTTATTAAAGTCATGTTGTTGTTGTTGTTGTTGTTTTCTATTAATTAATAATGAAGATAAGTTGAGAATTACATGCATACTTTAATTAACATCTAGAAATTAAGTGTGTGAATAGTACACAGTAAAGTCTTTAATTAACAGATAACAAGATTGGATGGTATCTATCTGTTCTTGAGGACGGATGTGTATATATTAACAAGATTGGGATGGTTCCTGTTGTTGTTGCTGTTGTTGTTTTTGTATTAACGTTTGAAGAAGCTAGCAGGATATATATATAGTCAATGTCATAAAAGTATAATGTTATTTTCATATAATAATTATTATTTTGAAGAAAGTGGATTAAAGATGAATTCATTAGAATAAAACAAAAAGCTCATAAGAATTGTCATTGAAAAAGGACACAAAAGAGTATTGAAAGAGGTGCAAAGGAAACAAGCAAACAGAGAAGAGACTTCTCCCACACAATTGCAATAGAGATTGGATAATACTTCTCCCTCTTATCATTATTATTTTTTTTATTCCTAATTTTTATTGAGCGCTCTGCAGTGGAATTTAAAGAAAGACTTGTCAAATTCTAGTAAATTAATTAGTTAAAAGGTGAACATCAACAACTTAGAGCATACCTCATAATAAATGTCAATTGCTCTAACTATTATAAGAAATTTATTTCCTTATGCCTGGGTTGAAATTAAGTAATGTTCCTTTAAAATTGTAAATTTATTTGATATTCTTATCTGGAGTGGTTGGAGGTTGGAACATGTCCATATGCTAATCAAATCAATCCACTCAAGGATAAAGCATAATTAATTACTTGTTTCTATTTATATACAAGGACTAATCAACTCAATTAACTCAAGCATAATCATGATTACTTCTTGCTCTTCATACACAAGGAATTAACATACACCACCAGCTCTCTTGTACTTGATCACGTACAGGCAAAGCCAAGCACAATGCTTCTTTGCCTGCTTATTTATTACTCAGTTGTTAAGGCAAAAGCCATGCATGCAACTTCCATCTCTTCTCCATTCTCAAACCATGTTCATGTCTTCTTACACTGTAACTAGAGTTTCAAAGTCTCTGGTGACACCTTCAGAGCCAACACCAACAAATGAAACTCTAACCTTATCAGTCATTGACCGTGTTCCCGGTCTCCGGCATTGTGTTAGGTCCATTCATGCATTCAAACATGGACAAGAACCAGCCAAGGTCATTAAGGAAGCTCTATCAAAAGCTCTGGTTCATTACTACCCTTTTGCAGGCAGGTTCATTGATCCTGTGTCACCGGCCGCCGGCGAGGTCACGGTGGCATGCTCCGGTGAGGGTGTCTACTTCATTAAGGCTAAGGCTAATTGTAGCTTGGAAGATGTTAAGTATCTTGACCTTCCTTTAATGATCCCTGAACAAGAACTCCTCCCTGAACCTCATCCTGATGTTCCATCTCTTGATATGCCACTCATGATGCAGGTACGTAGACTTTGATATATTTTAGTATATTTATTTATTTTTATATTTAATCAATTGAGTACTTATAATTATTTGATGATATGATATCTTTGGTAAACAGTCACAGCTCTACCTGCTTTTTGGACTTTGTGGGATGTACCAGCACTTTTTGTCTCTATGCTAGCTAGCTCTCTAAAACAAGGACATGAATATTTATAGTACTTTGTGGTTAAAAATCCAATTATTTTTTTTAAATAACCATTAAACTCTATAAATACTAATGTTTTGTTGGACATAATCACTTCCACATAAGATGGATGAGTCCACCCTATCAATATATATATTATTTTTCCAAAAATAAAGAGTCATTTAACTGTTGGATCACCATCCAATAGCTCATGGACATTATGGTCTTGTTTGAATTGACTTCTTAAAAAAGTGCTTTGCTTCAGTTTGGTAGAAATACTTCTGAAAAAAAATTGCTTCTACAGACTAAGTTAAGCATTTTTTATATTTTGTGTTTGAATTAATTTTTTGTAGAAGCAAAAATTGTAAAATAAGCTAAAAACAGTTTTTTTTTTTTCACTGGTTATAACTGACTCTGAAAAAAAACTGTTTTTAACATTTTTTTATGGACTTCTACTTTTACAGAAAAGCAAATACAAACTGAGTTTGTTCATTTTTAGTATCTATTCAGTCCAGCTCATAGATTAATTTAAGAATAATCTCTAAACAAAGAAAACATATTAAGAATTTAACAATGAACAATGAACGCCCAATATCTATCTAATATTTTGTGATAGGTGACTGAGTTCAACTGTGGAGGCTTTGCAGTGGGAATTATCTCCGTCCACAGCATAGCCGATGGCCTCGGCGTCGGCCAGTTCATCGCGGCCATCGGCGAGCTCGCTCGAGGCCTCATCAACCCAACCATCAAACCCTTCAACAACCGCAACATCATTCCAAACCCTCCTAAACTCCCTCCTGGTCCTCCTCCTTCCCTCCAAAACCTCAACCTCAAATACTCCACCTTCATTATCTCCCAAGATTTCATTAACAATATCAAAACAAAATACTTAAACAAAACCGGCAACTACTGCTCCACCTTCGATGTTTCCGTTGCTAAAGCTTGGCAAGCTCGTACACGTGCGATCAAGCTTGAAAACAATGCCATTGTTCACCTGTGTTTCTTTGCAAACACACGCCCTTACTTGAATCAATTGGCACCTCCAGGTTTCTACGGTAACTGTTTTTATCCGGTCAGTGTAAGTTCGACAAGCGTCGAGGTTGCTAGTATGGATTTGGCTGACCTGGTTAAGCTTATTAAAGAGGCCAAACTCAGCCTTCCTACAGAGTTTGCTAAATGGGCACATGGGGGTTTTAAACATGACCCTTATGAGCTAACATTTGGTTACAATAGGTTGTTTGTTTCGGATTGGACTAAGTTGGGATTTCAGGAAGTGGATTATGGATGGGGAACTCCACTTCATGTTGTTCCTTTAGCATACAGTGATTACATGGCTGTGGCTATCCTTGGCTTACCAGTAATTCCGAAGAAGGGTTCCCAGGTGATGACTCAGTGTGTTAACAATGATCACTTGGTTAATTTCCAGATGGAGATGGCAAACCTATGAATTCTATGTTGTTGATATCGAGAGTGTGTTGTAACATAAGCATTGTAATGTCATGCATTTATGTTTATTCAATGAACTCCTCGAGTATTTGCTATTGTTGTTTACAGAATATGATGCGAACAATGTAGAGTTGAGAATAAGAGAATTACATGCTCAGTGTGGCTCCGTTAACATCTCGAGAAGTGTATGAGTACGAATCATGCGCCAGATTCTGCAACCAATATAGAATTGTATGTGAGACGATAACATGAATGTGATGAGAAAACAAGATTCAATGGGTTACCTGTTCTTGAGAGCGGAAGTACATGAACGGCGTATAGTGTAGGAAATTTGAAACCCTCGATGTGTATATATCAGCATACCTGTGAATGAGGCCATTAACATACAAAGCTGATAGGAAAGTCAATGTCGTAAGAGCTTAATGTTCTCAGCATACTTCTCTATCTGTCTTGTAAGATGGCTTTTATCCCATAGACCAGCGCGAGAGAGATAACCCCACCTGAGTGGAGGAAATATTATCACTTTAGAAATCAAACTCTGGAGAAAAATTGAATCAATTCAATAACTGTTTGGGGAATGGAAAAAGTTCGGTTTCCTCGTATACCAACATATACTAGAATGTTTCAGGCACAACAAAATCTGTTACCATTTATTGAAGCGTTCCCCGTCTTTTTCTAACATGGGTGCAATTTTCTCATCCAATCTTTGCATCACAATAAGTAATTTCTGCATGCTCTCTGTCAGTTCTTGGTCATCCATTTGAGTTGCAGCAAGAGTCTAAAATAAGCAACACATTAGTGGCTCCGGGTTAATGGTGTTTGCTTGTATCAAGTTATCTTGTTCCAACTGAAAACACACATCCAATCTGATACCTTCTAATATGATGCTATGACTCATATTCAACTTCAATTAAAAAATTTAACTAATTATTAGAAATTTAGAAGACATTTGACTTCGAGTTTTTTTAGATATTCATGAAATATGTTAAACTTAGACAGAATATAGAAAAATTAAAAAAAAAAAAACATTACATCACCGATCAGTGTTATTTACCTGAGCTGGGCGATCTTTACTTCGGCGTTGCCGTGCAAGGCGTAGCTGATTAAATAGATCTCCAATAACTTCCTTTTGCTGCATGAGCTCTATAAGTGCTACTCTATGGCCTTGACTGTGGATTAATGCATTTAACTGCAAAATGCAAAATGAATATCAGTGAATGGAAAAACCTTAAGTGATGCAAAGGACAATCTAAAATAAGAACAGAAACCTTGAGCGATGAACTTGCTCATAAAAGCATAAAAGGTAAACTTAATATACACCTAGAGAAAAGCATGAATTTGTTGAGCTCAGTTAGATGAATTCTACTCATGGAAAAAGCAGAGTAGAAAGCATCTCAAGTAGTAGAGCTCAAAGAACTACTAACCTCATCCTCCAATTCTCGACAAATCAAAGCTGTCCGCCATCGCAGATGCACTTTTGACTGGCTTACATCAGTGAATATATGATCACCAACATACAAAATTTCATCACCATGAACACCAAGGGAGTTCTCTACTATTTGAGCGCTGCCTCCAGAATACAAGCCCCCTGAAGTACGATTTTCAAGCAAATGATAAAATCTATATGATTATTCCTTAGCTGATACCAGATTCCTGAAATACAATGAAATCACATAAGGGAGCATTACCAGAATGTGCCTTGAAGCAAGGGCACATTAACCCATCACTCGTTACAACTTCATACATTGGGTGTGACATTTGGAAAAATTCTGGCTTTCTAGCAGAAACTATAACCTGCAACAGTATGACAAAATAGAGCAGAACTTGAACAAAATGCTAAATTCAAAGAGAGAATCAGAAACATATCCAATCATCTTAAAACAAGAGACGCGTCCAAAACAGTCTCACCATGTCAAACAGATCTCGCCATTGCATATCATTAGGGAGATATCTATTGAAGGCATGATGCATCATTTTATTTGTATAGTGGTAATCCGAGTTGGTAATCAATAGCAGCCTCATTCCAGCCTGACAGTGTAAAGTTGTCATTAATCATCTTATTAGCTTGAGGTTTTATACAACAAGAGTAAATAATTCGAAATGAAAAAGAATTCAAACCTCCTTTTGATCCAAAAGAGCCAACGGAAGCTCTGGATCAGGCTCTACAAAACGATCTGGTTCAGCCATTATTTCACTCTGCATAAACACTAACATTCAGGAATTTGAAGTTCAAAGTAGATCAGATACATCTGCAATTGTGTCTGTGTGGTGACATAAAGCCGAATACCTTAAGTTGACCTTCCACGTGAGCCCTGAAGAGCGCTTTTGCAACAGCCTGACAAACAAAGCAGCATTATAATTATCATATGATCACTCTGAAGTAGTTAAGCACAGTTGTGGTCAGTAACCTGAAAAAGTCCCTTATAATCCAGTGGTCCAAGTTCTGCTGGTATGACCCCCTCATCCAATCTGTCAACCATCTGCAGAAGCAACCTAGTAATACAAGCAGTGGCTAGAAAGAAGAGATTATTTGATTAATTAAGAAAAAACTCATTATGGCAGAAGGAAAATGCAAAACTATAGTTGTTATAAAATGAGTTTGTTTTATTGAAAAAAGTGCAGGATACCTGCATGTACATCACAGCTTCTGAGACTGAGAAAAGGGTATTAAGAAACTCCCATCGACTATCATTTCGCAGAGCAACCAGTTCTCTACCATATATTTCACTTCACACATAAAATTGTATGAAATAAGACAATTAATTGACATCATATAGTGAAACTTGAGGAATAAAATTGTTAAAAACAAAAAAAAAAGCTCATTAAGTTACAAAATATTAACCATACCTAACAGCTGGAGTTGACAACATTTGGGTACCGTGCATAGCCCTTTTCACGTAGCCAAACCGATCAGCTTTAACTAAGTTACCAAGCTCTTTATCCATAATAAGTCCCCTAATAACCTATGTAAAGCAACGAGAGGTGATGTGAGAAATTAATAACAATGTTATACTCTGAAATTTTGTACAGCTTGTCTATAAAAGCAGTGTTGTGCACTAGCTTTAAAAATATTGAATACATTGAACTGAACCCTTAAACATGCTGATCTTGAAAAGGCAAAATAAATCATACCAAGTCAGGATCAAACTCCAGACCATCAACTGGAAAACCCATGCTTCGAAGATTAGCCATTCCATAATCATAAGCACGCCCTTCCCAGGCCTGCAAGAATGATAATAGAATTTTGATTGCTTCACAAGTGTTTCACCATAGACTATGATGTAGCAGAAAAAAGAAAAAAGTTTTGATTTTAGAGAAGTTCAATATAGCATGATCTACCAGCTGAATTCTACAAACATTTCCACTAGACTATGAAAATTAATGAGAGCCTCAGTCGAAACAAAAAGTTAGCAAGGATGATTCGTTGAAGAAAATGATAATTACCATCACATTATAATGAATGAGAGTATAATCCATGTCATAACCAATGGCACTGATTGACCGGAGATTTAAAGTCCGACTACAAAATATACCCCGTGGAGAATGCCTTGTTGTAAAAGGGTCCTGCACCATCATTCAGTTCAAGGTGAAGCAAATTAGAGAACAGTAATATTTACAACTATGAACAAAACAATTTTTTACTTCACCAATTCTGCATTTTACAGTAAAGGCCAAAATATAAACAATGACTGAGAAGTACCATATGAGAATATAAAGAAAAATCAGCAGAGGAACAAGTTAGAATATAAAATTTCAATAACAGAACAGTTACTTCAGCAATAGGCAATGAAGCATACCTTAATTCCCAACTCACTGAGTAATGCCTCTGCTTCTAAAAATTCTTTCCTAGCTATCTCCTCAATTGGACCATGTAAGGTCGTCTCGCCATCAACACCTACAGAATTGTTCAGAAGAAGGGAAGTCAACCAAACCATTCCCATTAAGCTCTTACAAGATAACAGAGCCCTTGGGCTATGCTCATGCCTGCAGAAAAGGATGCTTATACCAAATTCATCTATGTCACACATCATCATTTTGTGGTGCCACAAAAAACCAAACAAATATCACAAGGGATGCAACATGTTATTAGTTTCTCATGTTACCCATGTGCAATTGTCATCACTCTATTTCACTAATTCTATTGCAAGGCAAACCTTAACATCCATACAACATTGGCAAACTAAGAAAAAAAAAAGAAGAAAAAAAATCATCAGTCACTCTAAGCACTTGCCACAAGAGGTTATACTTCTACAATAAACAATAAGCATGATAACATAAGCTCGTGAGAGTAACTTCATGGCAAATTAGACAATCCATGATGTAGAAGAAAAACAAAAAAAACAAACAAACAAACGAAACAAATATATATTTAAATGCCAGAATACAACTTGAATGAATGAAAATAGTACAAAATCCAATCAAAATCGATAAGAAAAAAAAAAAAAAGGGAAATCTCACCAAATGCCTCCAGATGCTCCTCTTTGACATTCATATCACCTTTGGTACTCTCCCCAAGATAATCGACTATGGACTTGCTCGACGAGGTCACCGAGAACACCTCGCCGCCAGACGGCTGAACGCCAACGGTGACACAGCGCATCGCCCGGCTCCTAGAGCTCAAATCCGGGGAGCCAAAGATCGGTGGAGGCCTATGAGTTAGATTCCTCATATGAGGAGTCGCCAAGATGAGATTTTGAGGCCTCCCCAATGGCAAGGCGGCCATGAAATCGATCAAATCCGCCATTTTTAGCCTAAAATTGCCCCCTTTTTCATTTATGGAAGGAAGCTGAAGCATAGAACTCGTGCACTGAATTCCGACAGAATCTTCAAAATAGATCACACCATCGAAAAAGCATTCAAGATATTTTGCACTTCATAAAAAAAAATTATATTTATAGAAAAAAAAAGTTAATTTTCTACAAAAATTGTAATGAAAAATTTTATTAAAAAAAAATTAATTTAGACTTACTGAATCATAGTGTAGTAATTAAAAAGTATAAAAAATAAACACTTATTATAAAAAAAATCAAATCAAATCAAATCAAATCAATGCATAGTCATTTCTAAGGTAAGGGACAAAATTATTTTATTTTAAATAAAAAATTCCTGGATAAATTATGACATGTTAAAGCAACTTGATTAAAATTTTCATTTGGTGTTCATCAAAGTATCTGCTTAGGATTGCAACATGCATGTTTGAAGTGGTCAAACTTCACTAGTTGTGTTTTTCAGTAATAAGATGTCTCAATTATCTTATTAGCATGCATGCAAAGTTTTCAATGAGTTAAAATTTAATGTGAGCAGACAGCAAGGCATCATGGTAGGTAGATAAGAAGCTACAATTGGCACCAATTTCTTTATTTTTCCTAAACTTAATTTGAGCATATTAATTAGTTGTGTGATGATTTTGCATGCATGAATAGGTAAGTAAGCATCTTGGATTCATTGTAAGCAGCAGGGAGAAAGTATTCCTTTTTGTCATGATCTCATTGTTTTTTTAATCAAGGACAATGCTTGTTTTTTCCTCTTTGATTCTTTGCATTATTCTGTTTGTGTGTGTGCGTATATATATATATATATATATATATATATATATATATATATATATATATATATCTTAGTTTGTGTCAATGGTTTTGGAAGTGGGATGAAGATGGAAACAATTGTAGAGGAAAGAAGTGTTGGTCTTTCAGAGAAGCAAGAATTGGAGGAGAAGAAGGAGAAGAAGAGTGGTGAAAAGAAAATACCATTTTGGAAATTGTTCTCATATGCAGACTCTGTGGATTATGTTTTGATGGTTGTTGGCTTGATTGCTGCTGTTGGTAATGGAGCTGCAGTGCCACTCATGACATTCATCTTTGGAGATGTCATTAATGCATTTGGGAAGAATTCTAATGGTAACACTCATGGTGTACTCACTGATGTTTCAAAGGTGCACAATTTTATGCATTTCTGAGTTCATTTCAATTCTCATGTTGAAACTCATAGATTCATTATGATGATGAGCTTAGGTAGTTCTTCAATTTGTTTACCTGGGACTTGGAAATGGAGTAGCATCCTTTCTTCGTAAGACTTTTTCCGATAAGATTGAATTTTTGATATTGTATTATATCTGTTGTCAATTGATCTGAAGAACAATGTTTTTTTTTTTCTTTTATTTCTAATCTCAATAGAAGTTGCATGCTGGACAATCACCGGTGAGAGACAGGCTAGTCGAATCAGAAACTTATATCTGCAAGGCCTACTAAGACAAGATATTGCATATTTTGATAAGGAAACAAACACAGGAGAGATCGTCGCGAAAATGTCTAGTGACACTCAACTCATTCAAGATGCAATGGGTGAGAAGGTAAGTCTTTTCTTCAATTGTTCTTCGAGAATAAAAATAAATGAAACTAAATACAAATGTTTTCATTGATAGGTAGGACTGTTCATTCAGTCAGTATCTTCATTCTTTGGAGGATTTGCAATAGCACTGATCAGAGGATGGGAATTAGCATTGGTTATGCTGTGCACTATCCCTCTTATTGTAATTTTTGCCGCGATAATGTCTACTGTGATCACTAAAATGGCAGTTCATGAACAAGAAACTACTTCAGAAGCAGCAGCTGTGGCAGAACAAACAATCAGCTCAATGAGAACAGTAAGAAAAACAATCATAATTATCGTATTTTTCACGTCGAATAGTGATAATTATCAACAAGTGTGTTTATACTTAGGTTGCATCTTTTACTGGAGAAGAACTGGCAGTAAAAAAGTATAAAAGATCTCTGAAGAGTGCTTACAAGTCAAGTGTGATTGAAGGATTAGCTGCAGGGATTGGTCTTGGTGCAACATATGCAGTCATTTACTTTGGCTATGCTTTGGGAATATGGTTTGGATCCAAGATGGTATTGAGGAAAGGATACACAGGAGGGGATGTAATCAATGTGATATTTGCGATTGCTCTAGGATCGATGTGAGTTTGTTTAGTGATGAATACTAGTAATATCATTGGGACTTTGATGATGTTTTGTTGTATTTACCTGCAGGTCTTTAGGCCAGGCATCTCCATGCACTAGTGCATTTGCTGCAGGACAAGCAGCTGCATTCAAGATGTTTGATACAATGACTAGACAACCAGAAATAGATGCATACAGCAGTGATGGTAGAACTCTGGATGATATTCGAGGAGATATCGAACTGAGAGATGTATGTTTCAGCTATCCAGCGAGACCGGATGAGCAAATATTAATTAGATTGTCGATTTCAGTTGCAAGTGGAACCACAGTGGCTCTGGTTGGAGAGAGTGGGTGTGGTAAATCAACAGTGATAAGCTTGATTGAGAGGTTTTATGATCCACAATCTGGTGAAGTTCTTATTGATAGAGTAAACCTCAAAGAATTCAAGTTGAGGTGGATACGGAGCAAGATATCACTTGTCAGCCAGGAACCAGTACTGATTGCTTCTACTATCAGAGATAATATAACATATGGCAAGGATGATGCAACCATTGAAGAAGTTACAGTGGCAGCTGAGCTAGCCAATGCTTTGGAGTTCATCAGCAAACTACCTAAGGTGATGGTGGATAGTCCTCGCTTGCTAATGATTCATACTTTTTCTTGTCACAAGTTATTGAATTAGGGGTGCTGATTTCAGGGACTTGATACCATAGTTGGTGATAATGGAATTCAGTTGTCTGGTGGACAGAAACAAAGAGTGGCAATTGCTAGAGCAATTCTTAAAGATCCTCGAATACTACTGCTTGATGAAGCTACAAGTGCACTTGATGTTAAATCTGAGCAATTGGTGCAGGAGGCACTTGAGAGGATGATGGCTAACCGAACAACAATTTTAGTTGCTCATCGATTAACTACAGTGAGGAATGCTGACATGATAGCAGTGATGCATAGAGGATCCATTGTCGAAAAAGGTCGGTGTTTCTGTAGATATGGTCACAAATTTTATCATCTAATTAAACTCCTGAATATTGCTGATTTCCATTGTTGTTCTATCCATCAGGTTCACACGCTGAACTTCTTCAGAATAAAAATGGAACATATTCCAGACTTGTAAACTTGCAGGCAGTAAACCAAGATTCTGACCGAAACTTTCCAGCATACATAGATAATTTGTCTATGGCTGATGAGGGCCAACCTCGGCCGGTAATTAGAAATCAATCATCATTCGGTGAATTGGTTTCATTCTCTGAATCTTTTATATCATCTAGTGGTGATAAGAAACCAGAGAACTCCAAGTCTGATGAAACATCAAGCCAATACCAAGAAGTACCTCTGCACCGTCTTGCAGGGATAAACAAAGGAGAGATTCCAGTTATGGTGATAGGTGCAGCAGCAGCCATAGTCAGTGGTTTGATACTTCCCGTATTTGGAACAATATTGGCTAGCATAATTCGCACATTCTATGAGCCACCGAGAAAGCTTAAGCATGATTCAGTGTTCTGGTCATTGATGCTTGTAGTCCTTGGATCAATAAGTGCAGTTTCAATCCCAGTTAGATCTTACTTCTTTGCGGTGGCTGGTTCTAAGCTAATAAAAAAGATTAGATTGATGTGTTTCCATAAGATTGTACATATGGAGATTAGCTGGTTTGATAATCCAAAAAACTCAGCTGGAGTGATTGCATCAAGGCTTTCTGCTGATGCTGCTGCAGTTCGAGGTCTTGTCGGTGATGCACTTGCTCTGATTATGCAAAATGCCGCAACATTCATCTCTGGCCTGGCAATTTCTTTTGTATCATCCTGGCAACTTTCTCTGGTCACTTTGGCTTTGATACCTTTGATGGGTCTGAATGGATGGGTCCAAATGAAGCTCTTAAAGGGATACAACACCAATGTGAAGGTCTGATAGAACTATTGCAGCATTTGTTAATTAAAGACCACTTTTTTTCAGTATAAATAAACCGTTTTACCTGACAGGTAATGCATGAGGAAGCTAGCCGGGTTGCAAGCAATGCAGTTCGGAGCATAAGAACAGTTGCATCTTTCTCTGCTGAAGAGAAGGTGATGAAACTATACAAGAAGAAATGTGAAGGTCCAACAAATGCAGGCATTAAGCAAGGGTTGATCACTGGAGTTGGCCTTGGGTTTTCCTTCATTTTACTATTTGCTAGCTATGCAGTTAGCTTCTATGTCGGTGCCCGGCTTGTCGCAGATGGGAAGAATACATCCACTGATATTTTCCGTGTATGTAGGTATTGTTTTAATCTAAGTATTAATATAACCTGAAGATGCCAGCCATTTACTAATAGAAAACAAATTTATTATCACTTGTTTGCAGGTTTTCTTTGCAATAAGTTTTGCAGCAATAGGAATATCACAGTCAAGTTCACTGCTACCGGATTCTGCAAAAGCCAAGTCTGCTGCCGCATCGGTGTTTGCCATTCTTGATCACAGCTCAAAGATTGATTCCAGCAGTAACACTGGAATGACATTAGAACTAGTTGAAGGAAACATCATTTTTCAGCATGTCAGATTTAGATATCCCTCAAGACCTGATTTTCTGGTTTTCCAAGACCTCTGCTTGACTGTAGAATCAGGAGAGGTAAAAATCCCCTTTTTTAACAGTAATGCTTAAGCACTTGCAGTTCACTTACTATATCTTATTTAGAAATCATCAATCAATTCTTTCTCAGACTGTTGCTTTGGTTGGAGAAAGTGGAAGTGGGAAATCAACAGTAATATCATTGTTGCAAAGGTTTTATGATCCTGATTCAGGTCAAATTATGTTGGATGGCATTGAAATTCATGAACTTCAGCTTAAGTGGCTGAGGCAGCAGATGAGTTTAGTGAGCCAGGAACCAGTCTTGTTCAATGACACGATTCGAGCTAATATCGCTTATGGTAAAGAAGAGGCCACTGAGGCCGAGATTTTGGCTGCTGCAAGAGCAGCAAATGCCGATCAGTTTATAAGTGGATTGCAGCAGGTTAGATTCTGCATTTAATATGAAGTTTAAATGATGATGATGATAATAATAATGCCACTTTGTTTGTTGCAGGGTTATGATACTAAAGTCGGAGAGCGAGGAGTTCAATTATCGGGTGGTCAAAAACAACGAATAGCCATTGCTCGTGCCATAATAAGAGAGCCAAAAATTTTGCTACTTGATGAAGCTACAAGTGCACTAGACGCGCAAGCGGAACAAATTGTTCAAGATGCATTGGACCGAGTGATGATGAACAGAACATCGATCATTGTTGCTCATCGATTATCCACAATCAGAGGTGCAGATTCAATAGCAGTTATAAAAAATGGATTGATCATAGAGAAGGGAACACATGATGCTTTGATGAACATCACTAGCGGTTGTTATGCCTCTCTTGTTTCACTTCACTGACTTCAGAAACTTTGTGAAACATGATATTGAGTGCATTGATTGTGTTCAAGTAATTAGTGTGGAATATTATTGTATCATTCAACAAAGCACTAGCCAAGTTGGAAAATAATGGAGGGCAGGAAAGTGAGATGTGATACAAGTGAAGCACAGCTCCATAAGCAGTAAAAGGACAGGCACACCCATTCTTGTTCTTGATTCCTTTCTTGATCCTCCTTACTTGTATTCCCTGCCGCTTACTAAGTATCAGAGAATCCCTACCAAACCAAAAAGTCCATGGCACTGACATTGCAATGGAATACAAGGAAGCAAGTGAAAAAAATTGTGGGCACTTTAGAACCCCACTAATGAGAGCATTATGGAGTTCACTGATTGTTCATGGAGTATCTATGCCAAATGGACACTTTCATTCAAAGATCACATATCTTCTAACTCATAAGTGGCAAACTATATATTGATTGACATGACCTCACTAGTATTTATTGCCACACAAATGTGCTAGAATATACACTGAATCTCCTTGCTGTCGCTTGTACAATGTATATCACCAGTAGAATCAGTTGGGATCTTTTATTTTGATTGCCAAGTGCTTCCATCATGCACAGTAGAGTTTCTTTTTTTGTTTTATATAATTTCTCTTTTAATTTTGACAACATTGAGACAGTGAGACACTAAAAAAGTGCTAAAGAACAGCATTTATCTTGCATGTACTTCACCAACAACAGTAAATGAGAAGGACAGTGTTCCTTTGGAATGCCTTTTAAATTCTGAGAACTTTGTGTTGCAGCTCAAACTGGAAAATGGAACCAAAAAGAGAGCAAGAAACTTTGTGTTGTTCAGTAGCACAGAAAGCAAAAACCAATCAACAAGTTTCAAAGAAGATGAATAATGTTGTTCCTTATTACAAACTATTCTCATTTGCAGACTCCATAGACTTGGTTTTGATGATTGTAGGCACGGTTGCTGCCATTGCCAATGGATTGGCACCTCCACTTGGGACACTAAACTTTGGTACTCTGATGAACTCTTTTGGACAGAATACAGACCCTCATATTGTTGTTCATGAAGTTTCAAAGGTGAACAGCATAATTGATAATTCTGCTTCCCATTCACTTCCTTTTAGGATTTCATGCATGCTACTAAACTTTCACATGTTAAATATTTAGGCATCTTTGAAGTTTGTTTACCTCGGCATTGGAGTATGTTTGGCGGCATTTCTCCGTGAGAACTCTTGATGGAAAATCTTCGGTTAGGACATGGTTGAAGAAATAACCTTGACCCTTGACTTTTTTTTTTTCTCTTTTTTGTCGGTAGAGGTGGCATGTTGGACAGTCACAGGGGAAAGACAAGCTTCGAGGATCAGGGACATATATTTGAAGAGCATTCTCAGGCAAGACATCGAGTTCTTCGACAGAGAAATGAGAACAGGAGAGGTCGTCGGAAGGATGTCCGGTGACACTCTCCTCATCCACCATGCCATTGGTGAAAAGGTCTTATTGTGTTAAATTGTATTTCATGCATCTCTTCTGTATGAATATATCGAAAATTGGTATCGATTTTTTTTCCTATAGGTTGGGCAGTTCATTCAGCTCTTATCTTCATTCTTTGGAGGCTTTGCTTTAGCATTTGTCCATGGGTGGCAACTGACTCTAGTTATGCTAGCTGCCATTCCTCTGATTGCCTCTGTTACTGCACTAATGTCTAATGTGATAACCAAAATGGCAGCCAATGCACAGGCATCAAATTCAGAAGCATCAGACATTGTAGAACAAACAATTGCCTCAATTAGAACAGTGAGTAGTACACTTCCTCTAGTCTCTTATCTCATCTAGCAAACTTATCAGAAAAGTTCCGGCTCAGGTTGTATCTTATACTGGAGAGAAACAAGCTCTGATGAAATATAACAAGACTTTGAAGACAGCATACAAGTCCAGTGTTCTCGAGGGGTTGGCTGCCGGGATTGGCACGGGCACAGCTAATGCTCTTGTTTACTCAGGTTATGCTTTAGGGATATGGTTTGGTTCAAAGATGATACTGCATAACAGCTATTCAGGTGGAGATGTCATGAGGGTCATTGTTCTTGTCCTTGTGGGATCCAAGTAAGTTTTGTTTCCAGTTGCTCAGTGAATCTCAGAAATGAATAACTCTATATATGTTTAACTTTGTGAGATTTCTGCAGATCATTAGGCCAGTTATCTCCATGTAGAAGTGCTTTTGCAGCAGGACAAGCAGCCGCGTTTAAGATGTTCGAAACAATCAATCGAAAACCGAAGATAGATGGCTATGACACTACTGGAAAATCATCTGTTGATATTCGGGGAGATATCGAGCTACGAGATATTCATTTTAGTTATCCAGGCAGACCTGATGAACAGGTATTCACTAGTTTATCATTGTTGATCCCCAGTGGGAGTACAATTGCTTTGGTTGGGGAGAGTGGGAGTGGGAAATCTAGTGTCATAAGTTTGATTGAGAGGTTTTATGATCCACAAGCTGGTGAAGTTCTCATAGATGGAACTAATATAAAGACGTTCTCATTGAGATGGATTAGAGGGAAAATTGGACTTGTTAGTCAAGAACCAGTACTCTTTGCTTCCAGCATCAAAGATAACATTGCTTATGGAAAGGATGGTGCAACCATAGAAGAAATTAAAGCTGCAGCTGAGTCTGCAAACGCTTTGAAATTTATTGAGCAACTCCCTCAGGTTCTTAATCATCTTTATAGGCTTTCAAATTCTAAATACATAAAAGAAAACTATCTTGATACTATAAGAATTGAATGGATGATGTTGATGATGATATGTTTAGGGACTTGATACCATGGTCGGGGCACATGGTTCGCAGCTGTCCAGCGGGGAGAAACAGAGAGTTGCTATTGCCAGAGCGATTCTGAAGGATCCTAAGATATTGTTGCTTGATGAGGCGACAAGTGCTCTGGATCTTGAATCTGAGAGGATCGTACAGGAGGCACTAGACAAGGTTATGGCGAGTCGTACTACTGTCATAGTTGCTCATAGGTTGAGCACCGTGAGGAATGCGGATCTAATCACTGTGCTTCATCGGGGTTCTGTCATTGAAAAAGGTATAGTTTGTGAATCAACATATCCAGTTGCATAAATAAGCACTCACTAGTCTTTACAAATGAATTTGCAGGTTCGCATGCCGAGCTTATCAAGAATACGGATGGAGTGTATTCACAACTGATAAACCTGCAAGAAGCGAATGAAAATTTTGATCATCAAAATGAAACAAGCCATAAGAAACAAGGGGCAAATCCTCCAGAAAATATCAGTTCTCGATCACTTACAGTGGCTACTAAAGAAGATGACTCGCAAGCCGGTAAACTGCAGGAACCTGAATGCAAGCAACTAACACAGAAAAAACAAGAAGTGCCTCTCGGCCGCCTAGCTCATCTAAACAAACCGGAACTGCTAGTCATACTGTCTGGTGCCATTGCTGCAGTAATCAGTGGCATGATAATGCCCACTTTCGGGATGTTCCTGGCAAACACAGTTCATAGTTTTTATGAGCCAGCAACAGAACTCGAAAAGAATTGCAAGTTTTGGTCTCTGATGTTTTTGGGTCTGAGTTTCATAACAATAGTATCAGTTCCAGCTAGATCTTACTTGTTTGCTGTGGCGGGGTCCAAGTTGATAAAGAGGATCAGATTGATGTCATTTGATAAGCTTATACATATGGAGGTCGAATGGTTTGACGAACCTGAGAACTCCAGCGGAGTGATTGGAGCTAGGCTTTCAGCTGGTGCTGCAGCAGCTCGGAGTCTTGTTGGAGATGCACTTGCCCTGGTTGTTCAGAATGCTGCAACATTAGTCACTGGTTTAGTGATTGCTTTGTATTCATGCTGGCAATTGGCACTCTTGATCTTGACATTGATACCGATGATGAGTGTCAATGGATGGATCCGGCTTAAACTCATGAAGGAATACACATTGACTGTCAAGGTTTGGCTATTCTATCACCATTTCTTTCTCTTAAGAGCTTTGATTATAGATATATCAAACTGTGAATTTAAAGACATTCCAGAAGTTTACAATGGTGACCTGTTGGTGCAGATGATGTATGAAGGAGCAAGTCAAGTGGTAAGTGATGCAATTGGAAGTATACGAACAGTTGCATCTTTCTCAGCTGAAGAGAAAGTGATGCAACTTTACAAGAGAAAATGTGAAGGACCAAAGAATGCAGGCATCAAGCAAGGGTTGATAAGTGGAATCAGTTTCGGATTATCCTTCCTTTTGCTGTTCTCTTCTTATGCAGCCAGCTTCCACGTCGGAGCTGCCCTAATAGAGGATGACAAAACAACATATACAAAAGTTTTCCGGGTAATCAGCAGTACACAATGATTCCAGGGGAATGATAGTACTTTCTCAAAAGAATTTGATTAAATTATAACATCATAAATTGAACAATCTTGTAGATAGCTCTAGAAATTGTATTGTGCTCAACACTCTAGCTGATCAAAAGCAATCGGTTTAAAATACTTAGCTTTGGTCACTTGGTTTCCATGCCGCAGGTGTTTTTCGTCTTAGCTTTGGTAGCAGCCGGAGTATCAGAGTCAAGCTCTCTACTACCTGATGCTGCAAAAGCCAAGTCCGCCACTGCTTCGGTGTTTGAAATCCTTGACAGGAAGTCTAAGATCCATTCTGGCGACAAATCTGGGATAACATTACAACAAGTAAAGGGAAACATCGAATTTCAGCATGTCTGTTTCAAGTACCCTACAAGGCCTGACGTCCAAATACTCAAAGGCCTCTGCTTGACTGTTCAGTCAGGGAAGGTAACTCAACTCTATAAACACATCAAATATCTTCCCTTCGCTTCCAGAATCCTTGCAATGCAACTTATACGTTTATTTCTAGAAAATGATGTGTGATAATATCCTAATATTAATTTCATAATTTTTTCTATGTTTGAATATCCTGGCATAGGGTCTAATATTATAGTATTTCAGACAGTTGCACTTGTTGGAGAGAGCGGAAGTGGCAAATCGACAGTGATCTCGTTGTTGCAAAGATTCTATGACCCTGACTCTGGCAGCATTCTTCTGGATGGAATTGAGATACAAAAGTTTCAGGTGAAGTGGTTGAGGCAGCAAATGGGTCTGGTGAGTCAGGAGCCAATTCTGTTCAACGACACAATCCGAGCCAACATTGCCTATGGGAAGGGAGAGGAGGCCACTGAATCTGAGATAGTGGTTGCCGCTGAGTTAGCTAACGCACACCACTTTATAAGTGGATTGCAGCAGGTTAGTTCATGTTGTCGTACATTTTAAACCACAAACGTATATATTAACGCAAAATTGATCAGAAGATTAGTTATTTTTAGTATGATTAGAATGATTGGGTTCTGCACTAAAGCAACTTTGCAACTTGCAAGAAGACTATTCTCCTTGATTTTGATCAGAATGCTTATCTCTTTGTGAATCCTGGAAATTGCAGGGTTATGACACCACAGTTGGAGAGAGAGGTATTCAGTTATCAGGAGGACAAAAACAAAGAGTAGCCATTGCACGAGCTATAATTAAAGAACCCAAGATTCTACTATTGGACGAGGCTACAAGTGCACTTGATGCTGAATCTGAGAAAATGGTTCAAAATGCACTTGACAAAGTGATGCTAAAGAAAACATCAGTTATTGTCGCCCACCGACTGTCAACTATCAAAGATGCTGATCTGATTGTGGTAGTTAAAAATGGGATAATCATAGAGAAGGGAAAGCATGAAGATTTGATGACCATCAAGGATGGCGCTTACGCCGCCTTGGTTGCACTCCATACATGTCACTAACCTATATCAACACATCACCTGTCCTAAAACCCCGTTTGCGATCTCCACTGTATCTGCATTCTTACCAGATGGATGAACCTAAACTCTAGATTGTCAAGATACACTGTATATGTAACTAGATCTGAATCTGAATCTAGTACCGTCTTTACATTAAAGGCTTTAACACAAAGATTTCTGTTTTGGCCAACAAAAAAGTGTTCTTTCTTTTACCATCCAAGTAAATGATGCATCTAACAACAGAAGATAAGAATGAATCTGAATAGAGTATGAGAGACATTTGAATCAACAAACAATTAGCACATATCAATAGCATCACATGATATATCAATTGAAATGCATCAAACGAAGAGAAATGCATGCACAAGTTCAGTCATATGTGCAATTTTCACATCACAGATACAAAGAAATGACGTTTGTACCTCATCCCTTCCTTCTCTAGCTCGGAGTTTGGCAGAGGAATTGGGAGCAGAAGAAATGAATAATTCAGCATACAGCAATGGCACCAGATAATTCAGAGCTCTCCCATACCTCAACACCCTCCATCCTCTCCCTGCTCAAGAAGAACCGATCACCACCACCTTCCATTATCCTAATGTTCCCTCGCTTGGCATCCTCCTCAGCATCCACATAATTCCTCCTAAACTGACCATCCAACTGTGACCAAACCTCCAAGCCTTCATCTTTCCCCACAAATACCTGCTTCTTATAGCAATGCAAGATACTACCCTCACCGCCGGCAGGGTTCAGCATCCCAGGATCCTTCAAGTACACCCAAGGGTCATCTCCCAGCCTTCTCATGTCCGCCATTGCTACATCTCCAGACTTCCAGCACACTTTGTAGATTGCCCCCTCCTCCACACCAACATCGGCATCAGCAAACGCGTCTCCGAACCTCCTCCCTCCGCTGCCACCCGGCTCACACGTCTCCCACACCATTGCCCCTGTCCTCGGATCCCAAAGCCTCATGTAACCAGAGTACCCGAACGCTCCGGAGCTGACAGCCGACGAGAACACCAGACTCTTATCGGGTAAATGGGCCAGCTTCCCCGCCGACGCCAACTTGCTCGAGCTCCCACTTAGACGCCCGAACTGAGCCACGACCTGCAACGTCGCCCTGTCCACCGCCGTGATGCAGTTCTCTTTATGCGGGGCTTCGAAAGCAGCAAAGATCGGGTGTGTCATGTCCGCGTCGCTGACGACGGCGGTAACCCGGGCCTTGTAGAGCCTCAGATCAGAGGGATCGGACCAGTGGGTCGATCCACGATGGTGACCACTGGAAATCTCATAGAAGTGAAGCCCGGGGGAGTCTAGAGAACCAATAGCTGCCACCTCCGGCGAGAGGCGGCGGATGGAAGTGATGTCATCGAGATGGGTCCGGATGGTGCCGAAGTGGGTGAGACTCCAATCATAGGCAGAAATCTGGCCTCCATGGGCAATCCAGAGAGCTCCGTCGTGGGATCCAGCGGCTATGGCAGTGGGGAAAGCATGGGACGCAGGGATAATGGTGGTGGCGAGACCGGCGTCGATGCCGACGAAGGGCGGTGGAGCCATGGAGGAGCGGAGGCGGGATTCAACACCATAATAGATTGATTCATCGATCAGAGCTCGCTTGGTGAAGCGAGAGGCGGTGAAGGGAAGGCGATTGGAGCGAAGGGTGGAGAGAAGGAGGGAGAAGAGCTCGGGGTCACGGTCGATGAAGAGGGGATCGTGGTGCCGTCCGGCGGCGGCGTTTCCGGCGGTTCCGATAGTGGCCGGCGTGGTCTCGAAGAGCTTCCCGCCGACGTTGAGCTTCATCCTGGAGTTCGGATCCTTCTCCATTTTTTTTTCTTTCTTTTTTATATTTTAAGAAATTAACGTAAATCAAGTGGGCCTGGTTTTGGGCTACTAAATGGGCTGAAGGCCCAAAATACATCGGCCCAGTAATAGAAGAAAGTGAAATAAACTCTTATTCGTGGATAAGTTTTGGATTAAAGGCCTTATCCAAGTTTATCACAACGTAAATTACCAAAAAAAAACACACACACACACACATTTTATATTGAAATTAGTTATGTTAAAAATAAATAATGTTATCTATTTTTTATTTTGTTTTTTTTTTTTTTTGCTGTTTTTAAAAATCAGCAAATGTTTACTTATAAAAAAATAATTTGTGTTTGACCATGATAGTTTATTCACATGGTTATTAACTTATTATTATTATTATTCACATAAAATAAGAAATCAGGCGCTAAATCCAATGAAAATGGAAGACAACATTCAAATTAGCATTGCAAACTAAGCCATAAAAAATAAAAAATTACAATTTGATGTTTTCCCCAAAAAGGTAAGATTTTGAGAATCTCAACTTTGGTCTGCATGCAATGTATGCTTTTAATGAATTAATTTAATGCGGTTGAGAATTAAAAATTTTGTGTTATTTTAAAAATAATCTGATTCATGTGATGTCTGACTGAGAATGAGCTTTTAATGAGTAAAATTATTTTATTCTATATTAAAAAATTTTCTTTTATAATTTAGGAATAAAGGACTTCACATTAGGAATAAAATTTAATATGTTTTTGTTGTATATATATACTCCGATGAAAATTTTCAATTTTATTAAAAAAAAACTGATATAATATTTTAAATAATTATACATAACTTTTAATATCTTTTATTACCACTCTTCAAAAAACTTTTAAAGATAAGTTTATGTCTATAAGCCCTTGATTATTATTGTTTAACCAGATTAAAACAACAATATTACATTTTCTAAGCCTAAGATTTTGTTTGGGCAAAAACAATTTTAACTTAAAAAATTATAAAATATTTAAAAGTAAATTTTGAAAAATATCAAGTAGTCTTTTTTTTAATAAAAATAAATAAACCGTAAAAGATCTTTAGAAATAGTAAGAAGCAAAAAAAAAAAAAAAATACAATATACTAATAGAAATGAGCTACCTAATTCATTTGTAATAAGTTAAAAATTAGCAAGCCAATCATGTTAATAACCAATTGATCTATTGATACTAAGAAGAAGCAGGAAAAAAATAAGATATTAATATAAATAAGTTACCTAATTCACTTGTAATAAAATAAAGTTTAGCAAGCCACCATTATGTTAATGACATATTGATCTATGTATACTAAAAAGTAGAAAGAAACACAATATACTAATAGAATTGAGTTACCTAAATTCAGTTGTAATAAAATAAAGTTTAGCAAATCACTACTATTTTAATGACCTATTGATTTATTAATACTAATATCTTATAACCATAGAATGTTTATGTTTTTATCGAGGAGACGGATTTGAACTTTAGTTGAGGAAGAGTGAGAGTACAAACACATTGATATATTTAACTCTGTGTACATGCGGTCTTTGACATGATTTATTCATTTTGTAAAAAAATTAAATAAAAAAATAATTTTTTTTAAACCCGGATTTGAAGGAGAAATATGAAAAAGCAAAGCTAAAACTATGTGATCTTTCTTTTTTGGTTTTGAGTAGGTACACGGGGTCAAAAGTGAAGCAAAGATAAGGACTAAAATAACAAAAGCTCACAAGAATTTGGTGAGAATAAAATTCAAAGCTTGAACCTCCTTTTTTTTTTCCTTTGCTTAATTTTAAATTTGAATATTATTATTAGTATTAGTGGGGTTAAGTCAATATCAACCATAATTTAATAAATATGTTTTTTTTTTAAAAAAAAAAGTACTCCATTGTCTAAGCAAGATAGATTCGCCTCAATTATCATAATCTAGAAATTATTAGCTTTGAGAAAAAAGACATTATCTTTTTTTAAAGTCAATATTTGTGATGTCACCAGTGATGAGATTTGCACAAGCATCAACATAATATTTAATATTTTTCATGCAATCAAGCCAGGTCAGCAGAATATATTCAACTTTTATATATATATATTTTTATTTTTAAATATTTATAGCTAAAAAAACCGCACATTTTATTATTCCGATATTAACCATAAATTCTCGCATATAATTATTGTTTTGGTGGCTCTGTCTTTTCTTCATGCATCTCTTGTAAAATATGAGCAACACCAAATCCCTCTAGAGCCCAAGCTTCCTATTTCTCCTACTCGTTGTCCTCTTTGTTTGGCTCTTTTCTCTAATTGGCATCGGGTCCCTTGCGTAGGGCGTTCGTTTCGGAGAGAACCCGGGATCGAACTCTTGTCCGCGCAAGGTGAGGGCACGGGCGTAGTTGAGCTTGCCGAGGCGCTCCCCGCATGTGCACATCCTTGACTACTCTTAGATGGGGGCGCTTGTCGTCTTGTGTCAAAAAAAAATATTTAAAAATATAAATTCAAATTTTTAATACTAATTTAAAAATATAAAAATCTAATTGTTTTGCAATTTAAAAAATACTAAAAGAATGAAGTTAAACTATTCAAAACTTAGGTTTGTTTTTATCATTTACATTTTAAAATATTATTTCTATAAAATATTAAATATATAAACAAAATTAGTTATTGTTGTAGTTGTTATTATATTATTTTCCTTTCTTTTGACTTTTTAAAAAAATTAAGACAGATTTATTTATATGCTATCTTGTTATTTCTTTAAAGCTAGATGTTCAATTAAATTTGTGCTGTAGACATTTCAATGTTTGATTCCATTCTCTTTTGATTATTCTTTAGATTTTTTTCTTCTTCTTCTTTAACTTGAAAAAAATCTTTCTAGATGATGCATGCATGCATAGAAAATTTGTTTATTTCATTTATTAGTCCTTTTTTTTCTTCTTCTTCTTTTTATTGTGGAGAATCTGATTCACAAGTACATTATTAAAGGTTTTATTTTTTGTTTTTTTAGAATGGGTTTTTGTTCTGAAATAGTATTCCAAAGTCTTCATATGCTGTCAACAACTCAATAGCACAATGACATGACACAAAAATGCAAAGGAGAGAGCAAAAGTTCGAATCCTTCTCCTAGTAGAATTATTTCTGTAGTGTTCATGCACTATATACTTGGGGGTAAGTACTATTTCTGTATTATTCGTGGGTCTGGATGTGGGTCAAATATGGGAGAAATAGTGATTTTATTCTTCTATAATTGCAAAATAGAGAGATTTTTTATAAGGTTTGTAAGTTGTTGTAACTGATGCATTTCCATATCTCTTTGTCCATTTGATAATCTCTATAAGAAAAAAAAAAGTTGGTTAGATACAACCAACTTGTTTGGTTGTAGGTTGTATCTATAAACCTTATGTTACAGAGTACATATGATTTTATGACATGGATGGTGTAGCTTTATAAAGTCTAATAAAATCAAATAAAATCAGGACTCTTATGCATAACATACTTGGATTGTTTGAATATCATATTCCTTTATTATTTTTAAAATAATAGTTCACTGATTTTAACAAGAAAACACAACCAATAAATGATCCACATGCCATACAAGAAATATTTAAGAAAAAAATTTACAAATATCTTCTCCTTTTAGAAATTATGATTAATTAATCAATCAATATGTTAGATAATTTAAGGTGATTAAGCAAAGTCAATTACTTCACAACCAAGCACGGCACATTTTAATTAATTAGTTAATTAGTATTATTTTGATTGAATTATACTTCAACAAGTACAAAGGTCAAAGTTTTTGACCCTCAAAAGTCACAGGCATCATGTGTTGGCATGCTATTGAGTGGTCTCCAAGAAACTCTAATTTTATTATTAGTTTGTCACCATTAATCCCCCAATGGACTTTTTTTTTTATTGACTAATTTATTATTATTATCATTTTTTATTTAATAAACAATTATAACATAAGGAAAAAAAAAAAGGAATTCTCTAACACATTCAAATGTTAGATTTTTTTTTTTAAATCCATAAATCAATAAATGGTGTTGACCTTATAAGGGATGAATCATGAATATTATGTTGTATTGTTAGGCATGTTGGAAATCAATGTTGTGATGATGACCGTTTGATTTCCATTTTGTAACTATATATTATTTAGGACAAACCATTGACTTTTCTCTTCACTTCCTAAAGTTTGAAAATATTATTCACTTCTATAATTTATAAATTTAAAATAAAAAATAGAAAGCATAATTATGATTATAAATATATATTTTTTAAATTATAAACAAGCGAAGAGAATTTTAATTTTAATTCCCAAGAAGTAGAGAGAAACAGAAAATTCACCTAGGAAGAGCAGAACAAAGAATTATATATATATATATATATATATATATATATATATATATATATATATATATATAATATGGATAAATCACGTGTAAAATGGAGTTATCATCTCACTAAATCTATGTTCTCACTTTACATGAGTTGATGTTCGAGCCCATTTTTTAAACAAGAACACGAATATTCTACAAAAAAAAAACTCGATACTAATAGATTAAAATATTATTAGTTATATATACATTTTTTAAAAAAAATGATATATATATATAATATCACCAAGTAAAGTAGGATAATAAGATTGTTTATTAGATGAATTTTTTATTTAAAATTAAAAATATCAAGCACTTTTTGTGCAAAAAGAAAGTATCATAATTAATTATAACACATGAATCATGGGAGCCCACTCTTAATTCCTTGTTGAACTTAAAAATTTAACAAACGTGATAATATCATATTATACAAATAGGATGTAATATTTATTGTTAAGAATTAAATCAAAAATCATTGTCTATGTTGAAAGACAATTGTTGGTGGGAGAAGAAGTGGGCGAACCATCAAAACTAAAATGGTGGCCAAGCCAAGAAAAGAATTAATTTTTTTCTTAGTGGAGAAAAAGTGGGAGACGGTTGGCTCTTGCCAATTGGATCCCTCATGCATACACACTTGTGGGTATATATGTAATTTCATTTTCTTGTTATGGTTTTTATTACATATATCCTTACAAAATTTCTCTTTACAATGTTTAATAAAAAAATTATGTATGTATCATGTATGTGTGCCTGGCTGTCTGTCCGGCGTGTTGTACTATCATTTTAACATGATTATTTTAAGTACATAATTATAAAATAATCATGAGGTCAATACTATATTGGGAGCTATTCATATTTTTTTAAACTATTAATTTTCATTTGTTTGTTTTTTTTTTATTTTGGATTGATCATGTTGTCAATTTGCATGACAGTTAATCTATGGATTGTTTGCATAAATGATTATTTATTTTTATATAAAAAATTATATATATATATATATATATATATATATATATAAACCACAATTTTATTTAAAAAAAATAGACACACAAAAGGAAAATAAATAAAAGAAAAAAAATAACTTGAGATCTCTAATCAACAGTGATACAAAAAAAAAGAAAAAAAAAGAAACTGAAAAGATAGAGAAATTCAGCTGTACTTTTTCAGTCTTAATGATTGTGGTTTATCCATTTTTTTTAAAAAAAAAAATAGAGAAATTTGACTGGAGGAGACTAACAACCGGAATCACAGGCCTATTCGAACTAATTGAAGAAGTAAACTACTCTTAAGCTATAAAAATTATTATATATATATTGATAAAAATATTCTAGAATAAAATTGCCACACTGATTTCAATAAGAAAAAAAGTTTTTTTAATATAAATAATTAAAAATTCAACATAAAATATATAATTTAAGTGCACCACCTTAGAGGGTATATCTGTAATTTCATGCTTCTTCAAGCTATAGATATATATATATATATATAAAAGAAAGATGAGTTAACTGTTTTTGAATTGAATGTTCTATTGAATATTTGAGTTGAACAAAATTGTTACAACTCCTTGAAGTTTGAAAGAAAAAAAGAAAGAAAGATCAATAAAAAAAGAAGAAGAAATTGTATTCTTATTGCACATGGAGAGAATTTCAGTGCTTGATTGGTAGATGTTTGGTTGACAAGCTTCTTCATCATGCATGCTTGCTCTCTAAGTAACTCCAGGAAACTTCACTGCTTGTTCTCTCTCTTTTTCTCTACTTGAATCCAAGTGATGACTGTTTTCTATAAAAGGGTCATCTTTTATCTACTTTTAGACTTGGAATAGAAGAGGAGGTCTCCTTTTGCCTTTCTCCTTTTCTCTGGTGAGTTTATTCTTCCTGTCCATTTGTCTGTATGAACCTTTTGTTTGGATTCATAGTGTTTGTGGATTACTTTTTTTAATGATTTGTTCTTCACTGACATATTATTTTTTGTTGTTGAGTTATTTAATGTTTGCAACAAGGCAAGTAATCCATAAAGTAGTAGATATCAAAAAGCTGTTGTTGTTGTTGTTGTTGTTGTTTCTTTTTCCTTGTTGTCTTTTTCAATCACTTGATGCATCTGATGGATTTGCTTTTTTTTTTCATTTTGTCTGAAAAAATCCAGTTTTTTTGACTTCTCAAGATCACAGATTGATTCATTGAAGTTTTGGCAAGAGAGATCATAATCTAGATTCCAAATGGCAGTTGGAGAAAAGGAATTAAGCATTGATACTGTTGATCCAGTGGCTGGAGAGAATGGCAATAATGGTGAGATTGGTATGAATGCAGCTTCATCTTCCAGTAGTTCAGTGGTTAAACATGGAAAGGGCAAAGATCAAGAAGGTGATACTGAGAAGAGTGAAAAGAAGAATGAGACAACGAACACGGTTCCGTTCTACAAGTTGTTCTCATTTGCAGACTCCACCGATGTTTTTTTGATGATTGCTGGCACCATTGGAGCTGTAGCAAATGGGATTTCTATGCCATTGATGACCATCCTGTTTGGAGACATGATTCAATCTTTTGGAGGAACAAAGGATAACAATGATGTGGTCCATGAAGTTTCCAAGGTTTGTTTATCAATCGAACTAGAACTCGAAAAAATTCATTGTTCTGGTCAATTTCAGTGTCCTTCTTGATCTTTTATTAGAAATTTTCTATTATTCTGATTTGTAAAATCTTCAGCCAAAACAACTGCATCGGAGAGAAATTTTCTTTCTTAATAAAGCTGCGGTTTATCCACTTTTTCAAAAGAAAAAAAAAAATGCATTGGAAAGCCGTTAATGAATTTAATGATTATGATACTGAAATTGTTATGAGACTAAATTTTGCTGATTTTGTTCATCATGCTTTCAGGTATCACTTAAGTTTGTTTATTTGGCAATCGGCGCTGGTGTGGCATCTTTTCTTCGTATGTGGATTTTTCATATTACTTGTACTAATTTTTGGTGGTGGTTTCGTTTATTGTAGAATTAACTAACTTGTTTTCTTCAACAGAGGTGACTTGCTGGATGGCGACCGGAGAAAGACAGTCTGCGCGAATAAGGAATTTATACTTGAAGACCATCTTGAGGCAAGAAATTGGATTTTTTGACAAGGAAACAAATACGGGAGAAGTTGTCGGAAGAATGTCTGGTGATACTGTTTTGATTCAGGATGCTCTCGGTGAGAAGGTATGTGTTTTGTTTGTCTGCTAACTATCAGTTGTTCAGGCATATCTAGATAGATTATGTTTGTGGATCTGATCTAAATTGGCAAACCTATGAGTCAATGTTATTGTTTTGACAATGTAAAACTGCTTACAATTATGAAAAGTAATAGAAGTTTGATTCTAAGTACTACAATAGTTTGGTGCTGAGAATTGAATTGCTATGCTTTAAACTGAATTCAGTCTCTTATTCCATATCAAAACACTTGTTTTTTTTTTTTTGTGTGGAACTGATTTTTTGGAGAATTTCATTATGACATGCAGGTTGGCAAGTTTATCCAGCTAACATCAACATTCTTTGGAGGTTTTATAATAGCATTTATCAAGGGTTGGCTTCTTTCCCTGGTTATGCTGTCCATAATTCCTCCACTTGTGATAGCTGGTGGAATCATGGCTCTTGTTCTATCAAAGATGGCATCACGTGGACAAGAAGCTTATGCAGAAGCAGCTAATGTTGTTGAGCAGGCCATTGGTTCTATTAGAACTGTAAGCTAATTTCTCTCATTTCTGAAAAACAGATATAAAATAACCTCAATTTCTCACTGGACATTTGACCATTTTTTTCTATTCAGGTTGCGTCTTTTACAGGCGAGAGAATTGCTGTGAACAAATACAAAAAGTATCTGACAAATGCTTATTTGTCCACTGTTCAAGAAGGTCTAGCTTCTGGAGTTGGTTTGGGAACGGTAACACTCGTTATGTTCTGTGGATATTCTCTTGGCATATGGTATGGAGCAAAGTTGATACTGGATCATAAAGATTATAATGGCGGTAAAGTCATTAACGTGATATTTGCACTTCTAGTTGGCTCATTGTAAGTTGTGATTAGTATTTCCTTTTTACATGAATGAAATCACAACTTGCATTTGAAGTTAATGTGCTCTTTTTTTTTCATTATCATTTTGAAGCTCTTTAGGCCAAACATCTCCATGCACAAAGGCATTTGCTGCAGGACAAGCTGCTGCATACAAAATGTTTGAGGCTATCAAGCGAAAGCCTTTGATCGATGCATATGATACAAAAGGGAAGACAGTTGATGAAATTCGAGGAGATATAGAATTTAGAGATGTTCATTTTACTTATCCAGCCAGGCCAGATGAGCAAATATTTAGAGGATTCTCTCTGTCGATTCCAAGCGGCATGACTGTAGCTTTGGTCGGAGAGAGTGGAAGTGGTAAATCGACAGTAATCAGTTTGATCGAGAGGTTTTATGACCCACAAGCCGGGGAAGTGCTTATAGATGGTATAAACCTCAAGGAATTTCAACTGAGATGGATCAGAGGAAAAATCGGTCTTGTCAGCCAGGAGCCTGTCCTATTTGCTTCTAGCATTCGAGACAATATAGCCTATGGCAAAGACAATGCCACCATCGAAGAAATTAGAACTGCAGCCGAACTTGCAAATGCTTCCAAATTTATTGACAAGATGCCTCAGGTCATCTCTATAAACTTCTATACATTTGAACACAATGCTATTTTGTATACATGAACTCAATTGAAGAATTATACATTCAGGGGTTGGACACAATGGTTGGTGAGCATGGGACTCAGTTATCAGGTGGACAGAAACAAAGAATTGCCATTGCCAGAGCAATCCTAAAAGACCCTCGCATACTTCTTCTGGATGAAGCCACGAGTGCTCTTGATGTCGAATCTGAACGAGTCGTGCAGGAAGCACTAGATAGAATCATGACCAACCGAACTACTGTAATTGTTGCTCATCGTTTGAGTACTGTGAGGAATGCTGATACAATTGCTGTTATTCATCGAGGATTGATTGTTGAAAAAGGTGACCTTCTCTTCAACTATAATCTTTGTTTAATAAGCTTGCACACTTGGTATACTTCAGCACTTAACAATTTTCTTTTCTTTTTGTCAGGATCGCATTCTGAACTTGTCAAGAATCCAGAGGGAGCATACTGCCAACTCATCCGCTTGCAAGAAAAGAACCAACATTCAGAGCAAGCTAGTCAGTCTGATCATGAGAAGCCAAATTTGTCACTGGATTCGGCAAGGAAGTCAAGCCAGCACATGTCCATAAACCGGTCCATTAGCAGAGGATCATCTCTGGGGAACAGCAGCCGCCTTTCTTTCACTCAAACATTCGGTTTGCCAGTTGGAATTGACACAACAGAAATCAAGTTGGAGGAAGGGAAAGATACACCATTGTCTACCAAAGAATACAATGAAGTGCCTCTTCGGCGACTTGCTTATCTTAACAAGCCAGAGATACCAGTGTTAATTCTTGGTTCATTTGCTGCAATCGTCAATGGAACGGTATTCCCAATATTTGCACTGTTACTTTCCAGTGTAATAAACACATTCTATCAGCCACCGGAAAAGCTCAAGAAAGACTCTAAGTTCTGGGCTCTAATGTTTTTAGTCTTTGCTTTCGTGTCTTTTGTGGCACTTCCGGCTACCACCTACCTTTTTGGCATAGCGGGCGCGAAGTTAATAAGAAGAATTAGATTGATGACATTTGAGAAGATTATAAACATGGAGATAGAATGGTTTGATGATCCCGAAAACTCAAGTGGAGCAATTGGAGCAAGATTAGCTGCAGATGCAGCAACTGTTAGAGGTCTTGTCGGCGATGCCCTTTCATTACTTGTTCAGAATATCACAACTCTAGTTACTGGTTTGGTGATTGCTTTTGCTGCAAGCTGGCAACTCTCTTTAATTATCTTAGCTTTGATTCCTATCATAGGAATCAATGGATATGTCCAGTTTAAGTTCTTGAAGGGATTTAGCGAGGATGCAAAGGTTTGCCAACATAATTCTCTTCTGCTAATAAAGAATATTCTCATGTCTGTTCTATTTATTTAAGCTGAACATCTAATTAGTTTGTCTTTGTGTCATTGATTTTTTATGATGAAACTAAAAATCTTAAAATGGTTTCAGATGAAGTATGAGGAAGCAAGTCAGGTGGCTACTGATGCTGTGGGAAGTATTAGAACAGTTGCTTCATTTTCCGCTGAAGATAAGGTGATGGATTTGTACAAGAAGAAATGTGAAGCTCCAACGAAAGCGGGAGTTAGGCAAGGTATCGTTAGTGGTATTGGTTTTGGCCTTTCATTTTTCTTGCTCTATTGCGTGTATGCTCTCTGTTTCTACGCGGGAGCCCGGCTAGTTGGAGATGGGAAGACTACATTTGGCAAAGTTTTTCGAGTATGAATTTTCATTCATTCTATTACATTTTTTTTTTTTTTGAAAAGGTGGATAAACCACTTCAATCATTCTATTACATTTGGCCCAATTTTATTTTATTTTATTGATGTCCTATTTTGATTTATCATCCAGGTTTTCTTGGCTCTTTCTATGGCTGCGGTTGGAGTTTCTCAGTCAAGTTCACTGGCACCAGATTCCAGCAAGGCTAAAACTGCAACTGCTTCAGTATTTTCCATTCTCGATCGCAAGTCCAAGATTGATCCAAGTGATGAATCTGGGATGACATTAGAGGTAGTTAAAGGAAATATTGAGTTTCGGCATGTCAGCTTCAAATACCCTACAAGACCAGATGTGCAGATATTCCAAGATTTAAGCCTGGCAGTTCAGTCTGGCAAGGTACATTGAAATAAGTCATACATATAGCTTGATTAATTGTTCATAAATCTAACATATTTAATTTTACTAATCAGACTGTTGCTCTGGTGGGGGAGAGCGGGAGCGGGAAATCTACTGCAATAGCATTGCTGCAGAGATTTTACAATCCTGATTCCGGTCACATACTGATAGACGGAGTAGAAATCGAAAAGTTTCAACTGAGGTGGTTGAGACAGCAGATGGGATTGGTGAGTCAAGAACCTGTTTTATTCAATGAAACAATTCGGGCAAACATTGCGTATGGAAAGGAAGGAAATGCCACAGAAGCCGAGATAGTAGCTGCTGCAGAGTCTGCAAATGCCCATAAGTTCATATGCAGTTTGCAGCAGGTGAAGTTTTACAAACATTTGATACACTGATAGCACTCTAAATTCTTAATAATCCTACTTGATTATCGAACCGATGCATTCTGATTATGCAGGGTTACGACACCATGGTCGGAGAACGTGGGATCCAGTTATCAGGTGGGCAGAAACAACGAGTAGCCATTGCAAGAGCCATAGTGAAAGAACCTAAAATCTTACTACTCGATGAGGCAACAAGTGCACTCGACGCAGAATCAGAAAGAATCGTCCAAGATGCACTAGACCAAGTAATGGTAAATCGAACAACAATGGTGATCGCTCATCGGTTATCAACTATCAAAAATGCAGATTTGATCGCAGTTGTTAAAAACGGTGTGATCGTGGAGAAGGGGAAGCATGACAAACTAATTAACATCAAAGACGGAGCTTATGCTTCTTTAGTAGCGCTTCATTCTAGAGCTTCTACTTAGTGTACCATGTGTTTCATTGTTGCAATTTAGCTTCTTGTGTCTCAGTTTTGCCAGTAAACACGATGCGAGGTATAATTAACTCGATGTATTTTGCTTATAAGTTTGCAGATATAAAAATGAATAAAGACTGCATCAAAAGATGCAGAGGTTGAGGTGTCTATTGATTCTTATTTTCTTATGAAATGAACTCTTGAACTGCATGGATGTTACCATCAAGCCCAACATGTTCCTCTTGTTTTCTAAAAACACAGCCATCCATATAACAACAACAGAGCATTTGGACTATTTTTCTATGTTAATGAATCATAGAAAATGTGATCCCTTATAATAATAAAAGACAAAGTTTGGCAATGATCTGACACACCAACAAATCACAGAGGCCTACTTTACCTTCAAGCATTGGTGTTAATATTCTCCATGCATTTTCAACACTTTAGATTGCATCAAACACTTAGTTTGGTAGTTATTTGGAAGATGAGTGGAGCTTACTCTAATGAATGTTCATAGTTTCAAAAGTGCTTTTCATGCCACTGTATTATGTTTTAAGTTGGAATATGTAAAAGATTAATACTACTAGTACTACTAACTATAAATTCAAGAAAACATATTCCAAATTTAACACAGGAAGTAATTAGTGCTAAGTAGGAAATTGCAAGACAAAGGCACACAACCAACACCACTAGTTGGCAAAGTAGTTGTTGCTTGATGTTGTTGGTGGTTAACACATTTTAATCAAATGCAGACTAAGTATACCCTTTTCTTCTTCTTCTTATTTATTTATTTATTTTTTAATTATTGTCCTCCATGGTCTCTTTTCATGGTACTCAAAATGGCTCAATTCTTAATTTCCAAATGAGATGATCTTTCTTTTCATGATTGCATCACTTGAAACCATTAGATTTGTCAAGAAGGGAATCTCCACCGTCCACTTTATATTTTTCAAGACAACTAGTCACTACCAATGGAAAATTAAGTTCACTTGTCATTTCACATTTTTACAGGGTTTTTTTATAAAAAAAAATTTCAAGGACTATTTGGGAAGATTTTTGTAACTGAGGGACTGGAATGTAATTTAGTTCATTGGTCATGAAAGGGCGGGATGCTATAAAAGGCGGTTACTTCCGCTCAAACTCGCCTTGGCGGAGCGATCGATCTCTATTATGAGGCCGATTGAATGCGATTTCCAATCGCTCTCTTCGTTTCAGGTATGCGTTTCTCTTCATGCTCTTCAAAAGATTGAAACTGATGTAATTGGAGTTACGGTTTTGTTTCCTTGTAGATCAGTATGAACTTTTTGAGGGTTGTCAGGGATTTTTTTATGCTATATTATGTTTATGGATATGCTTTGCTGTCAAAGTAGCTAAAGTTTTGGAATTTCTTTGACTTCGTTGTCTAAAAGTGTTTTTCTTTTGATTTTATCCAACAATTTGTTGTTTTTTTTTTTCAGGGTTATTAAGATGTAAACTCATCAGAAATTAAGTGTGTTCTATCCTGTATTTGAGGGCAGATAATAAAGGTTTTCTTTCACCAAATTATCTTGTTCTTTTCTTTCAGTACAGCTATGATCTTCGGCAAATCATTTTTTTTTAATGTTTTGATCGTCAAAATGTCATCTTTCATCTTTTTGCTAACTGTGTTTTCCCCATTGATTGTTAGTATTATTTGCAGGTTGAAGAAACTTTCTTACTTGGGTTGGGAGGAACAGGTCCCTCTCCACATTTTGTTGTAAGCTGATCACTTTCATTTTAATCTGAAGAATTTCCTTTTATACTTCAACGTTTCTTATATGGAGAAATGGAGGTTGATTCTTGATTTGAAGATATTTTTTCTTTGGAAAATGGTTATTTATTTAGACTTTGGAGTGTCATTTACACTTATATGTGGTGCATCCTACAAGGTTAGGCTTGAGGACTATAAGCCTGTAGTCTGTCGATGTGGTCCTTTGACCTTGCATATGGCCGAGAAGTAGTTGTCTTGTGTAGCTGTTTGATTTGAATACTGATAGCTATTGTTCTTTAGCAGCTCCAAGTATTTTTTACTCTTTATTAAATCGAATTGGGTCTGTGTACCGCCAGAGATGTTATAGCCACACAGCAATCTAGCAGGTACTTGACCCTAGATGGAGTTAAGATCAAGTCATGTGCCAGCCTTGTTCAGTCACTATCCCATATCATCTATCTCCTCTTTAGATTGTCCACATTGCTTAGTTTTTTTCTGTCCAAGTCTCATTAACCAGTTTTTCCTTGCATAAATGGTTTCCAGGAAAATGACATGGAGAATTTTGAGTAGCTTTCAATCAATATTTATTTTGGTCTAATTTATAAGATTCCGGAAGGTAAAGATTTCTTGTAAATTAAATATACAAATGCACATTTTCAAGTTGTCTGATTGTTCTTCTATGATGGCAACTTGATTTCACTACATTTGCTTCTGTACTTCCTTTGCTGAAATGTTCTGCACTAGGCTGCAAAAATAAAGGACATTTACTTTGTTCTTGATATTTTATCTGAGGTTTTTGTTTTCGCTTCTGGGGTTTATTCCTGTGTTAGCAACTTAAGTGCAAAAAACATCACAAAATCATCAGAATAAATTATGCTGCTGAATATTGTTACAAGGCATGCTCAACTCTTGTAATGCCACATCTGATTATTTTTCTAATCCCTTGTTCTCATGTAGATGATTTGCATATCAAACGCATACGATTCAGATGTATATATCTATGATGCCCTCAAACTTATCATATATCATTCCTCTGTATGATCTGTTGCTCACCATTGGTGAGAATCCTTTCTCAGATGGACAGAGGCAAGATTTGCTCTATGAGAGCTATAAAGTATTCTATAATAGCCTGGTGTTTAGGGAATGATACTTCCTCATTAAGAAAAGCAAAGTAAATGGCATAAAGAAGTCTGTTGCTTCTTTTTATCTTTCCTTTTTTCAAAGAAGCAGTCTACTAGCATCTGGTCTCTGATTTCTTGCCTTCTCTAATCTCTGCACATTGATTACATGTTATCCTCTAATGAGTGCCTGCTATAGCATTTTTGTGGTACTGATATTTCTCAAATCTTGATGCTTTCCTCTCTTTCTCTTTATCTCACAGCCACTAAGATGGCTAGTATCACCCGATCAATATATTCACGTCGAGGAATTTCACATTAGAAATCGCCCAGCCTAAACTCAATTTTTAGCTTTTCTAAAGGGATGAGACACCATGTTCTGTTGAGAGTAGACATGCAAAAGTAGATCAATTCAGCAATTATATGTACCTTCTGGGCCCTGTTATGATGCCATTATGGCATTTCTTTCCCACCTGCTAGGAGGGTGTCATGGGCTCATCTGGATGCTCTTTTATGGGCATCAATGATGTGTTGCTGCCTTTACCTGCCCTTGTGAGGATAATTATATTGATAGGTATAAAATCCTACTTTAGCCTTTCCAACATTGCAAGTTATTCCTCCCATTCCATCTACAAACCCGGCTGTCTTCTACTTGCATGTGAGCGTGCTCGAAAGTGGTATTCTGCTGGGTTTTTTTTTTTCGTTGTTTTAGAAACATGATCATTCTTCTGAGCTTCCTTATTTGATGACAGGGAATCTCAGCTTTCTTCTCTATCTTCTCTTTTGTTTATTATGATAAGAGCAAAATAATTTTCAAGTTAGTAAAGAGGTTGTACTCACCATATGATTTTGTCAATTTCTGAATGGTCTCATGCTACCGAACTTTGAGGTATACCTACAACATGGCTAGGTTTTTCCTTGTCATACAAATCTTGATGTGAAAGTTATCTGTATTATATTACTTTACTTCCTGTTAATTTTCTGAAATAACAATTGAACAAATGTCATTTAAGTGCATGAGAAGTATCGCTTCTGCCACTGAATTTGGTTTTCATCCAAATACACACGCACAAATATATATATACTTTTACATATGTTTCAAGTATGTCTCACATGGCATGAAGATGTCAATATCATGCATTTTGGATAGATCTGACCCTCCCCAACTATTGTTATTTAATTACGAGTGAGTTCCAACCCATCATTTTTAATATGCGATCATGAGTTAAAGAAGCTGCCTGGCTTCTTTTATCTAGCACTTATTGAGACATTGATTGGCCTAGTTTAAGATTAGTGAGACGAACACTTCCTACAAGTGCATCAATGACATGTCTTCTCTGCCACTGTTTTCAAATCTTTGAGTTGAATACTTAAAGCAGCATTAAAGTCTAGTACACTGGTCACTTTCTCCCTCTCCTTGAGGACCACCGTGCATTGAATTTAATATAACAAAATGAGCACCACCCTACACCCACTATCTTCACTAGCAAATAAATCCAACTATTAAAACACAACTGTGCACATCTGGTTGCAAATTTATGGTTTGCTGTACTTTGTCAAATTTCTTCTGTCAGTTTAATTCACACCTGGTAATTTTGTCTTGCTGGATTCTAGATTCTGCACTGAAAACAATGGCCAGTGCCTGCGCTACCTTTAAGTCAACTGCTTGGTCCAGCTTTCTCGCATGATCACCATTCCCTCACCTTACTGCTTTCTTATGCAAACACCACCACCACCTTGTAGCTCGTTCCCACTTTGGTCCTGCAAGACCATGATGACAAAGATTTCATAGTTGTTGGAATTAATCCTACTATCCCCTCAGACCAAGCAGCTCATCCTTCCAAGAGACAATCAACACCATGAAGGAAGAGTTTTCCACATCAGAGAATAAGCCTACCACCCTCTCCAAGTCACCAGTGCCAGGGACCAGAGCTAGAGCTTCCAGAACTAAGGAGTGTCCAAGAGCAGAACCTGTAACTGGGGTCTCACCAGGCCTTAAATTAAGGCCAAAGCCTGTGTCTCCAGAACCAAACACCATTCCTAAACCTGGAAGATCCATTCTGCCAAGCAAGATGAGACCTGGAGGCGATGAAGTTGGAGCTCCTGGAGAGAGAGAGATGGAGGATCCAAAAATTGTTGTTCGAACTGGTAACCGAGCTGTTGAACATTATGCCCGAATGAGACGGCGCTCAGATTCAAACTTCAAAGGAGTTGAAGTTGATGGGAAGACCAGCGAGTGGCAGCAACGGCTAGAGACGAGTGAGAGCTTAGTGAACAGGTTACAGTCAGAGATGTTGATGATGAAAGCACAATTAGAGAGGATGCATAGCCATAATTTAGAGCTTGAGGCACATAAGAAGCAGCTCGCAGAGAGCCTTTTGGCTGCTCAAGCAAAAATCTCGGCATATGAGAGGCGTGACCAGTTAATTAGTCAGCTTGAGGCACAGAAGAAGCAGCTCACAGACAATCTTTTGGCTGCACAAGCAAAGATCTCAGCTTATGAGAAGCGCAACCAGGTAATTAATCACAAAATGTGTATGTTTGTAACTGGAGTTTCTGATTATATTCCCCGTTCATTAAGATTTCTTTGTGTATCATTAATGTTCATCACATGGCATATGATTCATACCGATTATGTCAATTATGTTCTTCTGCTGTTGTAGAAATTATGACTGTGCAATATCTTTTAGCATTTTAGCCTTTTTTAAGGAAATGTGAACAAACCAACTTTTTCATGATTATCTTGGGACTCTTAAATTTATAGTCATTTGGTTTTAAAATGACTGCAGGTAGCAATGACTAGCCAGGTATCTCAGCAATCAGATTTTGAGGATGTGAGGAGTGTCATTGCAAGTAAGTTAGATAATTTAAGATCAAAGAAAGATGTGACAAGACAAGGGAGAACTGTCCTGGTGCAGCCTTTGGTAGCAGAACCAAGAGCTAGAGCTCCAGAACCACAACCAAAGATTCCAGTGGCTCAGCCCTTTCCACCACCTCCTCCACCACCACCCAGAGGATTGCCTCCACCTCCACCACCGCCTCCACCTCGTGTAGCACCTACTGGATCAAATGCCATGCAGAAACCTACAGCATTGGTTGAACTTTATCAATCTCTAATGAAGAGAGATGGAAAGAAGGGTCCCTTGGGGAATGGCAGTAGCTCTAGCCCTCTTGCTAACAATGCGCACAACAGCATAGTTGGTGAAATTCAAAACCGTTCTTCTCATCTTTTGGCTGTGAGTAATTGAATTTTGGAACATCTGCTTATGATCTAATTTCTTGAGCATTGATTCGGCTTTTTAACTTTCCTGTGACTATGTAATTTTTGTTTGCAACTTTAGATTAAAGCAGACGTGGAAACAAAAGGAGGCTTCATACGGGACCTTATAGAGAAAGTTAATTCTGCAGCTTATTCAGATATTGAAGATGTTCTCAATTTTGTTGGTTGGCTCGACAAAGAGCTTTCGACTTTGGTAATTCTGCAAACCAAAATTTATTAGAGGGATATGAAAGTTGGCCTTTATTATTTCTTATCATGTATTTATCCCTCTGCTTACTCACAGGCTGATGAAAGAGCTGTTCTAAAGCATTTTAACTGGCCAGAAAGGAAAGCTGATGCATTACGAGAAGCAGCATTTGAATATCGTGATCTCAAAAGATTAGCAATTGAAAGTGCTTCGTTTGAGGATGACACATCCATGTCATGTGAGGCCACTTTAAAGAAGATAACAACTTTACTAGATAAGTAAGATATTCCTTCTCTGTCACTTCTAGTACTTGTTCATCTATACCTTGCTTTAGCCATGATCATATGTTGTGATAGGTCGGAGAGAAGCATTCAGCGTTTGGTTAAGTTAAGAGAGACAACAATGCTTTCTTACAAAGAGAACAAAATTCCAGTTGATTGGATGCTTGATTCAGGAATGGTTAAGAAGGTGAGATTGTTGCTCTGCTTTTACTTCTACTTCCATTGCATTATATCAATATCAATCATGGCTATAGCATCTAGAATTTCTATATATACTCATGCATTATACAAACTTCATTCAGATAAAGCTGGCATCTGTGAAGCTTGCGAGAGTATACATAAGAAGGGTATTGACCGAGCTCAGATCAGGCCGACATACAGAAAAGGAATCAACACATGAATCACTTATTGTTCAAGGAGTGCATTTCGCATATCGAGCATACCAGGCAAGTCGTAGATTGTCAATACTGGTTATCAGATTAAACTGAAATACATTACTGAATTATCACCGTTTTGTCGACAGTTTGCCGGAGGTCTTGATTCCGAGACAATGTGTGCTTTTGAAGAGCTACGAAAACGAGCAGTTCAGTCCAATGGCAGAGGTTCAAGAGATCAACTTCCTGGAATTACACTTTCTTAGGATCTCTACACCTTACTATGATTGCAAACTACACATATATTAACTTATTCAATCAAATTGTTCACTTACAACTTCAGAAGTGGATAGAGGAACCAGTTTACTTCCATGAGCTGCAATGGAGAAAGAAGCATAAGCGTGTCACTACCTGATGTTAGTTTGTGTAGCTATTTTTCTTGTGATGATCCATTGGAAGCTATTTTATTTGGCAAATTCAGCACTTTGCCAGATTATGCTAGCTTTCCATGGTGGTTTGTTTTCCTTGTAACTCCCTTGAACTAGAGTTGTAACTCGGATTTCTCATTTTCAGCCATAAATAATACACGTCCCTACTTCTTCTTTATATTATTGTCACGGGTTATGTCATTTTAGAGGGGTATATTTGCAAAACCGTCATTCAAGAAGCACCAAAAGTGTTAGCACTGTTATTATGACGTGTCATCATTTGTGATCCTTGCTGGTGCCACGTAACCAGCATCGACGGCCCAGATCGCTTGTCGGCGCGTGGCGGGAGATGGAAGAGCCACGCCATGGCGTGCCCAACCGCTTACCGCCACGCGCGAAGCGAAACCATTGGTCCACGTGGATACTGACCATTCATATCGCTCCACGTCATCCCCGCCAACCTACTTAGACGTTTGGGAAAAACTAGGCCTTTTGAGTGGGAGGAGTAGCCCTCCAAAAATCCCAACTTTTTCACCTACTCCGGGGAGCGATGGAGGTCTCCGGCGCTGTTCTCCAGCGATCTCCGGTGACCACCAGTGACCGGTGGTTGTGCGGGAGGAGGACGAGTCGGGTTCTCAGCGGATGGTTCACTGATGCTGGGGCAATGAAGTATTATGTTTCTTCTGGGGCGAAGAAGAAAGAAGAGAAAAAAAGGGTTAAATTGGTGAAGAGATTAGAGAAGAATCTCTCAGCATTTTACTCCATGAGCTCTGTAGTTGAGCCTGGTGTCAGTTTGAATGAGGAGCCCAAGAGCAGAATGATCAATGTGAGTTTTCTCATTGCTTTCATTGATTTCCAGAGTTTGATTTTTAACTGTTAAAAAAACCTTTTTGCATTGCCTTTTGATTGCTTTGAAGCTGAGCTTTACTGTTTGTTAAATTCATGGTATAATTCAGTACCAAAAACAAAAAATGGATTGCAATGCTGTTGGTTTTTGAAATTGAAAGCAGCTGGAAATGTATGCAGGATGCTGCAAACCTCTTGTTAACAAAATTGAAAGAACTGAGAGCTGAAGAGAAACAAATGAAGAGGATAAGAAAAGAAGAGAAGGCAAAAGCACGGAGAACTGCGGTGACAATGAGTCCTCAAGCTCTTCTTCTTCATCAGGATCCAGTGACAGTGAATGTGAAACTATTGTGAATATGAGCAAGCTAAAGAGAGTTAGTCCAGTGAATACTGAACCAAAGACATTGGAAGCAATGCAGCAAAGAAGTATGATTGAGGTTTGCATGGGAGGGAAGTGTAAGAAGTCAGGTGCATTGGAAGTAAAGGAGAAGTTTGAGAAGAAAGTAAGCATTGAAGGTGCTGTTGTTGGCTGTAAGTGCATGGGCAAATGCAGAGATGGACCAAATGCTAGGCTTGTGAATCTCAGCAATAAAGAGGATGATCTTGTTAGACCTTTGACAAATCCTCTTTGTCTTGGTGTTGGTTTAGAGGATGTTAAGAGTATTGTGAGCAATTTTTTGGGAGAGAAGGATGCGAATCTCTTAGCAGCTTAAGATATATTGAAATTTCCAGTTTATGTATTTCATCATTCATTATTTTTTTTTTTATTTTTATTTTTTTTTAAATCCATCATTCTATTAAGCAATTTTCTTCATGAATTCAAGTTCTACATCAAGAGAAAGACTGGTTGCACAGGTGTCTTTGCCCCGGATTGTTGTGTTTCTAGTCAAGTACAAAGAAAACCAGACTGAGTGAGAAGACGCAGTGTGTCAAGAATGAAGACTCTATATTTATATTTATAAAACAATTTCTAGGATAAAAATTTACGTTTTGATATTTATATATATGTAGAATTTGTCAACTGCGGAGTCACCACAGTTGAGTACACCAGTGATTAGAGTGGTACAGTGAAAGTTAATGGGATGTTAATTGGGTTAATTGATTTTGGGTTTGGTTTTTAAAAAATTGGTATAGTCCAGTGGTAGAAATAAAGTTCAATGGATACTATAAATGATTCATTTCAAAATATTGTACATCTCATTTTTTTTTTTTTTTTTACTATGCTACTCTATTCCTAAGTATAGTAATATACAATTCACAACAATTGGATTTCAATTCAACAAAATCCAATGACTAAGACCAACGTGCGTAGATTTTGAATCTACGATGTTCGTGGATAATGTATGCTCTTATATATATTAACGTCTAGAATTATAGGATATATATGTGAGGAATTACGTATTTGTAAAGTAATTTTATTAAACATATGATAAATAATATAAGTGAACAAAAAATATACTACATATATCTTAAATTTTGGAATAAAAAATAATTATCAAATATATCTCAGATTTTATGATGTATTATTTAAGGGAGTACCATTAATTTTAGATACATGATTATTTTAAATATTTTGAAATACTTTTAAAAATACTTCCAAGTTTTACTTATTTATTAGTTAGAATTTTTTTTAAAGGATTTTTGGGAATTTTCCTTTGTTATTTTTTTCCCCTAGATTTTAACATAAAATTCAAAAATTAAACGGGCCGGGTACTCAGGGTAGTGTGGCCGGCCCGATCAAAGCCCGTTCCCTGCCGGAGTCGTTGAATTTTTTATATCAACTCGATAGGGAAAGAAAACCTCATCTTCAGACCCTCAACCTCGGCTGCGGTTTCTAGGGTTTCTTCAGCGAGGTCAGAAGGCCATCCGTCTTGGTAAACCCCAATTGGATCTTGACTCTTTGTTGCGTTTTACTTGGTATTTGACTCATATTTTGTGTGGCATGGATCTCGTTTCGATCTCTAATCCTTTTTGGGTTTTCCTTTCCTTTGATTTGTTTTCTTGGTCTTGATATGATATCCAATTCTCTGGAGTTGGACTGTGAAAAGATCCAAGAATTCAATATTATTATTTTATGTGTTATTCATTGGTTTTCAGATGAAATGTATGTGGTTTGATGCATTACGATCGCAATTTGCTTTTGGTTTGACTTTAAGGCGGGTAAATAGTTCTCTTGTTTGTAATGATGTTTTTGAACAAGGTGATCAGTTTCTTGCGTGATGGTGTGGAAATTTTATTTTCTTGCTGATGGGAATGGAGAAAAGATGAGGTTTTTATATGGTTGAAACTATTGCATACCGAGTTGTTCATTTTAAGAAGAAATGTAATATGGAATTAAATTGGTCTTTTCTTTAATGTTCCTTGTATAACCTTCTTCTATTTTTTAAGACTGCTTCTTGTTGTTGCAGGGAAGTAATTGTGAAACTTGAAGACATGTCGAGCACTAAAACTAAGACTAATGATTCAAAAGGCAAGTATTCTACCATTTGAAATTCACACATAATGATAAACTAGTAGTTTCGTTACTTTTCCATTGGAGGCTGATTTTATATCCTTATATGTATTTATCAGGAAGGAAGAAAGAAGTCAAAAAGGAAACAGGTCTTGGATTAACATACAAGAAAGATGAGAACTTTGGAGAGTGGTACTCTGAGGTAATGCTGAACTGAAGAGTTTGTTAGTTCCTTTGTAGATCTATAAAATTACCTCATTTGTTTTCATTGGGTTATTGGTGAAAGAAATCTAACCAGGCATTGAACTGATTTTTCAGGTGGTTGTTAGTGGTGAAATGATTGAGTACTATGATATTTCTGGCTGTTATATCTTGAGGCCATGGACGATGGCCATTTGGGAAGTGCTTCAAGTTAGTAACTCATTGTATTTTCTCTCCTTTCATAGGGCTCATTCCTATTTTCATGAGTTTTGTGTTCATGCAGATTCAAGATATTGTGGTAGCCTTAAGTTTTGTTTCCATTTATTTACCCCCTCGTCTAAATTTGAAATTTTTGCTCTTAGAAAAATAACTAGAACATTTTTGGCTAACTTTTGTTACTTTATTTATTTATTGATATTTTCATTTCATGCAGCTTAAAGCTTGTTTGTTTTTCTGTTTGTTTGCGTTTTTTTTTCCTTGTGGTTGAGAGTGCTCAATACTGGTTAATGACATGCAATCTTGAAATGTGCAGGTGTTTTTTGATGCAGAAATAAAGAAAATGAATATAAAAAACTGTTATTTTCCACTTTTTGTAACTGAAAATGTACTGCAGAAGGAAAAAGATCACATAGAGGGTTTTGCCCCTGAGGTAATTTTTCTATTCCTAAATAGAGTAAGTTTTGCTGTTTGTGCAAAGCGTGGGTGCACATGTACTCCCTTACAGGATTGTCTCCATTGCACACTTTAGCATTTAATGGTTATGTATAGCAAATTAATTTTTCCTTTCTTACAATCTTATAATTGCTGGGATTTTGAACACATGAACTTCGTGCTTTCCTGTTACATCTGCAAGTTTTCTCAGATAATGTGAAGAACAAAACGGTTGGCATGTGCAAATTGAAATTAGATTAGTTAATGACCAAATTTATTAGACATTCTCGAAACTGTGTTGCTTTCATTGAGTTCTCAAGGCAATTATTCCCATGGCTGCATGAATGTGAATGGATTCTTGTCTTGTTGACCACTGTAGATAAAACTTTAGTCCCATATCTTTCTTGCGCTCTTTTTTACAATGGAAAGTGCATAGGTATTCAAGTCAGCTTTCATGTGTTTAAGTTTATTGATTCATTTTCAAAATGTGGCATCTGTAAAGATCATTTTTATGAAAAAAAGATAATGACATTAGCAGCTAGAAGGGAGGTTGAAAATGGAAAGTTCTTATTCTCATATCAATAAGCCAAAAAGGTGGTGGCATATTTACTTTTGCTTATAAAAATCAAACATTACTTGGTTCACTTTGGTCTTTTTTTAACTCTTGAAGATTTTATGTCTTTGTGATCATTCAAATGTAGATTGATGATGCTTATAGATAAAATATCTTGTAATTTAGAATATCTTTGTTATGCATTATTTAATTGGGTTCACATAGCAGTTGCAACCATTTATATAACAGTATAATCTTTCCTCTCTTTGTAAAGGTTGCTTGGGTCACCAAATCAGGACAAAGTGAGTTAGAGGTCCCAATAGCCATTCGGCCGACAAGTGAGACTGTGATGTACCCATACTACTCTAAATGGATTAGGGGGCATCGAGATTTACCCTTGAAGCTTAACCAATGGTGCAATGTGGTTAGATGGGAGTTCAGCAACCCAACTCCATTTATCAGGTACTCCATTCTCATGCCTTCTGAAACAACTTTTTATAGGTTGTTCTGTATGCTTTGTGGCATATGGGTCTGAGATAGCCAGTGGCAGCTGTTACCCATCAGTCATAGTGTACATGAACAAGGATAGTCCAATTGGTTTTTATACCTGCTCCCAATTTTTACAAGGAGATTCCAAACATTGTTAGTTGATTGCCTTATCTCAACACCAATGACAATCGGATATTTTTCTTCCATATATTAAAATGCCTTAAGCTTGATAGTTACATAAAGAATGTCCCATACCATGTGTTTTAATTGATTATCAATTTAACTAATTCACAAGACACCAATGTGGAGTTTATTTTTAGCATTGATATTCAACTAAAATTGTAGATCCTTAAGTTTTGGCATCATGGCATACTTCATGTGCATTTGCAAGATAACAGCTATGTTAATGTTCCTCACTGAAACCTGTTCTGCATGATCTCAAGCAATTTCTTTTGGTTTTTGCTGCCAAGCTTCATTTGTTGCACCTTGGTCTGAGTGGGCAATGCACTAACTTTTGTAGGAGTCGAGAGTTCCTTTGGCAAGAAGGGCATACTGCTTTTGCAACAAAGCAAGAAGCAGATCAGGAGGTATGGAAGCAGTGCACTATGCTATTGTTGTGGTCATTTGATATAATATGCAAAAGTTTTTGCTTGTTTCCTCCTAGATGATTGATCCTAATATGAGAAGGTTCACAGGCCAAATAACATTTAGTGTTACAAATGTTGCCCACCTCGGATATGAAGGATTAATTATGTAGGATCTCTCCTGGATATGAAGTGAATATTCTCTAGAATTTCAAAATGCTAGAAGAGTTGATTTCTTATGGATTTCTGCTTTTATGAATAAGGTGTCATTCTATAAAATTTTGTTGATGGAGTATCAAAATTACACCATTAATTTCAAATTGGGCAAGATTTTGATGTTTTTAGAAGTTGTAGAAGTTGCATAACTGCTTCTTTTCATTCTCTTCATTGTTGAAGGCTGATATATTTTTTTTAAATGTTTATTTGTTTGGGTGTGCGCGAAAAGGGTTTAATCCTTTACCTTTCAGTGGCATATTTTAAGAATAATATACATTCTTGCGATTTGTATCCAAAATTCAATTAAAAAAGTGTATCATGGAGTTGCGAAGCATAATTTTTTTGGTTGGATCAACTCTTCTCTTCCAATTTTGAAGAATAAGTATGCGTACAGTGTGTGCTGTGTCCTCAGTTTATGACAATTCTTACTTCTTGTTGATGTTTTTTTTTTCTTTTTTTGGTTTGTTTGTTTGCATTGCATATGTTTCAGGTTCTTGATATATTGGAACTGTACCGTAGAATATATGAAGAATACCTAGCCATCCCAGTTGTGAAGGGAAAGAAAAGTGAGCTAGAGAAATTTGCTGGTGGTCTTTATACTACAAGTGTTGAGGTATTGATAAAATAACTTATCCATATAATGTAAATTCTGGTTGATTTTTAGCTTACTAACCTAGTGCATTTCAGGCTTTTGTTCCGAACACAGGTCGTGGTGTACAAGGTGCCACCTCGCATTGTCTTGGTCAAAATTTTGCTAAGATGTTTCAGATAAATTTTGAGAATGAGAAGGGTGAAAAGGCAATGGCATGGCAAAACTCATGGGCTTACAGCACTCGAACGGTATATTTTTCTGGATAATTATAGTTAGTGACACTGTTTGACCCATGAGATAAATGTTGTCTATATGCCAAGTATTACTTTTGACAGATCGGGGTGATGGTTATGGTTCATGGTGATGACAAAGGATTGGTGTTGCCTCCCAAAGTGGCATCAGTTCAGGTTGTGGTGATTCCTGTACCATACAAGGATGCTGATACACAAGCAATCTTTGATGCGTGCTCAGAAACAGTGAAATCATTGAACGAAGCTGGTTTCAGGGCTGAGGCAGATTTAAGAGATAATTATTCGCCTGGCTGGAAGTATTCTCACTGGGAAATGAAAGGGGTTCCTTTGAGAATTGAAATTGGGCCTAAGGATATAGCAAATAAGCAGGTAATAGGATTATTCCAATTATGGGTCAGTTTTATATCCCTTCTGGATGTGAACTTCCTTCACAGCTGTCACACAATGATACTCTCTGTCAGGACTTAATATTACATTTTCTTCTACAGACTAAGTAATTTTTCTCTGCAGGTACGTGTTGTCAGACGTGACAATGGTGCAAAAGTGGACATCCCTGTAGTTGGTTTGGTTGAACAGGTGAAAGACATACTTTCTACTATTCAAGAGAGCCTGTTTAATGCTGCAAAAGAGAAAAGAGATGCCTGCATCAAGGTTATCAGGACGTGGGATGAATTTTTGAAGGCCCTTAATGACAAAAATTTGATTTTGGCTCCATGGTGTGATGAAGAGGTTTGGAAACTTCATTAAGTCAAAATTCTATCTAAAATATATTGTTTTTATTGAAGTCAGTTGGTTCTTGTATATTTTATAGCAATAACTTGCGTGTTCCAAGCTTTGGTGGTGAGGTTGTTAAGCTAAGCAGCTAGGCGTTGAGGTGTGGACAGACCAATTGCCTAGAGTTTTAGATGGTTATGACTAGAAAAATAAATAAATTATTGAAATTGTTTTGTATAATGTGTGTGGATAATACAAATCATATTTCAAAACACAATACTCGTCAAGGGCTTCAGTATCTCTAAAATTTTACATGATTATTAACAATATAATTTGAATTTGCAAGTATTGTTATGTCTAAGTTAACATGAAATTTTGCCACTTGATCAAGTTTAACTGGGCTAGGTTCTAGATAAATTGAGCTGGCTTGAGATATATTGGTGGGAATTAATTCACAAATCCTTGCTTAAGTGTTCTTCTACGCAGTCACAGTCTAAATTTTCAAATTGCAAAACCACATAAGCTTCAGAGCGACAACTTCTACCATAGCAACATGTGTGTTCATTTTTATCCATCAAACTTTTTATATCTGTGTTTTGTTGTTGAATTCTGCATTCAAATTTTCCCCTGAATATTATGTTTATTTCCTGTATAGGAAGTTGAGAAGGATGTTAAATTGAAAACGAAAGGCGAGCTGGGGGCTGCAAAGACCTTATGCACTCCTTTTGATCAGCCTGAACTTCCTGAAGGTAACACAGCCATGACTAGTTGCTCCTTATTTCACCAATGAAATTTCTAGGTTAAAACTGCTTTTACCATACATGCAAATGGTATGAGTTTATTTTGCACTAGATGGTTCTCCAATCTCACTCTACATAGCTTTTGCTCAGTTTTGGTTAATACACATCTTTATATCCTCCAACAGAAATAAATAAATAGCATTCCTTCAATCTAGGTGCATACTTTTGCAATGATTTACTAAGACACTTTTTTATTGCATTGGATGATTTGTTCTCTTGGTTCTTTGCTGTGTTGCGCATCTGAAGATAACAATGTTAACCTTTTTGTAGGCACTCTTTGCTTTGCCTCTGGGAAGCCAGCTAAAAAATGGACATACTGGGGCCGGAGCTACTGAGTTTGTTTCTCTGGTTTAGTCTACAGGCGACTTAAACTGGGGGCTGTCCATTGATATTTTGTTACACTGATTCAGATTCTGTATTTTTTTTCCTTCCAAGTTTCAAGGAACATAAAGAGGACTTATAGTTTCGGGATTCATATTTACCTGTAGCATACAACCTGAAATGTTTTATTTTAGACTGAGCGCAAACTGTGATGTTCAATTCCCGATCTCGTGTGCTTGATTTATGCCAACTCCACCATATAATTTACATCGCCAGGTTTGTTGTGGTATAAATTATTGTTCATGCCATTATGGAATGCATTCTTGTGTTGATGTGGAGCTTCTGATGTTCATTGTTATGAAGAATATTATTTGCTTTATATCTCATTGCTTGTTATGAGAATGGATGCGTTTTGCCAGTCATGTTCTCGCTTATTACTTATTTTTATGGAAAATCTACTCAGTCAATTCCAATTTAATTTTACTAGAACATTCAATCTTATATTCTCTTCAGAAATACATAACCTGTTTGATTTTTTTTTTCTTTATTAATATTTATTTTTATAAAACATTCCTAAAGTTCTCACGTCTAAACAACATCTGGACAGATGAAAATTCGTAGTATGAATATCAACCTCTTCAATTCCAGCATAATTTCTCCTGTACGGTTCAACTCAGCATTCTTCTCTTAAGAAATACACCAATGCTTAGAAAACATGCGAATATACAGCTTAAAAATAACTGATATTTGGTGGAGTATGCGGCGGTGAAGCCGCAAGACTACCTCAAAACCTGTTGTTTGTCACCTCTATTATTCCATAACAGTCGGTTCATGTTGCCTTAATACTCTTATTTACACAAACTTTGCTTCCTCAGAGCTTTGTGACAAGAAAATTTTTGTGACGTGAAGCTCGAGTACAGGTCTTTTTCAAGGTGTTTTGCTAATATCCTCCAATAATGTATCATCACCGCTCAGAATTGCATCAATGGCTTCGTTGATTTTGCTTCCTTTGGCCTACAAAGAGCCAACATATTGCAGATTTAATTCAAATACATGAATTGGAATATATCAGGGCATTGAAGCTAGAATCAGACCTTTACTCCGATTACCATTGCTGTTTTCAGATTTACCAGTTCACCTAATCTCAGGGAACCCCTTTTGCTGTCCTTTATTGATATTACTGGAACCTGCCTGGATGATGACAAGCTTGGTATATGTTTTACTAACCATCGGGGGTTGCAGTCTAAAGCTACAATAACAGCCTATATGTAGACCATGGGCAAGCATTAAGACTCAACATATAAGAAAAGGAAAAGAACAAGAAAAAGAGAAAAAAACAGCTTGCTTGGCATGAAGCTAATAACAACATCCTATTTGAAACATGAGAGGTCAATCATACATCAATAATTCTTCTCAACTGCAAGTAAATAATAGGGAAAGAATCAAATCATCAAAAACCATGCCCAAAATACTCTTTAATTCATTATTTAGAGGAGCATGCTATGCTGCTTAATACAACAATGGCCAAGTGCATCATGAATCACCATGCAACTCCACAACATAGAAATGAGACTTTATTACAATAAACAAAAGTAGATAATGTAAGTCATATAACAATACCCTTGACTGCAAGAAACAAAGTAGGCCACCAGAAGTAATATCAAAGCAAGTAAGCAAGAAACAATAAGAAAGCAAAGAGAATTGCAGCTCACCTGAAGCGGCACCAAAGGAGCTCTCCTGAGAGGGCCATTAACTGGCTTGGATGTAGATTGAACTGTCAACACATCATGAGGCATTCTCTCAAGCACGCGTGTTACATCATTTACACCAATTGCAAATTGTTGCTACATTTAGCAAGATAAAGTTATTAAAATATATCAACACACTGAGGAACTGCTCAAGGGAATCATAAGGAAACGATTGTCACAAGAAGAGAAAAACAAAAAACCAAAAAGACTACACTGCAAACAGTACTAGAAGCAGGAAGGAAGATCACATTGCAAATGTTAGACAGTTGCCTTTTGAATTGCCTTTCATGGTCATCCCTTATTTAGATACTTCTTTGTATAATGCATTATTTATTTGGATTTTTTCCTTGAATAGTGGTCACTTTTTATCCAGTTGTCAATCCCAAATAGAGATATACTCCATTATTCCATTCTCTAATTCAAGTTTCAGCATAAAAGAAAGAAACTTTATAAGGATTATGGTCAAAAGACAATACCTTCATCCATATTTTCTCTGGTAAAGGTCCTTTCAGCTCTTTAGCCAATTCTATGCTCCTAAAAGAGAAAGGTAGAACATAAGCACATGCACGCATAAATTCATCAATGTTCTCAAGTAGAAGCGAGCTAACACATTGCAACTACTGAATCAAGTTCGCCAAAAGAGAAACTTTTGGACTAACTTTGGGATATCCTTGCAATTAAACAGGCATTCCAAGGAACAAGCTGACAAAGTTACCTCTTAATTTTTGCAAGAAGATCATCAAGGCGTTCCTTATCGTAAAAATCGGAGCTCTCCCTGCATGAAATCAAGCAAAGGAATCAAATCCTTCTTCTAATTCAATCTGACAATGCAAAAAGGAGGCCAGAATACTCACTGTTCGGGGACCTTCGTGGCATCCTTGAGATCTGTTCGAGACTTCTTCTTCCTGGCCATGCTTGCTCTTTTAGAAGAATTCTAAAAACCCTAGAAAAACCCTAACCCTAACCAATTTGGATGAAGAAATTTGGGGGCGGGGGCGCGGAGAAACCTCAAATTGAGCTTGGGTCTGTTACATCGCGGGAGTAGGTTAACGAGCTTCCACTATGCCACGTAGGTAAATAGTATGCTTTTTATTTCTAATTTTTTGAAAAATAAAAAAATAAAAAGGGAATTATGGAAACTTTAAAAAAAGTAAAAAGGTCAAGAATGTTTTCTTTTGATGTTTTAATTAAAATTCTAAATAAATAGCAAATCAAAACTTTAAAAAATGATAAAAATCTCGAATATTATGAGAAATCGAAAAACTCCGGCGAGCGATGAAGCCCGGAGACTGAGGACCATGGGACCCACATTTGGGTTTTAAGTGATTGAAGGGCAAAAATAAATATAAAAAGTTATAAGGGGTTATGTGTAATTATGTAATTGGGATTTAGCTAATTCTCAAAGGCTATAGTACATAAAAAATTTCAATTTATGAATGGAATTTTTACATCTATAACCTTGTAAAAAATATAAATTAAAAACTTATATGTCCTAATAGGATATAATAATATGATAATATATTAATATGTAAATTTTGATTCATTAATATTATTTCTATAAATATAATCCATGAAAATTATAAATTTAATGTGATTTTTTAACAATCTGCAAAAACTCCAATTGTTTTATCACAAAAAAAAAAACTCCAACTGATTAATAGTTTCCTTTTTTCAATAAATAATTGTGAAATTTATCATTTATGTTTTTTTCCGCTCCAAATCATTTATTGAAAAACACTAAATACAAATTTAAAATCCTAAAATATTTTCAGTCGTGGTGTTTTATTATATTTTTTAAAATTATGTGAATAAAATATAAAATTCACAATATTATAAAGATGAGGAGCTCGGTAAAAAATGATTGGTGAAGCGACCTCCGTATATTTTTTATGGGGGGTTATTCACAACTTTACATTTAAGATTTGTCTCAAAGACTATAAAAATTAAAAAACATTTAGATGGACAACTTATATATATATATATATAATGCAAAATAAGATGTTAGTTTTCTTTGATTTTTGCATGACTTCTTTTGCAATATAACCTACAAAAAAATCATAAATTTTATGAAAAAAATCCTTTTAAAGTTTATCATTTAATGTGATTTTTGAATAATTTTCAAAAGCTATAGTGTCTTGTAGATGTTTTTTTTATTATACAATAATCCCCTATGAAATTTATGGTACACCAACTTAATTGTTGATCCCCATGATTTTATAGGTATATATAGACAATTAAAAAAAACAGATTATTTTTCTCCTTCATTTTGGAGGTTCGTAATAAATAAATAAATAAGAACACCGAAAAGCATACACAAATTAACCTAAAAATATCATAATTTTCAAAAATGTCCTTCTAATATACATGCTTGGATTTGTGATTTTTGAATAATTTTCAAAGACTATCATCAAGAGAAAAAGCTGATTTTAACTATATTGTTTTTTTTTCAACAAACTCAATTGAAATTTATTAATTACAAACTTATGTTTCAATTTGTTTTAACAAAATAGTGGTTTACTCACTCTTATCGGAAAAAAAAATTATCATTTGGAAGAATACCAATGATTTTATATAAATATATATACACACGTTTTTCTTAAAAATAATAATTTTTCTTCTTCTTCAATGGAGATGAAAAAGAAAAAAAAATCCTGATAAGGAAAAAATTAAAAGTAGTAAAATATTTTTTTTTGGTGTATTATTAAATATATATATTCACAGTAATGAGACCTCTATATTCCTTGTTTTCTTTATGAGTAATTGACTTGAATTAAATTAAAAGTTTTATAAGGGACTATATGTAATTTTACAATTCTCACTTGCATAATTTTTAAAGGGCTATAGTTAGAAAAGAAAAAACTCCAACTTTGACCACATTTCACATATAATATTACGAAAGGTATAAATTATAAAAAAAATTTAGAGAGTAAAAATAAAAATTTTAGAGGGGCTTATGTATAATTTCGAAGTTGAGAAGTGGTTAATTTTCAAAGACTATAGTAAGAAAAAATCTAACTTTTTGAGAGGGTATTTTTCATATTAACCCTTTAAACAGTATAAATTACATAAATCTTTTTTTTTGAAGAAGAAAAATAAAAATTTTGTAGGGTGTCAAGTGCAATTTTGTTATTGAGATTTGAGTATATTTCAAAGGCTATATAGTAAGGAAAAAACCTCTTATTTTAGGTGGATATATTTCATATATAACCCTGCAAAGAGTCTAAATTATATTTTTTTTTTGTTTTTTTGGAGAATAAAAAAACTCCAACTATTTGGGTGGATATATTTCATATATAACCTTGCAAAAAGTCTAAATTTTAAAAAAATATATTTTAAAAGAATAAAAATAAAATTTTTATAGGGGGTTATGCATAATTTTATAGTTGCAATTTGGGCAATTTTGAAAGGCTATAATAAGGGAAAAACTCCAACGTTTTTGATGGGTATTTTTCATATTAACTCTTTAAATAGTATAAATTATAAAAATCTTTTTTTTGAAGAATAAAAATAAAAATTTTATAGGGTGTTAAGTGCAATTTTGTTATTGAGATTTGAGAAATTTTCAAAGGCTATAGTAAGGAAAAAAAACTCCAATTTTTTGGATAGACATATTTCATATATAACCTTGCAAAAAGTCTAAATTATAAAAATCTTTTTCTTTTGAAAAATAAAAATAAAAATTTTATAGGGTCCTAAGTGCAATTTTGTTATTGAGATTTTTAAGGAATTCTCAAAGGCTATAGTAAGGAAAGAAAGGCAAATTTTTTGGGTGGATATGTTTCATATATAACCCTACAAAAAGTCTAAATTACAAAAAACTTTATTGTTAAAGAATAAAAGTGAAAATTTTATAGGGTGTCATGTGCAATTTCGTTATTGAGATTTGGGAAATTCTCAAAGGTTATAGTAAGGAAAAAAAATCCAACTTTTTGTGTGGACATATTTCATATTAACTCTTTAAATAATATAAATTATAAAAAAAAATTTCTTGTGGAGAATTAAAATAAAAATTTTATGGGGTGTTAAGTATAATTTTGTTATTGTGATTTGAGAAATTTTCAAAGGCTTATAGTAAAGAAAAAAATCCAACTTTTTTTAGGATATATTTCATATATAACCTTGCAAAAATTATGAATTACAAAACCTTTTCTTTTGGAGAATAAAAATAAAAATTATATAGTGATTATGTGTAATTTTTAAAGGTTATAGTAAACCTCTTAACTTTGTGAAAGGGTATTTTTCATATTAACTCTTTAAACAGTATAAATTTTTAAAATATTTTTTTAAAATAATAATAAAAATTTTACAGGGTGTCAAGTTTAATTTGTAATTGTGATTTATGCAAATTTTAAAGGCTATAACAAGGCAAGAATTCCAATGTTTTGAATGGATGTTTTTTACATGTAAACTTGTTAGTGTAGTATGTGTGAATAGTTTAGTCCCACATCGGATAAAGAGAATAATGAACGTATGTTTATATAATATAAGATAATAAATAAATCAAATAATTAGATTTGAGAAAAGTGCAAGTAGGCCCTCTAATATTTATATATTTATATATATTTATTATATTAATATTATATTTATTTATTTAATCTATGAAGGGGCACTTGGGCACTTGGGTTGAATTAAATTATTATTATAATTAATTTTTTATATGAAGAGATGTCTTGTCAGTTATATAACAGACAAATCCTACCGTTGTTCACAACTCTTCATCCTCTTTAAATACAGATATGTTCTCAAAGAAGATTATTACTTTTTCTGCAAAGTTAATCTTGGGATTTTGTTGTATCCTGAAGGAATTATTGCAAAAACCCTGAGCAGGCTTGTGGGGCGATAAATTCCTAAAAGATAGTGTTCTTACACGCCTCAAAATCCACTAAAATCTTCTTCTTCAATCTCTGTCTTTCTAACAATTTTTAGGAATATACTACTGTTTTTGTAATGGAGAAACACCCTGAAACTTCTTTCAAGGTGATGAACCAAGACTTCATGAAGCTTGATCGTTTTGATGGCACCAACTATACTCGCTGGAAGGACAAGATGATGTTCTTTCTCACTGCTTTGAAGATTTGGTATGTGCTTGATCCAAGTCTGCCAGAAGTTCCAGACGCTACTCCTGATGAATCTGTAGAAGCTAAGGCAGAACGAGTCAAGCGTCAAGAAGATGAGTTGCTGTGTCGTGGTCACATTCTGAACACTCTTTCAGACCGTCTGTATGATCTCTTCACCTCTGTTCAATCACCAAGAGAAATCTGGAAAGCTTTGGAATTCAAGTACAACACTGAGAAACAAGGAGCAGATAAGTTCATTATTCTAAAATTCTTTGAGTTTACTATGTTCGATCATATTTCTGTATTGGATCAAGTGCATGAACTTCAAATCCTAGTCTCTAAATTGAAGGACTTGAATGTTGAAGTCAGTGAAGCATTACAAGTTGGGGCTGTCATAGCCAAACTTCCTCCAAGTTGGAATGATTACAGAAAGAAATTATTACACTCCTCTGAAAATTTCTCTCTAGAACAAATTCACAAGCATCTCAGAATTGAAGAAGAAACTAGAATTCGAGATGGAAAGAGATTCGGAAAGGAATCTGACTCCAATCTGAATTTCATTGATGTGAATAAGTCTAACAGATTTGGAAAGAAGAGGAAATTTATGGACGTAAATACAAACTCAGACAATTCTGGTTCCAAGAAGAACAAGACATGCTTTCATTGTAAGAAGAAAGGGCATTTCAAGAAGGAGTGCAGGTTTTGGAAGAAAATGAAGAAGGATCATGTTGCTGTTGGCTCAAACAACAAAGTTAGCATTGTTGAAGAATAAGTAAAAGACCTTGTGGCTATGGTTTCAGATTTACAGATTTCTATGATAACAGAAGTCAATATGGCTGCCTTCTCAAACACCAATGGTTGGTGGTATGATTCTGGAGCAACCATTCACATTTGCAATGATAAGAATCTGTTCAAGGACTATGAGATTGCTGCTGATGGACATGAAGTGTTAATGGGCAATCATAATGCTGTTAAAGTTCATGGAAAAGGGACAGTAGAGATTTTCTTCACATCTGGAAAGAAACTTACTTTGATCAATGTTCTTCATGTTCCTGAAGTTAGAAAAAACTTGGTGTCTGGAAATTTACTTTGTAAGGGAGGATTTAAAACTGTATTAGAAGCTAATAACCTTATCCTCTCAAAGAATGGGGTCTTTGTTGGGAAAGGATATACTTGTGATGGAATGTTTAAACTTTCTGTAACTTCAAATATTAATAATACTGAGAAAGTTTCTGCTTATATGATTGATTCATCAATTTCTTTATGGCATTCACGTTTAGCACATGTTAATTACAAATCATTAAAGTTTATGGCAAAACATGGATATATATCTTATGTAAATAGTGATCATGATAAATGTGAAATTTGCATTCAAGCAAAAATGACTAAGTTACCTTTTCCTAGAATAGAAAGAAATTCTGAATTGTTACAAATTATACATTCTGATATATGTGAGTTAAATGGACATTTGACTAGAGGAGGGAATAGGTATTTTGCTACTTTTATTGATGACTATTCTAAATACACTCATGTTTATCTTTTGAAACATAAAAATGAAGTCTTTGATAAATTTAAATTATTTAAAGCTAATGTTGAAAATCAGAAAGGAAAACGAATCAAAATCTTTAGAAGTGATAGAGGTGGAGAGTATTTTCCAACAGAATTTAACTCATTTTGTGAACAACATGGAATAATTCATCAAAGAAGTGCACCCTACACTCCACAACAGAATGGATTGGCTGAAAGAAAGAATAGAACCCTTGTTGATATGGTAAATGCAATGTTGTTAAGTGCTAAATTATCTTATTCTCTTTGGGGAGAGGCATTATTAAGTGCTTGTCATGTGCATAATAGAATTCCCTCAAAAGTGACAAAGACATCTCCATATGAATTATGGAATGGTAGAAAACCAAATTTAAGTTATTTTCGAGTATGGGGTTGTCTAGCATTTTATAGAGTAACAGATCCTAAAAGGACTAAATTAGGACCACGAGCCATAAAGAGTGTTTTTATAGGGTATGCTGAAAATTCTAAAGCCTACAGATTATTAGACTTAGAATCTAATGTCATTGTGGAATCCAGAGATGTTCAATTTATTGAAAATAAATTTCGTCATAATTCCACAAGTGAGTCAACTCCTAATACAACATTAGATTGCACAGATAAAACTAATGATCATAACAAGGAAATTAAGAGAACTAGCACAGTCAAAGAAGTTGAACCAAGGAAAAGTCAAAGAATTAGAAAAGAAAAGAACCTTCATTCTGATTTTATTTCTTCTCAAGCTTTAGTATTTTTAGTTGAAGGCACAAGAACTGAAATAACAAATAAAATTCCTATTTTATTAAATATAGACGAAGATCAAACTCCTAAAACTTATAAAGAAGCTCTTGCTTCAAGAGACTCGGCATTTTGGAAGGAATCTATTAATGATGAAATGGATTCTCTAATGTCTAATGGAACATGGGTTTTGGTTGATCCACCTCCTGGTTGTAAGCCAATTGGATGCAAATGGGTATTCAAAATTAAAGATGGAAATATATTTAAATCCAGATTAGTGGCAAAGGGGTTTAAACAAAAGGAAGGAATTGATTATTTTGACACATATGCTCCTGTTGCTAGAATTACTTCTATCAGAGTGTTATTTGCATTAGCATCTATTTATAATTTACAAGTTCATCAAATGGATGTTAAGACTGCATTTTTAAATGGTGAGATTAATGAAGAGGTATATATGAAACAACCTGAAGGTTTTATTCTACCAGGAAATGAACATAAAGTGTGCAAATTAACAAAATCCTTGTATGGACTAAAACAAGCACCAAAGCAATGGCATGAAAAATTTGATTATGTAATTTTACAATATGGCTTTAAGCATAATGGTGCAGATAGATGCATTTATTCTAAGTTCACTAATAATTTTGGTATAATACTATGTCTCTATGTTGATGATATGCTAATCATTAGTACTAACATGGAAGGAATAAATGACACTAAGAGATATCTATCCTCAAATTTCCAAATGAAAGATTTAGGTGAGGTAGATACAATCTTAGGTGTCCAAGTTAAAAGACATAGTGGGGGTTTTGCACTCTGTCAATCTCATTACATTATGAAAGTATTAATTAAGTTCAATCATTTGAATATTAAAGAAGCAAATACTCCTTATGATGTTTCCATTAATTTGACTGAAAATCCTGATAGGGCAATAGCTCAACTCGAATATGCTAGTGCTATAGGAAGTCTTATGTATGTTATGCATTGCACTAGACCTGACATAGCTTTTACAGTTTGTAAATTATCACGATTTACTAAAAATCCAGGTGTGTTACATTGGAATGCAATAAAAAGAGTTTTAGGATACCTTAAGAGGACAAAAGACATGGGTTTATTTTATGATAGTTTTCCTGCTGTATTAGAGGGATATTCCGATGCTAGTTGGATAAGAAGTACTAGTGACAAAATGTCAACTAGTGGATGGATTTTTACATTAGGAGGAGGGGCTGTCTCCTGGGCATCAAAGAAGCAAACGTGTATAACACACTCAACAATGGAGTCTGAATTTATTGCCTTAGCAGCAGCAGGCAAGGAAGGAGAGTGGTTGAGAAACTGGTTATTAGATATAAAGTTGTGGCCACAACCAATGCCAGCCATTTCCTTGCACTGTGATAGTCAAGCAACTATGTCAAGAGCGCTCAATAAAATATATAATGGTAAGTCAAGACATATAAGTCTAAGGCATGAATTTGTGAGACAATTGATCACTGATGGTATTATTACCATAACTTATGTGAGATCTTGCAAGAATCTAGCAGATCCATTAACTAAAGCTCTACCAAGAGATTTAGTAAGAAACACTGCTGCTGAGATGGGTCTACGACCTTTCAGCTAAACTTATTATTAATAGGAACCCAACTTTTATTTTAGCATTACCACTGATATAAAAGTTTAAAGGGTAATAACAAGTTAGTGATAAGTGTTTTGAGTACTAGGTTTTGCTAATTAGCAAATTAGTACCATGGTCATTAAGAGGGTGAGTGTAGAAATTAAACACTCTTAATGAAGCAAAGCTTCACCTATATAAAATTGGGAAGTGGTGCCGCTTCTATCAAAGTTAAGTACACTTTGTAAAATTTTATGAAGTCAGGATGGAGCACATGGCCTTAATAGTGCTGTTTTTATTTAATAGAGAACTTCTGTTTGAATGTCATTAATAGCAAAACATGTGTGATAATTCCAATTTGGTGGATAGAATCGCAGTTTAAGCTTTAGCCACTTGTGATTTTGCTAAATTCTTGAATTATTTACACTATATAAAGGTTTAAAACGAAAGTTACCTTTATAAATGAATTTAGCTATAATATGACTATATCAATTTCACACATACTAAGTGGGGGATTGTTAGTGTAGTATGTGTGAATAGTTTAGTCCCACATCGGATAAAGAGAATAATGAACGTATGTTTATATAATATAAGATAATAAATAAATCAAATAATTAGATTTGAGAAAAGTGCAAGTAGGCCCTCTAATATTTATATATTTATATATATTTATTATATTAATATTATATTTATTTATTTAATCTATGAAGGGGCACTTGGGCACTTGGGTTGAATTAAATTATTATTATAATTAATTTTTTATATGAAGAGATGTCTTGTCAGTTATATAACAGACAAATCCTACCGTTGTTCACAACTCTTCATCCTCTTTAAATACAGATATGTTCTCAAAGAAGATTATTACTTTTTCTGCAAAGTTAATCTTGGGATTTTGTTGTATCCTGAAGGAATTATTGCAAAAACCCTGAGCAGGCTTGTGGGGCGATAAATTCCTAAAAGATAGTGTTCTTACACGCCTCAAAATCCACTAAAATCTTCTTCTTCAATCTCTGTCTTTCTAACAAAACTTGTAAAATGTATAAATTACAAACATCTCTATTTCGGAGGATAAAAATAAAAAGTTGTATAAAGGTTTAGTGTGATTTTGTTATTAGATTAAGGAAAATTTAAAATTTTATAATAAGAAAAAAACACTCTAACTTTGGAATGGATACTTTTTTATAAATAACCATGTAAAAAGCATAAACTACAAAAGAATTTTTATTTTGGAGAATAAAAATTTTATAGGGGTTATGTGTAATTTTAAATTGGGACATGAACAATTTTTAAAGGCTATAATAAGGAAAAACTCTTGTTTTTTGAATAAATATTTTACACATATAACCTTATAAAAGTATAAATTACAAAAAAATTAAAAAATAAAAATAAAAATTTTATAGGGGGTTGAATGTAATTTTGTAATTGAGATTTTTAAAATTCTCAAAGGCTATAGTAAGCAAAAATACCAACTTTTTGATTGACCACTTTTCATATATAACCTTATAAAAAATATAAATTACAAAAGTGCTACTACTCTAATTAATTTTCGGACGATCGGAGTAAAACTCATATTTCTGCATGGTTTTTGGCTAGTAAAAAAATACTCTATCTTGAGTTTATACTTTTATAAAGTTTTGAATATCGTTAAATTTAATTTTTGAAAAGTTTCAAAGATTATGCTAAGAAAAAAAAAACTATTATTTATTTTTCAAATATAAATAGGAATTAATAACACAAGATAATTAATTAATTAGCAGCTTCTTCAGTTCTTCTCATTCAAAAGATTAATAAAGTTTCTCTAATTCCATGAACATAAATGTTAAACATGAAAACAAGATGATGATCAGAAGATTATTTATTTCATAATTAAGAGCACACACTTAAACTTCATAGTTAACTACATTATTATGGCAGAGCATTAAGGTGTGGTGATGGTGATGGTGGTGGAGATGAAGATGAGGATGAAGGTGAAGGTGAATAAGCATCACAAAAGCCACGAAGTGCATCACCTTCTTCAGGTGTAAACCCTAAAGCAGCAAGCATGGCTTCAGCTGCCCAACAATGGTGTTCAATGACTCTTATAGCTTTGCAACAACTGGGTCCAAGATAAGTCTCACCATTGAGAAAGAAGAGGATGACTTCACCAGTGCAAGACTTCAATGCTAATAGAGATTCCCAACACTTTGCCATTCCTTCTGATCCAACTCTTTCTGCAAGGCTTTCATTATGGACATGCAACGTCCTTGCTTCACTCAATGAGAATCCCATCACCATCACTGTCACAATGCAGAGGAAAAGCTTCTTCATTTCAGCCATGGACTTTATTGGGAAATATATAATAATTCAGATTTACATCTCATGCTGTTATTATATATATGTATGAATAAATAGACAATACTGCATTCATTTAATCATGCATTCATGCATGCATTGAGGGAAGGTGAAGAGGTTCATGTTAATGTGTTACAAATGGATATCTCTTCAGTTTCAAAGAAGCTGAAGAGATATAGTCAAAAGAAGAAGAAGAAGGAAGAAGAAGAAGAAGAAGAATAAATAAAGTGTGTGTACGTATGTGCATAGATAATATACCTTGGTGACAGGCCATGTGAGTCATGGAAAGGTTGCTTGAATGGAAGAGACATGATAATTGCAAGCTTTGTACTCTTTCTTCAGGGAAGATTATGTTTAATGTGGATTCATTATATCAAAGAGTATGTACTTGTGAAAAAGCTCTGGTCAAATGGAGATCTCTACCAAATCAAGACCTTTCCATATTGTTATAAATTTTTACTGCACATACTGAACTTATATATATGAATAGCAGAGGAATATTGTTGGTTGGTTCCAAAGTGTAACTTCATTCACATGTAGCAAGTTAATTAGCAACATTTATCTGGGTGGACAAAGGAATGGAACAGTTAAATAAAAGAAGATGACATCAAAAAAATCAATAAAGGTATAGGTACACTACATCATGAAGAAGAAGTTTTCTGCAGATGAATTCATTTATTGCAGGAAGACTTTAATTGAGTATTTATTTTGGTATGCATACCCCATTATTTAAAAGACAGTTGGGGATGTTGGCTCACTTGTTGTAGGTCCTTCACACTCACATGCAACTCTTTATCATGCTCTCATAGTACAAAGATGTAGGGAGAAAAAGATAGAATGGACTAGTTTTGTGCCTTTCTCTTCATCATTCTCTGCTGCTGCTCACCATGCATGCTCAACACTCAACCTTCTTCAAATCATGCCCAACAAAGACAGTGGACCCAAAAAAGCATAGTGTACAATATATTGTATATATGTATATATATATAATGTAAAATGAAGTGTTGATGAGAATATATTTTGTGTTTTTTAATTATTTGTGTAGAGTATTAGCAGGAATTTACCAAACTATTTCTGAAGTCATTGGATCCCAAAGCTGGAATCCAACTTTTCCAGTGACAGGCAGAGATCGTACTAGTTTTATTTTTCACGTCCTTTTTCCATCAAACTTGTCTCCTCCTTTACTGACCTTGCCTATATTGTATCTCAATCTACATCTCTTTCTCTTTCTCTCTCTGTTTCCAAAGCCATTTTGTCATTTCTAACATAGTTTTTCTAACTGTATGCTTTGGTGGAAAGAGAAGAGTTAAATTCACTCTAAAGGAATGATTTTCTTAATTAATCTCTTTGAGAAGTGAACCATATATATGACATATGTAATGTTAGTATGTAACTATACAATGGACAAGATCTCAGTGGGCAATCTATTCCAGTTCCACATGATATGGAGATATCTCAATCACTTGACAAGTGGGAGATGTGACACCATGTAGTTATTATTATTATTAGAGAACTCTAATTATCACTAAAACTATGCTTTATTTGTTGTCACCTGTCTTTCCAGGTGTTGTTTGAGCCCATTCTAGTCACTTTGTGAGAATAGAATCCAAATGTCACTTCAAACATTCTTAATACAAGTAATTATTTTCAACAACATGTAAATTTGACTGACCATGCACACACTCTCTCTCTCTTCTTCACTGTCTACAGCAGAAACAAGACCCAGTTGTGCTTTTGTGTGTTTCTTTGGTTCTGTGGTTTTAAGGAGAAGGTGGCAGCTGAAGACAAAAGGTCATGGCCAAAAACTTGACTGTTTCTTCACTGGAATGCAGAAGGGGTCACTCTCATAATTTCTCTGCTTTCCTATGGTCTTCTTAGTGGTATGCAAAACAAAGGGCCAATCTAATCACTTGAGCTCTTCTTCCCCCCCCTCTTGGTGCTAGTGGTTTTGGTACATATCCCAATATGTGGACCTTTTATTTATTTATTTTTATTTTTTGATTTTTTTGATTTATTATTGCTATTTGTTTTTAGTCCTCTCTTTTTAATATATGTGTTTGATTTCTCTGACCAAAGGAAGTATTTTGTTTTTGTTGAGGCTTTCCCTTCCCTTCTGATTCACTTGGGAGGTCAGATCTTGTTCTTATGAAGAGATCTGCAATTGTAAGTAGTACTCATTTTAGTTCTTGCTTTCCTTTTTTCCTATTTCCATTTTCCTTTCAATTTGATGGTCTGATCCTTGATGTTCATATGTTCTTAATGTGAAATTGCTGGAAATATTCTGTTTTGCTTCTGGTTCTTGATTTTACTTTCCACATTGTTTTGATAACTCACAAATTTCTTTCCCTTCATTTCAATTGTTAAATGCCAAATGAACTGAAGAGTTGTATCTAATTGGATCTTGGATTGATCCTAAGAACCAATACATTTGATAATTTTCCCTTGCTGTTGTTCTTGTCCAGTGATCAAAATGTTTCCTTTCTTTTTTCCTGATTTCTACATTCACATTCTCTAGTATTAATTAATGCAATTAAATTTTCCTTACAGTTCTTAGAAGTGCTACTGATTGTTGCACTAATCTGTGGGGACTCATGGGCAATCACAGAGCACTTGCATTGCAAGAGAACCAGAAAAATAGTATCTCGACCTCATAGTGTCACAATAACTGAGTTCGGTGCTGTCGGAGATGGTGTCACACTAAATACTAAAGCATTTCAGAATGCCATCTTTTACCTTCACTCTTTTGCTGATAAAGGAGGTGCCCAGCTATTTGTTCCTGCCGGCCGGTGGCTGACCGGGAGTTTTAGTCTCATCAGCCACCTAACATTGTCTTTGGACCAGGATGCTGTGATCATTGGTTCCACGGTGAGACAAGCAAAATTCTTTCTAGTTAGAAAACAAAATCATATCTTGAATGCATTGGCTTTGCCTATTACTTGCTTGATTTGTGTATCTCATCTAAAATTTGTGATTGATAGCATGCTTAGTTGAACCGAAAAATGTCGAGGATTAGCAACTTAGAAAAGCAATGTGAGATTGATTCTAATTTGTAACATTTGTCAGAGTTCCTCTGATTGGCCGATCATCGAACCATTACCTTCATATGGACGAGGCCGGGAACTACCCGGTGGAAGGCATCAGAGTCTTATTAATGGATCCAATCTGACAGATGTGATTATAACTGGTTAGTAAATCTTAACATCACTTTGTTTTATCGTCATTGAATTTTTTATCTGATGAATCTTTGGAGGTTTTTTAGGTGGCAATGGGACCGTCGATGGCCAAGGTGGTGTTTGGTGGGAATGGTTTAATAATCATACACTGAACTATACACGTCCACATCTTGTAGAACTGATAAATTCAACTGGAGTGGTTATTTCCAATTTAACTTTTGTGAACTCTCCATTTTGGGCAATTCACCCTGTTTATTGCAGGTTTGTTCTTCCCTCGATTTGATATATGTTAACCTGTTCATCTTGAGAATGTTTGTTCTTGACGAACAGCGAAGTCCTGATTCATGATGTCACAGTCCTTGCCCCTCTGGATTCACCTAACACAGACGGTATCGATCCAGGTATTCCAATTAGTAATAACTAAATTCAGTTTATTGAATTGCGTCGATCATCATGAACAATGTCAGTAATTACATGCTATGATTGAGGTAATAAGAAATGGTTATGTATACATATATAGACTCATCAAGCAATGTATGCATTGAGGATTGCTACATCAGCACCGGTGATGATGTTATTGTGATCAAGAGCGGCTGGGATGAGTACGGGATCACCTTTGCACACCCAAGCACAAACATCAGCATTAGTCGAATCACAGGACAAACAAGATCAGGTGCAGGCATTGCCTTAGGAAGCGAGATGTCCGGTGGTATATCAGACATTCAGGTAGTGAACATGCATCTGTTCAACTCAAAACATGGTATCAGAATCAAAACATCTCCGGGCCGAGGCGGGTATGTGAAGAACATACACATCTCAGGCGTGATCATGGAGGATGTCGATATAGCCATTAGAATCCAAGGCAGCTACGGCGAGCATCCGGATGATAACTTTGACCCCAATGCTCTTCCATTGATTAGCAGAATCACCATAAAGGACATTGTAGGAACTAACATCAGTCTTGCAGGGCTCTTGGAGGGTATTCCAGGGGACAATTTCAGCAGCATTTGTATGTCTAATATAATCTTCACTGGGACATCATCATCATCATCATCATCATCATTATCTTCATCAAGTCCTGCATGGAAATGTTCAGACATTGAGGGGTATTCTGACATGGTGTCCCCAGAGTCTTGTGAACAACTTCACAAGGACATTCCTGAGGATCCTTCAAAAGTTTGTTATGGTCTATATGATTCGTTGCAGCAGGAGAAACATTATGATAGTGAATTAATGGCATCAAAACCAGACCAGTTGGCCCCAGAATGAAAGAGTGTTTGTGATCATTTTATAAGTTGGAATTGGGCTGAAGAGTGTGTGGATGTCTCTTTGTGATGATATTGATTCATGTCATTTTTTCTATATATATATATATATATATATAGCACAGCTGTGGGTTTTATTACTATGGGATTTGATGTTTTATTTGATGTGATTAATATTTATTTTATTTTATTTTTTGCAGTATTCTTGGCTATAAAAAATCATTGCATCACCCACCAACAATGAAAATAATCAGTAAAAACAATAGATGTTGTATATTTCCCCTAACGAGATATATAACAAACAAGAGTGAATTAGCTGAACTAATTCCCAAAGAAGCTTTTTGTCAAAAACTTAACATCAATCATCATATCCATGCCTGTAAAAGGTGACACTCAAACTCAGCTTGTTCAAACTTGGTTTAAACTAGAAACAAATGCATACAAGTTACACAGCACCGTCTTCCGGTAGTTATCCTTGTTTATATAAATAACAATAACATTACAGGCCATTTGGTAACTCATTGGTCAGTTTCTAGTATTACAAAAAATATATATATACAAACTGCTGTGATTCAGTAACAGATTGATCAGCTGATCAGCTGTAGTGTTACAAGATTGTATGGGTTAGATATTGGCTGAAATGATGAAGAACAAACACGAAATTAGGTTTGGGGAGGGGCAACAAAAAAGAAGATATGAATGGTTTATTTAGGTTTCTTAGCTTCAGGAAGAGTATCAGCTCCATTTCGGCAACGTTTTAGGTATGTGTCCAGTGTTCCTTGCTTTGCAGGGCTGCTGCTGCTGGTTTCACTTTTGGATACCTCCAATGTGTTTTCCTCGCCGTCCAGAAACTAAAATGAAAAATAAGGTACTTCAATTTGAAAGACCTAAATATGCATAAAATCTTTCTGTATAAACATTCATATCAGAGGTTCTCCCTGAATCACGGTGTGAAATGGAAGAGGAATAATGGAAAAATTTTAGAAAAAAATCATACGGAGAACATAGTAATGCACAGATTTTGTTGCAGACTATTTTACTTTCTAGAAAAGAGAGGTAATGCCATATGATAATAGACCAAAAGACATGCATGCACATAAGAGAGGGTAAACCTGGCCCAAATTTTCCAGCTTGCTCTGAACAACATCCCTGTGTAGCAAAAGTTGTCATAAACATTTCAAGAATTTGAGACTACCATCCAAACAGCAAACCAAAAGACTGAGGACTTACCAGATAATGTCGTCAACTGTATCATTAGCCAGAAGGTAGTATATATTCACTGATGAAACCTGGCCAAAAAAAAAAAATGAGCATTGTCCAATTCCTAGCAACAATAGTCGAGAGAGAAATTGCATTATATTGTCGCCCTAAAATTCATAGTACTTCTCCATCTGTCGATTATACAAAGTAGTTGACAATGCAACTGGTGGCTTGATAATATTAAATATTGAATTGAGATCTTTAGAGAATTACCTAAAGAAACCAAAACACGAAAAACATTACTTATGGCTTCTGATGAAGGTTGAAAACCTCATAGAAGGTAGAAAAAACTATAGAAATCAGCTGAAAACATCAAATATACAATAAATGTCGCGGGCATGCACACACACACAAAAATCAGCTGAGAACATCCATATACAATAAATGTCTGTCATAAGGGAAAAAACAAACCATTCACATAACAGTTTAAAAGAAATTGATTTTAGCAATCAATTTCCTTTTTTTTTAAAAAAAATATATATATATAGTAAGACTGCTTATTGCAAACATGAAGCAACATACATGGTGATGTATTACCTGACCAATTCGATGAGCACGATCTTCTGCTTGAATAATGTCACCAGGAGTCCATGACAACTCAGCAAAAATGACCGTAGTTGCTGCAGTCAGTGTTAATCCTACCCCAGCTGCTTTAATAGAAAGCTGGAAAATGAGCAAAGGCACATAAATTGAGCAGATCACTTGAGCAAAAACAGATATTCTTTCAAAAGATATGGAATTAAAATTGCACCAGTCCGACCAAAGACAAAGCAATTATTGGTATTAAAAAAATAAAAAAATATAAAAAAACATGAAAACATGTTTTACCACTGCTGCTCTGATGCTATCCTTCTCCTGAAAGTCAGTTACTAAAGCTTGCCTTGATGAAGATGGTGTACTGCCATCAATTCTAATGCAGGCAACTTTCTTTTTCTGCAAAGAATGGGCACTTGCAAATTAGAATCATCCTTATTGCAAGAGAAAGAAAAATCAGGCCATCTTACAATAAGGAATTGGTGTATTGAGTCAATCATGGGCTGATGATGAGCAAATATTAAAAACTTGCAACCTGCCTACAAAATGAGGATAAAGAATATGGTCAATACATACCGAACAAGAAGCAAAATGGGTCACAATAAGTATATATATATGCATGCTAAAATTACATATGCTGAAGAAACTTGAACTTTAGCTCCAGAATAGGTGAGTATCCTCTTTATGAAGCATTATTAAGTTTCAAATGGCGAGGGATGTTATACATAAATGTTATATTACATCTCCCGAACCACCATGTACTTTAATGAAATTTATCATTGGAATAATTGGAATGTACACCCTGGTTCCATCATTATGTTGACATATCTTCACAAATATGTACAAAGAAAAGGATTTATGGTTTATAAATCATTCCATTAAAATACAATCTGTAATATCTTCAACAGGTCAAGTGAAAATAAAAAATAAAAAATAAAAAATAGAAAAACCAAACCAGAACAGAGGGCAGTTACCTCAATGACAGTACCCAAGTAATCATGAACAGCTGGAATTTTGGCTTGTGCTGAGTCATTATATATCTGGATATTAAGGAAAGGCAGTCAGTCATCTTCAATGCCAAGGATACACTAATGATTAAAGTGCAAAAAGCATGCTATACAAACACGAGAGCTACTTGCATAAATAGAAAATTAACATGCTATTCCTTATGAACCCATCAAAAAAAGTGACCTCATCTGAACAAGATAAGAAAAACCCGAGAAATGGGAAATAAAGCCTCCTGACATAAATTGGATTTTCAACGGTTCATGAGGAACTCAAACATGTGAAAATTAAATTCCTCCCATGTAGGATGCACAAAGGTGAATGCTGCTTTTAGCAAGTGTTTAGATAACGAATAAAAGGATTATGATCAATGTTCAATTAGTTTTATTCATGCCCTTTATGCTAGAATGTACAAAGGGCTTGTTTGGATTAGCTTTTGAAAAACACATAAGTGCTTTTTTATAAGTTAAGCACTTCTGGGTTCAAAAAACGTTGTTTGTATTGGCTTTTCTACAAAAACAAAAGCTGTAAAAATAAGCTAAAAAAACAACTTTTTTTCAGAAGTTGGTCATGGCTTTTCTGCAAAAATATAAGTTGTAAAAATAAGCTAATTCCAGCTTCTGGAAAAGCAAAAGCAGAAGCTGTAAAAATAAGCTAATTCCAGCTTCTAAAAACACAGTTTCTGCTTTTGTAAAAAAGCCAATACAAACGCAAAAAAGTGCTTAACTTACTCTGGAGAAGCACTTTTTTCCATATGCACTTCTACTAAACTGAAAAAAAGCATTTTTTTTGATAAACCAAGCCAAACAAGGCCTAACACCAATGCGGAGTAGAACAAGCTTATTCTGCAATAAGACCCTTTTTACCTTGGTTTTGGAACCAAACATCTTAGGAATGAAGAGGTATAGGAACATGCATTTCTTTGGCCCTTGGTCTGACAATAAGGGAACTTATTCCAACCCTTTTATTCCTTATGCAAGCACACTCTTAATATATAACATTATGAACACATCATGGTGGCTGTCACAAGAGTAACTTTTCACCTTTTCTCCATATGCGCCACCCAGGACCCTCCACCAATCTTCTCCACTGACCATTTATTTGGACAATACGAGTGGCACGTTGTAGTCCTTTAGCTTTGTCGACTAAACGCAAGACCACGTGCACCTACATGTCTTGGTCAACTTCCTGGGACAGTCATGCGTGCCCCATTGTGCCCACGGGTCAACACCAATACAAGTCATCACTATCGTCTATGTATTTCTTAATGCATCAATCATTTTCTAGCTCCAACCAAAGAAGCTCCAAGATTGAGCCTAATAGCCCATTACTCACCTTTTGTTCCATACCCACGGGTCAACACCAATACAAGTCATCACTATCGTCTATGTATTTCTTAATGCATCAATCCTTATCTAGCTCCAACCAAAGAAGCTCCAAGATTGAGCCTAATAGCCCATTACTCACCTTTTGTTCCACACCCCCATAGTGCATAAGTGATATATGCCGTCTAACCACATGCCACAACCAACACCCATGACAACTTGAAGCTCCCACATCTTGGCTTTCTACATGCATCAAGGCCTCAACAAATTGCCCACCCAATGCCTTATGTAATATTAGCATGCCTTGAGCACCGAGCCGAACCATTGACCATTCCTCACTCATGGTTTGTTCATGTGTCTTGCATTGCCACCACACCCTGCCTTGAGCACCAAGACGAACCATTGATCACTAACCAAAGAAGCACCCCTTCATAATCAATTAATGTTTCCCCAAGGCTTTGTTGTTTGCCATTTTGTTCCCACATTTGATTGTTCATAAATGCACATCTGCCTCTATAAAACTCAGCTCACATGGATCCTTGAGCTTATTGCTATACCATGCTATGTTCAACTAAGATATTTAATAGTAGAAGTAGTAAACCCATTGCACCTTCATCACAGAGTAATAAGACACCCAATTTTACTAGAACGCTAGGTACAATTGGGTGTCTTACTACTCTATGATGAAGGTGTTGTGCAGGGTGTTGGCATCAGAGGTTTTGGATGTACTCCTCAAACTACGGTGTAGCATCAAGCCCCTTTTCATAGTCTAATGATGAAGGTGCAATGAGTGATAAGACACCCAATTGCACATATTGCTATACCATACTATGTCCCTCTTCAAACTACGGTGTAGCATCAAGTCCTTTTTCATAGTGTAATGGTCAACACAAACAATTCCACTCTTTTCCCCTAGTCCAAACAGCAATCATACACTCACAACTTTTCTAAACGTGATGGAATTCTGTGCCTCCACTGTATTCCACTCATGGGAAGGCCAACACTCAAAGGATCTTAAAAGGATCCTTAACATAGTGATCTTTAAAATCTAGGATAAACCCCAATAAAGGTCTTTATAATAAGATTCTTACAAACCATCCCCATCAAAAGACTGCAACATTCTCTTTGGAAGTTAATCGAGATTTGATAAGAGCCTAAACGTATGTATTTATACATAGGTTTTATATATGTTTGGGCGCAATTTTGTATGAATCGATGTCCGTTTTTCGTCTAAATTGGTTATTTCCTTGTTACAGGCCTCAAAGCTAGAATGTGCTTGAGAACGCAATTGGAGTGAAATCGGTATCAAAAATCGCGTTTTTGAAGCAAAGATACTGTTGAGGTAAGGTAGCAAAGAAGCCGGGCCTTAAATGAAGCAGGCTGTGAACCGCGTGGACATTGCACCCCCGTGCAACCCACTGAAGATTTAAAGAGCAGCACTGTAGAAGATTACTGTAGCAAAGTAGTGTAGAAGATCACTGTAGCACAACCCTTTTTTTGTGAGAAAAGGCAGTGAGCTGTGTGGGCACTGCACGCCCGCGCGACATGGGGCGAATGTGTTTTAAAGGAAATTAGGGCTACTTTTTGGAGGACTTCTTATTTCCTTCTGGAGAGCTTCCGGCGGAGGCGACTTCACCGGACCTTGTTGAGGCTGAATCAACTCATTTGGAGAAGGAAAAATCAAGGGGAGAGCGTCATTGGGCAAGAGCTTCATCGATTCCATCTTTGGAGAACATAGGAGACGACGAGGGAAGCCGCCTTTGCGGCGTTTGTGGAAGACATCCGCACCTTCCTTCTTCTTCTTGTGTTCTCATTGTTTGAGGGAGTTTTTTATATGCATTTACTAGTTGTTTTCATTGACTTATTTGGTGTGATTCCTTGTATGGACGGCTAAACCCCAAGGTCATCGGATGTCGGTAAAGCTTGGGGTGAACTTGTGTTGTTGAATGTTTTGGATTGTTTAATGCATATAGTTGGTTTTATGGTTTAAGCTTAGTGAGCTTTGATGTGTTAATTTGCATGAGAGCTCTGTATCTTAACTTCTAGGTTGTACTCAACGCGCGACCATCGCCCTTGTACTAGACACACCTTGCTTAATGGGGATTCATGTGTGAACACGTTGTGACCATCGGGTGTTTCATGCCCCTCCAACCATTAGGGCTGGACATGGGTTGAGTATCGGCCCTAGTTAGAGAATTCCCTGCTTGTATTGCAATCGTAGGCGGATTTGGCCGGAAGAGATTCCAAGCCAATACTCGTATGGGATTAGGAATTATCGCCGTGACCATCGGGATAATGTATCCTTGGTTCTCTTAGCCTGAACCACTGCATGCTTAGCAATTCTAGCATTCTTCTAACCCTTAGTAGCCCAGGGGGACCCACATCCGGGACCGCCATCATCCCCTGATTTACACTCCACTCGACACATTGATACTATTTCTTTAAGTTGTAATTCTTGTTAGTAACTATAGATCTCGACTAGATTTGGTAGGTTAGACAACAGGTGAAAAGGAAGTAAGGGTAGCTTCTTGGGCCCAGGGAATACGACCCTCTCGTGCTTGCACGAGAGGTATTATTTGACGACCCCATGCACTTGCGGGATAATCATCAAGATTGCTTGAAGTAACTTTCCTCACTCAACTCTTTCAATCAAACAACCATAAGCTTGCAACATACCTCAACACAACTCTGATTGACTTCTCCATGCACCAAGGACTCTTACTTAAGCTTTTATGAATTCTTAAATCTATGCAATGAAAAAACTTTGTGCAAATCCCTTGAACTTTTATGACCTTCATCTTCGTCATCTGGATGCTATCTTATGTCCCCCTTAAGATTTATGTCAAAATTACCCTGCAACAAAATCTTTTGTCCTATGGAGTATTTTATTCAAACTCCTTTGCACCTAGCAGATCATACGATCTACACTGATGCAATGCGCCAAACTTAATACAACAGTAAGTTTAGAACAAACTCCATTGTTTTGTTCTCAAGGTGTGAATGAATTATGAATAGATTAGGAAAATGGCTAGCTGAAATAGAAAGATTGGTTTGAAATCTCCTAAATAGAGGGATTCAATTAGAAAGTGTCTAGGTTTATTTGTTATTTAGTTTCCAACTTTCACTTGAAAATTACTATATCATACGGTATAGTATCAGTTTATATGACATGAAGAATTTTCTCATTCTCATCGCACATTTTTGCTTCATTTTACTTCATATTTTTTGCTTCATGTTACTATTTGGTATCAGAAGTTTAGGATTTTCTTCATGATTTTTTTTTCTTAAGCGCAACCCTCATTAGGCATTTACCCAACACCACCTGAGCTTTACTCTTTCAAAGGAATGTTCCTAAGCCCTATTGGGGAAAGGTTTTTCTTACTGCCATGTGCATGATAAATAGACTTCCCTCATGTGCGTTAGGCAACAAGAGTCCTCTAGAGATTTTTAATAAATTTTTACTTCACTGTAGAACCTTTAATAGTAGGGTATTTACGTGCTTTGACTTTGCCTATGTCTACAACCGACGTAGAAGGAAGTTGGACCTTGAGTTATCAAATGTGTCTTTCTTGATTATTCATCTACTCAAAAGGGATACAAGTGTTACCAACCTTTCATCCAAAAAACTTTATGTATTTGTAGATATCATCTTCGCTGAAAGTATCCTTCTCGCTCCAAGTCCCATGTCCAGGAGGGGATTTCAATGATGGAAAATGGTACTTGCAAGTCCTCCAAACCATTTATAACCATTGACTTTCCTTATCTCATGCTAATAAATCTAAGTCCTTTGAGCTCATCACATCTGAGTCACCCAATCCCATCATTGACCCAAGTTATCTCCCATCCCAGCAAGTGCCACTCATAGTGTTCCATCCCAGCAAGTGCCACTCATAGTGTTCCAACATTTGCCTAAGTATATTAGAAGAAGAAAGGCCATTTCATAATTGATACAAGCCTAAGAATCCAACTTAGACCCTAGAAATGAGATCATGGTAAGATCTAACCCACCTCTACACACAATATGTCGAAACATCTACTGACCCAACAATCCAACAAATGACCTAGACCTTTGCACTACTATTAGAAAAGGCACCAGAGTGCGTTAAACAACCTTTCTATCCACCATCTCACTATGTTTCTCTTAACCACATGTCATTGGTCATTGTGAGTTTAAACATCGTTGCTATCCCTAACACTGTTTTTGAGACATTGTAAAATAAAATTTAAAAAAAAAAAGGAATCAATGCAATGAGAGAGAAGATGAATGTATTAGAAAAGAATAAAACATGGGAGATTGTTAATAAATTGAAAGAGAAAAACATTGTTGATTGCAAGTAAATTTTCACACTGAAATATAAGGCAAATGCGTCTTTGAGATATAAAACAAGGTTGGTGGCTAAAGAGTACACTCCAACTTATGGGGTTGATTAAAGCAAGGTGTGCAACATGAAAAAAAAAAAACCATTATGGGTGAAAACAATATCCTAGAGTATAGTTTGAGGGATTTGCGAAAGTCATGACTCATGAAAGATTATGGATGTGAACAAAGCTAAGATGATCACACTATTTTCATTAAACATTCGATTGCAAGAGAAGTGATTGCTCTTCTAGTCTATGTAGAAGTGGATTTTCACACTGAAATACAAGGCAAATGCATCTCTTAAGAGATATAAAGCAAGGTTGATGGCTAAAGAGTACGGTCCAACTTATGGGGTTGATTAAAGCAAGGTGTGCAACATGAAAAAAAACCCTTTATGGGTGAAAACACTCTCCTAGAGTATAGTTTGAGGGATTTGCAAAAGTCATGACTCATGAATTATTATGGATATAAACAAAGTTAAGGTGACCACACTATTTTCATTAAACATTGGACTACAAGAGAAGTGATTGCTCTTCTAGTCTATGTAGAAAACATCATAGTGACTAGAAGTGATGAGAGAGAATCATGAATTGAAGTGGAGCGTGGAGGTTGAGATAAAAGAACTAAGGAAACTAAGCATTTTCTTAGTATTGAGGTGGCATATATCCCAACAAAAGTATGTGACTAATTTAATGACAAAAATGGGGAAGATTGGTATTACGGATGCCTTTGTGGGTAAGACTTATGAGAGACGTGGACCATGGGAAAAAAAGATCATAAGCTTCCAAGATGAGAAGGAAAGCAAATAATTTCATTCCTAATTTGAGAATTTGATTTGGCAAGCAATATCGCCAAAGATAGGAATAAAGACAAGCAATAATTTTATGCCTTTCAAATAGAGTTTGTTTTAGCAAGTATTTCAATTGCAATCAAGAGTCCTTAATTCTAGTTTCATAATTTCTCATGTAATCTCTATTTAAGAATATGATTTGGGAGAATAAAAACAAGTTGAATTTGGTTATATCTCTGGAGGTTTAAGACTCTCTCCATCTTAACGAGTCTAAGGTTAGGAGCTCCCTTCAACGAGTTCCACATTCATCATAGGTTCGTCACAAGGAAGGAATCGCAATAAAGGGAAGACGCCGGCATTCGAAGTAGATTTTCCAGTTCATCGCCCGGTGACTCGATCCATAGCCCGAGAACGTGACAATCGTATGTGAGCTAGTGTTTACTCCTGTTAGATTTTATATTTTGTACTAGTGGGTCCTATGTGGGTTATACATAAGCTTAGGGGTCTTACACCAAAAAGCCTTAAGACATAGTGGCTCAACTCCTATACCTATATATAAACTCATTGCACTTCTCACAACCGATGTGGACTATATTTCCAACACCTTCCCTCAAGTTCAACTAAGTCATTTTTTTTCAATTTGAACTTGCTCAGACTTGTACACCATATGTCTATTTTTACCAGGACTTGTACACTACTTTGAGTCTCAGAGGTCCTATACACATGGACTTGTACACTACTTGTATCTCAGAGGTCCTACTCACATGAACTTGTACACCACTTGTGTCTCAGAGATCCTTTTCTTTTTTTAATATATATATTAGACTCCACTATATTTCTCTGATATCATGTTAGATTTTATATTTTGTACTAGTGGGTCATATATGGGTTATACATAAGCTTAGGGGTCTTACACCAAAAAATCTCAAGACTTAGTGGCTCAACTCCTATACCTATATATAAACCCATTGCACTTCTTTCTCACAACCGATGTGGGACTATATTTTCAACAACTCTGATGGATCTAAACCATAAGTTGGGAGAAGCTAAAAAAGAACTAGTTGATAAAAGAATGTACGAAAGGCTAAGCGACAGACTCATATAACTTGCTCACATTCGACCAAACAGTCAATTCATGCATGATCCAAGAAAGCCTTATCTTCAAGCGGCCTACAAAGCTTTACATTACGTGAAAGGTAATCCAGGAAAAGGAATCTCATTCAAGAAAAATAATAATCATATTCTAAATTATTACACAGATGCTGACAATGCAGTTTCCCTAGCAGATAGAATATCAACAACAAGATGTTGTACTTTTCTTGAAGGTATTCCGGTAACGTGGAGAAGCGAGAAGCTGAATGTGATGACAAAGTCAACTAAAACATAAAACTTTAGGACAATTGCTAAAGGATTGTGTGAGCTACAATGGTTGAAAGATTATCCTAGACAACTTGAGAATCAAGTAAACAAATAATATATCTATTGTGACAAGTTAGCTATTAATATTGCTCATAATCCTATATAACCTGAAAAGACAACATATCAAACTTGATAGACATTTCATTAAAGAAAAATTAGAAAGACTAGTGTGTATCTCGTATGTTCCATCAATTAGATGATGTTTTCAAGTTTCCATTATCTTGTATTCAAGCTGAGAACTGAGAATTGAAGACATGTATTCCTCAGCTTGAGGAATGCCAAGGTGTAAAAAGACATCATATAGATTAGGAAAATTAGCTAATGTTTTCAAGTTTCCATTATCTTGTTTTCAAGCTGAGAACAGAAGACATGTATTCCTCAGCTTGAGGAATGCCAAGGTGTAAATCAACAGCATATAGATTAGGAAAATGGGCTTCAAGGTCAGGAATACTGGTTTGAAATCCCTGAATAGAGAGATCAAACCAATTCCTTAAAGGGAAAGATTCAATTAGAAAGTTTTCAAGTTTAACAATGATTTAGTCTTCTATTTGTTCCTCTTGTAAATTACTAAATAATATTATATAGTATCAAGTCAATGTGAAATTTTCATATTTTAATTCTCATTCCCATCACATATTTTTGCTTCATTTGACTTCATAATTTTTTGCTTCATTTTACTACACTTTTCTTAATAACTTTGGAAACTTCCTTACACCATACAGATCTTACAACCTGCATTTGGGAAGTCCTCCCAACTGCTTCACTCGTTGCATATGCAGCAAGTAAGAATGGAGTAACTCTACTTGAACTTCCCCAAAGCCTAGCTTTTCGTTCAGACTCTGGAAGAGAATAATGTGAAGAGCTACCTAACTCTTCTTCATTTCTCCAACACCATCTTATTTTTAACTGCTTTGGCATACTATCTTATGGTCAAGCAATTTTTACGCTAGTAGCCATTGCCCAATACCCTTTGAGTTTCCAAGTTTTCCTCAAGGTTTTTTCTCCATCTTTAATTAAGTCTTTTAGACCTATCCATTAACGGCTCATCCTCGCCTATAATTACGCAACACTATGGACCTATGTGTCCTCTAAGTACAAATTTGTGAACGGTGTTCTCATTCTCACGTTTTGACTTCATTTGTCTAAGCATCATCAAGCACTCAACATGCTTTAGTAATTTGTCTTTAACCCAACTTCATGCAAATCCACATGACACCATCTTAGTGCTCAGTGCCTCAATTTACATAAGGCCTTTTATCCCAAGTTTTTACAACATGTCACCATTTTGATTTGTCTTCACTATATCACATCTCTCCAAGTGTTTTGTTCCTCTTCCTTTGGCTTTCTTCACCTTTGCGCTCTTTTGAGCACACACTCATCTATCCTGTTTTTATCCTTGACATTCCCTGACTTTCCATAATTTGCGCATATGACCTCTCATTTGAGATGTCCAATACTTTAACTTGTATTGTGGCTTTCATCATCGTTTTCCACTACCTCAACTTGAGGTATGCACTTCTCCACGACCTAGACAATTCTAGTTGCTCGATGCTTTATCATCATCATTCTTTCATCCTGGCTTTGTCTTCAATCGCTATTTGACCCGATCTTGGACTTTTTTCTACTTGTGCTCCAATGTTCCTCGCCATCGATACAATAATAAGAGTCCATAGCATTTCGAATTCATAAATTAACATAGTGATCCTATTAATGATCTTAAATTTAGGGCATCCCAATAAAGGTTTCATATGATAAATTTCTTACCGTGGTCACTTACATCGATACCGTTTAAGCAAGCATTAGGCTCTAGATCACCTTGAATCAAATGTACTTTTAAGTTTAAAAATCAAAATGCATAAATAAAAGCTTCTATTTATCTTATTGTGGTCTTATGTATGGTAATTATAGATGTACATTCAGGTCAGATCTGTGTTCAGTGTGGCTTAGCATTTAATAATGAAAAGTTATCCATCACAAAGCACAAGACCTTCCTAGACAAGGATGGTATGCAAAGCACAAATGTAAAAAAGAAATGCTAGCTGAAGTATGTCTTGAAGCTTAAACATTTATATAAAAGAATAACATGGTAAGGTCTAATAGAAAAGGGACATGGTAGCCAAAGCATGTATTTTTCAAGCATGAACATTTAAATAAAAGATAACATGCTAATAAATTCTACCCCTAAGAAGATTTGCTAATAATTGGTTAAATATTTCAAGAACCTATTATATAGCTTTAGAGTATGCATACCTTGTTGATAAGAGTTCTCTGAGAAATTTTCAGAGACTCAACTTCTTCACTTGATTGGCTAGCTTGGATCTTGCTCTTTATTACCTCCAACTATGAAAACAAAGAAAAACATTAGCAGCAGCACAACGAAACATAACAGAAATAAACCCAGTTAATGATCCCCAACAACATCACTCTCCTTACATCATTTGCCAACAAGCAAATCCTATTCAGATTGTAATGAGTTCATCATTGGCAATATACAAAGGCTGATGTACATAACAGGTTTGTCATCATCTAAAGATGCACCCTAGAGGGAAATGAATGTAGCTGTGCATTTGAGCTTCTATTGACAAATGAGAGAAAAAAAAAAGTATTAATAAAAAAATGGCACCCAATGTTAATAAAAGTGCAAATACTATGCTTCTATCACAAAAACATATTCACAAAGAACAATAATTCTTCGCAACAAGAGAAATTACCTCACGAAGAAGAAACCGGATTTGTTTGATATCTTTCTCATCCAAGTCTAGGAAGACCTGAGAGATGCCAAAAGGAACTCACAAATACAAATTCAATTCATAACACTTGCACAAGTTTTGCATGACTAAAACCAAAATAAAAGGTAAAGACATCATGATGCAATGTGTCAGAAGTGACCAAATTCAAATTAAACAAATATAAGTTCATTCACAATCATAAACATGTGTTTCCTGTCTTTCGTCATCAGATGAGAAGGATGATTTTTGGATGACCAATGATGTAAGGTGTTTTGTTTTTTTAATGAAATGAAGACAAGCCACAAATCCTCAACCATTGAGTTGGAAGGATCCAAACTCTCAACCTTTCAATTGGGAGGGAAATGAAATACAACATAAAACATAAAGATTAGGTTTAGGTCTTTTATCAATAGTCAATTTTGCCAAGACAATCTGAACTTTTTTGCTTATAATGTGAGTGAGGGGTACTAAAAGTAGATTATTCTACTCCATTACATAACAAGTAAATGTTCATCTAAGAGACCTTGAGAATAGAATAATGGATACGTGTGAGCATAATTATAACAAAGAACAGACTTCACATAAAAGACTTATAAATACCATTCTATTTTGAGCTCATTCCATAGCCTGCATAAATCGATAATAAATCAATATCTTGTAATAAAAATATAACCCAGTACCAAAACAATACCTGCTGCCTACGTTTTACAGGAAGCTCTGATAGGACATCTTTCTTAAGCCTGCGTATCATTACAGTGGCTTTCATTAGATTATGAAGCTCTTCATGGTTGCTTGCCCCTTGATACAATCCAAAGACACCCTATAAGATAAAGCTTAAATTAATTCAGTAATATTACACAAGAATTTTTCATCAGATTATGAAGCTCTTCATGGTTGCATGTCCTCTGTACAATCCAAAGGCACCCTAGAACATTAAGCCCAAAAGTAATTCATAATTATTACACATAAATTTGTATAATCAAACTATCAATGAATACATACACCTTTGCAATATCGATTTCCATACTCATGAACATTCTTGTACACATCAGGATACAACGCTGCTAGCTGAAATTGGACAAGTAGGAAAGAATTTGTAAACAGGACAAACAACATAAGATGCACTTTTGGCCACAAGTAGTAAATTGTCTGCCAAAAAATAAATTACAGAAGTACCTGTTTGAATAATTCGATAGGACGGGATAAGGCAGGAGTTCCACTCAACAAAATTGCATATCGAGCTTGCTGTCATTACGAATTCATACTTAAATCTTATAAGAGAAATATCTGAAACAAGTTTATCACAAAGTTCAGCCTGCTTTCGTCATTAATAAAGCACCACTGATTATATGGTAGCAATTGCAAAGAAAAACTAACATTATTTACACAATCAACCATACGATAGCAGAACAATGCACAATACAAAATGCCTGGCATCCATGAAAAACCTTATGGTAGCTAAGATTTAATAAAAAAACAGTTATTTGCATAAACGAAATATTGCATAAACGAAATACATTCTAACATAAACGAAGACAACACATCACAATATTGCATAATTGTTTGCCAACTGAAGGGCTACTTTCTGCAATTGTAGACTTAACACATCACACTATTGCATAATTGTTTGCCAACTGAAGGGCTATTTTCTACAATTGACAAAATCTGTATGCACATCAAAAAAATTTATCTAGCCAATTTGTAATCAGCACAGACCAAAATATGACCAAAATATTATGCCCAACATTCTTTTCAACCACATGTTTGTTTCACATTATGAGGAAAACACTAGAACTATGGAAACAAGATGCATATATCTAATACAAACTACATAACTGTGAAAAGTAAAGTATCATATGACCTTCATCTTTAACTTAATTAACTTAAAATGGAAATACTTACATTTTGATCATCACTAAGTCAAGTCAATAGTCAAGATGAACAAAAGCAAACATGCGCACAGAAAGACGAGAAAACCAATTACGAAATGTCTAACCTGCAAAATTGGCACAGATGCACTTGTTCTTTTAGCTTGAGCATTCTTCAGAAAATGTGATTCATCTGCAATCACAATCTGAGTAGAGATCATTACAACTATGAAGAAGGTAGTTATTCAAAGTCAATACCAAGATAAGATAACTATCAGTACATCACGTATGCAAGTATGAGATGATACCAAATGCCTGCAACAATTTAGCAACAGAATTACAAATGTATGAATTACAAACGTCTGGATTGCAAACATGAATTATCATGATAACCATGACACCAAATTCAAGGCAAGTAAGCAAGGCAAGCTGGACAACAGTTTATTCTGGATGTGTTAAACACACACACGCACCCAAAAAAAAAAAAAAAAAAAAAAAAAAAAAAAAAAAGTTAAACACCACCCACTTCAGAAGTTGAACTTTCGGATACAAGTACTGTTTACAAAGAATAATGTCATATGAGGTTTAAATGCCACTATTATGCAAATACTAATAGATAAACACGAACTTTAAATCTGATGCACAGCACATGATGGCATGATACTTCATCCTGAGTTCTCCAACATAGGAAGCTTGATTAAATAGAGTCAACTACACATGGGACCATATTATCTTAGCTTACATTTATTTCCTAATTTTGTGGCAGTTACATTTAACAGGTTAAGTCCAAGATTATCAAGAGTATAAAAAATGTAAAATTTTGGAAATGATGAAGTCCAATTTTAAATTGGAACCTAACATGGACAGGCAGGAACAAGCAACTCACACAGATGAGATATTTTGATGAATCAAAAAAGTGTAAAGAAGAAGAATACCTTAAACTCTGAAGATAAAAGTATATTTTGTAACTTAGGAACTGCATCATAAGAAAGTATGTTGAATACACCATCTAAATTAGTTGTTCCTGTTTTGTTTAAGTACACTGTATAGAATCCTGCCTTGTTTGATCCTCCATATTGAGACAAAACAACCTACAAATATAAACAAAGATATACGTACTTTAAAAAAGAGAAGAAAACAAATTCTGTGAATGACAAAGCATAATCAGTAATCAATGATAGGTACAAGATTTGGGCAGAATGCCCAGGTGTGTTTTATGTCTTAAGTTCTTAACTATGAGAAAACCATAATATAAACATTAGAATCTTCAGACAAAGAATATGGGGTAAAGCAATTTCATCAAACAGAAGTATAACAAAAATTTAGCTAAACTGATCAAAAGTATACATAGACCTCAATAATCATGCTATGGAAACAAAATAATGACAGCCAAATATCAACTGCACTACAAAACAACAAGGATTGATCATAGAAATGCCATTTAACAAGTAAATCTTGCTACAATATCAAAATCGGGAAAGCAAGAAAAATGGTTAACGTACCAGTATATCTGCTGCAGGTATGTTAAGCCATTGCTGAACCATCTGCATAAGGTATTCAATATCAGAAATAATTTATATATACATAGTTTAAGAAAGAATAAAGAACTGAACGTGGACGCTAGGAGGAATGAGTGAGAAAAAAAAAAATCTATATTTAGATGCTCACAGAAGCCCAATGCAGACGCAAGGAAGAAGGAGTGAGAATAAGAACCGGCCAGGAATCACGAATACAAGCAGTGAAAGCAATTGCCTGCAAGCACCAAAAAAGCAATTAGCTCCTTGTTAAGGAAATTACAAGGTTAAAATATTAGAAGCATCGATTCTTAAAATTAGCAAATTTTATATATAAGAAAACTGGGCATTTGTACATTTCTTGTTATTGAGATACTAACTGCTAACTTGGAGAAATGTTGCATAAACCATGCTGAAATTGTGAACCAAGAGTAGTTAATTGCATTGCATGAACTTCAGAACTCCACATGCAGTCATGCACAAAAGGGTATTGTGGACAGAAACTTTAACCACCTCATCACAAAATTTTAGAAAATTCAAAAGAGACCTCACCCATATAATGAAATCATTATCAAAATATGGCTCCACTTTTTCATAAATCTTTATTCAACATTATGAAAATCCTATTCAAGAGATAAAATATGGTATTAGCAATTTATTGCCTGTAATGTCTTCCCAAGACCCATCTCATCTGCTAAAAGTGCCCTTCCACCATGCTGCAACATAAACCTATAAAATTATAAGAGAACATCAAGGATCATTAACCACACAATAACACTTTTATCAAGGCTATAGATTATCATGGCAATTCAATCAGAAGAACTTAGATTAATGAGTAAATTTGGCTTGTCATGCGGGTTGAAATTGCTCTTTTCCTCAAAAATTAGATTTGGTTCCAGAGATTAGAAAGGCCACTTTCTGTCACAAGTTTATTCTAAATACTTCACCTTCCCATCCATGATAAATAACTTACCATAAAGGAAAAAGTGAAGTTAGTTTTTTACATACCTTACTCCATCCTTCTGAAATGGAAGAAGCTTTGACTCAAGATAGCTTGGCATTGTATCATATAGACCTTCTCAAAAGATAACAATATAAGTAGCCAACAAAGACAAATCAGATCAACCACATAGCATGAACAGAGCATGAACAATACAGTCGCATGCTTTTGAAACTAAAAAGCATGCGACTATGACTAATGCTCCCGTAAGATGAATAATAGTTTTCCATGATTTACATTTCTAACTCATTCACAAGCACAATATAAGAATCAGGTTCAGCACATCAACAACATTGCATGGAACAACACTTTTTGACTTGATAATCACATATCAATTTGGCTACCTGGCTCATGTAGTACTTGTTCAACTACAAGCCTTTCCCTTCTTATAAATATTGTCACAAGCCATTTTCACATGCTGAGTCATGAATGAGCATCAACGGAATAACAATTATAAGATGCAACTTTGAAGCACAGAGCTATCCATTGGACAGAATACAGGGAAGTTCCACTGATTCAAGTAGTTTACAATCAAACTATGAAACTGAGAGATTCTTCTAAGGAAGATTAAGTTTGGCAACCAAAATCGAGACAAAGTAGCAGTTAGACCTGATAATTTGAATATAGTAGGCTTAGAACATGGAGAAATGTGCTTTCATTTCTTGCATTTAATATAGCTCAAAGAGCCATACTCCCAAACTGATAACATAAAAACTAATAAATCAGAGATGGAACGAAGAAAGAAACATCACATCTACCTTGAAGGTCAGGAACAGCACTAGCGGCAATAACAGCACGGTGAACTGAAGGGTCTAGTCCATGTACCTGGTCAGCAGATGTCAACATGTGAACTTAAGAAAAAATTTCAAGACAACCAACCCTGTTGATTTTGTGAAAGTCGTAATGGCAACTTGCAATTTCTAATTCAAAACAGTAAATAAAGGAATTGAGATCCTGAGGATGATTTCTGGAACATCCACATGAATAACACCCAAAGAAAACACAAAAAAATTGGACCGAAGGCAATCATCCAAAAAAATAAAAAATTTTACCTCAACAACTGCATGAGGTATTTGACTAAAAACTTCTTTAGCTGCTGTTAAAGAAGAAATTGGAAACACCCATAACCTGTGATGGGACGAACACAAAGAGAAATTCACTTATAAGAATAAAACAATGTCGTAAAAACTACACGAAATCCAAAGGACAAACAATTAAAAAGGAGTGCAACCTTTCTTTACCCAGCCAACTAGCTCTCGGGACTTTCCTAATAGCATCTACCAGTAACTGTGTGTTAAGGCTAACTACCATGATTAACTGAAAAAGTTGGGTTAGAAATACTAAATAAAATAATCACATGTACCGTATTGTATGAGAACTTTGCAGCAATAACACCAGTATGATGAAGATAAAGTCTGACAGAAAATTTTGGCAGGTCCAATGTGTTTTTGCTCTCTTGATAACATAAATCAGCATGAAAAAGTAACAAAAGTAAAAACTATGAAAAAATGAGGGAAATGAGATTGATACTTCCAGTTTGTGGACATGGGTAGAGAAAATACCAGCTCCTTTTAATGCATCCGATGAACTAACACCGGTTGGAGGGACTCCATCTGACTACAATTTTATATTTCCACAATCAGCGAATTGTATTTTAAGAACTCAAGGGAGGGAAGTGTGCAATTAGAGGATAACCAGCTATACTTAAATAATGTCATTAGAAAGAAAATAACCAAATAAAAGATCAATTTTTTTCCAAGAACAAAGGCAAAAACACAAAAAAGAAGCCAAAAGATAGAAATCTAAACATTAATTGACTACAAAGAGAAAACCCCAAAGAAATAATTCTTATCATGAATCGACTACAAAGAGAAAAGAAAAAAATAAAGAAAAAGAAAACAAAAACAAAACTCACATTTTAGAGAAAAAAAAAAAAGAACAATCAAGAACAAAAGCAAAAAGATTAAAAAAAAATCTTAAAAAAAAAAAGACAAAGGAAACAAATATCAAATCTTGAAGAGACTAAACTGAGCCTCAATACTATAAAAAAATAAAAATAAAAAAATCGAAAAACCCTAGCACTAAAAATTCTAGAAACCCTAGCATTACCTTGCTACATTTAACTGGATTGATGGATGCCTTCTTCTCGGAGATCTTCCTGATTGCATCTTCTTCCAAGAAATCAAGCTGCTCGGCGCTCAGCCCCCAGTCATCATCCTCCATTCTCACCGCCGGTCCTCTCTCTCTCTCTCCCAAGCTCTCTGACAAAGCGAGTTTATATAGACCACGGTGAGAAGAAGCCGTTGGAGAAACACACACACACACACACACACACACAGAGAGAGAGAGAGAGAGAGAGCGAGGCTATAAAAAGAAACAGTATCATAAGTTGATTCATAAGTCATAACATTGAGTACTTTTTTTTTTTTAAATCTGAATTTTAGATTTTAAAATAATGGAAAATATATAGCACTCATGTAAAAAAACAGGGAAAATTAGATCTGGTCGTTATTATTTGAAATATTAATTTTTCCCCCTAAATTTTAAATAAATATTTGGTAAATTATATATATATATATAAATTTTGGTAAATAGTTTCAATTTTTTTATTTATAAAACCATTTGCATAATAATCAGTAGGTTACATGAAACTAATAAATTAAAATAAACTGATATAAATTACTGAGTATATTATATTACTTGTAAGTTTTGGGGAAAGAATTTAGATTAAATGAAATCTTGTATATATAACTCTTAATTTATCATAGGGAAATTTAACAACAAGATTTATCCAATGATATCTCAATCAATTCTAATTCATAATTTTAAGTATGTTTTAAATCATGATAATGAGATGAAAACTTGTATTTATCACCCCAAAATCTATTTATTGCAGTTGGGCTGGGCCAGTGAGGCAAAGCATGCGGCCCACAATCACAGCCACGTTGCATCTCGTCCGTTCAGTTTCAATCAGAAAAGTTCCTATTCTTTCCGAATCTTAAGATTCGCGCTCGAATTCGCCCCCAAAGGACGAGCCCCCAAATTTCGAACCCTAGAATTTTGATCTCCGCTTCTATCTCGAACTCGATCTCGCCGGAGAAAAAGGTGGAACCTTTCGATGCCTTCGCTCGATGACGAGGAGCGTGCGGTCTTCCCCGAGGTAGACGACGAAGAAGACGAAAGCGATGAGGTCGACGATAGCGAAGACGACGAAGACGAAGACGGCGAGATCGAACCCTCGTCGGCGCCGCTTCCTCCCTCAGTTCCCGTCACCGACTTAGCCACCATGGATCCAAACTCCGGAACGATCCCTAACCCTAACCCTAACCCTATTGCTATCCATGTTGCGGTCTCCGCAGCCGAGAATGGTTCCGTTCAAGTTCAGCCCGTCTTATCCGACGTCGCCACCGAAGACCTCACCACTCCGACCGCCGACGAACGCCGCCTCGTTCCCTGTCAGACAGGAAGCAGCTGTGACGACTCGAGGCGGCTTTTTCAGCGGCTCTGGACGGACGAGGATGAACTGGTGATCCTCAAAGGGTTTCTGGAATTCGTCTCTCAGCGCGGCACAATTGAAGCTTCCCATCAGCATGACACTGGTCCATTCTACGAGAAGATCAAGACCCAGCTCCAGCTTGAATTCACAAAGAACCAGTTGATCGAGAAGCTTCGGCGGATGAAGAAGAAGTTCCGCAACGTCGTCAGCCGGATCGCCAACGCCGGCAAAGATTTCTCCTTTAAGACCCCACACGAGCAGGCCACCTTCGAGATCGCTCGCCAGATCTGGAGCTCAGCGCTCAAGCGGTCGCGCGAGATCAGCGACGATGAGATACTCAATGTCCCTGCTCTCGGAGGAGGATCTGAGATAAAGTTGGAAGGTGGCACAGGGGACGTCTCAAGGTCTCGTCGTCGTCGGAGAAGGCACTCCTCCACAGTGAACGCAGGGCATACAGTTGGGGTGCCGGTAGAGGCGGCGATGAGTCACACGCCATTGGCACTATCATCAACGAGTGTGCCGGTGATCCCGAGCATGATCGAGGAGACAGTGAGGAGCTGCCTGTCGCCGCTGTTCAAGGAGCTGATTGGGTCGGCAGCGGGTGGGGTGGGGATGAACCTGATGATGCCGATGAGTTTGTGGGGTGGTGGTGAGTGTGTGGCGGTGGCGGGGGTGGAGCCGCCGGAGGATGAGAGGTGGAGGAACCAGAGGATTCTAGAGCTGGAGGTGTACCTGAAGAGAGTGGAGCTTGTGCAGGACCAAATCAAGAAGACACTGGAGGAACTCCGTTCTATTGGTGGTAACTGATCATCATCATCATCATCATCTTCATCATCTGCAGCAGTTCATTAGTTTTTTTTTTTTTTTTTTAATTTGGATAAACTTAGTTAGGTTGGTAAGATGTTATTTTTTTTAATGCTTCTGGATTGAATTATCTAATTACTTGTGATCTTGGTTATTTTATAAAGGAATTAATGGAAAAGAAAATAGTTAGTGGTTTGTGTATATACATGAATGTGTTATTATCTTTGGATTATAATCATTGTAAGCAAATAAGCGGCCTAATCAGCTCTCTGTGAACGTGACAATCTTTTCTTTGGTTTTAGATAACAAGTGGTATAAATTATCAACAACACAATAATATGTACACATCTGAATAACACTGCCTGATATTGAATGCCAACAGAGTATGATTTCTCTTCATAGTTGTTTTCTATTTCCACTAATAGAAAAAGAAGTATTAATTCCTGATTTAAAAACACTGAAACACAGAAGAGTTACTTAACTTGTTCATCATCAACTGATGCATTCCTGACTTAGTTTTTTTTTTTTTTTGTAAATTCACAAAAGAAGCACAGATCATCACCCAAAAAGGACAGTGGTCAAAGTATGTAAAAGTTGAGAGTAGGTAACACCGTAAAAAAGTAAAACATAGCTCTTGAAAAAAATTTTAAAAATTAATTAAATACAAATGCGTGCTCCAGACTCCAGTCCAGATAAGCAACAAAGGAGTCACGGCTTAATGTTGATTAAGGATGGTTTTATTAAAGCTAATTAGGTTTATTAAACTTAACTAACAGTCTCCCAACTACCCTTTCTCAGTTTCCCGCCTTCCTCTTTCTCTCTGTTCTTAAAGTTCTTTAGCTCACTCCTCTTCCTTCCTCTCTCTCAATCGATCCTCTTCTTCTTCTCCTTCTCCTTCACAAGTACATGAAGCTTTCCTTAAGACGTATGGGGGAGTCTGTAGAACTTTTTTTCTGCTGGGCAGCCTGACCATTTGAAACCTCCTCTACTATATTCTTGTCCACAACTATATTTTTCTGTACAGATATCTGTGTATCTTCTGATCAGTTAGTTCCTTAATTCATTTACTTATTAGTTTATTGTGTGATGTTTAATGTTTTTTCATGTATTGAATTGGAGCAGAGCTGAGTATGCCCACATGATGATCAGGAGGATGGGGATGAGGCTCACAAATCAAGAAATATTTCAGATAATGGCGGATTATGACAGGTTGATGAATGCCTGATTATATTCCCTTAAAATGTCTAAATTATATCTACTTAGTTGATGCATTATTACAAGTAGTGACTTTTCTAACTCTGCTCATGTATTAGACTAGTTCCTGTTTCTAAAAAAAAATTCTGTTACTGTTACTGAGTTACTATTGTACTAGTAAAGATGTTTTGTAGTGTCCTTGAACTCTCTCAAAGAAAAGAAAGTTTCTTCTTATTGACTATGAACAATTTATGAAAATTTTCATCCTTCAGCTGCCCAGAAATATGAGCTAGTTGTGACATAAATTTTCAGCCAGGAAGGTATGCATGTATTATTTTCATTCCATGAACTATTTCATTTTGCTCAGTCAATTTGTTTGCATACATTATATTGTTTGAAATCACTTGGGACATCATAAATCCTCTGAGAGTTTACCATATTAATCATGACTAATACAAACAAGCTTCCAATACATTAGGAATTGATCAACATTAGAATTATTATGTTAATCACACTGAGACATTGATCTGAAACATTTATAAAGAGATACTATACTACAGTATCTGTGATGAGCAAAGTGGCTGCTGCCGGGTGAGATCAAGCGTCAGAGTATTAGGGAATGCAAGTGTTGAGGCAATGTTGGGTATTATTGAGTGGAATAAATTAGGGTTAGGGTTAATGGATTGTTTGTTTGCAGTAGTGATAGAGCCAGAGAGGAGCATGGTGGCTGCAGCAGTGGTGGTGTTTGCCATGGAAATGGCTGCTTGAGGCAGTGGGTGGTTGTGTTTACCTTCATACGTTGTTATCAATATGCTCTTGTCTTCTGCACATCTCTGCACCTGTTGCAACATTCCTTGTTTAACTAAGAGGTAAAAAAGTGATACTAATGACTCATCTGCTCATTAAGAAGTAAAAAAGTCATACTAATCAAAATTCACATTAATTTGCTTGAACTAACCTGTTTTCTAACTGGGCAGGTAGATCCCACAGTGCACTTGTAATAAGCTTTAGGACAAGGATTGCCCTTTGCCAACTTCTGTCCATACTTCCTCCATTGACATCCATCACCAATCTACACACAATCCAAACATGTAATCTAAGCATGAATAAGAAATCTAAACTACTAACATACATGCAGCAAATATGTGTTGCAGATACTGTAAACAAGAATCACTCTTACCATTGGAGCTTCAGACCGAGCCCGGACAGCCACTCTTACTTTCCGGCATGCCAGAGATGAAGCTTGTTTACTGTAATACCTTATGTTCTTGCTAGTTCCCCAAGGTCTCTTTTTTGTAAAGGTTTGTTCTTCATCTTCATCACCAGATGGCACAGTAATTGTATCTTCATTCATGTCATCCTTCTTCAATGAATTATAAGAAGTTAATCAACAGAAATAAAAAATCCATGCAGTGATTAATTGAATTTTTAAATACCTGGTAGTCATCATGTTCTTCAACTTGATGAGACTTTTGCTGCTTAACAAGAAGCAGCTTGTTTTGTAGAGAACTGTAATTTTTCAAGAGTACATCCAACATACTCCTCAGCTTCATGTTCTGGTTGCTCACTCTTTCTAGTTCAGCTTGAAGTGATATTAACTGCAGCTAATTAATTAAGTTCCATTAAAATTAACAGTAACTTTTCAAATTATTATAATATTCATATAAATCTGCACCTTTTTACTGTTTTTCTCCTTCTCTTCTATCTCTGCATGTTTACTGTCACATGAGTTCATGGTCAAGAGTTGCAGTTCAGTCTGCACATCAGATAAACAAAACCAAACTAAAAAAAAAAAAAAAAAATCTCATAGATATAATATAATGCTTGTAACTCAAATCACTTACATTGATGTTTGAGTCCCCATGAGCCATTAATAACACATCATCAGCTTCATCTTTCTTCTGGCACTGTGAGAAGAAGTCTAGCATCTTAATCTCTTCAACATCCCCAGAGTGCAAGAGTGACATTGCTTTTACTTAGTCTCTATACTAAGCTAAGAGGAGATGGAGGATGTGTAAAAGATTGTTCAGGACTTGAAGAAGGGTTGGTTACTATGATGATATAAATGGAAATAAGGTGGTGGTTTCTCTTGGCTAACTAATGATGACAGTATGATTGACTAAGAGATGAAACTTGATTCAAAGTGATGGTGAAATCCAAGACTTTGATAGAGTAGATATTGAACTTGCTGCTCAAGTACCTTTCCATGTAGCATCATATATGTTTTTCATTTGGTGAAACAGAGCACCGGACTAGACTCTCAAAAACAACAAAATCAGAGAATTAACAACTACTCCCTCCATTTTTTTTATTACTCACAAATTTATATTCTTTTTATCTGTCATTTTCTAATATCAAAAAGCATTTATTATTTTTTTTTCCAAAATTATTTTTAACACTCTATTCAACTCTATTGTTGGAGAAAAATGTAAAGATATAAATTATGAGTAATTTTGAAAAAATAACTAATAAAATTTTATGAAATAACTAAATTTTTTTATACATAAAATTCAGTTAACCATAACGGATTAAAAAGAATGAAGGAAATACACTTGAAGGTCTACTTAATGATTCCATGTATTATACTCTACAATAGAAAACAGTGACTTGTGACACTGACAAACATTCATTCATTCATTCATTTTGAATTTTCTTTTCTTTATACCAATCTTTTGTATTCTTTCTGAGAAGTTCAAAGTATGCAAATATAGCTTCTAGAAAAACAAAAAGTCATTTGTGTTTGAAATGTCTTAGACCATGAAGAGAGTCCTTTGCATCCCTTAATAAAGATAAATATAGAAAAGATTTAAAAGGTTTAAGTATTCAAAGATTTTATCCAAAGAAAAAAGGCAAGTTGGATTGGAAATGGTTAGGTGATGAAAACGAAGCATTGAAAAGAGAGAACCAGAAGACAAGAGTCTTCCTAAACTTTACAATCAAACAAATGGTAGGAGAACAGACCAAAGCAATCCCTTCATTACTAGTCTTTCTCTTGTTCTTATCCTTTCAACCCTGTCTCATTCATTCACAGAATCAGCAAGAAATCCTTAAGTTACACACCTGACTCAATCTTTCTCATGTCTTCATTTTCATTCAGAGAAGCATAACATAATTGAGAAACACTCTGAAAGATATCAATATTAGTTTTTTGTGATTCTCAATGGAATGTACTGTACTGTACTGTACTTATTATTAACAAAAGGATTAGATGCGAATAGAGTAGTTCATACAGAGTTTGTATGTCTTAATTCGTAGATTAGTACATTCGGAACTTCTCCTTGGTCTTCTCGAAGACTTGTTCCGCGATGATGGCTCCATTCCCGTCGGCACGTTTGATCTCCATGTGAGCCTTCTGGTAGGTGCCAGTTCCTCTTAGTGCATCAGCAATGAAATCATCGAATCCGATAGCTATTGCTGCCTCTGCCTTGGCTCCATACACCAACCTCTGCATCATATGTTGGACAATTTATAATATGAAGAACAAAGAAAAACAAGGGTTGAATCTAGAATGCATGAGAATTTCATTGAGAGAAAGGTTAGGATATATGTCACCTTAATTCGTGAAAGATGAATTGCACCGAAGCACATTGGGCAAGGCTCACAGGATGCATAAATCTCACAATCAGACAGCTCTATTTTCTTGAGCTTTTTACATGCCTGCAAGTATCAATAGTAAGTAACTAGAAAGAGAAAATAAGAAGGCTAATCATCTTTGCATTATGGGCAAAACACCAAGCATGTCATTGAGTCAGCGAATTTCAATAATATGAATGAAAGAGAATTTTAAAGAAAATCTAGATAATGAATGACGTGGCAATGATTTTGTAATTAAGGAAAGTGATTTATCTGAAGAACTTTTATTTCTTGTTCAACATATTCCATGATCTCATGTCTGTGCCCTGCAGGCATGCCACAGGGATTATTTGCTTTGGCTAAGCAATACCACTGAAGAGTTTCATTTTTTATACCCAATGAAATTGAAAAACTTACAAGACACCAGAAAAAGATATAAATGTTCATTACATAAAAAAAGATCACTAGTAACAACACCGTTTACTTCCTAATCCCAAAGATTGTGTATGCAAGTAACAAACAAGCAGGCCATGAAGAAAACAGAACTGCGAATTAAATTTATCAAGCAGCATAATGCAATGGATGTCACGTCAAATTTCAAGAAGAAAACTATGAGACGTTTAGAAGAAAAGAGGAGAAAGTAAGGACACAAGTGCCATAAAAAATTGGTAGGAAAACCAAATTACAATCAGACATATTCAACAAGAGGCATCTTTGTGGTTGACAGTGTATATTAACAGATAAATAGCAAAAAACTAAAGAAGCAATAAAAATTTTACCTCTCGGATAGCAGTAACCTCAGCATGAGCAGTAGGATCAGTGTTCTTCAAAACCATATTATGACAGCTCACCACGATTTCATCATTGCGGACAACAACTGCACCAAACGGACCACCATCACCGCATTCAACACCATGATAAGCTTTTTCAACTGCCTTTGACAGAAATTTGTGGTCTCTATCTTGGACAGCTGAGTGAACCAAAAACACATAAGATGAGAGAATAGGTAAACATCTCATGAGCAACTAAATTACCATGTGAGAGAATATCAGACAAGAATACAAGTATCAGTATTCATTACCTTCATGGTGACCAGAAAATGCAGATGCGACAGAAATAGTTCCATCCTTGGACTCCACAACTACAATAGGAATAAGATAAAGACGAATCACACTTTCAGAAGGGGAGGAGAATAATAGATATATCTTTTTCTTTTCAAAGGAATAATAGATATCAAATCAAGCATATATCTTGAAAACAAAAGCAAGATATTCAAATTATATAATCATTGATAAACAAAAATATAAATCATATTCAAGTAAAATTAATCCACCATGCACCACATCTTGATTCCAGCTTACCATTTTTTAAAAAGTAGGTAAAACAGTGTTTCTGGGATGAATGTAGAAGTCAATGGTTAATGAACTTAAGCAAGTGTTCCTTGAAGCATTGAAATTCCACATACAAACATGTACTTGTACGAGTGGTAGATGATATTTAAACATAAAAAAGTCAATTTATACAACAGATTACTTGCAGATGATATTTCAAAAACACATGAAAGTGGCACCTGCAATTAAGCGAATAATATGAGAATAATATGACCGACAGATTTAAAAACATCAAAATAAAACAACAAAATATGCGGAAAATGCATCTGATTTGAGGTGGGAGTAAGATGGGCCACAAACTCAATTTCATAGGGTGAAATTATACAGGTCAACATCAAAATGCAGTGCATAGTCAATATCAACATATTTGATCAGGTGACAAGGGCATAGATATACCTGAATCTCACTCTAATTTCAACAATTTCGTTAATGAGATTTAAAGCATAACATCAACATCGACAGCATGCAAGTAAATAGAACTGAAAAAAATTTTACTCCGCAAAACAGATAACCAAAACACAGCATAATTTTATGGCACACAGAGAATCTGATTAACGGACTAATAGATTCAAATAGATCATAAAACACCATTACAGAGTACAAATTAGGATTCCAAACTCGACCAATCTGTAGATTCCAACAAGATCTCATCCAGAGCCAAAACTACATTCCAAATAACCAGAATATATATATATAAAAAAAACCTAACTTTATAATTCCAAGCACCACAAAAGACAAGAAGAAGAAGAAGAAGAAGAAAAACATAAAAATTAGATCAGCAACAGCATCAATCTACTGATCTAGATCTAAATAAACATCACGAGAAAAACAATCCTCCTAATTGAAAATAAAATTACTCAAAGATGATAACTTTCCAACAAATCCTCACAAACACGCCTCTAAATAGATCAAAAGAAGACAAAAGATCAATTTTTGGATAAAAACAATCAATGCAAAAGAATACCATCCCAAAAACTTCAAATAAAAATAAACACCAAAAAAAAAAAAGAAGAGAAAAACAAAAGAAAGAAAGCATACCTTGAGCCTCTTCCATGATGAATTCTCAAACTCAAAAGCCTCTGAAACGTCAAACAAAGACAACAAGAAGGTACAGGTCTATCCCAACGGTGAGTCCTGAGTATTTATAGAGATTGGGACTTGAACAAGATTCTCAACACATCCCATGGATAGGAAGGGAAATAAATAAATTAAATAAATAAAAATAAATAAATAAAATGGAGAAAATAAAAAAGAGGAAAAAGAAAAAATGAAGACGCTGTGGGATAAGTGGCAGGTGAACAAGGACCGACGCAGTGACAAAACACGGCCACGGGTAAAAGCGTCGGATGATGCTTCGATAGTGAACATTAACCGTCTATTTTTTAAAGGTTGTCTTTTGTGGGAAAACGAATCTCGAGTAAAAGATCCAACGGTTACGAAGGTGACACGTGTGAACAATTGTATGCATTGATCCTTTCTCTTGGATGAGAAATTTTTGGGTTTATCCTTATATATTTTCTTTCTCTCTGTGTGTGTATAAATATATATTTGTGATTTATAAAAAAAATGAAAAAAAAATCAAATTAGAGTACTTTGTTAAAATCATTGAGCTGAGTTTTGAATTTTTTTTGGAGCTAGTTCATTGAACCTAGAAGGCTAGAACACGTTTTTTTTTTTTTTACATCTTGAACATAGTAGACAATTTAAAATTTTCTTTTATTTTCATAATGAAAACAGTGAAATAGGGCTTAACATGTTTGCATAAATAGGCTTTCTTCAAATTTTAATTATATTTATTCATCTCTGTATAACAATTTATTTATTTATTTATTTATGTATTTATTAAAATGAAAAAGATATTCCTGTTCTATTTTTGCCCATCCTAATCCTCAATTTCTAGATCACCATTGTCCTTGACAATCTATTATATATATATAACATGCTAATTATTGATCCAATAGAGGAAAAATAATAATAATAAATGGGCTTTAATCCATGTGATGCAAAAAAAAGATAAGAAGTAGAAATACAATATAATAACAACAACAATAATAAACAAACAAACAAACAGGCAGAGTCATGGGCATTTAATTTAAACAAGGAACCAAACAATGCAATATTGCAATGATGCAATCCTCTCATGAATTCCATTTTCCTGCTTTCCAAATAATGCTTGCTTGGAGACACGCAGGCATGAGTATGAAATCAATGTCCATCCAATTAAATAACAATAAGAACACAAACAAGAAATAGACCACAAAAATTAAAAACAATGGAGGATGACAAAGAGGCCAATTCACATTGTTGCGTGCGGAGAACCTACCAAAAAAAGTGATGATAGTCTTGGATTATTTAATTTACAAATAAAATGGGAACAATAAACACTTTCTGATTATAAGATATGGATTGAAAACTTTGAGAAGCAATACCTATTGACTCTCTTCTTGTTGACTCAATGGATAACCTTCTGCATATATCAAAAAAGAAACAACACGCACCTTTCACGTGGCAATTTCACCCATTTTAGCACTGGATTTGGACAAGAGAAGATCATATCAATTATCAAAGACAATCCTTTTGGGTGGAGCAACAAATGAAATCTTGACAAATGACACCACAACAATTCAGGCGGTCATCCTAATCATAATTATCCACAAACATATTGATTTCTATAATGATTTAATTAGAAATCAGTGACATGGTGGGCACATGAGTATGTATTGCCATCTTGCTAAATACTGGGACCATAAAAGTTGATAAGAGCATGAAAGAAACAACAAAGTAAATTCAAGATAATAGTCATGAAACACTGAGCTTGTGCATCTAAAAACTATATTGCTTAGTGACAACTTTCTATGCAGTGAAGAAGAAATGACCATCCACAAAAGCAAAGAAATGGAATCGAAGTTGAAACCGGGATCTACATATTAGTTAACAGCAGCTAGTAGAAAAATACAGAAGCTGGGCGGTTCTGCTACTAATGACAGTCTCCCATATTCTCCATAATTCTTTGCATATCCCCAACTTGAATTATACATGAACAGTAATCAGCCTGTTATTATTGCTTACTTGTTTAATGAGCACTGATTTACAGAAGTGAGAATGTTCAGCAGCAACTTGTGTAAAGCAAGGAGATTATCAGTAAAAGTGAAGAGATGGGAAAAAAAAAAAAAAAAGTCCAAAAGTGCGGCGGACTTACATACCAGATTGCAGGAAACTGAAAATATAGGGAAGCAAACAGACCTGCTAATCAAGAAATCCTCCAATGCTATCCAGAATTCTATGCATCTCCTGACCTTCAAACATGCCTGAGGTCTCGTCAAGGATCTGTTAATCATGTCTGAAGTGTGTAAAAGAGCATTGATTTACATAAATGGAAATCCTACCCCTAACAATTATATTACACTTAAGGTATAAAAAAATAGAATAAGAAAAATATTTACAGACTTGAACATAGATCGCAGGCAGTTATAATGCCCAAAAATAAATAAATAAATATATCAATAAGATGCATTTCACCTGTTACTGGCAAGTAAGGTTTGATAAAATCATGATTGGTAAAGTGTATCACATATGATAAGTACATAATTATCCTTATTCAATAGCCAGACATTTAAATTTCCCAGAACTCAATGAAAATTCAGTGGAAATGAACAATGTTTGTCAAGCCAAATAACAGAAAAAAAAAATAACAGAAAGAAAAAACACAAAAGCAGAATCATGTTTGTCAAGTCAAATAACAGGAAAAAAAAAAATGAACATTTCAATAGTTCAATGGAGTAAATAAAAATATCTGATAAAGGAAGCGCATGAAAATTCCAGGTGCCAAATCAAAGAAAATGATTTAATGTCCTTATGAGAAATCTAGCAATGCATATATAATGTAAGACAGTAAGAGTGCCAATTACCATTCTGAAATCACAATGTAGAACACCCAAGTTGATGATGATCCATGGCAAACAGCTTGGCAGAGGAGAGATCTCTTGGTAATGAATTATGATAAAGAAGCACTAATTGCAATGGACAAACAATCAATCACTTCAACGAAATATAAAATTAACGAATAGCAGCAATAGAAATTCACATTACTAAACCTAGAAGGCCAACTGAGTATTGAAAACATCCAATAATAAGCAAAATTTAACATCTCCCATACATAGTTAACAGAAAAAGCAAAAGCAAACATGAAACAAAACCTTGGATCATAAACTTAACAAAGCACTTAAAACGCCATGACAGCCTGCTCGAAATGCAGAGTAGCCTTGCATTGAGAAGTTTTACCAGAAAGAGCACAAGGCCACAAGATCCGGAGGTAAGCAAAAGTTACAGGAGCTCATCAGTGATTCAATTGGATAACAAATCATCTGCAATCTGCCTAGTCTTCTAGTGGTGTGCCTTCAGCATCTCGGTGCTTCTTTTTCTTCTTATCCTTCTTTTTCTCACTTTTAGCAGCCGCTTCATTTTCCTCTTCAATGGGCTCGGGTAATTCAGTAACTCCATCCTCACCTTCTTTGCTCTTCTTCTTCTTCTTCTTCTTCTTTTTATCCTTTGCAACATTCTCATCATCAGATCCCAAATCACTCTTATCCTTGCTGCTCTTCTTTTCCCCTCCTTTATCCTGATCATTATCTTCTGTTTCACTCTTCTCTTTGTGTTTCTTCTTTTTCTTCTTTTCACTCTTTTCATCTTCAACCACCTCCTCACCTTCTTTCACCTTCTTGGCTTTATGCTTCTTCTCCTTTGCACCATCCACAGCTCCATCCACTTCATCAACCTTAACTTTTTTAGCAGTCACAGAAACAGTGCTGTCCATGGCCTGTTCCAATTTCCTCTTCTTGCCTTCAACATCCTCTTTCCCATCCTTACTCCCCTTTACTTCTCCCACCACACCTTCTTTAGCAATGACAGTCTCTTGCGCAGCAGCAATGCCAGCAATCATGGCATCACCACCAGAAGGAAGAGGCAAATTTCTAAGCCACTCAGCCGGTGTCTTCTCATTTGGTTTCCCATGCTTATCCAACAAACCTTCTGCAACCATTTTCTTCTTCATCAAAGCCCTTGGGCCCAAGCCCCACTTTCTTGGATATGTATCCCTATCCATCACCACTCTTTTAATCCTTGCCACCACTCCATGATCACAAGTCGCCATTACTGCAGTTGTCATCTCAGCAATTCCTAGAGCAATCGCCTCACCTTTTGTTGTCATCAACACAACCTCCTCCCCATTCTCAATATCATTTTCAAACCTCAAAAGTCCAGGAATCATAAGCTTGGCGCCATAACAGATAGCATTGACGGCTGAGTCTTTAACCACCAATCTCTTATAGCTAGTCAACAAAATCTCCAGTGGCATCACAACACGCCTCAAATAGCTCTCATCCTTGTAATTATCATACATCCACTGTGCATCCATGACATCGTGCATAGTGACCATGTTATCTTTCTCGCCGAGAATCCCAGACCGGACTCTCCTAAGCTCCTGCATATGACCTCCAACACCAAGAATGAGACCAAGATGAACGCAAAGAGTTCTAACATAAGTACCAGCTTCGCAGGAGATCCAGAAGACAACAAGATGCTTATCGGCATCATATTCAAGGAGCTTGCTTTCGTATATGGTGCGAATACGAAGCTGACGCTTGACGGCAGAAATTAGAGGCGGGCGCTGGAAGACAGCGCCGGTGAGGGTTTCGAGAGCTCGGGCGACCTTCGAGGTCTCGGGGACCGCAGAGTGGAGACGGGCAACGCAGACATACTCCTTGCCAGCGCCCTGCTGCGACTTGACCAAGCGAGTGGCACGATCAACACAGACGATGAGGTTGCCAGTGACCTTCGGGTCCAGTGTTCCGGAGTGGCCGGTCTTCTCGGTGCGGAGGAGGCGCTTGATCCAAGCGACGACCTCGTGGGACGAAGGGTTGGAGGGTTTGTCAAGGTTGATGATGCCATACCGGAGATACTCAGCGATGGGGCGCTTTAAGGGAGAGTGGCCGGCGGGGAGGGGAGTGTAGTGTCCGGTGCGGACGTTGAGACGATCGTAGTTCTTGAGGAGGATCGGCCACTGCGAGGTATCAGCAGGGGGAGTGAAAGGCTGCGGCTTGATAAGGAAGTCGGTCTGGCTCTGGTCGAGATCGGGGATGGAATCCATGGTTGGGACGGCGTCGTGGTCGTTGGCATGCTTCTTGTTCTTCTTCTTTTTCTTCTCGGAGGGAGGGGATGGCGGCGAGGAAGCCATTGATGGGTGAGTGAAGGATTAGGGTTAGGGTTTTAGGAATGGGGAAGTGGGAGTGATGGAGATGGCGGCGAAGGGTTTGGGGTTTTATGAGGGTTTTTACCCGGGCCACGGGACGGGGACGAAGGAGATGGGCTTGATTTGAGAACACGAATCTCGATGTTGCGGGACCCACCACAAACAAGTGGCATGATATTATTGGTACTCAAATTGCCAGCTTAGCAGTTCTGGTTCTGGATTTGCCTCTTCTGCAAATTACAATTTTAAAAATGATTAGTAAGTAATTAATTTAATAAACAACCTGTGTTTTAATTAATTTTAATTAAAAATTCATCCGAGAATTACCCCAAATGATGTGCTAAATTTTTTTTCTCTAGATCTAGATCTGGAATTCAAAAACACTGTCCTCTTTGTCTCCAAAATAAATATGAAGAAAAGAGAGATTGAAAATTCATCTTTTCGTGTAATGGTAAGAAGTTATATTCGTAAAGTTTATGAAATTTATAAAACATGATAAACATTATACTGTTATGTTATGAAGTCGTGATGTAAATATGAGTTCTAAACTAACTAAAATAATTTATATTTTCAACTTCTTATAATTTTGATTAATTACTTAACTTCATCAAACTTTAATTAAAAATTTAAACGCAAGATTAGTTAAATTTACAATTTCACTTCATCTCATAAGATAAAATTATAAAATAATTTATATTTTCAACTTCTTATAATTTTGATTAATTACTTAACTTCATCAAACTTTAATTAAAAATTTAAACGCAAGATTAGTTAAATTTACAATTTCACTTCATCTCATAAGATAAAATTATAAAATAATTTATATTTTCAACTTCTTATAATTTTGATTAATTACTTAACTTCATCAAACTTTAATTAAAAATTTAAACGCAAGATTAGTTAAATTTACAATTTCACTTCATCTCATAAGATAAAATTATAAATTAACAATTTTACCTTTAAACTCAAAATTGAGTTTCAATGCCTCTCTTGGCACCTAGCCAGCCCTGTGTACTTATATTGTAACTCAATCGAACACGAATGAATAAATCATTACTAACTTTTCCGATTATAATTAACATATGTGTATAAATATTTCATTTTTTTTATTAAACTCACTCAACTCAATTCTATACAAATAACTATAGTAGAATAAAATTATTAAACTACTTTTTGTGTCTTATACGATTAGTCTGACTACCATAGTCAAGGTATTCTAATTTTACTTACTCATGATCACATTAAAAATCTACTCATTTACTTCCGATTATTTTTGAAAGAACGAATCATTTCCTAATATTCACTCACAACTGTTGCTTACCCCACATAACTGTATTTTGAGGCTAAGCTCTAGCTCTACCAAAAAATAAAGAGACCTAGCTACTCTAGTAATATGCTAGAGGACATGAGCACATTGTGATCATAATATTGTTGGTCTAAAATCCACTCATATGATTATAATCAATAATTCTAATAATCAACAAGTAAAGAGTAACGCCCATATTATTCTATAACGAGTAAAATGTTTTACTTAATACACAGAAACTATAATGTTTAAAATTTATTAAAATATCAATTTAAGATTTATATAAACATTGAAACAAATACCTACAATTAATAATAAAAATATACAATACAAATGAAAATGCATTAATATAAATATCCTCGTTCGCTTTGTAGAGCATACTATTAACAGATACAACAAAACAATGAAAGCATGTTGTGTATATAATCATTTCTCTTCATTCATCCAGTGTGTATAACATTATTTCTGCAAAATGTATTGTTTTGGTAGGGAACAGTGTTAAAAAAAAAAAAAAAAAAAAAGGTTCAAGACTTCAAAGCTTAGCACACTTCTTGACCATCTGTTCATAGGCTTTGGTATCATTGGCTGCATGTTGACTGCACAACAATGTAACCCTTGAACTTGATACCAATGTTTTCTTCTCTGGAGTTGAAGGATTAATCTTCCAGATTTCCACTTCCCATACCTAATCAACAGATAAACTGAATGTTAGCACTTATTATGGAAAGACCTTAACAACTCACTTTGCTTAGTTTTATTCAGTAAATAGTAAATACAGCAGCTAATATAGAGTAATTTTTTGGAGAGAAATGAAATGTTTCTTTGGTCCAACAGATAAAAGACTCTCTTAATAGGTGAAGATTAGTCATGGTTGTTTGACAAATTAACTTCTTTTGTCAACAAAGATGGTGTGAATTGTCAAAGAAAGCCAAAGGATTGGCAGTGACTTTTCAAAAAAAACTTCTGTTTTGGGACATTTATGTCCAACAACTTTGCACATGTTGCAATACATCATTTTCATTGGAGAAATTAGTGATTTGAGTAGGTGAGACTTACAGTTTTGTAAACCAAGTCTCTCAAACACCAATATTAGCATATTCCTCTACTAAATTTTTCTCAAGGAAATGAACTAAAAGAATTGGTGATCCTATTGAATTAGTCACTACAACAACCATCACACAAAGAAAAACATGAACAATAATGCATTATTAATGGATTATTATAGAATACAAGTTGTAGTAGTTTATCTTGCATTGAGAAGGAGGTGGAATGGCAGATGGCACTCATCCACCAAACACACAGTTGTCTTATTTTATTCAACTGTCTGACAGAATCAATTCATAATTTAGACATTCATGTTTATGCAGTAACAAATTGATCAGAATTTCAAGTAAAAATTTGTCTATGGACATCTTGATGAGGGTATGTACCTGGATGGATCTGCCACGTTGGATAGGCCTGGCTTCAGCTTCCACAAGTTCTCCAAGCAAAGTAGGCCTGAAATGGTTGATGGCAAGCTGAACACCAGCAACACGTTTATAACCTGAAGCTATATATGCTCCTAAACTTGCCATGGCCTCTGCCAGCAGAGCTGAAACTCCTCCACTCAACACATTGAATGGCTGTAACCAAAAAAAAAATCCCATATAATTCAAGAATATTTCATATGCACAACAGGTAGAGATGGTAGCTGTATATGTTTACCTGACAGCAAGTCTCAGTGACCTTAAGCTTTCCAGTGACTTTCTCCGGTGAGAGGAACTCATACTTGAAGCCAAGAGCATGGAGTGCCCTGTCTAGTTTTGCTGTATCAGGTGCTTGAAACTGAAACTTTTCTTCTTGAGCCATGTTTTCTTTTTTAGCTGCAAGGATGCATGCAACACATAAAAAGGATCTGAGGAGTTGGAGGAGGAGGAGGAGGATGGGATGGCCAGCCTTTGTTGATGATGTCTGTCTTAAGAATTCTTTATAGGGAGGAGATGCCAAGTTGAATTTTTTGGCAGCTCTTGTTTGAATTCAATCTTCTTGACATCACACTAGAAACTTTTTTCTTTATTTTATTGTATTTTATTCTATTCACCATCATGTGGGGTATGGTCATTAATATTAAATTAATCAATTTATTGTGTGTGTCTCATGCTGGCATCTCAATCTTCTTGGTAATCTCTTGATATTAATAATCATTTAACAATTGTTAATTAAAAAAGGAAAAGCTGATTCATGAGTTTATAAAACAAAGAGAACGAGAATAAAACAAGATAAATGTGAACATTGACAAGAGCATCAACACTAAACAACTCTAATCCTAATGCTAATTAATCCAGCTTATTGTTTAGACCCAATAAGGTTGATCTATGTTAAGGTTGGTGATGTTCATATAAGGTTGCAATTGCATAGCCTCCTCTCCTCCATAATAAACATTAGGATCATTGACAGGGTTTATGACATCAGTAAACCATGTTTGCTGTTTCTGCATGGTTTCCATGGCTGCCAACTCCCACTGGTGGTGATTGTTGTTGTTGTTGTTGTTCTGCTGAACAACAATGGCACCATCATTGCTAGTCATTTGAACACTAATGAGTTCAATCCTGTCATGCACTGCCTTGAGCTTAGCCTCCACCATGATGGCTAAGTTTGTGAGCTCCTCCATGTTCATGTATTCAAGACTTTGTTCTCCAGAGAGACACTTGTGCATGGCTATGGCTGTTTCAAGCTCTTGGTTCTCACGTTCATGTTTTCTCAGTTGGTCTTGAAGTTTCATGACTTGGTGACGTGTGAACCCTTCTTGGTCCATCATCTTCTTGCTCTGTTCCATCACTGGCATGCTCTTGAATCTCTCTAAGACTCTTCTTGTCCCTGCCTTGCTTGGCCAAACCTCCGGTTGAGGCTCATCGGGACCGTAGATGATACCGCAAGCTTCGACGTCACAGAGGATGCTCAACTCTTCCAACTTCTTCATCAAACCTTTCCTTCTCTTCCTGAATGTGGCTCTTCTAGCAGAGTCATTTGGTATCCATGCTAGCTTCACCTTCTTCCTTGCCATAGTATGTTTGTACACTTGTTGCTAAGGCTTTGTGAGAATACTACTATTTATAATAATGTATGTTCAATAGGGAGGGGTAGAAGAGTTTTTTTTTTTTTTTTTTTTTTTGGTGTTTTTATGGTAAGTTAAAATTATTGATTGGATTGATACTTGGTGTATATTTAGGAATGAAATCTTGATTATAGGGATCTTATTGCATGTAATATGGGATTCACTTTTGGCTAATTTTAGTATGTGGGGAAATTTCTTGATTTTCCTTTTAATTCAGCAAATCTGCTGTTTCATGAATGAAAAATTTTGTGCTGTTTGCTAAAAAAGGAATGCTCTCTCTCCCTAATGATATCCCAATTAACTTAATTTGGTTGCTTAACATAGCCTACTTGATTCAATGGAATTATATTTATACATATATACATGATAGAAACATTATTGTATAAATGGCACAAAAACCCAATTCATTTCTGAGAATTTGATGCATATATGGTTTCCAATTGGTATCATATGATATTACTGAAATTTCTCGTGTTGTTCTAATTAAATCATGTAATTAAAAGCAAAGTGTTATCTTTTCTTTTTAAGATCACATATTATATAGAAAATGCTTGATTTTGGAAACATGAAAGGCAATATAAGAGAATTATATCATGTTTAGGAACTATGATTAGTTCATGGAAATGAAAAAGACTATTACTTAATAGCAGAGAAGATACTCAGCAGGTCTTATTAGCATGAACTCAAATTAAAAACCACAGCATGACACAATGACTTGATCACCCACTTGAGTGATCATCAGATGGAGACTCAGTGTCCTCTCCAGAGGAAGAAGACAGGTTGCTATCTTCATCTGGAGAATCATTCAGAAACTTCTCTCTTTTGATGGTGGACATTCTTTCATTGACTTGCTCGATTTTTTTTTCAACCATAGAACTCAGTTTTTCAGCTGTTTCGAGCGATATATCGTCAAGATTTGCTTCTCCACGTAAGGCCTTACTTAGCAACAACGTCAACTCCCTCTCACTGTTTTCGAGTTCGATCTTTTGGAATTGATCTTCGAGTTTTTTTATTTGGAGTTCGAGGAAGTCAGCTTGGTTGAGCATGTTTTCAGACTTTTCCTTCTCCGGCATGCTTGTGAAATGCCGGAGTACTTGATGAGGATCAGGTGTTGAAGACCATATCTGTGGCTGAGCAAGATCATGGCAGAAGATGATGAGGAATGCCGGCACATCACACAAGATGGACAGTTCACGCAGCTTCTTGATCAGCCCTTGCTTCCTCTGCTTGAACGCCGCCTTCCTCGCCGATGCTTTGGCAATGAATGAGGGATAGAGCTTGCCCTTCGTCATAGCTTCCGATGTCCTTCTTCTTCTTTAACTTTGTATGAATTTATAGGCAAGGCCATGCCGTCGCATTTACTTCATAATAATTGTAGTAATTTATTCGCCATAATGTCGAATTAATTGCTTCATAAAACCGGTTATTCATACTTGCCTGACTTGGATGATGCCTTCCTATTAGTAAAATCATTGGTTCATGCATTTTCACATTAGTAGCAATAGTAGTAATTTGAATTATCATCGATGGGCGGGAAACTTCTTTTTGTTTTTCTTTTGTAGATGGTGAGACAATATATACTGCTTTAGGATGGAGAGATCACAAACAAAATGGCTTGAAACTGAGCAAAGAAGATCACTCATTGCTAGATTAGAGTGTGCAATTTCTGTGTGCTTTATTTTGAATGGATTACTGCAGTTTTCTGAAGATGTGGTTGGATTGTGAGCTTTCTTAAGTTTGATGTATTCGTGACAATTATTTTTGTTTTCTGTACATTTTGACAGAAAAGTTGTCAATGTGTATATTAAGTTCATGATTGATTCATCATCTAAATTTTGAGTTTCAAATTTTCACCACCTGAATGCTCTCAAAAGATTGCTAACCTGTGCTTCAAAAACAATTATAAATCACAATTAACTTGAAAAGTGATACATTTGAATGTGATTAGAAGGTTTCAATTGTTAGCATAAAACACATAGAAGCAAGCACTCATAAGAAAGAATATGAAAAATAATACATCATGAAATAAACCCTGAGAATTCACACCAATCTGAATTACATTATTAAGCTCCACACACAGAAAACTCTTGGCAATCTACCTCGATGAACAGCAAAAACAACAGTTTCACTGTAAATTCAGTTTTTATTTAGGGTCACACATAAGAGTGATTAAAGCATTCTAAAAGGGAATAAAAAAGAAGATGTGCACATACCTCAGAATCACTTGAGGCTATATGCAAGACATAGAAAGCATAAATGGCTCCAGGAAAGTAGCCAAGCAATGTCAGAAACAAGCAGATCCAAAACTTAATCTACACAAGAAACATAAACTAGTTAAGAGTCTCTGTGACAAAGAAACTAATGAATCAATAAGATTTATAAGATTAGTAAACCACCCCAAGTTTGTGCTTCTTGAAAACTAACAGAGGCGGAAACTGGTATGCAAGTTTGAATGCCTGAAGAATTGAGATGCTATCATCGCCATCTTGCAACTGCATGCAAGTATAGCATGCGCAAACTTGTCGCCAAGCTGACGGTTTACAACAAACAGAGCATGTTTTAATGCAGCAAGTGCTCATGCATTTGCAGAGAGACAAGCAACAACCCACCATTTTTGCACACATGGTGAATGGACATGTCAAGCAATAACACAAACACTCCCAGCACATCTTGTTTCCCACTGGTATGATCTTGTTAAGATAAGACATGCATTACTCCTCTTTTATAGAGTGATCCTGTTAAGGAACAACAGAAAAAGCAAGGGGTTCCTTCCTTAAGTCTCTGCATGGAGTTTAGGTATCACAAGCTTAGAATAGTGTTTGTTATGGCCTTCACGAACCTGTAAAGCTCCTCAAAGTTGGGAGGTTTTTTTTTTTTTTTTTCCCGCATTTAGATTGCTAAAAAATGCAAAGGCTGCACAAGCCTCAACAGAGTAAGAGGGTCTGTGCTCACATGGGTGCTGAGACGATCCACATACAACCTGACTAATCATACTCTCCGAAATGTATCCTCACCTATGACACAAATTCTCACTACTTGTGAAGGGTTCTAATGGAAACGTGACTAATAATAGACCACTTGATCGTTGATCTCAAAGTTGGGAATTCTGATCTTGTTTAAGAGGCTTGTGAGGCTTTATTCTCTGTAGAAATATAAATAGGAATATATAAAGTTACTGCAAATAAAGCAACTTGCAAACTTGATGCTCACATTCTTCTCACAAGCCCCATGAGGACCACACTGGTGAGCAGAGCCATAAGCCAAAGACAAGCAACCCAAATCCATGCCTACTTGACTACAACTAACCAGCTTCAAAACCCTTTCCTTCACACCCAACTCATCAACATCTACACTCGTTGTGATCTCTTCTCCCAGGCTATTCTTGTATTCAAATCCATTAACGAACACTCAAACATCATCACATGGACTTCGCTCATAACTCATTTATCTCATAACCATCAACCTCTGCATGCTATCCAACTCTTGATCCAATTATTTGGCTCTAAGTTCTCTCTTAGACCCAACCACTTCACTCTATCCGCAGTCCTACCGGCCTGCGCACAAACCGGGTCGGTCGCGCATGGCGAGCAAGTGCACGTGCTCGCGCGCAAGCTCGGTCTCGAGTGCGACGTCTTCGTCGCCAGCGCTTTGCTCGACATGTACGCCAAGTGCGGCGACATGGACTCGTCGCGGAAGGTGTTCGACGAAATGCCTCTGAGAAACCTTGTTTCGTGGAACTCGTTAATCGTGGGATTCACGCGAAATAGACGCTGTGATATGGCGATGGAAATGTTCAAGGAGATGCATGCTGAGTGTTCTTCGTTTTGCTTTGGTGAAGTGAGTGTTTCCAGTGTTCTCAGTGCCTGCGCCGGTGGAGGGTTGAGTTTTGGCCGAGGAGTGCATGGGAGTGTGGTTAAGGTTGGAATGGAGAGCTTGGTGTACGTGAACAACTCTCTCATTGATATGTATGGTAAATGTGGTTGCTTTCAGGATGCAGTTGAGGTGTTTGATAGAATGCGTGAAAGAGATGTTGTGACTTGGAATGTACTGATGATGGGTTTGGTTCATAGTGATCGAATGGAAGAGGCTTGCAAGTACTTTTGGGCAATGAGAAGAGATGGCATTGTCCCGGATGAGGCTTCGTTCTCTACTGCTTTGCATGCTTGTGCAAACATGGCAGCATGGTGCCATGGCGCTGCAGTTCACAGCCAAATAATCAAAGCTGGGTTTGAGAGTAACCAATGTGTTGCAAGCTCTCTGATCACAATGTACGCCAAATGTGGTTGCTTGATTGACGCCCATCGCGTGTTTGAGGTGTCCAGGGAGTATGTGAATGTGGTTTCTTGGACGGCAATCATTGCGGCATTCCAGCAACACGGGCAAGGTGATATTGTCATCAGGTTATTTGATGAAATGCTTGAACGAGGGATTGAGCCGGATTACATCACCTATGTTTGTGTTCTTTCAGCTTGTAGCCACAATGGACTGATAGAACAAGGATTCAAGTACTTTGATTCAATGTCTAGAGTTCATGGGATGGCACCAGGAAATGAACATTATGCTTGTATGGTGGATATGCTTGGCCGAGCAGGACGATTAGATGAAGCGAAGCAATTCATTGATAGAATGCCGGTAAAGCCAGATGTATCGGTTTGGGGTGCTTTACTTGGTGCTTGTAGGAACTGCAGGGACTTGGAAATGGGGAGAGAAGTTGCGCAGAGGTTGTTTGAGATTGAACCTGATAATCCTGGTAACTATGTCTTGCTTGCAAACATGTATGCATTACATGGAAGGTCGGAGGAGGCCAAGGGAGTTCGGAGATTGATGAAGATCAATAGGGTGAGGAAGGAGACTGGATGCAGCTGGATTGATATCAAGAACAAGTCTATTGTGTTCACTGCTCATGATCAATCAATCACATGACCAGACGAAAGAGACTTATGAGATGCTCACAAAGTTACAAGAACTTGTGAAGCAGAAGGGACATGTTGCTGATACACGGTATGCAGTTAATGATGTGGGAGACGAACACAAGGAACAAGGATTGTGGTACCACAGCGAGAGATTGGCACTTGCTTTCGGGCTTATAAACTTGCCTGAGAATGCACCAATCAGGATTAAAAAGAACCTGAGGACATGTGGAGATTGTCATGCAGTTATGAAGCTCATTTCAGGGATCATCCAGCGAGAGATTGTTTTGAGAGATACCAACCGGTTTCGTCACTTCTTTGACGGATCCTGTTCTTGTAGAGATTACTGGTGATCAAATGAATCCTAGTCATTTGGAAAATTCAAGCGGAACATTCATCTTGGATGATCAGTAACAACAACATGCAAACACTATGTATTAATAACTTCACCGTAGTTCTTTATAAAGAGCATATTTGATCATACATATAGCAAACATCTTTGATCATACATAACCTTAGCATGTTCTTGTTTGCCAATCAACGGGAGTAGGGAGTGTGGAAACTATCATCCTGATCATCAAGCTTTTTTTTCAAGCTGTGCAAGAATTTAAAATTCTCATTTTTTAGAATTCATAATTTGTCAACTTTATAACTGGTATAAAGAAAATGAACTCTAGACAGTGAGATCAGATAACCTTGTTTTATCTCCGAATTTTCTACTTATCATGTCATACACTTACCGTGCGGTTCGCTCTTCCCGTGCATCAAGAGCTTCCACTTCTTCATTTGACAAGAGATCAACAATTGGTTCATACAAGTACCACTCCTTTCTTTTCCTGATTCACAAAAACAAATGTCACTTATTGACAAAGTGTTACTTGAATCAACAAGGTTTCGAAAGATGCGAAATATCTGTACATCATCCCAAACAAAGTAAAATGATACTTAAACTATATAAACAATTGACCCTTAAATCAGTGAAAAATCTAGCAAATTATATTAGGCAGTAGTTAAAAGAGAAACATGATAAGTTTCTTTCGAATGGTCCTGAGTTCATGCATCAGTATTTATGCACGGCAACAAGGCCATAAACTCAGATCTCATTCAACCAAGTGAAGCCCATGAAAACATGAATGAAACTTGGTATTTCTTTAAAGGATTTAGGCAAGATCTACGGAGGAGATTATTTATAAGTAAACAGAGCAAGATAAGCGTTACAAAGAGCCATTCCCTAATCTACATAACTACAAAATGTAGGTTTGATCCATACTGTCCTCTCTGTCTTATTCTATGTGTTTTCTTAATGGGTGTGTTCTCTTTTCCATGTAAAAGCATAAGTGACCTATCATGCTGACAAATATTAAAGATTTAGCAGGTTAAGAAATGGTCTTGCCAACAAAATAGAGCTTCAGAAGGGAAACGTTACCGAAGAACGGTTCCTTTGCTTCCAAAAACCTTCATCAAGTCTAATGCTCCATTTGCCACTTTACTGCAGAAAGCAAAACAAGTGTTTTGATAATTTCCCTCATAGAATGAAGGCACACAATTGGGGATCAAAGGTTCCTTGTTCTTAATAAATGAAAGAGATGCATTGAGTTATCTTGTCTTGTCATAGAGAAATGAGAATGGTATACAAGCACTTGAAAACATACTTATTTGAAATACTTTCAACTCCACGTCGCCCCTTTTTCGCCAATCTGGATTCCCTTGCAGAGGAAACACTTTGTGTTGCAACCTAGAGCATCCAATAATTACTATCATCAGTTAACAACAAAATCTAGGATATAAAATGATTGTTCTCATCAGATCACAACAATGTCTAGGATACAAAATCATTGTTTTCATCAGATCATGACAAAATGGAAATTTAACAATTGTCATTCATCTATCTCAGCGAAATAAACGATTGCTGAATATTCTTTCTTATTTATTGGAAAAACATATTTCCATAAAGATATTTGGAATTGTAGATAAAGGTTATAGATAAGGTTATAACTAAATAACAGTCATCAAACATAATTGTCATGATAGTATGTTTTCTTCAAAAGCTAGTATTTGATAGTGACTATATGCTATTATACTAATCATACTTCTCTACGATCATTCATATTCCTTTCAAATAAAATACAATGGTACATGATCTGAAATTTTTTGAATTGGTTTTCATCAAAAGCTCGTATTTGAAAGTATTATACCAATTATACTTCTCTTTGATCATTCATATTCCTTTCAAATAATGTACAATGGTACAGAATCTGGAACTTTTTTTGAAGTAGGAATATAATTTTTAGTGCAAAATAATTTACATTCATCACATATGATATATAACAGCTGGTATAATAAGAAAACCAAAGTTTTTATCATGAGTTCACAAGTTGCAAGATCCTCCTATAATACAAAGCAAGATCTAAGGCAACTCCTCAAGCTATTAACGAACACAAAAGCATGCCGAGGAAGTATCATGTCATATATGACTTGAGAATTAACAATACTGATAGTCATCCTTGAGATACAAAGTTTAAAGACATCTAACCTCATATAGTTGCTCCCTGATAGCAACTGCTATTGCTGGCTGTATACACAGTTCAATATATTACTTCAAGTTTTGTAAGACAAATGAAATTAAATAGTACTGATGTTTCCAAGACCACTACTAGAAGCAAACTATTCATGGTTAATTAGATGCTTACTCCAACTTCTGGATCAATAATATCCAAATCAGCGCAAAGTGTTCTAGCAAATTCTTCAGGATCACTTTCAAAGTTGCTTACATCCTGAAACCATAGAAACATATAAGCAATTCTCATGAGGGCTAAACACAGCAAAATCCAGTCCAAGCTTATGATGCAAATTCAGAAATCAAATTACCCACAAAAATTGATCCCTTATTACTGTATTGTTCACTCGAAGGTCAAGCTGCAGCACAAGTAGAATGCAAGTAATAACAACACTAATTGGGGAACTTATAGGACACAAATTGAAAGTATAAGAAGAGGAACTTGATAAACCTTGAGAGGAACAATCTTCTCCTTAGTTTGCATTTCCTGCCCTTCGAAGGACCGAAATTCTGCCAGCTGAGTCTGGCAAGCAAATGGCAGAAAAAGGCATGATATGTAAAGTGACAAGCTTTCTCAATAAAAATAAACAAAGGAAAGATCAGCATGCTAAAGGAAGCAACACTTATATAATCCCTACATATCATCAAGCAAGCCATGAGAGAACTTTTGATCAATCAACAATTAAAAGATGCAAAATATCCTAAGAGTACCTAAGTTTGAAAACATAATTACCGGTTATGCACCACTAGAAAAGCAAGGAAACATGCAATCACTTCCTTGAAAAGAGAAACAAAGAAACTGAACAGCACTTTACCTGTAGAGACTGGGCAATCTGTGTCATGAATGAAGGAGTGAGTTTCAAATCCTTAACCGTCCTTCTCGCAAAATTGGCAATTTCAGAATCTGGATCTACTTTCAAAAGATGAGCCCAGACAAAGTTAAACACATGTGAAAATTATTGAAGATGATTAAACACTGGACGTGAATGAAAACTACTGCTAGATTTTCCAAGACATGAAAGACTGCTGACAATTATTGAAAAGTTCACTTTATAATCATGTTAAACTGCTCAGATCTAAGCATCGGTAGGGTGTACTCTTAAAAATCATTTTGTAGAATGATTGGTGAGTATTTCAACTGATCAGCTCATCAGAATTACTACAAGAATAGCTAATTACTTATTTGATAAAGCAAAGAATTCAAAAATGAACAAATTCAAGTATCTTATAAAATACCGTCAAGGTTCCATGTAAAAGCGTCTCTAAATCTTTGCCCGTCAATCTCAATATCCAACCGAATAGGAACAAGATTTTCAGCAGTAGGCCTGCAACCAAGCAAAATAAAAAACACCAGTGATTCAACCATGAACAACAAGAACACTAGCCACAGTTGCCCTGACACCAAATACATACCTTCTATCCTAAATTATATCTGCAAACTTAAAATTAGAGCATGGTGTATCAAAGTTGAATGAAATATTCCTAATCTGATCAAAAGCCATCAACTTCCCAAATCTAAATCGGAAAATATAGTAAATAGAAAAATATAAAATCACAAGAAATCAGTCAAAACGATCAACGACAACAGAAGGCGAAGCAAATCACTGCAAGATCAAAAAGAAACTCGAGTTAAGAAGAACAATTCAGACATCCAATCGAAAGAAGAAAAAAAATCCAATTTTTCCACCGTATAAGCATAAAAAAACTACACAATTCCCAAAAAAAAGCCAAATTGAGAGGAAAATAGCAAGAGATTACAAGATTTATTCGACAAATCGAAAGAGAAAGAGGAGCTCTTACATCCTAAACTTCACGGGGCCTTTGGAAGCGCTTGGCGGGAGAGATTTCATGAATCTCTAATGATTCAAATTACCCTTTTTTTTATTTTTTATTTTTTAAAATTTTCTCCTCTTTTTTCCCTCTTTTTAAGTAACACACACACCAAACCCTAAAACACACAGTCTTTCTCACTCCGTTAAACATGATAACACCTTTTATAGTCTACTTTTCAAAGCCCAAATTATAAGCCCATGTTTGCCAGGCCTTTAACAAGCTCATACTTAACTTCAGTGTTGATACAAATTTAATTTAATTAATATTATTTAAAATTAAAAAAATTAAAATTATATTTTTCTAGTTAATTGATAAATTATTTGTTCAAAATTCTTCTTGACTAATAAATATTTTCACTTTTTAATTTTTTACTAAAATGCATGAACCAAAGTAAGGAATTTGTGCCTACTAGAATATATGCTCCATTGTAAAATTTGTTTTTTTGTTTAAACATACAAATCACTGTTATTAAACATAGAGAAATTATTTTTGGCAAAGTTAATACTTTGTTGAAGAATCAAGAACTCAAGAAAGTAAAACTCTTTTCCTTGCTTTGCATGCATAGAGCATCAAAGCAGGAGACAAGGAGAGTGACCATTATAGAAGTTTGATGCCAATAGATAAAATGGGCTAAGAAAAGGATTGATTAATTAATAGCAACATGATTCTTACTTCTTGTAAACATCATAACATTCTTCTTCTTTTTTTTTTTTTTCTTTTTTTCTTTTTTTTTTGTGGAAGAGAGTATATGTATATACATATATATATTTAAATTCAGAAGCACAAAGCTTTTAACTAATGTTGAATTGTCCCTTTTATTGTTGCTTGATTATGGTCTAACATTTGGACATGTTGGTACACTCATTGGTTAAGTTTTAGAAGCACTTGTGCATCATCTAGTGATGAGAGAATGGTTCAAGGCCAGCAAAATCAAGATCCATGGCCATGGCTGATGGCCCCCTCCACCATTCACTTAACAAAGTGAAGCATTTGGAGGACCACTTCCATTTCTTAAAGCAAAAGCATTTGAGCAAAAAAGGTGGCAGCATGAAAAGAGAACAATTAAACAAGCTCCTTATTTCCCCCCACATTATTAAAATTCTTCACAAACTTCAACCTTAATGTCTACTAGTACTCTCTCATCATCATCATAAACTATTATATATATATATATATCTGAAACTCATCATTCTGTTTACATTAATATTTACATATATGATGTCTGTACATGCAGCTGGTTTAGTTCTATGCTACTTTAATTAACCATTAAGCTACAAAGCAAAACTGTCATGAACTAGCAGTTATCAGCTCTTGTGATCTTCACCCTCTTCACAGTTGCCAGAAACATCCTGACAAACAGAAAAAGCAAAAAAAAAGCAAGTCAAAACTGCATATATTATACATATATAGTTAGATTCAATACCAATAACAATGCTAATATAATTAAGTATGATGTATTAATTAAGCATATATATAAGCATACTCCCAAGGGACATCTCCAACCATCATCCAGTCTCCTTCTTTGTCTTCATAAATAAGTACATGACTGTTCTTTGAAGGTACTTGTGCAAGATCAGGACCTGCACCAAGTTCACATGCATATTATAAATATGCAGAACATGATGAATTATATGAAATTAATTATATAAAATGCAGATATATATATATTTAGATAGTACTATATAAAGACATACGAAGAATGGAAGTTCTGAACATCTTGCTGAGAGTTTTGGTAAGGGCTTCATAGCTGTTAAGAGTGAACAAATCAAGCTTGCGGCCAATTGGAATGCCATCCATGTTGACCTTGACAAAGAAGGTGGTAGGATGCCATTGATGGCTTCTTTTATCTTCCAAAGTGCTCCTAAGAAGTTGTTTGATTGGTGGCCAATCAGATCCTTGATCCCTAATTATATATGAACATTCAACACATCATATCCAACAAAATGGAACAACCAATTAGTAAAATATTTGCTACATTTGATGATCAATGAGACTTGCAAGTCTCAAGCATGTATAAGACTATATATGAAATTAAAGGTGGCAGCTGGAATTTAAGTTGATGAAAAAACAAACACAAGCATGAAAATGCAAGTTCAGTTAATGGGCACAAGAAGGACAAAGTAAGTGCATATATATACCTTGCAATGGAGGAAGATGATGATATGCAGAGGCCTAGTCTTAAATCAGTGCTCAAGTCTCTGGCTGGTCTGGAGAAGGATGAAGCAGTGGAGAGAGCAGGGTGGCTACTGCTATCTGTTGAAGATGATGGAGAGCTACCTCTTTCTCCCATTTGAGCTAGCTAGTTGATAGAATAGGAGATCAACTCTTTCTTTCTCTCTCTCTCTTTTAGTCTTTTTGTATAAATATAAAACATATAGATATATATCTTAAAGAATTGAGAGAGAGAGAGAGAATATATAAGAGACTTTTTCCTTTCAAGTTTCAAGTACTAGTGCTTAATGCAAAATATATATTAACAAGGTAGCTAGCTAGACATAATTAGGGAAGAGAAGACAAAACACTTAGTCATCATGAGGATCAGAAGCTTGGTTTGTTTAATTACTTACTTCTAAGGTAATTAATTAATTAATTAATTAATTTATCATCTAGTAACCCCCACTCTTTTAATATATAAAAATAGAAAAAGGAGAATATGAGAGGCAGCACTTTGATGAACATGTTTGGTGGTTAGGGAGTGCTTGAGAAGGGAAGAGTTCAAGTAATTAATTAAAAAAATTATATATAATATATATATTTATAGATAGATGATGATATTCACAAGAGCTTGCATGCATGGTCTTTAATTCTCTGTTATAATTATTTGTTGTGAATTATGATCATTTGGCATGAAATCTGGTGATGATCATCTGGTAGTACATGCATGGCCTCCCAAACTAGGCACAGCACTAGCTCAAAAGGCCAAACATTGATAACATGCTTACCAACCAAGATGTAAGGGAAAAATAGCAAGTCACTGTTTTTATAGGCAGACAAACCCCCCACCTCCTTTGTTCTATGCCTCCTCCTTGCTACTTAAAATATTAATTAATTAATTTGCATGACTACTTATTATTATTATTATTAGTCTTCTCAAGTCTTCAATATATATATATATATATAATAATTATTATTTTAATTAACTAGCTAAAGACATACACTATTATTTAAATAAACAAAACCTCCATTAATTATATATATACCTTTCAATATCACGTGCTACTTTTAACAACTTGTGTGCATGCATGTTTCTTTCAGAATCATTTTAAAACTAAGCAAGATCTTTTAAGCATTAAACTTGATGTTAATTAATTAATTAATTATGGGAAATTAACCAATGAGATAGAGATGTCTTCTAGCTAAAAATTATATTATATATATATAGATTAGAGAGGAGAGACAAGGTGGGGGATGGGGTTTGAGGTATATGATTAAAAAAAAGGAAGAAGGTTAGAGAGGAGTTTGATAAATAATTAAATATATATATATTCTGGAAGGTTGGAAGGTTTGAAGTAATGGAGGACCCTTAAAAAGGAAGACATGAAGGCGACTCCAAGGAGACATGCAATCAACTATATCTCCACACACTTCAAAAGTGAAGGCAACCAACTTCTATTTATGACCAACCTTAACTCCTATTATGTCTTTCCCCATTTAATTTATTTCATTCTATATATGTATATATATATATAAACAAAGAAAAGCACACCTATATGTACTCTTGTCCAAGCTTGAACAAGGATTAGAAACTCATGCTGTATAGCTAGTTAATTACTTGTATAAATTAAATAAAAAAAAAAAAAGTGTGAAAGTTGGAGAGGGATGTTGACTGAGTTTGGTAAAGAGATCATGAAAGAAAGAAAGAAAGATATATGGTCAATCTTGTTCCTAAAGAAAAGGGAAAATGAAGGGAAGGAGTAGTAACAAGGCAAAGAAACAGTGGAAGTTTGTTCCCCCAATGTTGCTTCTTTTGCTGCCCTTTCTCTCGGACCTATGTTCCCTTCCTTTGGTGCATGCAAATATATGCATGAACAACTCCAAGGACACGTTACAATATTGCTCCTAGGATCTCTACAAATTTACTTTTTTAATTAATCTCTACTGCTTGTAAGACATGCATGCTTGACAGAGAACTCTAATCCCCATGTCTTACAACTCATCACAATGCCTCTATTGTCTCCTTCATACATTACTCTTTTTACCATGCCTTTGTTATTGATTTCATCATGTTGTCTAATGTAATTTCTTTTTTTTTTTTTCTTTTTTTTGGGCTTTGGCTTTTGAGCTGCCTGGACAATTAAGCATGTCTCCTATGAGAGGGGTGGTCCTTGAAAGGCAGAATGAATACTATTTCATGGCATCTGCTTTTGTGGACTTTGCTCAGCATATCTCCTTTAAGAATGTCTGTTGTGTTTTTTGTTCATGCGCCAGAGCTACACTCATCTTTTATGATTGAATGTTTGATTGTATTTATGACATAATGCTTTTTTAAAAGTGTTTTCAGATCTAAAACTGTATAATGAATGACAAGTTAATTTCACTAAATAATAATAATAATAATAAAAGTGGAGCTTGAAGATAAAGGTAAATGGAAAGTGGAAGGCAAGCATGATAAGGGAATAATATAAGTTGGGGACTCTGCCCCTTCTTGATAGTCCATCATGCAAGTGTAACATCCTGGACCATTTTTTTTTGTACCTTTTTCATTGCAAAAAATTAAGGGATATAAACTGCACAAAAGATAATTTCTCATATTATGTTGGCCGGAGGTTTAGAAAGATAACAAAACACAAGAACAATCTACAGATTAAGATGCTGTTCAAAAAGATCTGGTCCCAAGAAGTTGAGCATTTGCTCCGGAACAATACAGGGGTCACCTAAGTACAAATTGATGACTCTAATTTTATTTGTAAGCATACTTGGCTAGAAAATCAGATACCACTGATGCACTTTCATAAGCTCCTTCCACACACCTACCCAATGCAACACCGGCTACGTAATTGCCTCCGAGAAATAGTCCTTCGTAACCGGCTTTGCTAAGGGCAGTTTTTGCAGATTCTAGGTGATCAAGATGTCCGATCAGGAACTGGGGTATGGCTTGTGGCCAGACTCTCACACCAAGTGGTAGAGGGTCTTCAGCCTTTGGATCGATAAGCATCTTCCTCAGGTCACGGTCGACCGCTTCCACAAGTTCATCCTCAGTCTGCAAAGTCATTTTGTAATGTCGTAGTAAGAGAACTGGCCAAATGATCAAATCATTAACCTGGATATGATAAGTAATAATCAGTATTCACCAAAATGAAATACCTTGGATACAATTCCAGTGTTGGTAGCACCTCCTATGTAGTTAAGAAGCAGTACTCTTCCCGATGGAGCTCGATTTGGAAATAGAGATGAGCTATAGATTGTTCCTGGTAGCAATTTAAGGTGGTTAACAACTTGGATTATATCTTCTGAAAAAGATGTTAAATATAGCACAACTCATGTGGTTCTGCATCCATGCATGTAAAAAACATATGGACTGTGATATGTTATTGTGCATCACAAAAGTAGAATACTGAAAAATAAAAAGAGTAATAGCAGTATGTAGATTATGACATTGCATAGTTAAAACAGTAACAGAAGATATGAAGAAGGGGGAAGATGAGAATGCTAGACTTAACACGTGAAACTATATAAGATGGAAGCCTATGGCTTCCAGAGAATATAAATTGATGGCACTGAAATGAAACAAGCCCATGCAAAACAAAAGACTAAAAGTCTCAGCATTTAACAAGCATAGAAGTTCATTAGATAGGTATGTGCAGAAGGTCAATTGGTCGGGACGAAGCAAATTCACATAGAAACTGGATAGAAACTGTAAAGCAAATAGAAATTATGGAAAACATAATCCTTTACAAGATTTGTTAAGTTGATGAATTTATTAACCATCAGGAGTATGTGTGCAATAAATAAGAAGCATATCAAGCCACAAAATTTAACAATGCAGTATCCCAATTACACACATGGAAGATTTAGAATCATGAAGGAAAAACAGTCACCTAAAGTTTCCACCCCTTGACTTCGTGGATGTAATTGGCCAAACCCCTTAAGCTCACCATCAATTAAACATTCCTTCCGGATTGCTTCTTTAGGGTATGAAATAGTAACAGCAGCAACTGGTGGGTAATAGAACTTTGACAAAGCATCTGCAGCATCAACCTGTGAAAGGGAAACAAAACAATCTTACAAATTTAAGATATTATTCCACACTGGGAAAAAATTATATAATAATATTAAATTTACAAGTAGATGAAGAGGCATGTCAGATTAGTCTCCTGATTTTGCTGTCATGCAACTTCTGAATATAATCAGACTGGCGAGAATATAAGCATGGCTCAAACGCTTGGATTCCTTTTTGCCTTTGCTGAATATATGACATTTGTCGCTAACCTCAACAATCCAATAGCAACAATTATGACTACACAGGAAAATGGAAAAGGAAGCCTCATTTCATTAGCATTGTTTGTCTTGTCATTTGTATTACAAAGCTGTCAACTGTCACAATGACTTGAGCGGGGTGGGTTCACCAACAGGAAAGTGTACAGTAGAGTTTTCTTCCCCAAGAAAACAATATAGCATGGCATGTTAATTGAAGTATAATAGTTCCACCCAACATTCAAGCCATCAATGTGGATTCCACCCTTAAAACTTGACACATTTTAATTACACATAAGGTGCATGATGTCCTAGTAAAGCAGAAGAGAGATTGCATCTTAAATCAGCAAAAGAGTATATTTGCAGAAATTTCATTCAAAATCTACTTGGAAAGCCTTGGCACTATAGCATACCGAAAGAGGATGTAACAAACTTGCGGCAACATAGGATGGAATGGTCATGACAACACTTCGGGTTTGGACAGACATTAGCCCTTCTGGTGTTTCATACGTTAATGTATACCCCTGACTGTCCATTTTCTTTATGCTGGTCAATTTCCATGATAGTTTAACTCTGCTTCCCAACCTACCAATTTAAGAGAAGAAATTAAGGGGCAAACTTGATTATTACAGATAAAGCGCGCAACTAAACACCAAATTTAATGGTGTACACAAGCAGGAACTAGACTGTCGAAACTTATTTTAACAAGGTTTGTAAAATATTTGGTACAAACAACGTTTGAATGAATACATACCTTGAATAAATTGCCTCAGGTAGCATGCCAAGTCCTTTCCGAAAGGATCCCACTGTCTGTCCCTTGGGTTTAGGCAACCGCCTGCATTTTACACGATTTGGGAAATGGTAAAAGGAGGAAGAGTAAGAAAACCAGTAACAAACAAATCAGAGAATATGAATTGCTATACGGATCTCTGGGTATCTTAGGACTTTTGCTCTTCTCCCGAATTGCTTTGAATGTCCCACCAATAATACTTCCACCATTCTGTTCCAATTTCCATACTCTTCCAAAGGCAGCTTTCATGCTAAGCTTAGAAGGATCACCAGCATAAACACCTGTATTACTGCAGAATTAAACATCCATGGAACTAAAAATTTAAAAAACAGATTCATTTCCAAAAAGAATTATAGTCACTAGAAATCAGGTTTCATCATAGATAACAGCTAGCACTCCAATCGGTTGATACCACTGGACAAAGGTGGTGAAATGAAAAGTTTGGTAACTTCATTATGAGTACAAAAAGACTAGAGAATTTCTAACGCGTCACCAAACAGCATTGAATAAATTAACAAACTTACAACATGCACACACAAAGAAAACACAATAAAGATGCAGACAACCTGAACAGAATGGCTCTATCAATCGCTCGAAAACCTCATCTCCAAGATTTCGCCTCACAAACTCCTCAACCGTCTCCTCATTCCCCTAAAACCTTGTCCACAAGAACAAGTCCATTAGAATAATCACCAACAACTACTCAAGGGAGAACACAAAGACAAAAAGGAAGAACAAAATTGGATTTTTCTGTGACTTACTGGGGGAGGAGGGCGGATACCAATGGCACCGAATCCAGCCCTGATTTTACCTCCAAGACTCATCAAGTCAAAGAAGGGCAAATCTGTGGGCTTTCCCGGCACCGGCCTCAGCTTTCCATCCCACAAAACGAAACGCGGAGCTTCAGGATCCCCGAGAACCAAATCATCCTTCAATCCACTGTCCACCTGCGCACAATTCCCATCATTTCTGACAACAAAATCAAACAAATGCGCGAACCTAAAACCAGAACACAATGGAAGCATACTGCCATGGAGAGCACGGGGTCGGATGGCTGGAAACTATTGGGACCCTCCTCCCACAAATACCCATCCCTCTCCACGGTAGTGATGTTCCCGCCAACACGACCCCGTGCCTCGGTGACGAGGACCTCCCCTACAGCGCTGGAGTGTCTCGTGATCAGCGCCTGGGCGGTGCACAGCCCGCTAATCCCTCCACCAACCACGACGCAATCCGCTGAAATTCTCCCCGCCGGTTCACCGGCGCCTTGGGAGGGGGAAATCGTCGACTCGCTCGCTATAGAACACCGGATCCACCTCCGGCGCGTCATCGACCGGCTCCGGGAGTTGCTGAATGGCTTCGGGGAGAAGGACGCTGTGGAGATCGACGTCGCCGAGGCCGCCATCGTAGCGAGAAGCGAGAGAGCGCAGCGACGTTGCCTCGACGTCCCTCACTGTCGATAAATCTGATCCTTTTCGGAGATCCAAAATACCTAAAACACCCCTGCATTTCTTAAATAATAAAGAAAAAAATATTTAAAAAGGCTAACCTTTATTTGTTACAAACAGTGATGAGCAACAAACCATACAACAATTGCTAAAAATTTCTTCTTAGTTTTCTAAAACACACACTCCCAAAATTATATCATCTTGGTTTCCAAGCAAATCACTTGACATACTATATACATAGGAATGACAATTTGCAGAGGCTAATTGTGCATCTATAAACTAAAAACATTTCTTTATAAATAATTTAAGAGAAAAATTGTTACCAAAGACACTATACAAAAAAATCATAGTGTGACACAAACAGTGTAATGTTGTCTACATTTTTACATGAACAACAAACTAGACACCTTCATCCACGCATGATAGTGCAATCAATCCAATAGCGTTCATCGATCCAGGGATCAGCGTCAACACCATTGACGAAATATGACTTGATACAACACCACACCCATGGTGGATCTCTTGCAGCATTCGAAGGCCCTGCTTCACCAATGTCTGGAATTCCGAGTAGCTTTTTCAGTTTTGATGATATTGTCTCAACATTCCGGCAATGACCAAAAAACTTCTCCTGCCATTAATATAATGTAAATCGCAAGCATAATATGGTCGGATTCAAAGATTCAAAGACAATCACAAGCATAATATTATCAGCTAGTATTACCTTTCTTCATTAATTTCCAATTTCACCAATTTGTTTGGTTTTCACAGATGTTCTCACGGCAAATTGCAAAATATAAGGAAAATAAAGATGATTTACCAGAAGATAGAGGAATTCTTAGCCAACTATGTGACTTGAAGTTTATTGTGCAGTCAAGTAAGCAATCAATTAGATACCAGAAAGCATGCAGTTCAGATGTTTTACCACTAAGTGTTAGAGCATATTATGTACAACTGTAGTTGATTAACAGGTCATTCAACCATAGGCACATTCAAGGTTAAAACCATCAGGCACTGGTACTCATCTTTCGAATAGAAGTAGATTACATCTATTACTAAAAACTACAAAAGATTACTGAATGCTAGAAATTAATGATCATGTATCTTCACCGGTTTGTAATTTTATTTGTATAATTTCTGATGATATTCATATCATGTTCATCAATTATACTGCTGATGGACATAATCATGCATGCTAAGTGTAACAAAAATGCAAAAAAATCGAATGCTTTTCAAAGATCTGCATAACACATGCATAAGATAATGTAAGACATTGAAGAATATTCTTGTCTCAAAATAAGAGGGAAATAATCATCTTTTAAAATCTTTTCTTAAAGTTCGCATTAGACAGCACGACGTCTACTAGAATATCTAGATTTCAATTGAATGGCTATATAGTTCAACGAACAGGAAATCCAAATATAACTCAGAGAAAGAAATTGAACATTTTACCGCATCTTTAACATATGCACGTATTCTTGCAGTAGGATCTTCTAGGATCAAACTAATTTGACAACAATCTCGATCAAGTCGCAGTTCATGCGTTCTCCAAGGATGTGCAGCTAATACTCGAACGATTGATTTGAATCTTTGAGATCTCTGTGCCCAAAAGAACAGAAGAGAGAAGCCTTTATTTATCCCAAAAAAGATAGACAAGAAATTGTTCTTTTAGTTGCTATAAAGATAGTGCAATTTCTAACTAGAATTTGTTTTGAAACTTAATACTATAGAAATTGTAATAAATGTGTAATTCAAAAATAACTTTTATAAATGACTGCAATTAAACTCTACATATGTCCTAAAAAAAAATGTAATGGAGATATAAAAAAAAAGATATCCAACCTAACTTCTAAAATAAAAATTGACGAAGTATGTTCTCGAAGTATAAAAGTAATAGACCTCTGGACGTAGAAGAGACTCTCTCAAAGAAAAATATGGCACATCATCATAATCCTCAAAATCAAGCTCTGCAAAAAAACAAAGTATAAAGGACAAAGCAAATATTTTGAAATACAACCAACGATTTTAATTTAATAATACTTTTACATATTTATTCAAACTTAAAGTCAATTCATCACCTGTAATACTAGAAGGCTGATGAGAGCATGCCAAAGGTTGTCGCACTTGGGACGTAACTCGATTTTCATACTCACTAATTCAATACAAAAATTCATAATATAAAATATAAAGCAAAAAATTAAAACAATTCAAAAAAAAGTCCAATGAAAAGCAAAGAAGGATTCACACCGTATGTTCAATTTAACATTTGCATCCGCTTCTCCCAGAAAACGGATCTTACAAATGTTCAGCAGCAATCCTTTCCAAAATCCACACTCTGTTATACAAGTCATGTTGCATAATTTTATCCACTGATCAGCACTTTGTAGCTGAACAACCTCCTTAAAATGTTTGCCAACAACAACTCTGAGAATAGATCCAACAGGAGGTACGGTCATATTATATGGCATGGTTTCAAAATGCAATGGTAATGGGCTTTCTCCTTCTACATCCAATCTGTTAGAAAAGAACATGCACCATTCAGTAAATTCAAAACCTATAAAAGCAATCAACACTATGGGATTTATATTTTTCATAAATGTAAACAAGTTGTAAATTGTTCTAAATTTCCTTATTATCAATATTTTGAGTCTTATACTCATCCTTAGTAATGATGAATATTGAGTATAATCACCAAACCAAAATCTAATAGATTAGACCATCAATCATGTTGATCTACATGCAAGGATCAACTAAATGATACCCAAAATTACATTGTTTTACATGGTACCAATTTAATTTCAATTCATGCTTTTATTAATAAACCCATCTACTAGTCTAACCAACACTGAACTATTTTTTCCACCTAGATGTATCCTACATTTTAGACTGCTCCCATAATGAGTATCAAGTAAAACATTGAACCCAATCGCCACCAAGTTAGAATATACTTACTCTTGAGTAAAAGTCACGGGAGGAGCATCTGTTCCATCCCACACAAACAGCATCCATTCATTGGTAGATAGCTCAACAACATAGAGAACCTTCATCAAACACAAAAATAATTTTTCACCAGTTACTAGTAAACAAATATTTAAACAAAAAGTGACTTACCTTACAAACTAAATCAATCTCAACGCCAATCTTGATGTCCTTCATCCGACACAAACAAGACACCGTAGCTAAGGATTAATTAATAAAATAAAATATTATTAGAGCTAGAAGAATTTAAAGAGAAAAACAAATTAACCAAAGAATGTTGTCAACTTGCGCTGGTAAGTTACTCCTAAGAGGCGCTAGACATCAAGGTTGTAGAATAATAATTTCTGATAGAATATATATTAATTACAACTAGTAATTATTAGAAATATTATGAGATGATAAAGAATCTTAACATAACATTTGCTCAAAAACTTTAACTTTTGAGTATTCTATAAACAAAAAATGAAGAAAAATGTTTCAACATAAAAAATAAGAAATATCTACCAAAAAAATAAAAGTTTAAAGCTAAAATGTTGCATGCATGAAAAAATGCTATTTGGTGCATAAGAAGATTATAAAACAAATAAATACTATACATATATAAACATATATGATTGTTTATATATGATTAATGGTGCTTGATAGTAGAATATTACATGTGTGTGAAGGATCCAACAACCAACTCCTAAGTTGTTGTAAAAGATCTTTGCCTTGACTCGAAAGAACATAATCAGCAGAAGTTTGGTAAGGATGGGCATCACCCCCACTTTTCCCTTCAAATAATGCAAATGAAGAGCGGCGCTTTTGATATTGAATATAATAATCGCCTTTATGAATTTTCATCTATTCAAAAGATATTTGGGTTTCAAAGATTAGTATATGATAAAACTCAAGTAAAATATCACAATGAATTTTATTTTAATTTCAAATATTTTAGCATGAAGGAATAAAAACTGACAACTGTTGTTAATGAATATCAAATAAGTTCAAGATCCACAAAGAAAAATGAAGAAATTTTACCAGCAAAACTCAATCATACAAGTTGATGTGTATTAAGCAATCACTTGTTACAGTACACAATTGTAGTACATGTTAAGAAAAAATGAAGATCATAATAAGATCAACAAAAGCACATGCATAATATTAGCGGTTGAACAGGAGATCAAAGTTTGGGAAATAATCCTAATAATCATATTATTACACACACACACAAGTCATAGAACAAATGTATATCCAAAAGACATGATGATATATGCATATAAAAAAATAGTCCAAACAAATTAAATTTATAATCAATAACTATAGCAATTACCTTAACGCATTGCAGACAAATAATGTCTTCATGAGACTTAACCTGCGGAAATTTCGTTGGATCCAGTGAAAAAAAATTGACTGAAAGCGCGGGAGAGGATTGATCCATTATCTTTAGATTGAGATAATAATCTGAAGAGCAAGTAAAAGTTTATTAAAAAAAAAAAACTGTATTCGCAAAGTAAGTTTCTCCATCAAATGCTACATAAAATGTTGAACAATTGTAAATATTATCAAAATTCTTCATGCTCAGATGTTGAGAAAAACCTAACCTCACTCTGCCCAAAACTCTCTGTTTGTAAAGATTAAAGAGCATATGCCAGGGGCTAGTGTAACACTCAATCTTCTAATTAAGGTAGAATAAACTAAAAGAACTTCAAATTCTCTCTGCCTTTCATTAGCTAAGGAAATCAGATCTGTTGCACTCTTTCAATGAGACAGGTCTCTGGCCCCGCAGTTATAACTGACTTTTTTTTAGAAAAAAAAAAAGATAAAATTATCATCTTTGAAGGCCGAATCTGCTCAGTAACACCTAATCATACTACAGCCTACTGAAAACCACAACAACAAAAGGAATGAAATTTAACATCACAATCGTAACAATCAAAGAAACCCTAAATGATGAACAGAAAACCAGCAAGAAAAGATTGAAGAGAAATGCATGAAGAGAGTGAAACAAACGGAAATTGAAAGGGTTTTCAAGAAAGGAACGCAAACCAGATCCCCGGCTCTTTTTAGGGCTTCCGATTTCAGTGATCACCGCCAATAGATTGATGTTGATATCAATGGCTTTCTTGGCATCAAGTAGAGAAAGATACTCATAGTTCGTCGACGACGACGACGAAGATGCCATTAATAGCGCTCCGGTGCTCTCAGGCTCACCCTTCTCTCACTCTCTCTCTCAATCCTCACTCTGTTTCAGAAGTTCACTTCCGAATTCCAATTGAATTCATCATAAACGAGGAAACAATGGTGACATAGACAGTAGGTGGAGGCTATATAGGTTTCCCGCGTCCCAAGGTTAGGGTTTACCTAAATATTTATTTATTATTTATTTTTTTTATAAATACTTGGGCAATTCTATATTTCTATTTCTTTGTTGTATAATGTAAGAATTTGTTGCTTGCATAAATTTATTATTTTTTTTTAACGTGGAAATATGTAAGTATACCTTTACATTACATGAAAAATAAAATAAAATAAGCAAATTCGTGTAGTTAATACAGGAAAATAAATTTATGACAATATAAAACTAAATATCATTCATATTATTTCATATAAGTTTCTATATATGGGCATAGCATGAATTTTGGCACATTAGTTTTAATTATAAAATAAAATAAATATCAACATTTTATCATAAAAGTAGCTATAAATATAGTTGTAATTCAACTAAGCCAAACTAAGCCAAATTAAGTTTTATGTTGTTTTTTTTTTTTTTTTTATGTTATGGGCTTATTTGATTATAGGATTTGTTCTTGCAATATATAATTGTAATAGATAATGAAATATTTAAATTGTTATAAAAACCAATGTACTACAATACGAGTTGTTCACAAGCCTTAATATGTTCATACTTGGCTTATATTTGTTACGAGCTTAGAAATTAGATTAAAAAATTACTTGTTTAGTTTAACAAACAAGTCAAGCTTCCAAATTTTTAACAAACACATTGTTTGGTTGGTTTATCGCCCTAACTATAAATCTAATATTTTTTTTTTAAATTATCATCATCAAATTAGGCATATAAATGAAAAGAGAAGTATGTAGTATGTTATATTGTGATCGTCAATTGTCTTGATTTTTCCCCAAGTTCTTGTTCTCAATGTATTTTCTTAATTAGTTATACTTTTCCATTTCATTTTCAAAATAATACTAATAATAATATTAACTCCACAACTTAAACAATAAACTGGGATTATAGTTATTGCACTTGGATTATCCATTTATTTACAAGTATAAATTGTAGGATGACGGAGTAAAAGCTAAAATAAATAAATAAGTAAATAAATAAAACTAGTAAAATATGGAATCAATTTTAATAACTCATCAAAGTAAATAAAAATATAAAACAAAATGACTAATTAGTCTAATTATAAACATAAAAAAATATATTTAAAGAAAAAGAAACCATAAACATTCAAGAATTATCACCAAGCTTCTTCATGCGCAACAAAGCGCCACCAACCAATACCAGCGTTGTGGAGAGGTGGTCAAGCATGGAGCTTTTGAAGTTTATCAATGGCAATGGCGATGGCGATGGTGAGAAACTGCTCTGAATATACTTTGATTTATTCTTTGTTGTTATGATTTTAATCAAGTCTATGAGGATTCATTCTCAATTGAAAATTTTCTGTAAAAATTTGCTCTTTTTTCATGAAATCGAGAAGACCTAATCCAATTAATGTTTGTCTTAGATTTGCTTACTGAATTGGCTCTCAGAAACCAAATTAGACATTTAGGGATGTGCTGCCAAGAGATAAGAAAGATATGGCACAATTAGTTGTTGAGGTTGAGATTGGGCCTATCAAATTAAAACAGGCAATGGACTTAGAAAACCAAATCCATGGATTGGAAATCAATCACAGTTCCAATAGATGAAGGACACTCTACTAAGATTTTCTTGTCTTTGATTTCCACAAGATGACTAATTGCCTTCTATTTCTATAATTATATGCTCATCTTCTTTAACTACATGAACATGATGATGAATCTCAGGCATTTTTGTCATGTTTTGTTTCTATACAAAAATCGAGTTCACCCTAGTGCTTGTCGATCTAAGTGCGGTGAAGAATGGAAGAGTTAATCACCTAAGCCAGCTAAACAATGAAAGGCTGAAGGCTGTGAAAATGGAGTCTGGAGGAGGGCCTGCTATAGAAGACATCACACATGCATGATAAGTAGGAAAATTTAAAACCAACAGACAAGTCTAGCTACAAATTTTAGATTTTTAAGGAGGCTACTGACCATACAAAACCAGCCATTGCCCACATGAATGAGGCAGAAATTGATTGGCTTATCAGTTAGCAATAATCATGGAACTCTTGATTAGTGACAGGTGACAAGAACCTGCCCTTAGCAGTACCACACATTCCTGATTATCTCAATTTCCAATTTCATCAGTGTCCACAATATTCACAATTTTCCTACACCACAATCTGAATTAGCAGGCCATTAATGATGATTGCTATAGCATGGTGGACTTCTTAAAGCACTCTATGATTTGAAGTTTATCGTGATCGATCAACCAGGTAAAAATAAGCACTTCTGATGTTTGACAACCAAGAATCCAAGTGTATAACATATAATTCTAGTTAATAATCACGACATTTTACTTTCACTTATAATGCTAGGAGAATTATATTGTGCATATTATTTAAGAGTGGAATCTTCTTTTCCTTAGAAGACCTTCAAATATTACGAGCTTCCAGAAATTCTAGTCACCGCTCTGGTTATAGGTTGAAGCTTTATTTGTATATTTTCTGATAAATACATCTCCTCTCATCATTCATGATGCTGGTATATCATATGTGGCGTATCTAATAGCGTATCTTACACTGATCTGCTGACATATGTTGAAGTTGGTAGAATGCAGAAAATGGAATGCTTCTCAGTTATCTGTGTAAAACATAAACAAGATAATATTTGACATCAAGACAAATGGCTCCTTGTTTGCTCTTTTGTCAAAAGAAGAAGAAAAGCTCATCTTCTCAGGAGCTTATATTGAAGGTTCATGTTATTTGAAAGCCATTTCAGCAGTAAATTCTAGATTTCAAGTGATTGACTTTATATGTTTGGGTGTTTCACACTTCTAAGTCTGAATAGAAATCTTTATAATTAAAAGAAAATCAGTGGTAAAGCTTAACTACATAGCAACTCGAACGAATTACTTATATAAAGTTTACTTAATTTTCTAAAATGGCTTAGCTTTTCTGTAGAAGCTAATAATGTCTAAAATTATCATTGCTAAATCAAATGTTATTTGTACCTTAAGGCTAGAACACTGCATGTTATTTTCATATGTATATGATGCTGTTATGTTGGTTTTTCTTCATTTGCCAATAAGAGTTTGTGGAAAGTTAATCATTCAGATGCATTCATTCTGATGTTAATTAATTGGTTGGCAATGAGGATCCCCGGTAACATAAAAAATGTATCTCCGTAAGCAACTAAATCATCACTGTTTGAGATTGATATTCTATTGCCAGTTGTCAACATAAAAAATGTATCTCATGTGTTTGCCATTTGGCAATTTAAAATTCTGGTGCTCTGCACCACCTGCTGATTTTTGTCTCAAGATAACATAAGAGTTCAATCATGTCATTGCTGCAATTTTCATGTCCTTTAACAGATTGATGGGCTCATGGATTCTGGCACCCATGAGGAGATAAAAGCAGCTGTTCTTATTTTAATGCTATTTCTGTACTTGTGCTTTAAAACTTCCAAATTTGTGGGGTTACATCGCATGGATTTCTAGTTGAAAGTAAAATTTGACATATATCAGACTGTCATTTGCAGTACCACGTGCCGCCTTGCAGATGAGCAGTAATCTTAATCAGACACTGGAACTCCTGTAATAATATGTTGGTTCTCTTCAAAAACCCACTCATTACTTTTTTATTGTTATCAACCAGATGGAATCATCTTCTACTACTATTGCTTGACAGGGTCACAACAAATTATAATCACATGAAGATTCAGATGTGGACCTTGAGAGAGACTCCAGGTTGTGTTTATTCATTTATCCCTGGTAAATTGAATTTGATTGGCATCCTTTAGTTCTTTCAGTTTCAGCTGATAGCTGATCTAGTGATAGTCCTGAAGATTCAAAGCTATAAGATAAAAGTCATATGCAAACAATAAAAGCGCTGGCATACCCTTATCTGATTCCCACAATGTACAGCTGCATCTCCATGATGTGAAAGCCTGACATTATTGCACAACTCAATCAATGTCTCTGTAACTTTCAGCTGTAACTGGTTTAACAGTACACCATACAGCCACCTTGGATCATGGTTCTGGTCAAGCAAGTGAAGGTGAGTTTTATAGTTTAGAATTTACGATTATTTGTTTATCTGAAGCCAGTGATATGTTATTTGGAGTTTATTTTCTTGATTAGACGTTGGACAAGGATGGGCCAACACTCATGCAGAGTTAAAGATTGTCTAAATGTACAGGAAGGCCAATGTTGTTGATGGCTTGAGCCTTAAAAATCATCACAAGTAGGGACAGGATTATGGATCCACTGTGCAAGGGTGCTGCTCCATAACTGTACCACTTATGTCATGGACCAAGCCTTGTATGGGAACATAGAGCAAGGATAGATAGCCAAATATCTGTAATGAGATCTGGGAAGTATTCGTAGACTAAGAAGGAAGGAACTTATTATAATCTTATGGGAGAAAAAGAAAAAGAAAAAGAAAGAGAGGCCAGGGGCTGATGAGTGCCAGTAGTGGTCCTTCGCATTTATGAGAATATTGAGGGTTGGGTTTTGGTTTCCAGTCAGGAGGCACCCTGTCCTTGAGGACTAAACTTTGTTGAGGTTGTTCATGAATGCATGTCTTAAAAATTCTACATGGGAGTGAAATTAAAGAATTACGAACAGTCTCCATATGTGCCGCTGCAACGTCTTGGTTGATTGGATGGTTTGAGTGATTGATTCATCCTTAGTCCTCCTTCTTTCTGAGAACAAAAGTGACATATTTCTGCTTGAACAAAAGGAAATGCTGGGCAGCCCAGTTTTTGGCAACATTGTGGGGCTTGTTTTGATTGAACTTTTGACATCACTCATCCGGCATCTAATTGCATCTTTCATTTGTTTGAAGATTCATAAGCTCTGGTGTCTGGCACTCAACAAACTTACTTTAGTACTGAAATACTACAAAGTACTTCCTTAATCATGCATACTTGCTACCTTTCTATCACGTAACCTCAGAAACAACTCGTATTTTAGCGCAGTTAGAGAGAGAAAGAGAGAGACATTGACCGGAAGCTTCTGCAAGATGAAATATTAGCTTTTGAGTGGTGCCAGAATAAGCATGAAAGGAATCAACGATACAAGTAGCTCCGGTATATTATTAATGGAGAATCCAAGCTAAGAGTAGCCATCAGCAAGTCTTGAAGATGATGCCTTCCATCTTTTGCCATCTTCTTAGATAATTCAGTTGGATAGGCATCAATGTCATGCACCATAACTTTAAATGATACCCAATGACATTTACATGCTGATTTGATGAATCCCTTAATGCAGGCATGTGCTGTTTGGCACCACCAAGAGATAGAAGACTAGCACGAGATTTACGATCTGTGCTGCAATTTTCAAGGTCCTATGGGTGGGAAGGCATCACTTTCAATGGAAGTATGGAACCATTGGTTTATCCCCTCTCCACTCTCCAGTGCACCATTGAGGCCACTATTGAGGAGGACTAATCAATGAAAGAGTGGTCAATTTTTATGTGAGCCCCATTCTACAGTACCTAGGTCCACTTGTCACTGTGCAGTGGACCACCTGTACTGCCATCAATCCCAATTCACCATTGGCTCTTGTTGGTAAAGCTTTGCAAAACAGGAGAGGATGATGATGATAGCGGTGCTGTTTCAATTGCCTACGGACCTCCTTCTCTTTGTTACTTCAAACTTACAAGTAAGTAAAACAGTCCCCTTAGATTTAACTTGAATTTTTTACCAAAAGACATGTTTAGCAGACACAATCTTTCAGTTATTTGGTACCCTGATATTATTTTTTTAAGGCATGTCTGTGGATTACAACCCATCTGCAATCCAATGCAGTGTGGCTGGCAATGTTCTCATGGAGCCAAAACAAACATAAGTTAGCTCCACATTCATCCTCTTGATCAAAAGAATATGCCAATCACATCACTGATCAGAGAAAACCCACAAACAATGGACCCTGACCACCCTTTGACTCCCTGGACATGGCCTTAAGACAGGCTCCATATGACCACCCACCTGACCTACCTCTCTGCCTTTGTTTTTCATAATAAACTTATGTGGCGGTAGAAACCATTAATAACTTCTTCGTTCTTAGAATAATATATATGAACAGAAGGATCACCTTTGTCTATCAATATAATTATTTAGATTAGTGAAGACAAACATTCCATGAGATGCATATTTTATCTCAAACAACGGCTAGTTGCCGCAGATCCTTCTATTCTACTTTTTTTTTTTTTTTAAATTTTTATTTCACTAGTGCGGCACTGTCATGTGTGAGTTGATTAATAAACAATATGTTTGTTTAAGTCCATAAAAAAATATTGCTTTTATGAAGGGGATTAGGAGGGACTGGGAGGGACTGGGAGGGTTAAAATATTGCTTTATCTAAATGAGAGTCAAATATTTTAATAATGGCTAAATGATATGGGGATTAGCTAATCTCTACCACATACTTCAAAGCTCAAAAAGTGCGATAGAGATTGAGAATCAAAGAGAACAAAAAAAAAAACATCTGTTTAGGATAGACTTCTCTTATATGGTTGTTAGAGTACAAAGAGAATATGGACACTGTACCTTATTTCTTTTTACTCTACAAACTTGGAGGCTGTTGCAGCAGCAGCAACTGAAAATCCTGGCCATTGGATATCAACCTTTGGTTGGCTAGCCACAAAGTCATTTCTGGCAAGTCATGAGTGGGTAATAAGCTTGGGATCTTTTTAACCATGGCTGTTGCTTCAGGCTTTACTGAGATTTTATATGGATGGCCCTTCTCTACTTTTCTGTTTCACTGGCTCCTTGGAGGCAGGTACTGGAAGGCTTAAAGATCAAGCCTTTGAGGGGAAGTTTGAAGTTTTTGCTGCTTTGAGTGCAGAGGCAGCACTTGAATTTTAAGATCAATATGGGATTTTTTTTTTAAATTGATTTAGTGACGTGTTTTGGAGAAAACTGAAAGGATAGCTAGATTAGATGTTTTCTCGGCGCGTTTTCGGTGAAGTGTGAGTTTTGAGGGAGAGAAGGTTGGATTGTTGCTGGAAACCCTCGGTCCAGGTTCAAATCCTTGTGGACAGCTTTAAGGAGGAAGCGTTGGTGGTCCAAGACCTGGGTTTTTCGCTGATCTGTCAAAGAGGATAGGGATTAGATTGATTTCTTGGTTTTCAAGTGAAGGAAAAGTTGGCACCTTTTTTACTTCCACCTATTTGAATCTCCCTCAAAGCTTCATGCTGGTTTTGATTTGGTGGTGCTGGAACTGGAAATGATTCTCTGGTGGTTATATACAAGATCTAATAATTTTTTTTGCCTTTATTTTGTTCTTTTCGTGATGAGAATGAGGAAAAGGAGGCACGTTGCTTTTAGTAGTAGCATCCCCAAGGTTCAATCTTCCAGTGCCATCACTTCAAGTCCCTGGAATGTGGTGCTCTCCTGATGGAAAATTAATCTGAGTGAGTTGTGTGTGTGTTTTCGTGGCAGCCGAGAATCTGCTCAAGTTTTTGATTCTTCTCATTGAGAGCTACAGTCACTTTTGTGTCTCCCTATCTTTTACGCCACTGTCCAAAGCACATAAAACAGCAAGCAAGGGGAAACTAAAAAGCACTCAATCCAAGATGACTAATTACTCTTCAGATCTATTTTCATTCATGTAAGTGTGTTCATTTTGTCAAGTTTGTCAATTTCCATCCTTGTTCATTGAACTGAATGCTTTTGTTTATCATGTTCTTGTTTTTGACATTGTGTTGATTTAAAAAAAAAGGCCTGATAATGAATTCGTTGAGCTACTATGGGAGAATGGGCAGATAGTATTGCAAGGCCAGTCCAATAGACATAGGAAGAGCTTGTTCGCCAACACTGCATCCACCCAATTGAGCAAAGCTCAGGAGAAGGATGGCAGTCCGAGAGTTGGGAGGTTTGAAGCTTTGGATTCAGTGGTTAATGACTTATCCCCTGCCGTGCCATCAGGCAACGAGCTGAATGTGCAAGATGATGACATGACCCCATGGATGAACTACGCCATTGAGGATTCACTTCAGAACGATTACTGTGCAGAGTTCTTATCTGAGTTCTCAGGGGTTGATTTGAATTCTTTGAATGCTAATAACATTGGTATGCCTGCTGATAGGGGAAGTGGCTTTGGCCTTGTTAGGGATTCTCGGCATGTTGATCACCCACCTGTTTCAAGAGGGTTTGCGGGAGGAGTTTTGGAGCCTGGAAGGATTAGGACCAGCCAGTCATTTCATTCACCACAACAATGTCAGAGTTCAATTCCAGTTAGCAAGTCAAGAGTTGCTGAATTCAGTGATTTTGGTAGCACCAGTACACAACAGGGCCACTGCAGTGATGTCTCGCGTACAAGGTCTCAAAAGCAAGATTTCTCAAGCTCAGAACCACCAAGAGTTAACAGTGGCTTGATGAATTTTTCCCATTTCTCTAGACCGGTTTCGATCTTGAAGCCGAATAATATCCATAGTGCGGATAGATTGAGGAGCAATGAGAAGGCATCAACTGCTGGTGGCAGTGGTCCTGTGGAATCCACTCTGATCAACTCTAGTAGTGGTCTAAGGAATGTTTCTATGACTCGAGGGAAATCTGCTGGTGCTTCACATGATGTGGGTTTAAGGTCCTCCAAAAAAGTTTCCCATGAAGATGGGACCTCTGTTCAACAATCCATAGGCAACCACCAGGAAGAGGCACTAGGGAATAACAAGGATAATACCAATCCTAGCAATATTAACAGACCACTTGATCACAATAATCACCGATCAACAAGCACAGCCTTGGGCAAGCATGCAACTGAGAAGTCCCCTGAAGTAATTGTTGCATCTTCTGTGTGTTCGGGCAACAGTGCAGGTGCTCTATCCAATGACCACAAGCATGGAGCAAAGAGGAAAAGCCGAGAAGGAGAAGAAACTGAGTACCAGAGCGATGTAAGTATGGTAAAAGCTTGAGTGGGTTTTTTCTAGGCTTCCAGATCCTTGGTTGTGCATGCCTGTGGTTTTCCTTCTTTCTTTCTTTTCTCTTGCTAGATATTAGCATACTCTGTTGTATACAGGATGTTGAAGATGAATCAGTCAGCTTAAAGAAACCTCCTCCTACACGTGGCTCTAGTGCAAAGAGAAGTCGAGCTGCAGAAGTGCATAATCTGTCTGAAAGAGTAAGTATTGGAATCGATTTGTGAGTTTTTGATTGTTTCATTTATTTAGTCGAGTAAGTTCAAAAGAAAGTACTTTACTTTGCACTGATCAACAGAGGCGAAGAGATAGGATCAATGAGAGAATGCGTACGCTGCAAGAACTTATACCCAATTGTAACAAGGTATGTGTTGATATCATTCTCGGTTCATTGGATGTAACCAAACATTCGGCTTAATTTGAGATCATTCTCTTTCAAGGTGGACAAAGCATCAATGCTTGATGAGGCCATTGAGTATCTTAAAACTCTTCAGCTTCAAGTGCAGGTGAAAACTTTGCACCTCAGTAATCTTTATCGATTGTGCTTCTCATTAGTTTCAATTCTTTATCGAGTTTTGTTCCTGGTTTTGCATCAGATAATGTCTATGGGAAGTGGATTTTGTATGCCTCCAATGATGTTACCTCCTGGAATGCAACACATTCGTGCACCTCCCATGGGTCCTTACTCAACAATGGGCTTAGGAATGGGGATGGGAATGGGTTACGGCATGGGAATGCTCGACATGAATGGTTCCCCCCTAATTCCACAATTTCCTTGCCCTTCACTTCCTGGAGCTCCAGGATTGCATGGGATGCCTGGATCTGCCGCTCTTCAGATGTTTGGAATTCCTGGACAGGGTTTCCCTGTGCCAATGCCACGACCGACACAATCTTCATCTTTCTCGATGCTTCCTACGAAACCAAACTCAGTGCCTGAAGGATCAGAAGCAGACATAAATCCAGTACCACTATCAGCTGCAGAGACAGTTCCATCTTCAAGTTCAAAGGATCAGCATCACCAGAGTATAAACTCAGAGCTGCCACCAAAAACAAGTGTTCATAACTCACAGATTCAGGCATCGATTAAGGTTTTAAGCTTTATCCCTGAACTGTATTTTCTCTTCCAAAGGCATATTTTTTGGGCATGTAACAACTCATCATGTTTTCAAGTGCACCATTTTCGTGTGCTGCACCAAATTAGGTGATGCTTCCTGTTTGTTTGTCTCGTGCTTTTGATTCATCCATCCGTGTATTCCAGGCAAATAATGAATGTGCAGAACACTCTACCTTAGTGCGTATCGGTGGAAATGGCTCCATCAATTGTCAGAGGAAAAATGGTATAGATCCTTCGCGAGTAATTAGTAAGTGGAGTTCAATCAAATTTTGGTCTGTAATGTATGATCTCTTCCCTGATACAACTTTGTTTCCTGCAGGATAGATACTTCATGAGAAACTAAGTTACTGGCTGATCGAGGTCGGTGGTGCACAGAGACTTCTACCCTGTCACAACTGGATTATAGACAGACATCCACTTTGTGAAAGTCATGCTAGACATCATATGATACAGAAACAATTGTCTGCATTCTAGCTGGGTGAGTATAAGAATATGCAGAAAGTCATCAGAAGGAAGTTTGTATGGGAATCTACTCAATTGTACATTAGAAGGGATACAGATTCAGAGTAGTGGAATCGATGCAGTTAATGTGAATGTCAGAGAGGATGAGTTTTGACATTGTAGTTGAAGATAAGATGGGGTTACACCTTTCTTGCATTTATTTTTATTAATGGGACTATATTTTTCTATTAGTTTGATTATCTACTGGGATTTTGCCAGATTGTATGATTGTAGAAATCACTGGTTACTGTGCAGATGTATGTACTATATCATACTGCAACCAACAATTGTATTCTAATTGAACTAAACTGGTGCAGAAATTGTTTTGAACTCTTACTGCTGATGAATAATAGCATTAGTTTGTATTACTCAAATCACAGTATTGAAACAACAGGGCATAATTGTTCCTCACTGTGATAATTTGGATAATTTTTTATACAATTTACAAAATTATTTTCAAGGAAATATTATACTTATAATAGAAGAGGTGGTGTTTTTAATTGTTTTCACTCAAAGTTTGAGGGTTTCATTTGTGACTTACCAATATTTCTTTAAGAGGAAAAAAAACAGAAAAAAAGATGTATATATACAGCATGACAAAACAAAAAGCGATTTTTTTTTAAAATCAGCATCTAACAAATAATTTATATTTTGCATGTTATGAAAGACTCTTGAACCTGCTGCCTATTGCATTGATGCACCATGAACTACTCCCAATAATGGCATTAATTATAAAGAGCTTATATGACTCATATTATACAGTGAAAATGAAAAAGTCAATTACTTTGACAATGATCACATATTTCACATATTATCAAGTATGCCACACAGGGGTATATCAACAAGGACTAGGCAGCCTCAAGCCTGAGGTTTGACATGGCTTTGCTCAATGATGTAGGTGATTCTTGTGGTTTCACTTTCTTCGGCACACCGTCTTCTACTGGTTCGGCAATTTGAGGATGTGGTGTTTGAGATTTAGGGGTGTCTCCTGCAAGCTCTTCTTCCAATTTCTTGAACTCCTCTTCAACATCTTCATCTACAATATCTACATATTGAAGTGTAGCTGAAGCTACCAGAGCCAGGATTGAACAATGGTGAAAAACATGTCGTAATTAACTGAAAGAGCACATTACTACATACAGAGTGTGCACACATGCAATGCATGAATGATAGACCTCGACGATAAGCTAATACTACATTTCAATAATACGATCAATACCTTTTGAAGCTTGCTCAGGATGGTTAAATATCATGTTTAAAGAAGTTGATGGAAAGAAAAAAGTAACAACATATACCTAGAGCATCATCAACTTGCTTCTGTGAAGCAACATTATCCTCAAGATCTTGTAGATGGGTGTAAACTTCCTCCACAGTAACGTTGTTCTCCTTGATTGCTTGAGCACCAATTTGGATGGCTTCAGAAACCTTGGGCATTAGAATCATGCAAATGAAAAATAAGAAGAGGAAAATTACTGGTGGTGCTTCTATGAAGTGATGTAAGAGAGCTATGCTAAGAACTCTAAGTATGAATCATTTGGCAAAACATTTTATCCAAAACACGGACCTTCTTTGCAGATTCAGCATTAGCAATTAAACCGAGAACTTCTTCCACTCTCTCCAAAAATGAGATACATTTAGCCCTGCTTTCTGAGAACAACTTTACCTGCCTGATGTATCTGTAAGCAACTTGTTTATTGCCAGATTTATGGGATGACAGTGCCATTTTCCTTGAACTGTCAAACAAGGAGACTGACATGACTGACATGAGCATGTTCATCATTTTCAAGAATTACTTTGAAAATGAAAATCACTTCAAGCATAGTCATAAAGTAAAGCTTATAATGAAAATTTGAAATCACGCAGCCTACCATCTACCAGCAGCTGTTAAATAAGTACCTCTCCCATCTTTTGTCAATCACATCAAGTTGTTGTTGCAATTTCTCTGTTGTGCAAATAAGGTGCAAAACATCACAGTCAAGACTTGAGATATTGGGCACTGAAGCTGAAACAAGAGAAACTTTCACACCCTGAAGACATTAACTAAACTGAGCACTTCCATGAAATAGCCAATAACAATATGCAGTAGACATCATAATCAGCTGTATTACAAACAAAGTTCAGCATGCTATACCTCAATGAAGTCTTTCTTTTTGATGGAAAAGTATCGTGCTTTTCCACATTCACATAAATGGCTCAAAATTGCAAAAGCTTCATCAGGGGACTTACAAATTCTCTGGAAGCTCCCCATTGTAATGATGCAAGTTGAAGTCCAGTGGCTCTCAGCCAATGTTTTAATGACATCGGCACATCTTTCCTGCAGATAGAAAAAAAGCTAAAAATTAGTCAAAATCAACTTAGAGAGTTCCATAGAGTATGAATGTAAATAATCTTTCCAGGCTGTCACAGGTAGTTTACCTGAAGAGGTGTCTTCAAAATTAGATGACTTTGAAGGTTACCTTGTAAATCCCATGATCTTGAAATGCCTATAAGGTGTCCTACTTTTCTAAGCACCATATATAACCGCCCACTTGTTGGATCTAGTAGATCCTCTTTTAACAGAATATCACCCTCTGTGTGCATTTCCCGCTGAGATGAGAAACACAAGTCAAACAGATCACAATGAAGGCTATATCTGGAAGCTATCGTCTCAGATTAAGGACTTTATAATAGTCTTAGATACCTAAGTTCACCAAAATTTTACATGATGCTTAAACTAAACTTTAAAGGAAGCAAGTAAAGGTCAGGCCGAAATCTAAGATAACCCTAAAAGGACAGCAGAACAAACTTGACTACTTAAATACATCTACAGCCTGGCAGTAACACTTGTACACGATGCAAAAAATTTCTGACATAAATATTATTTATTATAGTAATCTTCAATGGTAAACTGATAGTTAAGTGAAAAGTGGAAGCATCAAGAGAAGCATTGGTCAACCAATAAAAATAAAAAATAAAAATTTGCCAACATAAAAAGTGATGATAATAAAGGCTGCAGCAACTTTCACATGCAGTTATCTATAATTAGCAACACAAAAAATACAAAGCATACCAACCAGTACATGATCGATGCACAAAGGAGTTAAGCCTCCACGAGAAAACCAAACATTTTTCACCTAAAAGATAAAACGGTCAGTATTAGATGTCATACGTTGATATAACAGTATCAATAGAATAAAGAAAATGAAAGAAGGCAAATTGATTTGTTCATGAAACACTCAACTCCCATCAAACTGTCACTCAACAGAACAATCATTGTTCATTTAGTATTCAGCAATTTATTCACATAGCAAATGGTCAAGCACTTAAAAAGATGCTATCACAAATGGAAAGCTCAACTTGGAAAGGATTAAATATGATAAGTAAGAGTAACTAAAAAAAACATCAAAGCAATGCCTATAATACTGTTTTACAATTATTGAAACTCAAAAGCACAAATTGCAGCACCTCTATGGCTCTATATCCCAAGTCACAAACTAAAGAGTGAATATTCTCACGCCAAAGATCAAAACATGCCAAAGTTATTTCATTGTACAACGTGGAAGCAAACGCATTCTGTATTTTTTTTTTTCGCGCCATAAAGAAGTGTCACAGTAGATTAAATGACAAATTAAAACTCAGATTTTTTTTTTTCGTTTTTGACAAACCAAAAAAGGATAAAGTGATAGCCTACATGTAATTAACAAATTAAAAGTCAGAACTTGAATCAACTACGAAACTCACCAAAACTCCATGAATTAACTACCGAAAAGCACTCAGATGATTCCAAATCCGCAACTCAAATAACATGCCAATAAACATAAATGAAAGGGAGAACAAAGTCAAATTCCAGAATACCTCTATTCTTTTGAATTGCAAATGAAAACCATAATTTGATAAGAAAAAAATAACCTCAAATAGGGAACTTGCACATATTCAATGAAATGTTCATTTTTTAAAATATATATTCACTGATTGCACTGGCTAAACACAAGAAAAAAAAAACCACAAAGGAAAAGAAAAGAGAACGAAATGGGAATATGAAAGCTAAAGACCTCGGAGGCGTCAATGATGCAGACTCCGAGATGCCGAGCGATCTTAATGATGAGATCCCTCCAGAATAAGAAATTCGGTTCCCAATCCGATCTTTGCCCGCTGAACGCCTTGAACCGCGCGTTGCACACCACCTCGTCATCCCAATCAGCCACTTCTCTCCTCACCAGCTCCTCCACCGACGGCGAGGCCGCCGCTGGAAAAGAAGAACCCATCGAAGAAGAAGAAGAAACACGAGACTCTTGACACTGTGGAACTCTCTGAGTATGCAAACGGGTCGGTTGACACCGGAAGGGATCCGCAAACAAAAGATCCGGCCCACTTCCCTTTGGGCCGGGCCATCGGTGTTATAGAGAGACAAGGCCCAAGGGTTGTCTAATTCCTGCGAGTGTTTGGCCCAAATCCAGTTCTGAGCATCAGTGACCCACAAATGGTGAAACAAGTTTGGGTTCAGCTCCAAGATAGACATGAGACCTGATGATCTCAATGCTAAGGCTATTTGGCTTGGCTTGGGTTTTTCACCATTGACAAGCTTGGGACATTGATTAAATTGGTGAGACTGTTTTATAATTCCTTCCTTCTTCACTATAAATGTATTATATGTGATAAGTCTGTATTTTTAGCAATAATTAGCTGAAAATGGTTATTCTGGCAGCACTGAGCCTGTACAATCCTGTAAACATGCTGCTTTTAGAGATGGAGTGATCTCTGAAGCCACAGATTAAACTTACCAAGTTACTTGTTCTCACCTATCATACGATGCTATGTGTCCACATAAAAAAAATTAATTATAATAAAAAAATAAATGGACACATGGCAATATGTGATAAAGCTAAAACTAGAGTCTTGCATAGTTCTCAAATCAAGCAAATTGAACTCCATGCATGCACCCGCCTCTTGTTAGAACCATTGCAAGAGGGGCCATATGTTGTTGAATAGTAAATTGATAGTGATGCAGATGAGAAGTAGTAAGTACAAAATTAATACAAAGAATGAAGAAGGCGTGGCGTGGCGTGTGTAACTATTTAAGAAAGTGACTGAAATCTCAAGTTACATATGATTAATTAATTATAAATTTACAGTTGGGTGAATTATAAAAAGCTTAATAATTATGAGTTTTGTAGGCGGGAGATTGAAAGAAGGCTTCAACATCAGGAGATTGGAAGAAGTGCTTGGCAGCAGCTGTAGTGGCAGGGGAGTGGTCTTTCCTCTGTTTCCTTGGTGGTGGTGGTGGTGCTAAGGCATGTGGGATTCTGTTCTCGTCTCGCTTTGGTGTGCAGCACGTCTCATTCTCATCTTCTTCATTGGCAATAATGGGCACCTGATCTCTCCCCATAAATGGATGAATTAAGTAAATAGTTGAAATGAAAAGAGAGATGGATAGAGTAGTGGAAGTTGGGGGGAAGAATAAGGGGAATAAAAAGAGCAGAAGAATATATAACAAGCACGGCAATGGGAGATTAGGCATGAAGGGGAATTTCGGTTGGGTTTCTTTGTTTGCCATCTTGTTCATTGGTGTTGAATTTGACTAAATTGGCTTGATGTGTTTACTTTGACTAGCTTTTTGTGTTGTGATAGCCAATAGGATACCAGAGATAGAGACGTGTTTCTTTGACTTGTTGACTCCATTGGAGATGCGTTGACTGACCGGCCTCACAATTTTTTTTTTTTATAAAAAAAATAGACAAACTAGAAGAAAAACAAGATAAGTATAAGAGAGTACAATAACAAAATGAATATGAAATAGAAACAAAATAGAAAACAACAATTTGAGCGAAGACCAAGAATCTATGATCTAGTCCTGTGCCTTCTCAGCCATCGTAGCACCACTAATCTCTTTTAATAACTGGCCTAAGAACTCTAGATTGCATCCATGGGTAGAAATGGAATTTTCAAACTTTTGTTTTAAAACCTTCTACGATCATTGAGAACTAAAATAATATCACGCCATTAATTTTCAAAATAATAGTATGTGCAGGCAAAACATTGTCAATTAAAGATGCGATAATTTTTTGCAAGACAAATATTTCAAATAAGAGTTTTCACAATCAATTCCCCCACCTATTACTCTTTTTGTGTTATATTCTTTATTGGATAACTAAATGAGTTAAATGACAAGAAAATCAAAAGGAGCTCGTTGGAATAGTAAAGGCCTGGATCATTATGGTTTTAAGCTTTGAATTCTTATGTATATTAAAAAAAAAAAAAAGCCCCTTAATAAGGTCACCTCATAAGACTCCTAGAGCCTTGGGTCAATCACTGAAAAGAAAAATAAAAATGAAAAAAAAAATTGCATTTTTTATATAAAAAATGATTACCTAATGTTTAATTATGGAATTAGGACATTTTGATATGATTTTGTCAGTATTTTATCTTTAATTAATTATTTAATTTATGATAGATTAATTGATGATATATATTTTATTTTCATTTATATTTTGACAGCGCATCAGAGCAAAATTAAGTAGCTATCACTCATCACTTTCTACATCTTCCCATGCATCATACTCTTCTGTTGCACTAGTCTAGTGTTTCATTAACTGCAATCTTGCAATAGCGTTTCTCATATCCATAGCGGATAAGAAAATGGTTATAAAAGGTATTGTTTTCAATGTTCACTGATCATCATATTAAAAGTTTTTCTTTATGATGGAATTCAAGATATTTTGACTTTTATATATATTTTAATACTATTATTGAGAGGAATATTACTTAGCAATGGGTCCAATTTTGTTTGTCTCCAAATAGTGCCAGTTCGTTGTGTTGATTGATACCACAATGCCTGAATGTCTCTTCATCTTTTCCATGGTTTGCTGTGCTCTAATTGACATCTCTATTATCATCAACACAATTTAGAGTCTTCAAGAATGTCAAAGAAGGTATATATTAAACCCAAAGTCTTTTTCTCTTTTTCTGATTCTCCCAATTCTTCTCTGAAACTTCTCATCCTCGTTTCCTTGTCGGTGTTCCCACTTGCCATGGCAAGTGAGGGGCAGAACCCTCCTCCGCCCAGCTGGGCGGAGATAGCTTCGGCGGGTAAAAATAAGCTGGCCTCCCCTCTGTTTGCAGGCCCCATACTGACGAAATTGAAGGAGACGACATCGGACTTCATCCGAATGGACCCTGAAGCCAAGAACAGAGCCAGGAGGAGGTTCCAGTATTCTCTATATGGCAAGTTCTTTGGTAAGTCCCCCCCTTTTGATATTGTGAAGACTAACCTGCTGGCCAGGTGGGAGGGATTCGGAGAGACTTTTATCTCGGACATGCCGAATGGATACTTGTTGATCCGGTGCAGCTCGCAGGAGGTTATGGAGAAGATCTTGTTTGAGGGCCCCTGGACTGTGAATGGGGTCACCTTGCAAACCTCTCCATGGCAGCCTTTCTTTGAGCCCGCTTTTGCGAAACTCAATACTGCTGCCATTTGGATTCAGTTGCATAATCTACCCGTCGATTTCTGGGATGGGGAATCGCTGGAGACGATTGCGGCACACTTTGGGCGGCTCCTCAAAATAGATGATTTTACAACTTTGCTTTCCCGATCGAGATTTGCTCGGGTTTGTGTAGAGTTAGATCTCTCCAAACCCTTGAAGCGGGGTCTCTGGATCGGGGACGAAGTGAAGCGGGTGTTTGTGGTAGTGCTATATGAGAGGCTCCCGACTTTCTGTTTTCACTGTGGTCTGGTCGGACACGGGTCCAATTCTTGCAGCCGGCGAGCATCGGAAGGGCTGGATCAACCCTCTCAGCCCCCTCATCCTGGTGTCTTCCATCAGAGAGGGTCGGAGGACAGGGGTGAACTGGTTAGTTCTGATGTAGCCATGGAGGCAAGTGATGCGCCCGTGGAACCAGCTCAGGATGCAGCGGAAGATGAATTCGGGCCGTGGATGCTTGTCTCTCGTCGGCGTGGCCGTAACAGGGGCCGTGGTGGTGCTCGGAATGTGGGATCACGTGAGGGACGCGTGACTGACAAGGGGTTGCTTCTGGGCACTTCTCACGTTCCTGCTTTTCAGACGGATGCGACTTGGACGACACGTGGTGGAATGCGAGGGCGTGGCAGTGGCGGTAAGATGGGCACCTGCCTCGACTCTGGTGACTCGCTTTTGGTTGAAGCTAATTTGGTTCAGGCGGAAAATTCGATGTCCACCTTGGCAGCAGGGGAGGTGCAGACCTTGTCTCCTGTGCCTTTAGCTAGTCCAACGGCTACTGATTTGGGCAACGGTTCACACGCTAATTCGCTGGCTCTGATCACGGTGTCTCATCCTTCTCGGGATACTCAACCTCGTGCAGTACTCGTGGGCTCTACTTCAGAGGAGAAAGGTAAAGGGGTTAGGATGTCCTCCCCCCCGCCGGTTCTCCTTTCATCGGTGGACCTTCTAGGAGTTGAAGACCAGAATGGTCCTTCTGAACATCACCTCTCCTTGGTTGCACAAGTGTCAGAAGCTCTTCGTACATCTTCTTCCTCAGCGACCAACAGTGACCAAGATATGGGTGCTGTGGAGGGGACGGACGGAGAGGATTTCGTGGATGCTGGCTCGAGTTCGGACGAGATGGATGATGAGATGACTTTGGGTCAAGCCCAGCTGGGCCTAAGGAGGGAGACACTCATCCGTAAGAACACTCAAACCAGGGTGGCTCCTCATAAGAAGGGGAGAGTGGATAGGTCTATGAATGGGACCTAGCTTCCCCCTTGCCTGTGTTTGTGGTTTGTTGATCATGATGAGATCCAGACAGGGAGGTTTTTACCGTTTTCTATTTTTAGTATTGTTTGTTATGGTTATGGATTTCAAATCTGTTATCTGTTGGAATTGCAGAGGGGTTTCAGGCCGGGATACTATCATTCGAGTGAGAAAACTAATTAGTGTTTTTAAGCCGCTTGTTTGCTGTCTGGTTGAGACGAGGGCAGATGATGCTAGGATACGTCGCTTTTGTGATAAGATGGGACAAAGTTGGGAGTGGGCTGCGGTCGTGGCTAATGGGTTTTCGGGGGGCATTATTGTCCTTTGGAAGCGCCATATTGGCTGTGTTACTCCGGTCGCTATTTCCAGGTTTGCTCTCCACCTGATCATTTCTGATAATAATAATGATGATTGGTTTGTTTCAGTGGTTTATAATGATAGTCGTATTGGTGGGCAACGTCGGTTGTGGAAAGAACTCTCTGGTTTGGCTACTCTTAATATTGCTTGGGTCATTATTGGGGACTTCAACTCTATTGTCCATGGTGGGGAACACAAAGGAGGGTCATTTAGATACTATGCGCGTAAAGCCAGATTGTTCTCCGATTTCATTGCTGCTAACGGCCTGTTGGAGGTAAGGTATACAGGTTCGGATTTTACTTGGTGTAACAACCAGTCTGGTCTAGCTAGGCGGTGGGCTAGACTTGACAGGTGTCTGGTTAATGTTACTTGGTCGGCTAGGTTTGATATGTTTGTTACTTCTCATCTTCCTCGGATCTGTTCTGACCATGCTCCTCTCTTACTTAAAGCTTCTTCTAACTCTTTTAACAAAACTCATATTTTTAGGTTCGATAATTATTGGCTAGAATACCTTGAATGCCATGATATTGTTAGGAACGCTTGGAATTTTAGGTCTCATGCTAATCCCTTACATGCTTTTTTCCATTTAATTGCTCGTACTAAGCATGGTTTACTTCGATGGCGCTCTACTGGTATGACTTCTCTTGAGACTTGCATTAGGAATACTGAGATTGATATTTCTGAATGTGAATTATTAGATGCTGAGAATCCGGCTAATTCTACTATTCAGGATTCTATTATGTTTCTGTATAGAAAGTTCGCTGCTCTGCAGCGGCAAAGTGCTTGTAAATGGGCCCAACGTGCTCGTCTCTTGTGGGTCAAGGATGGTGATCATAATACGGGGTTCTTCCACAACAGCGTCCGTGTGCGTAAGCATAATAACTCTATTACCCATATTCTAGATTCTAATGGTAATACTTGTTCTAGTCAGTCTGAGGTTGAGCAAGTGTTCATGGAGTTTTATTGCAACCTGTGGAATGATCAGGCTCCAAAAGAGGTTTCTGAGGTTTGTCATGCTTTACCTAATGATTTAAATGTGATTAATGCTTCTGAAGCTGATTTTCTGATTCGGGATGTCACTAAGAATGAGGTTTTTCAAACTTTAATGTCGTTACCACTGGGCAAAAGCCCCGGCCCGGATGGTTTGAATGTGGAGTTTTTTCGTTTTTTCTGGAATGAGGTAGGGGATCATTTGTTTTCTGCTGTTTCTCATTTTTTTAGTTCTGGTTCTTTACCTAAAGCCTGGGGCAGAACTTTTGTTACCCTTATTCCCAAGAAGCCTTCTCCTAAGGATGTCTCTGATTTTCGCCCAATTGCTCTCTGTAATGTGTGTTATAAGGTTATTTCCAAACTTTTGGCTAATCGCCTCAAACATGTTCTTCCTAAACTTATTGGCATTGAGCAGTGTGGTTTTGTTTCGGGGCGTAATGCTTTTGATAACATCATTGCCCTACAAGAGATAGTTCATTCCCTTGATAGAGAGTTGGTTTGCCCCCCTAGGATGCTTGTCAAAATAGATATTGAAAAGGCGTATGATACCTTAACCTGGCCTGCTATTCTTGCCACTTTGACCAAAATGCATTTTCCTGCCCGTTGGATTACTTGGATCAATGGTTGTCTTAAGTCTGTGTCTTTTTCTCTTATCATTAATGGCCAGCCCACCCCTTGGTTTAATCCTTCGCGGGGATTGCGTCAAGGTGATCCCATTTCGCCTTATCTGTTTATTTTGGTCTCTCAGAATTTATCTGCCATCCTGAATTTTGCCCTCAGAAACAACATGATTCCTGGCTTTAATAGTACCCTTCGGCATAACTTTAACCATTTGATGTATGCGGATGACTTGATTCTGGTCACGCATGCCTCTCGAAGGGTTGCTCATTTTATCAAGCTTAGTCTTCATATTTATGGCCAGCTAACGGGTCAGTTTGCTAATGCTGCCAAATCTGAGCTGTTTTTTCCCTCGTGGGCCAATAGGCGGGTCGTGAAGAGTATTTCTTCCATCTTAGCTTTCAGACAAGGTTGTTTTCCTTTCACTTACTTGGGGGTCCTAATCTCTCCCAGAAGGTTAGCGGTGAGTTGCTTCAAGGGTATGGTGGAGAGGGTTGAGAGGGCTATTTCTAGTTGGAATAAATCTAAGATTAGTCGGGCTGGCAAGGTCACCCTCATTAACTCTTCTCTTCTTTCTATCCCCCTTTATTACTTGTCTGTATATCCCATACCTGATGCTATCTTAGATAAAATCTCTGCCTGTGCTAGGAAATTCCTTTGGTCTACTAGTGGCAATCGTAGTGGCATGCATTTGGTTAACAGTAGAGATACTATGCTTGATCGGTCTGAGGGGGGCCTCTCTATCAAGAGTTTGATGCTTTCCAAAGTGTCTCTGATGGCTAAGCATGTCTTTAATTATCTGAATTCACAGGATTCTATCTGGGTGGATATTGTTTCTTTTAAATATGGGAGGTTTAATGCCTGGATAGATCCCATCCCTTCTAATTGTTCTTGGTTTTTTAGAAGTTTATGCCGTACCTTGACAGATATCCGACCCTATCTTTGGATAAAGGTCGTTAATCCGGGGGTTGTTTCCTTCATGTTTGATTCTTGGATGTTTGATATTCCTCTGGCTTTTAAACCCACCTATCTTAATATGGATTTAGATTTTAATGCTATTTCGATGGATGATTTTATTGTGGACATTCATTGGAATATTTCTGCCTTTCGATTGGTCTTTGGTGAGCAGGTGATCCCTACTGTTTCTAGACTTGGAACCATCAGCCTTACTGGTTCTATGCAGTGGGTATGGTTCCCTAAGTCTTATAGGGGAAGCCTCTCCAGCAATGTTTATCACCAACTCCTTTCTGGATTGGATACTGGTGACTGCTGGAAAGGGTGGAAGATCTTGTGGTCACTCAGAATTGCCCCGCGTGCGAAACATTTCATGTGGCTAGTGTTCAAAGGAAAACTCAAGACCTCTGACTTCCTTTATAATCTTAACATTGGCCCTCAAGAGACATGTTCCCTATGTGGTTTGTTTCCTGAAACTACTGAGCACTTATTACATCTTTGTCCTCGAGTGCAGGCCGTTTGGCATGAGATTAGTTGCTTGGTTGGGAGGGATGTGGTGTTCCCGGAAGGCTTTGCTTCCGGGATTTGGATTGAGGCTGATAATGGTTCCTACCCTTACTTTGTTAAAGCTGTGATTGTTGCTACAGCTTGGTTGTTGTGGAAGGCTCGTTGTAATCTTATTTTTAAGCACGAATCCCAGAACCTGGGACTCATTGCTAGACGGGCCTATGCTCTAGCCCAGGAGTATTCCTCTGCTTCTCAGCTGAGTAAAGGGAAGTGTCTGATTCTCAATAACTTTTCCTTTGCTGATGGTCCATTCCTTTTTTCTGCCTCATTTTATTCTCGGGAGCTGAATCTGGGTGGTGCTGGCTTCTTGATTGTGAACTCTAATTATCTAGTCTTGTTTGCAGGCTGTTGCCCTTTTCACTCGTCTTCTGAGGTAGATGCTGAATGCAAGGCTTTGTCGCTAGCACTGCAGCTGGCTACCTTGAACGGTTTTGCTACTAAACAGGTTTTTATCAATTGTCAGAAGCTGCAATCTGCGTTGGCAAGTATCGGTTTGGTTGATGATTGGAGAGCTGAAGGTGTCTTCTATGGTCTCAAGCATTTACTTCTTAGTTTGGATGCGCCTAAAGTTCACCTGATTCCAAGGGCGTGGAATCTGTGTGCTGCGCGGTTGGCTGGTCACAGCATCTCTTTGCATTCTCTCTCCCTATTTCTGCAGGGAAGAGATTTACCTAGGTGGCTCATGAAGTGCTTTTTGGCTAATGGGTTTAGGTGGTATTAGTGCTTTCTGTTGTTTGGTCTTTTATGTTGTTTTTTCTTTATTGTTCTGTTTGTCTTCCTGTTTATTGGGTTTGTTTTTGCTGAACTCTGTATTATTTTTTTGGTATTAATAAAATAGCTCTCTGAGCTCTTTCCCCAAAAAAAAAAAGAAGGTATATATTACAATACTAGTTGTTTTATATATATATGTTGCTCAAAATGTCATAGACTAATTGATTTTCATTTCTGTTATAATGAAACCTCATCATAAACATACACAAATATACAAGAATTTTTCACTGTTGGGAAATAATTCATTGTTTATTCATTAGAAAGATGTATATATATATGTATGCCATATGGATTATTAAATTATCCCATGACCATGAAACATATCTGTATAACTGTGGCTTATTAATTAAGGGTGAATTAAGGCTGCCGAATTAATCAGGCTGAGATTGATGGCACACAGAGAGTGATTGTGATATGGGTTTGTTCATAAGATTGGCATGCTGGCTCTCTATCAATTCAAACATCAAAGGCTCCCAACTGTCCTAGAGCACAAATGAAGCATTCTTTGACTATGGGACCCATCAAATGTCTTATCTCTCAACATCTATCTCCTTTCATACATATATTAATATAATAGCAGATAAATAGTGTTGAGAATTATATAGGAGATAACAATAGTAGTACTAAATAAGCATAATTAATTAGCGGTTGTGAGTTAAGTTTTGATTAGAATGATGCTTAACTTGATCTGCTTTTGATAGTGATTAGACGTGTATGGTAGCTTTAGCAAAAAAAAATAATGATCAAGCATGAGTGATTGGAATCAATTAATTAATTGGATGAGAAAGAGGAGGAACATGCAATGGAATCTCTTCTTTCTTTCTTTCTTTCTTTCTTTACATCCTTAACTTTTAAGTATTGCAATATTGCATGTACTAATTTATATAGCCAAATCTAGTGATGTAAGCTGTGACGGAAGATGAATGTCATCTTCCACTACACTAATTAAGTAACTTAGTAGAACTTTCAATTTGAGGTGGCGTGGGGGACAAACACACACTTTTACCCAGACAATACTCTATAATTGATATCTTAAAGGCTCTTTCCTTTTTTTGATCTCAATCTTTCTTTCTTCCTCTTCCTCTTGGAGCTAGTCCATTGCATGCCATTGATTCATATCTATGGACTTTATTCAGAAAACACAAGAATAATATATATATATATATATATATATATATATATATATATATATATATATATATATATATATATATATGGCACTAATTTAAGAGAGAAGTAGAACATGATGCATGAGAAGATGACATTATAATAAAGCTGTAGATTAGATGATAAAGCTGCCGACATTGATTAAAGAACTTTTACTTACTCTCTTGTCTGTTGTTATGCTTAATCAATGAAGATTCTTCCGTAGATTACTTGTCTGATGAAGGAGAGAAATTAAGTTATACAACTGATTAAATTAGATTAAATTAAATTAAATTAAGACTTGAGAGAACATTATCATCATCATCATCATTAAACATAAGTAGATGCATGGTTGATCTTTCTTGTCAAATGGTGGTTGTAGTTTTCCTTAATGTAAACTAAAGAAAAACCGGGAAAAAAAAAACCAATTAGATTCACAAAGACAACAGCGCTGACTTTTTACAGCGGTGAGTTTTCTCGATCATTATGTTTTGGAGTTTCACGGCGGCGACCGACAAAGATCACACGAGATGTGGGGTCCACCAAAGGACTTGTAGATGGGCTTAGTGGACCCCACTAAGAAGGGTATTGTAAGCACACGTGTTGGGCCGTGGTTGATGTCGCAATCCGAGGCCCAGAAGTCGCCCGTAAAAGCCGAGGGGCCGGGTTGGGAAAAAGAAACCATCCAATGATTAAAGGCCGTTAGCAGCCTCTTGGGCTGGACCCCACTCTATCCTGGCCCACAAGCCATTATTTTTATTTTTATTTTTTTAATAATAATAATAATTATTATTATTATTATTATTATTATGTTTTGGAAAATTTCGGAGAGACAAACAGATCAGGCAACACTGTTGTCAACTATTTGCATCCTTTATTGTGTCTTTATGTTTTAGCACTTGATTGGTTTCCACTGTGATGCTTGTTGATTAGTTTTAGTTGAGTGGTTAGTATAATAGCTAGTTAAAAGTGGATATATATGAAGAATTAGATGCATGCATTGCATTCAGTCTAATTATGCTACAGAGAAAACAGCTCTAGCTAGTGTTCCATGTGGCAGCTTGTTAAGGAGTGAGTATTCACGTAGCTAGAGTTAATGACTAAGCATTTGTTTTCCCACAGTACCCTAGGTCTACTCCTATGAAAGGTCCATCTCATAAATGATAAGAATGCCCCTAGCTAGCTAGCTTCATATATATACCATATGATATGATCCCTCATGTACTTTGATTAGATTGGTGACATAACATAAGAGTGATGAACTAATGAGGTCATCCTTCATTTTCTTCTCTCTTTATCATTCTCTTTTAATTAAGGTAATGCAATACATATATATATATAATTATATTGGTTCAAATGGATTTGTTGGCATGGGGTGTTAATAGCTAGCGTAAGCAAGTAAGCTAATTACATTGGCGACATAATATCTTAGAGGGCCCTTGTGGGTGATTGCGTTCAAGGACAGAGAACCTAGACGTTTATATGCTTTTCTGATTCAACTTTGGCCCGCCCATGCATGCACACACATACGTGCATGCATGCATGCATGCCTATCGTCTGACTTCATTTTTAAGCTATGATCATCAAGGAATAATCAACCCGTTGTCATCATGCCAAATTAATGCCTTTAAAAATTTTAAATTTAAGTATATATATATATATATACGTGGGAGCTATACTGATAGATTAATCTAGAGTACTTCCTGATATGACTTCAATTTATGGATGAACTTTATATGGTTGACATGGAGGCATACCATGTGCCTACCTAATGGACGGACCAATGAATGAAGACTGTGTGGAATACTTTTCAATTAGATTCTTTAAAACTTTATTATCATCTGTGTGTTCATGCGGAATTAATTAAGAACAGTGCTAAAGTCATGAGATGCTGGTCCTTTAAAAGTTCTGTTACAAAGAGACAAATCAGGATTAATTAAAAGTATAAATGGAATTTAAAATCACACATAAGACTTATTTTGGCTCATAAAGCAAGATGCTTTTAAGGACAATGATCTTTAATGCAACTTGCATGTAAAATAACAATCAAAGGACACCTTGAAGTCTTGCTTGACTTGATTAAATAAGTAATACAATAATGTGTTATGTATCTCGTCGTCTCCACAACCTCAATAATTAAATTACTCTTTAATTTCGTCTTTGAGGAAAATGGCAAGCATGTAGCAGTATTAAAAAGATCAAAAAGGGAAAATAACAATATATAAAAAAAACCGAAATAAGTTTTTTATTCCTTGTGTGCTATATGCATGGCTTGCTAGCTCCTCCAATATATATGGAATAATTTTTTCTTTTTTATTGTATAAAGGTGGAGAAACCACAATTTATTAAAAATAAAAAGCAACGCAGAAGTAACGCAGAGAGAAGATAACAAAACATAGTTTAAAACTAAAGGAAGACAAACAAGACAGATAAAATTAAGAAGACTACATATCCACTAATAGTCGATGAGGAGATTGTAAATATCACTGAGATAGTTAGGTGGCGGAATCAATCACATCGCTTTGTGAGATGCTAGAATTATTTGAGGCAGCTACCAAGGATTTCACGAAGTTGAGGCTTCTTTGAAAAGTTACTAATTAAAATAATGCATGCCGCACTCTGCAAAGTTGCTATCATCCCACATATGGAAAGTTTTGGTGCCACCATCCTTATCCTGTGATACACTTGAATGGAAAATGACATTGTCTTCCATGGTTACTGTTTTTTGCATTGGAGCTAGATGGAAATGTTAAAGAGCATAGTACAATGATTTAAAAACAATATCAACCTTGAATAATGATGTTTCTTTTATGTGTGTGTGTGTGTGTGTGTATTTTGTTTGTGTGTGAGTGTGAGTGTGTGTGTGAGTGAGTATCAAATGATGAATGGTTTGATTCAATATAACTAATTAATTAGCTTATGGCAAAACTATAAGGACTACAAATGAAATGATGGTTTTCTTTGAAAGTCCTTCATTTATAATTAACAAGGAAAGGGACATGCATGGTGATTAATCGCATTAAGTTAGTGGGGACTTTTGATTTCCTCTTTGTTCTTTGTCGGTGGAGAAGTACCAAGGAAAAAAAACAGAATGTAATATTCCAGCAGTTACCAAGGGCCATCTTTTGTAAGTTGTAATGTTGAGACTAAATTTATCTTCACTGCAAGTGCAAGACCTTCTAAATTAATATATACACATCCATATTTAATTACTTCAATCAATGTCATCGTATGTCATTGTATAATTAAGTACTCTTCATTTGTGCCAGCTTTTAAACAATAATATACACCCCATGCAAGATGAACAGATATTTTGATATATCTATATATATGTCTGTGTGTATGTATGTATATTTCAAGTTAGTCCAAAAAAATATGATTAGCTTTCATAATAATTGGTCCTTTTAATTTCATGGCTAAGTTTTGACGTCCACCTAGCTATATACATATATATTTATATACTGGCTCATAAACCATGCTAGTTAAAGCTTTGAATGAATACGGAGAAATAGAGTGTTTTTTTTTTAAAAAAAATTAATAAATAAATAAATAAAACAAAACAAAACTCTTTTTGTATATCATGAGCTATATTACAAAAAGTTTAATTTTTTTTTTCTTTTGTTATATCCCACGGAGCCAAAAAGGCAAAGGGGCCAATCTGATCTAAACTAAAAGACAATATTGACAAAAGGAATTTCTGACCAAAAAAAAAAATACAAATTTATATTTAATTAATTACTTATATAATTTGCTTTTGAAGTGGTTCTTTTCTCAAAGGTAGCAGCAGCACATACTTGAAAAAAAAAATGTATACCTTTGTTGGATAGTTTTTAGTAATTAATAATTGATTTGGTGGTTTATGGTGAGATTAAGAACTTAATTAGAAATTTTGTCATTGTTTAGGGACAATGAATGAAGAGTTGCAAAGGGGCCCTCCTCAAAGCTGGAAACAGCATGGATTTGAGGTGCTTTTAGAAATCAATTATTGTTTATGAGCATATATAGACTACTACTCTTATTATTTGGTTTCACACTTTTGATTTAATCTATAATTAATCAGGATCACATGAACTCAATCAAGCTTAATTTTGTACAAATATATATATATACCCCTCCAATCATTCATTTAAGTGGAATTAACTACTATTTGATTATTTTATAATTTATATGTATGTCATTGTTATTTATATAAAATTGGATAAATCATGTTTACCCAAAAAAAAAAAGCTTCTTGATTTATATCAATCATTCATCTAAGTGGAATTAACTACTATTTGATTATTTTATAATTCACATGAATATTATTGTTATTTATATAAAATTGGATAAATCATAAATCATGTTTACCCCCAAAAAAAAAAAAAAAAACAAGTTTCATGATTTATATTATTACTTAAAAAGCAAGCTTCAAACCTAATTCTTCCTCTGAAGAATGGTTGTTCTCATAGTTTATATAATAAAAATTCTTTTGATAGTTTGGATGATAACACAACTTTTTGGTATCATCAACAAAAAATTATTGAAAAAAAACTTAGAATCTTACCTTAGATATTACATTTGTTTTAACACAACTTTTAACTTTTTGCAATTTGATGTTATAAAGAAAAACAATAAGGATGATAAACAACATGTATATTATTTTACTTATCATAATATTTATTAAGACTTTAAAATTCATTAAAATAAAAGAGCAAGTAAAGAAGGAACATAAAGTTGATAGATTAGTAGAAATGATAAGAATATAAGGGAAAATACCTAAATATAAAGAAGATAGATTAATAGAGGAAGACTGACACCCTAGTGACATCAAACATTTGTCAAAAATGAACCATATCTTGTTTTTATCCACTGTTTAAAATATTTTAAGAAAAAAAAAACACAAGATTTCCCACAACAATCAAGCTTCCTTAAAAAAAATAAAAAATAAAAAATAAAATGAAAGAGTAACTGTCCCAACAGACATTAATTCCCCCAAAGTTAGAGAGAGAGAAAAAGATCATGGTGAAGAAGAAGAGGCACATGCAACTATGCAAGAGCAACCAAAGATATATATTATATTTAATAAACTACTGCCCTGTCCCCCTTGAGCTCCAATCAAAATTCACACCCACTAGACTTTGATTGATGATTTGAGGCCCCCTCCCTCCCTTCCTTCCTTCCTTCATTCCCTTTATCTGCTGCTTTTTCTAGCTCATCCCTCATCTTCATTCTCCATGCTCCATTCCCTCTGCTGAGTCTGCTCTTATCACACCATCCTCAGCTCTATTTCCTGGTCATCTGCCTCCTCCACTAGTTCACTGTACTACTACTGCCCAATCTTTTTCTTCTACATTCTCTATTATCTTGTCCAAACTCCAAAGCCTAGGATTAAGACTAATTAATACTAGCTAGTTAAAATGACTAAGGCCCACTTCTTCTTATTTGTTATATAACATCTTCTTATCTTCTTTTTCTTCTTCTTCTTCTTCTTCCTTTCTTGGGAGCAGTACTAGTATTGAAATGGGAAGACACTCCTGCTGCTACAAACAAAAGCTAAGGAAAGGACTTTGGTCTCCAGAAGAGGATGAGAAACTCTTGAGGCATATATCCAAATATGGTCATGGCTGCTGGAGCTCTGTTCCCAAACTAGCTGGTACTCCTATCTCTCTATACTCTTAATCTACACCAACAACAATAATGCTAATAATTGGCTACAAAATTCATATGAAACTAATTTTTATTTTAATTTGCAGGTCTTCAGCGTTGTGGGAAGAGCTGCAGATTGAGATGGATAAACTACTTGAGACCTGATTTGAAAAGAGGCGCATTCTCACAGCAGGAGGAGAATCTCATTATCGAACTCCATGAAGTCTTGGGCAACAGGTATCATCAAATTTATATACAACAATTCTGATTCATCCCTAAACTTCTATGCTGATAATAAACTTTTTTTTTTTTTTAATTGTCTTTCAATTCATAGGTGGTCTCAGATTGCTGCACAGTTGCCAGGAAGAACTGACAACGAAATAAAAAACTTATGGAACTCATGCATAAAGAAGAAGCTGAGGCAGAGAGGCATTGATCCCAATACACACAAACCACTCACTGAGGTGCAGGAGGTTGGAGAAGATAAGGCCCCTGACAACGTTGACCACCTTTCACCCAAGACAGCAGTTGAATCAGCTTCTAGTTTGATGCCAGTTATAAACTCAACCAGTACTTCAATGGGATATATCCCCATTGCTGCTGATTGTGGAAGCAGCAGCAGCAACAGCAGCAACAACAATAACAACAGTCAGACACTTATCTGGTTCAACCCAGAGTTGAACAGCAACTGCAGCACAATGCTCTCCTCTACTTCCATGGGTCTGAAGCCAATAATTGACCTCCATCTGGAGAACACTAGCAGCAGTGGCAGCACCCTCCCTTACTGGGAGGCTGGTAATCCAAGTAACAGCAGTGGAAGTACAGTAACTAATACAAATGGAATTGAGTTGCAGAGCAATGGGAATGGCTCCTTCTTTGACAACAGTTTCTGCCAGTGGGCTGACTTGGCACCTGCTAAACAAGTTCAGATCCAAATTGAAGCTGAACCCGAGGACCTCAAATGGTCAGAGTACCTCCAAGGTACCTTTTCAGTACCAGGAGCAACCATTCATCGCCAACAACCACCTTTGTACAGTGACATCAAGTCTGAGAACCACCAGCTTGAGATTGATGGCTTCAATACTTGGCACCAAAACCAGCTTTTGAACAGATTCAGACATATTTAGATACATCAACTCTTGATTGAACATTTCTCTTCTGATTCTTGAAGGTGTGATGTGTCATAGATTTTTTTTTTTTTTTTTTCTCTTTTCTTTTCTATGTTGTTGTTGTTGTTATTATTATTATTATTATTATTATTATTATGTAAATAGGATTCTTATGCACTGTTGCAAGCTCCATCAACCTTTTACTTGTCGTCTTGAGAATTGAAGGGATGAGAAGCGAAGAATAAAGCTTGTTTACAATATCATCATGTTGGATTATTATCACTACGAGTACAACACAAAACCTTTATTTTCTGAAGGCATGAATGAAGTCTGTCCATTTTTCTCTGGTTCACTCACTCATCTTTGACAGTTGCATTAATCTCCAGTCTGCATTTTGTGCCAAAGTCATGAAATGGATTGAATTGAATTGAATTGAATTGAATTATCACATAAAAGAATAGCAACAGATAAATACAGGACCATCAAATCAAGTTCAAGTCATCCACAATAGTTGTATCAAGCTACAGCCCTAGGGAAAGTGACCCAGCGTAAATGGAAAAGCACATCAGTTTGTCTCTTCTAAGTAGAAGAAGAGATGCATGAGACACATGTCTATATATGCATGCTTCATCAGTGGCTTCAATTATGCAAGTTTTTAATATTTTAGAAGAGTCTGACACTGAAGTGCTTGCTCTGCTCTTTGTGTCATCATCCTCTAGAGTACACTAGTCGTGCCAAAAACTACAAGGTATGAGCTATGAACACTCGAGCAGATAGAGGTCTAGTAGGACTCTAGGACTCTAGGACCATCATCTATCAAGTCTATAACCTTGTATATATGTTGATTGTGTGTACTTTTGTCATGCTTCTTCGTTGATTAATTCTTATCCTTTCACAAGAAAACTGTGGGCGATGGTGCTTTTGTTGGCACACACACTCACACAAACACAGAGTCTACATAGACACAGAGAGAAAGAGGCCATTAATTTGGAGTTCATAGCTAGCTATAAAGCCATGTCATCATGAAAGGACTGACTTTAACTCGTTAGAAGACAAAGTTTTTATAAAAGAAATTCATGAGACTTCATTTCAACTTTTCAAGTGCACCGACTAATTGATGATATATCTAGTTGAAATTATTAGGAAGGGGTGAGGCAATATCTTAAAGAGGACTTAGGTGAGCTTGTTGAGAGGGAAGGTATTTGTTTGTCCATAATGAACATTGAAGAAGAAGGGATGCTAAAAAGAAATAGGGTGGTCTGTGATGGAGTAATGTTTATGATTAACATTGTCCTTAATTATGATCCACAAACATATATCAGTAAACAAAATATCATATAAATCAGAGGTTATGCCAGTACCTTTGGATGTTAAGAGAGCCAAAATACTGATTTTTTTTTTCTTTTATTAGAAAAGGCTATATCATACTTATTAGTTAAAAATAATTTAACTGCTAATGACTTTTTAATCAATTACACCGGAAGAAATTACACTGGATCTTCTGTGTAGGGTGTTCATGTTTTTACTAAAAAGATAGGTTCAAGATTCAACTCAAGCAAAATAAATTAAGATTATTGGGGCAATAAGTTACTCAACATATATGAATGCTTTGTCTATTTTTTTCAAAAGGACAAAAAAAATTTAATTACAATCAGACAAACCAACTATAGAATTCAAACATCATATAAGTGGTAGACATAAGAATCCAAATAAACTAATTCCAATTGGTCAAGTATAAGACTTTTCATCTCACACCACATAAGTAGGTCCTCACAAATAATTTGATCTCAACAATTAAAGTGTTTTTTTTTTTTTTTAAAGAACTCTAGAAATGGAGCTAATTTATTGCCAACTAAAATAATAAGAACAGGCAGTCAGCGGCTGAGAGGAAATCAATACATGGTAATGAAAAGAGTAAGAGACACAGGCAGAACAAAAAGAAGCTAATTACAAAAGCTAAAGCTATCTAAAATGAAGCTCTTCATGATCCAAGTGGGCAAATCGCGTCCGACCAGAATAAGGTTGTTGATCCATTTATGTGCATGAGTAGCTTCAAGCTTGAAAAATCTTAAAATTTTATTTTATAAAAATAAAATCTTTGAATCATATGTAAGTATTTTTATAGTAAGTTGGGAACAAATTTTAGATTTGAGATTAATTGATTTATTTTTAAATAGAAGTGGATAAAACATAAATTTATTATATAAAAAAAAATACAACAACAAAAGTGGTTGGGATAAATTATTAGAAGTGAATGATATGCTTATGAACATCAAAAGCAAACTCAGAAAAGTAAATAAAATAACAAAAAACAAATCAAAGATGACGTCAGTGTTATGTCAAAAATCCAAATTTTTTCATCAACTAACGAGCATGATCACTCTTTTGGAGAGTAGGTTCTCACTAACAGTGAGATCACTGTTTTTAACAGTAGAAGAGTTGTAAAAGAAGTCAAGGGAGCACCTAATAGACGAAGAAAAAATTGATAGTAAAACCTCTTTGTGAATTTTAAGATGAACATATGATTGATTTTAATAATAATAAAAATAGGGGCAAGAGAGTACTAGTTAAAAATATGCTTATTCTTTTTCCAACCAAATGTTCCAGTGAACAACTCTCACAATGAGGACCTCACCCATCACGATATTGAGATTTCAAATTGGTAAGCTAAGAAGTCCATGTATCGATATACATTGAGCTAGAAAAGATAGCTAGCCTAAGAATTTGGCTAAAATATACCCATGCACATTGCAAACTCACATCTCATGAAGAAGTGATAAGTGGTGCCCAAAGATCTATGGCAAAGAACACATGGAAAGAATATTATATCCCCACTTAGCCGATATATAAAGGGTAAGGATTTTGTTATCCCACACTAACCAAGTGAACATTATTATTTTATGTGGGCGAACCACACTTAAAAATAAATAAAAAATAAAAAATAATCAGGACATTTGAGACTACTATCGATGTGAAATCTATAAAAGGATCTACTCAAAAAAAGGCACAATTACTTTCTAAGCATGTTGATTTTTTTTTAAAAAAAAGGATAAATTGATTTATAGCATGATAATTTGTGAAACTTTTTTTTTCTAAAAGTAAATAAACCCAATTCATTTAAATAAAAATTATAGAGAATACGAAGGAACATAAATTAAGTAGAGAAACATATATAGGGTTCACTGGGAGTGAAGACATAACAAACTTAACAAAAACAAACAACTTAAGTACCTACTATAACCAAAACACACAAAACCCTGATAGCAGAAAAACACCCAAGATAGCACAGGGACACGCATGAGAAAAATTTGTCAAACAATTGTTATACTCAAATATGAATAACTTAATCCCATCCTACTTTATTCTTTTATATCCATTCAAATCTAACCATCATCCAAAAACCTCATGCATATATAGGCCAGGAGGATATATTAGTCATGGGCCAAGCCCAACTCTAGCCTTTTTATAAGAAGCTATGTGCCTACCTATGTCATTAATTGTTTACATGTTTCTACATTATAAATTTCTCATGTTACAAACGTTTTCATACTGAGACAATCAAGATCAAGTGGTGATCAATTTACTTGAATTTTGATCCTTTGCTAGGAGACTATCAAATAATAACAATACTAAAATTTATCAATATAGTCATAATAAACTAAGTCCAAACATTGGTCCCCTTCTGTATTTTTGATTCTCACATACAATATCATACATGCGCTAATAGACAATAATTACTTGATCATACAACTGACATAAAGGACATTTTATGCACATGGACCCATCTTTGATTGATGTATTTTTAGTGATCCATACCCAATTACACGTCTAAGATAAGGACACCAAGATTCTTAGAAATCCTAAAGTCACACAATATATCAATAAAGGCCATACATAAACAATGCTCTTGTGTAGAGAGACATGAGTGGATGTTAACCTATGATCAAGCTGCACCATTTATTAGTTTTAGAAGACCTCAACCAATTGAGTCTGCCATCATATGAATTTGTTTTATTGAGTTTATTAATTATTCATCACATAAAATCTCTTTATGTAAGTCCAAACCAATCCTCTCCACTAAACTGATCCAAATTTCACACTCTCCCCATCCATTCACTATCCAATGTAGGTCCTGCAATTACATTGACCATTCAACAACCATAATCACTACTAGTGCATGTGGGTCCATGTGTAATTTGGAAAATATAATAAAACTTAATCATAGTGATAAGGTTGTGTATCTCATCATATTAAAACGTTTAATCAACAATACATCCACGTAAATTAATGTGTTAGCTAGCTTGATACATAACTTTGCCGTTCCGTGCTATAAAATTCCAAAGAATACGTAACGCTTGGTTAGTCATTTTCCTCTGCACTCCTAATATTCAAATGCACGGATGCATTTGGTGACCTAATTGAATTCTTAATATATATATTATTAATCAGTTACAATGGTTTATTGACCATCGAAGAAACTATTAACTCAAACAAGATAATAAAAATTTTCCACTTAGATACTCATAAGATTTATAAAAGACAAACAAAAATAATAAATCTTCTTACCATATAATTTTGGAAGAAATTGATATAATTTCTCCTACGTATCATATCTGATTTAAGTAGTGTCGATTTTCAAATTAAGCACTAACAGCATTACTGATTAATATTCAAATTAATTTTAACACTTAAATTTTAAACAGGCTAATTTGCAAAACTAAGGCACATCAAATATTCTCCGCTTTATTTATTGTTTGGCTCGCATGGGACTTTCACATGAAAACATTAGCCATCATTTTCACTTTTAGTCCACTTGTAACACTTTTTCTCTCCTCATAATCTTAATAAAATATTAATTATCCATGTAACTAAAATCCAATTTGAGCATGAGATTAGTCAATTACAGGCAACAAGTTTAAGTTTTTAATTAACCGCACAGAGTTGGGAGACTTTTTACCTTTTACGTGGACCCCCACGTGGATGCTCAGTGCTCTTCTGAGGTGCTAATGAGGATAAGAACCAAAGTACATGGCCCACCCTGGCAAGCCTAAAAAGACACGTTTTCTCTAGTTATGGGCCCAACGTGACATGGCCACACCTGTGTGTCGTTTCTATGTCTGGTTGTTATGTTCCACCGTTTATTTTACCTCGAGATGAACATAATATATCAGTTTTTTTTTTTTTTGGTTAAAATTGGTAAATTGGAAGGCTATATTCGTCATTTTAAAACATTTTTATATAATTAAATAAGAGTAGAGAGAGAGGCCAACCAGACTCACAGACACTGTGCCTTTTCGGATTTCCAGAGGTTATTAAGGAAGGATCAGATGGCAACGGAGGAGGAGGAGGAGACGATCCTGGCTGTCCATTCACCCACCGACGACTCCGACGGCGAGGATGACCACCTCTCAGCCAGGCGTATGTCGCAGCTCTCCATCGAGACTTCAGAGGGGGAGGTTGCCGACGGGGAGCTCTCTGACAATGATGATGTTCATGAGTCACCGTCGCCGGTCGTAGTGTTTGGGTCGCTTCCAGTAACTCCGGTGAGGCGGAGGAGAGGGAGGCGAGGGAAAGGGAGAGATGGGTGGGTTGAGAGGCAGTGGGAGAGACGTCGGAGGAAGGAGGATGGAGAGTGTCGGCTGCTTGTCCGACGAAACGGACGGCCAGGATGCATTAGCATGGATATTGATGAAGTGAAGGCTTGTCGGGAACTTGGGATCGAACTCCAGCCGTTGGATTGGACTGTTGGCTTCTCGGGATCTGCGCTGGATACAAGCAGCGGTGGGGATTCTCCTGTTCCTAACTGGAGGATCTCCAATCCTGGTACTGACTTGACTTACTAGAACTCTCGATGTAATCATATGATACTATTATTATTATTATTATTATTATAATATTTATATTTATCTTATCGTAGTCATGGTAACTGGTCATGCATATATATGAAATAATTATGCAGATCAAATATATTATTATGGGTGAATGAGGAGGATCAGAGAAGCAGTACTGGCTGGTGCTTTTAACTTTTGCTTTAATTTTTAGGCAGCTAATTAAACCAGGAAGTTAATTTTGTTGATGTAATTAATGATGCATGATCAGTTTGTGATAGTATGTATGTATGCTTTGATGCAGGTGATAATCCGGAGGATGTGAAGGCCAGACTGAAGATGTGGGCGCATGCTGTGGCACTGGCCTCATCAACCAGCTTCAGCGGATGAGAACCATTTCCATCTATGCTTTAATTTTGTACATATATATGTATATATGATATACTGTTATGGGATTTTGGTTTAGGTTGAGATTGCTGCAATTACAGTTTGAAATTTTGAGTAAGCATTTTGGTGGTCATGTAACCTGTGGATCTTTTCTGTGAATGTGGCCTGTGCGTGTATCTTAAACATTCCTGGAAATACTGATCTTGTGTTCTAATGGTCGGTGGAGCAAACTGTTGTTGTTTGACTAAGTCCATGCATTTGTGGAGAACCATATATCTATGTTGGAAATGATAGATGGGATAATAGTCCCACATCGAATATCTAACTAGTTAGGACCGGAGCTACATATGAAATTGTGTGCGTGTGTGTGTAAACCCCACAAAATTTTTAAAAATATTTATTATATATAATTATATATATGTTTATATTTATTTATTATTGGTTGTTGTAAGACATCTCTAGACTAACTAGTACCAGTCCTATATATAGGAAATATATATATATTATTTTTTTTTGTGCTAAAAAAAATGGTTGTTGTGAGACATCCTAGATAACCGGTCCTATATATATATATATATATATATATATATATATAATTGTTAAATTGATCTCATTAAATTAAACAATTGGGTTAATAGGCAATAGTGATTTTATTTTAATAAAAAACAAGTGAGTTATAATATAAATATTACAAATTTAAAAACATATATTTTTAGGTTTGTGTTTTGTTTTTTATAATAGTTTTAGAAAACTTAGAACTAAAACCACCATTTATCCTTGTCATTTTCAATATTTTTGAGCTATTTTTTAATATTTTGTTCAATCTGAGAAAGACACCATCAAAACTTTTGCCTTTTTTTCAATTAAAAAATTAAATTTAAAGAAGGTAATATTTTTCCTCCTCACATTTCAAACTACATTAAACAATCTAATTAAGCTTTAAAAATCAATTTTAATTTCAATTATTTGAGATAACTTTTTAAATATAAATTTTTATTAAATTTTTTTTGTTTTATTTTGTTATTTGTATTTTTTTTAACTATAACTATATATGTATATATGATTTTTTTTTTTACATTATAGATAATAATACTATACTTATATCTTGAACTCACTTAATAAATTGTTTATCTGTAACTAGTCATATAACGGCTTTCCACTGCTTATCTCCTGCATGAACTAAGGATATGCACAACATATATGGTCTCTTGTCAAGTAATAGTCAGATATATTAAGCACTCAACTAGCTTTTAATACTTGCCAGGAGTGACCAGAGGTTTTCTTTAAATCATATCAAAGCTTGTGTTGTTGCTCCATGGGTAAAAGACAAGGTTTTGCTCTCAACATGCCGCACTCCGTCAAAATGTCAAGGACATATTTTCTTTGAGTCAGAAACAACCCATTTTGGGATCTTGCAACTTCAATTCCTAAATTTTTTTTTTTCAACTTTCCAAGGTTTTAATATTAAAGCATTGGTTTAATTAGATACCTCTTCATGTCCTCACAACCAAAAGTGTTATTTGACGATGTCATCAACATATACTAACCGTGTCATAAATTTCTCACCTTTCAAATACAAACAAGAAATATTAATATTTGTGGTGTTTTTTTTTTTTTTTTTTTTAAAAAAAAAGAACCACAGAGGGCTAATAGATTAAAGAGAAAGCAGAGTTACAAAGGAATACAACAAGGAGATACAAAGTTCAGAAACTAAGGAAAAGAAAAATCTAGAGTATTAAAGGATAAATCCAGCATCAATGAAAGCTTTCATAAGCCAATGGGGTAATCCCCGACCAAACAAGAATAAATTAAGGACAGAGTAGTTGAACCCAAGAGTGCTTAGATTAGTGGCAGGCAACATCCAAGAGCCAGGGATGCAATGGATTAGGGGAGAACCATGCAAGTTGAGGAGGTCTCGGAGCTTAGCAATATGGGAGTTGAATCGCCAGGTGGTGACATGGTCAGGATTCATGATTAAAGCATAAACTGAGGGATTATCCACGAAGATATGCCGGACGAGCGTGCTAGTTGTCAAAGCAACTTGAAGGGCGACATCAATGGCAAACAAAGCATCCAACGAATTATCATCCATAGGCTGAGCACAACAACCTGCAAAGGAAACGACATAGTTAGCATTCGAGATAAAAAAACCAGATGATTTTACCTTAGTGAGCTGATTGATTCTGGTATGTGCGAAGAGGAATTGCCCGTCGGCGCTGGAGAAGTTATGCAGAATGAGCTTTCGTCCTAAATGATTCCGGTTGGCATGAAGATGCTCTTGAACATGTGCAAGAGCACGACAAGCAATAGCAGTAACTGCCGGCGAAGAGTTGCGGAAAATGACATCACACCGGAGCTTCCAAATGAGCCAGGCAGTTGCTACTATAATGGATAAAGTAATCATATGATGATTGTCATCAGTAAGCCAGGTTCCAGCAGCAAACCCGTTGGGGAATGAGATGGAAATGTTAATTTTGTTGCTAAGAACCAACCAGATCTGACAGGCAATGGGACAAAAGCATAACAAGTGATCAATGGTTTCCGTAGAAAGACCACAAAGGGCACATGGATTGTTGGGACTTAAATTCATTTGGAATAGGAAGTTGGACGTCGAGAGCCGACCATGAAAAACCATCCAAAGGAAATGCTTGACCCGAGGGGCAACATGGATTTTCCAGAGAAGATGCCAGCCAGTCCAATGTTCAGAATAAGAAGAACTCTGATTAAGATGATTATACACTGTAGCAGAGAGCTTATAAGATCTGGAAATGGGATACCAAATCCAATGATTGTTTGAGTCATAATTGATAGAGCCCAAAGGCAGCTCATTCGAGTTAAAATGAGAACCAAAAACCTGAGATAAATGAATATCACTCCAACTGTCACTTTAAACAAGATCAGAAACCCGGATAAGGCTAAGGTCCTCATTCATGTTAATGAAAGTAGGTTTGAGAGCAATGGGAAGATCAAAACACCAAGGATCCCATAAAAAGGAAGTGATATCAGGATTAACGGAATTAATTCGACAAAAAGCCTTAATATGGGTAGCAGAATTGAAAAGACCGCGGAAAAACCAAGAGCATTTAACCGGAGCAGAATTCATCCAAAAGTTAATATGTCCATATTTCAAGCGCAGGATGTTAACCCAAATTGTATCATCATTGTTTAAAAATTTGAAGATATGCTTTGCCATTAAAGAATGCTTAACAATAGAGAGATTCTTAATACCAATTCCCCCCTCAGGCTTCCCTTCAATGACAGTGCTCCAATTCACATTATGGATACCCTTTCCATTGCCATTCCTACACCAGAAGAACTTCCTAACCACCTTGGTAATCTCAGAAAGGACAGACTCAGGGATAGGATAGACTGAGAGAGTATACATTGGTATGGACAGAAGAGAGGAATTAATAAGAATTGTTTTAGCAGCATAAGATAGGTGAAAGTTACTCCAGCGACTACAAGTTTGACGAATCTTGTCCACCATGGGTTTAAAGGCAGGGGCAGCAATTCTTTTAGGGGAGATGAGGACACCCAAATACTTAGGGTGTGTTTGGTTCACCGAAGTGGACACCGAAGTGACTGAAGTGGTGGCTTCAGAGTGACTTCCGTGTGTTTGGTTCCCTGAAGTGAGCAATGAAACATGAAGTCCCACCTCCAAAAGAATCCCACTTCCACCGGTCTGACTTCTGAGAAAAATGGACCGAAGTGAGACTTTCACGCGTTTTGCTGACGTGGCAGAAGTCCACTTCGGTCATTATTCAGTCACATGGGGGTGTTACGAACACCCCCCACTTCCGTGATTTCCCAGAAAACCCGTGACCCTCTCCCATCTTCTTCTCAAATGCTAGGGTTTCACCATCAGGTTGTGAGACATCCTTCGATCATCTCCATCTACTAGTGTTTGGCCTTCTGATCATCTTCATCTCCACTCGCAAGGTAATAACATGCTCTCTCTCTCTTATCTTTGTTGTCAAGGTTTTGAATTTTGTTATTTTGGATATGATTTGGAGTTGTTGATTGGATTTTTATTTTTTTAGATCATTCTAGCATTTCACCATCTGCTTGTGCGACATCCTTCCGATCATCTCCACCTACCGGCGCTTGGCCTCGCAAGGTAATAACATTCTCTCTCTCTCTCTCTCTCTCTCTCTCTCTCTCTCTCTCTCTCTCTCTCTCTTATCTTTGTTGTCTGTAAGGTTGTGAATGTTGTTATTTTGGATAAGATTTGGGGTTGTTGAAGTTATTGGATTTTTATTTATTTTTTTATCATTCTTTGTTGTTCTCAAACGCTAGGGTTCCACCCGACATCCTCCGATCATCTCCATCTACCGGTGTTTGGCCTTCTATCATCTTCATCTCCACTCGCAAGGTAACATGCTCTCTCTCTCCATCTAGATCATTCTTTGTTGTCAAATCCACAATTTTGAATGTTGTTACTTTGGCCAACCATGAGATTTATTATAGGGTTGTTGAAATCATTTGAATTTAATTTTTTAAAATCAATTTTGTTATAATGTTGTTACTTTGGATAACAGGGAGATTTGGGGTTGTTACTTTGTTTGCGTACAATGTCTCCATGAATTATATATGATATCATGTAAATAAAGGTTGTCCATACACTACTGGGATTGAGATTTAAGATGCGCCACCAAGCAATAAAATTTAAGATCAATGCCATAGATGCATCTAGTCTGATTGCCATCTGGTGTTTATCCAATAAGTTGGACTGCTGGACACTTGGACCCAGTTTAGTCAAGAAATACTTTAAAGATAGCCCTGGATAACAATTTGGATAAGATAACAAAGAAATGAGACTCAACACTTTATGCATTATTGAGAAGATAATTATTTTCTAATATGAGGCGATTGATGATTTAAAATATTTTTTATAGAGCAAAACGAGTGCTTGAACTTGGATCAGGATTTGGGTTAGCTGGTATGGTAGTTGTTGCAACCACATATGCCTGTGAAGTTGTAATATCTGATGGTAATCCAGAAGTTGTCAACTGTATCCTCATCTGTTATCATGATTTATATTCTTTATGTTGTAGATCACATCCACGGTTGGTCCTCCTTATTTGGATTAGATTTTGCATGCACCACTTCTATTATCTTTTAGTTCAATCCCATTATATATGAAACCTTTTCAAATAGTGTTGTTCAAATAACATGTACTAATTATTATGCCCATGAATTTTGCTTTTGGTTTGCTCTCTACATTTTAGTGCTATTCAGTGCACGGATGTTGTAATGTGTTTTCACAGAAATTGGTTGTCCAATACCTTTTGGGTAGCCATTATTATTTTGTGATTCTAATGCATTTCTTTGGACCATTTATTGCGATTTCTTAAAATATGAAATTAACTACTAAAAGAAGGATAACGATCAAACTAACACACAGACAGTTGTCAAAATTGTGGTTCCTTACAAATCCATTGCCATATTACTATCTTTGCATTAACTAATCCATTTTGATTATTCAGTTATGAGGAATTGCAAATTTACTCATTTGATAAATGGTGCTTGTGAAATTTGTTTCCAAATTGTCTACTGTCATCCCAATTCAGAGATTATGAGTTAAGCCCATTGGCTCATCATCATGAATAAGTAGAAAAAGTGATATGTTGTAGTTCATGATCTGATTGTGTTTTCTTTTCTGCATCTCTACCATATATGAACAATAGAATGCTGGCCTTTGAATGCAATCTTGATATTTACCTCACTATGTTGACATTTCACCTTTTTTAAGTCAGTGTGAATGGAGGCCAATTGAGGCGATATGGATGTGTGTATTCCCATTCATGCCTGCAGTTGTAATATTTACTTGTCTACATGTAACTGTAGCATTGCTGAGACCCTATTCCTTTTTTGGCAAATATAAGCTGGCTTTCCTTGGGCTGTTACAAAAATTTTCAAGCTTGTTTCTCTTATTTCAACTGGGTAACTCAAGGTCGATAGATAACTAAAATTTCTTTATTGTTTAGGTGTTTGTATTATCATTTTTTATGTGTGAAGTGTCATTTTTATTCTGTATCTCTTCATCTCTATGCTGATTTGGATAGGATGCGATGGTTAAAGATACTTCCATATCAGTTCTAAAGTTTACATTAATAGACTTACTCATGTTTACAGAGAATCTAATTAATGCTAGTATAAATTAATAGACTTACTCATGTTTACATTACTTAACATAATTGGTATTTCAGTGTATTCAAAGAGCTTATGTTTAAAATGAATTATTCAGCAAAAAAACATGTATTTTTTTTTATTTTAATTTTCATATAAAAGATATGAATGTTTATACTTATGAGTTTGCTTAACTAAATTTTGTGACACATAATATAGGAAATTGAAGTACATGGCCTAATGCACTTATCATCTCTTGTGCATGCATATGTGTAGATGGATAGTTGGGCATTAGGTGAGCGGGCTAGACCACTTGCCGCAGCATTCACCACAATTGTTGTCATTGTTGCATATATAATAGAAGAAATGCAAACAACTAGGAGTTCTAGATGTGTCGAGCCTTTAATATTCCGGGACCTGACTAGAAAAAAACACATGAATCGTATTTTAAGGAGTGGCCGAGACTATTGTGTAAGCTACGTAAGAATGGATGTCGGACCTTTCATGCATTTGTCCCAAATAATGCGTGACAGAGGTCTACTTGTCGATACTCGCCATGTGTCAGTTGAGGAGCAACTTGCAATATTCTTGCACATAGTTGGGCATAACACAAAGAACAGAACAGTAAGGTTAGAATTTCTTCGATCAGGAGAAACTATCAGCAGATATTTTAACAATGTCATTCGTGCTATTTGCGCTGTACGCGATGACTTTGTCCTACCTCCCAATAGCAATTGTCACCCAGACATACAGAATAATCCTAATTGGTACCCGTTTTTTAAAGTAAGTATAAATAAAGTAAAAGATTTTTTTTTATTTCTAAAAATCCAATTTGAAATTGCCAATAATGTTTAGCTTGCCATGTAGGATTGCATTGGGTTGCTGGATGGTACGCATATTGAAGCGTCCGTCCCTCCCCACGAAATACCCCAGTTTCGTGGTCGAAAGGGAACTACTCAAAATGTGTTGGCTGTGGTGAATGCGGATTTAAAGTTTACATATGTCCTAGCTGGATGGGAGGGATCTGCAAATGATTTTACTATCTTAAGGGATGCGATATCTCGACCTCAACCACAAGGGCTAAAGATTATAGAAGGTACACCATAAAATGTGTAGTCATTTAGAAAATAAAAAAACACTAACGCTTGATCATACTCGGTGCATATAGGAAAATATTACCTCGTTGATGCTGGATACACCACTATGAACGGTTTCATAGCTCCGTATCGTGGAGTAAGATACCATCTTAAGGAACATAGTGGAAGGCCGCCAACAAACCCTAAAGAATTGTTCAATCTTAGGCACTCAATGCTACGATCACGGGTTGAACGAGCATTTGGTATCTTAAAGAATCGTTTTAAGATTCTTACCTCGCGGCCATTTTTTCCATTTAAAACACAAGTAAGGTTAGTCCTTGCATGCTGCATTATACATAATTATATAGCAGGTGTGGATCCAACCGACAGTATCTTGCACGAGGGCAACACACTAGAGGAAGAGCAACTTGTGCCCTCACAAGGCAGGACCCAACGCGAACAACGAGAAGAAAATAGGCAGTGGGTGGAGTTAAGGGACAACATAGCAAATGAAATGTGGAATCAGTATACTGGTCGATAGTAGGTGTTAGGAATGTGTTTTCTAATCTACTATGAACCATTCATTTGTGTTGTTTATTGTGTGTACTTTTTCGAACATCTTATATTCACTTTTTCAGTTTCATGTTTGGTTGTCTTTTATTCTATTTTGATAATTTTTCTTGAACATTCCTTCTTTATTCTAGATTTAATATTTGAAGGAACATGGAGGGTGCCACTTCAAAGGCTGCCACAAAACATGGAACCCCTAACAAGCGTTGGAAGCCTGATTTTGATAATTTTTTAATAACAGTGTTAGTAGAGCAAGTGAGACAGGGTCTTAAGTGTGACAAATCATTTAAGCGGGCTGCGTTTGGACATGCTGCAAGTGCCGTGAATGCAAGATTTAACACTAATTTCTCTCCAGAGAATGTGGAGAACCATTACAGGACACTAAAAGCAAGGTACATAGAAATCAAGAAAGCGAGGGATCTGAGTGGGGCAGGTTGGGATGATGAAAACAAGGTGATCATTCTCGACCCAATTGTGGCCTTCACGTACACTGAGGTATGTTAGTAAATTTTTTCCTTTGATAGTTCATTGACTTACATGTATAAATGTACTTATACAAGCTATTTCAAGTTTAATGATTTAGGAAAATGTTTCAATTTGAGTTGTAGGCTGTTTTTCTAAGTATGATTTGCATTTCATATAATGAGTGTGTTCTTTGTTGTATCTCATGCAATAGCATGTTGTTTCTTACAATGATAGTGTGCTTCACTACAAATTGGAAAACTTATGCTTTTTTTTTTTCCAGTTCAAAGGTTATTGATATTATTCTATTTATCTCTTATAGGCACACCCGGGTGCAAAACCATTCATCAACAAGCCCATTGAGAACTATGAAGGGCTTAGGATAATTTGTGGCGATGACAACGCAACAGGTTCTTACGCAGCTTCTTTGTTTTCAGATTTTGCAGACAAATCTGAAAATGAAGGAACCGACAATGACAATGGTGAATCAGACACGGTTGATATTGCTAGTGATGAGGAAGGTAATAATGGCAACTCTACACCCATAACTAGCAACCCTGCTACATCATCAACTGTTAGGTCCCAACGTAATAACAAGGGAGCTAGAAGCCCTTCCATGATGGGTGATGTACTTAAGGTTGTGGATAAGATGGCCAATGCAATTCAGAACCCAACCCATTGGACTGAGATTTTATATGAAAGGGTTATGGGTGTTGAGGGGTTCAATAAGCGTGAGCTTGTTGTGGTATTTGATTATCTTCAGTCTAGGGAAAGTGAAGCTAGGGGCTTCATGGTGAGAGATATGGAACTACGTCAAGATTGGATTAGGAGCTTTCTTTCCCGGATGATGTGAACCCCAACGTGAATGGTTCAGTGTTGATGATGTGTTCGCCTCCCATGGGGATTGTTTGAACTACTGCTTGCATTATCTGCATTTCATGCATTTTTTTCATGTTTTTTTTTTGTTCATCCATGTGTTGGTATGCCTACCGTGAACATTACGTTGGTTGTTTCCATGTTTCAGGTTTGCCTATGTTATTTGTTTCTATAGCATGCATGTTGCATCTAAAAACTTTTATCTAGTTTGCTTGTATTTTGAACTATTTGCACTTATATGAACTTATTAATGGTTGTTATATATTAATCATTTCTCTAACCTGTATTTTATATATATTGTTGGCATTGCAGGTGAATTTTACATGGCAATGATGACTACATAAGAGTAAAGCAATACACTAAGGCCAGGTTCCTTTTTGGCTTTCCAAATAAACAGGTGTAATGGCGGGGCAATTGAGGGGTGAAGACCCTCCTCTTGCAGCCACATACCTTTGAATTCATTATGATTTGATTTTTGGTTTTATCAAATGGATTCCATCAAAGACAAAAGGGTCTCTTTGTCGTTTTTTTTTCCATAAAATTTATTTTGTTGTGGTCATTTTGCTGAAACTTTTTTGCATTTGTTTTTGGTGAAAAAAAATCTGGATTTGTATTTGTGGTTTAAATGTGGAAAAGATGTTTTAGATTTTAAGTTTTCTTGTAATTTATGTGCAAGTTGTATTGAGTAGCTAAAATGTCATTTCTTAAGCTGGAGAACTTTTTGGATTACTTTAAAATTTCTTTGAGTTTTGTTCTCATGTTTGCAAATGTTTTATGTGTATATTTTAGATTAATTTTTATCCATTTCAAGAGTGTTTTATTTTCATTGTTACTCATACCTTAATGTTTATTTTCAATGTTGTCTTTGAACTTTTATTTTATACTTATATTTTTTTGTTAATAATGACTTGTTAGATGATTCTCATTTCTTGAGAGGCTATCTAGTTTTGTTATGTTATCCATTTCCCTGAGGCTTTGGTTTTTAACTGTATGGGATTATAGGCATGAAATTGTATGTATGGCGAGGCAACTTGGAGGCATGTATTGCCACCGTTGCAGCCTACGTGATCCACTTCCTTTTTTTTACCCTAAAATTATTTTCAACATTTCCCATTGGTTGTGGGTTTACTTTGTTACTCATGTGTGTTGGTTTTTGAGGCAAAAAGGATCTACCAATGCCGATGAAGTGATGTATGTGTTTACTTTTTTATGAGACCTGAGCCATGATCGAATATCAACCGGTGTCTGTTTGTTTGCGGGTTGGAGTGCTCGGTGGAAGCATGAAGCGCACATGGGATTTCTCTCCTTCCATGAGAGTAGTAGTTGTATTTTATTCTACAAGTAAACAATTTGTATTCTCTCAAACTTTGTATTTCATTGTAGCAAATAAAGTATGAATTTATATAATGTTGAATTTTTTTTTGCACAATTTTATTTTTTTACAGGTTTTCTTTTTTTCCATGATTATATGTATATGTAACATAAAAAAAAAATTAAACTATTCACTAATTTAATTTTATTAGAACTACACAAATTACATAATTATATTGTTAAAAAAATTATTAAGATATATATATATTTAAATATTCCAAAAAAATACTTGAGTTATCTACGTTTTTTATGCAAATTTAAAAAATAATATATAATTAATTTTAATCTAATCCTAACAAATGCAATGGGTAACCTCACCTTTTGATTGAAGTGGTGAGTGGAACCCCACTTCCACTCATCCAAACATCATGAAGTCATGAAGTCAAATTTTCCTTATTCTCACTTCCACCAACCAAACACAAAAAAGTGAGTACTGATTTGACACATACTTCTCCAACCAAACACCTGGAACTGGTGACTTCCAACTGAATTTCTCACTTCAATCGAAATTAACACTTCGGAACTTTAGCCACTTCGGTGGACTTCAACCAACCAAACACACCCTTAAAGGGAAAGTGGGCTGGGGTGAAAGTTACTCCCAAATCTTTTTTCCCACCTGGTGTAACAAACATGTCTCCAATCGTATTTGTTCCATTCTGAATCTTGTCCACCGTTTGTGGTGTTTTGTTGGAAGCCATAGTTTTCTGATGTCTTAGTAAGCTTGGAGAATCAATTTCATTCAGCTTGACGCAGACCATACATCAATTTTTGAAGCTTGCAATAGTAACTTGGCTTTGGTGTTTGAACTCCTGAATGTGGCTCCATAGTGATTGTTCTCTCTTAGGTGAAGAGGATAGTGTATACCAAAAGAGACTGACTAATTTGAGATTTGCAAGTGGGTTGCTGTGGTGTGACAAATATTATCATAATGATGATCTGATGGTCTTTGATCTCGTTCCCATCTGTGGATGGGGGCAGACTTATTGATAGGTTAAGGCGTCCAGGAATCATACTTCCCCTGAACTAGATTGGCAACAAGTGCACCTGCATTTTTTATGGACCGGACAGTCCATTTATGGCAGGAACAAAGTTGTTAGATTATTACTACGGACAGAACACTTCTGGATAATGGTCAAAGGATTTTGGTTAAATGTCCCTTTAGTTGCAAAATTTTTTTTAGTCTAGGCTTGGATCTGCGACCTTTTAAGACTTGCTGGAAAAGAAAACAAGTCTAAGCAAGCAATTGACATGTGGTCTCTGAGGCTAAAAAAAGTAAGTTACAATTGAAGAATGCCCAACATAAGCTTGACCGAAATTTCTTTCTTTAATCTACAGTAATGGAATGTGCTTTCAGATCAAATTTAGTTGATATGATGAACACCACCAACTAAATTATTACTATAATATTATATGTAGTGTTGCTCTATTGATTATGGCGATCAATTCTTAATTCTTCAGTATCTAATCATATTTCTTATTTTGCACATAACCTTGCTATTATTAGATAAACCAATCATTTGAGGAAATTAAGTGGTGGTGATCATTAATACATCCAGTGGCAGTACCCACCAAAATCAACATTTAGCTACAGTCATATGCCTTTTTTATCATTCTGAGAAAGAGGACACCTTTATCTATGACATACTAGTGAGTTCATCTTTGACTCGAGAGGTAGCTAGCCTGACTACTAGCTCATCGCCCTTATTACTATCAAAGACACAACCTAATAATTAAATACATGCCTAAATATATAGTAGTGAACAGTGTCATGGCTTGATGAGTTCTCTAGTCTCCAAGGTCATGGGCGAGTACATACTAACAGATGAAGGTGCCGGAGATGGATAGATAGCCATTGTTGCGTGCGTGGCGCTCAGTTCCACCTTACCATGTTCATCACCAACAACAGTAGAATTATAAGTATCCATGTCCTTCCTGTACTTGTACCATTTGGCGCACAACAAGTAGAGCACAAAATTAAGACAACTAAGTATGGCTAGGAACCAATAGAAGAGGTCCAACCGGTTCTTGTTAAGGTCTATCCCATATAGCCATCCATGGCCGGTGCTTGTCCCTTTGGCCGTGACCGAGTTCACCACTCGCACAAGGACTGTGCTGAGGAAGTAGCCCAAGGAGAGGGAGAGCCAAGAGAATGAAGTGGAGAGCGAGCGCAAGCACGCCGGTGCCTCACTGTAGAAGAAGTCCAGGAGACCGACAAACGTGAACAGGTCAGCGATGCCGAACACCCCGTACTGGAACGACAACCAAAAGAGGCTGATGAGCTTGCCGGTGTTGTTAAACGCGTTCCTTCGTTTCACCTCTATCAGAGCACCAATAGCCATGGAAATGGCCGAGAGGACAAGCCCAACACCCACCCTTTGCAGGGTGGTGATCCCATTCGGATGCCGGGTGAAGCGACGGGCGAATGGGATGAAGATGAGCTCGTAGACAGGGACTAAAGCTGACATGAAGATGAGAGGGATAACTGGGATGGAGGCAGCTGGGACTTTGAAAGAACCCAGATGGAGGTCCATTATGTTCCCTTGTTGCACCGTGAAGGTTTGTAGCTGGGCCAAGCATGTGTTCATGAGGATGGTGCTGCCCAGGACGGGCAGCATCCTTATTATAATCTTCAGTTCTTCAACCTGACTCACTGTGCACACTCTCCATGGATCTAATTGGGATGTTGAGCTGCTTCTTGGCAGGATTATTGCGGCCTTGTCTAAGCATCTGAATTGTGTTGAATGAGGGATGATCTCTTCATCTTCAGCTTTCTTCTTGTTGTTGTTGCTGCTGCTGCTGATATATTGCTGGTGCAGCTCATCTGGGTTCTCAGGCAAACTCAACTTCCTGTTCCTGATGGCAGCCACCATAACCTACACCATGCAATCCAAATATTATGGACATGATGATGTTTCATTTTTCTTTGCATATATATATATATATATATATATATATATATATGTGCGTATATATACCTGAAAAAGTCTGATTAGGGGGCTGTCTTTGACTATCCTGACTCTGTAGAAAGGTTTGCCTGCAGTGATGATGCAGAAGCCAAGAAAAGCGCATATCATGCCAATGAAGAAACCAAGAGCCCAGCTTTTCTCGGTGCTGACCCAGACGATGACCGTGACCCCAAGCGTCGCACCCAGTGTGATGCTCATCAGTAACCAGTTGAAGAAGCTGCCCACGGCCTTTTTTTCCTTTGGGTTGTTCTTATCAAACTGATCACCTCCCAGTGCAGGATAAGACCCTCTAATCCCTCCAAAGCCCAACGCTAATAGACATAGACTCAAGTAGAATATGGCAGCGTTTTTCCCCTCTAGCTTGCAGGTAAGGCACTGTCCAGGTGGTCTGAGACTTGGCCGGTGAGCTTGGATGATAGCCAGGATATAGCCCTGTTTAATCATAAAAAAACTTTATTTATAATTCATTCTGGATCATCATGATCTGGCTTTTGTTAATATTTAGTACCAATATCTCGAAGCATGCAAAGAGTAGAACAGTGTTGAGCCTGGTAAGGTATGTGTCGGCGATGAAACCTCCAACAAGGGTGAGCAAGAAGGTTGATCCCATGAAGTTGGTGAGTGTTGTTGCAGAGTCTGCAAGATTGAAGTGCATTACCAGCAGGAAGTAGAGCACCATGCTGACCATGTTTGCCACGAAGCCTATGTTCTCAAGCCCCGTCATAACTGCAAATCATAATGAAATGGAACATAATACATTGTCATTTGTTGCTTAATTAGAGTCTCTAAATTTGGTACTCCGCTTACAAAATATGAACATGGTGGCCCTGAATCCTCCTTTTCTCAAGCCTTGCTTGGTCTCATTGGATAAGTTGTCTACTCCCTCCACTTCTGCCATTAACGCACGTGTATATATATATATTAGTGTGTGTGTGTGTGTGTTCCCGGGCTTAGGAACGTAGCGGAGTTACAGACACAGTTGATGAGAGAAAGAGAACATGAAAAGCAATCAGCAAGAGGATGTGTATATCTTATAGTTGCAGAAACAGGGATATTTGAGTGTACTGTGGAGGATGAGAAGGTTGGAAGTTTTGTATATATAATGCTCACCGGCTGAGTTGAGACGGCAGAATGAATTTTCTATTTGTTTTATTCTATTAATTCACTCATCAAGGCCAAAACTTTAAGTTAAATAATATGTGCAAAAATAATCAATGAATAGGAGTAGGGATTTTAATTCCCACCGCGCCGCCCATGAAAGATACCAATGGACTGATAAATGGACTCACTGTGGAACTCTCGTAAAATTTAAACAGAACTATAACGCTTCTTCATTGGAAGAATAGATTAAACCATAACAGAGCATGAAAGAAGAAAACAGAGTTATTTGATAAACAAATGGAATGACTCATCTTTATATAAAACTATAAGCAGAACAAGTCATTAGCGGGCGATAATAAATCAACATATACAAACAACCAGAAAAGACAAACTTGACTCCGAAACAAACGTTTAGGAATGATATTTAATGCAACGAACCAGAACATGAACCTTTCCATTGTAGCCATTTTTATTCAAGTAGGCATTTTTTGAAAGTTTTTTGTTTTTGTTATTTGGTTTTCTGCTGCATGCGATGCCTCCTGCTAAAATAAAATCTCTTGATGCCGATATTATTCTCTAGTCTAAGGGTGTCAGGCATTCAAAACCTTCCAACATAATTAATTAGTAATTTTACACTAAAATGTATAAGATTAGTGCCAAAAGTTAGAGTACTAATGAAAAGGAACTGATGGAGTGGAAGGCAAATACGTATAACTTATTTGATGCAACGAAAACAAATGAAACTTAAACCTACGGATTAAGACATATTATTTTTTGAGAGAAATTTATAAGTTATGCATGTGTCATCCATAACAAATATAGAGTCAAACACTACAATTCCAAACCAAATATATTGAGCTCAGAAGAACATCTCATCAGCCTGAAACCAGACAAACAATCTCAATATCATCATCCCACACATTCTTGGAAAGATTCTTAATTGATTTCAATCAATTTGACAATGTTTTCGAATCAATCATATGTTTAAGTTCTATGCACAGTGAATATCTATAAGTGTAAAAGTTTGTGTGTAAATAAATACCAGCTATAATGTCAAGATAATATCCTATTTGCCCATTTATTTATCTTTTCTGTGCCTCTTCTGTTGCTTCTTTTCTCAAGCTTCTTCTTCTTTGACTTTGGCTTGTTCCTCATCTGTTCACAAGCATGCTGACAAAGGATGAGAATAAAAAAATTTACAGACCCCTCCCTTTTTCCACTGAATATACTTTAATGCAGAGTCAAGGCTTTCATTGACAAAACAAGTGGCCGGACTAGTTCAAAGTGTGAAGAATGACTCAAACAAAAAATAGAACTTTGAAGCTTACATTCCAGCAAATCAAACAAAATTTAGGTCAATATAGAATTGAATTGATAGCAACTATTCAATTACTATAGTAGCAGGGTAGAGTAGAGAGATTGTAGTCCAACATCCATCGTCCAATGTTGGCAATGGCTTGGCATTTGTCCTACTTCATTTTATGCAGACAAGGTCAGGCTGGTTCTCAACTTGCACAACACTGCACGCTTTGGTAAGTGCAGTGCTGCAGGAGACTTGTTTTCATAGGGAACTAATATTCAAAAGAATATAGATCTGTGTATTTGCAATGGAATATGCATGACAAGATAAGCATGAATGTATCCATGAGTTACTGATTGAGTAGACTCCTAAAATTATTTCCAAAAAAGATTGTGCTATATTCTGGTAGTTCTGACATCTGAGAAGAAGATACGTGTGTGTACCAGCTTATTCTATGCATGCAAACCATGCATGCTATCCCTTTGATAGACTCGTCTGGATCTCTCACATCTATCTACTTACACATTTATAAAGCCTTGCTTTGTTAGCACTGCTACAATCCTAATTAGCAGGAAAAAAAAATGTCTGTGTCATTCTTTGTGCTTCAGTTGATATCTCTGGTGGTGATTGTGCTAGCAGACTTCAACACAGAGATGAACATAACATGGGGTGATGGCCGTGCAACCATCTCCAAAGATGGCCTCAATTTGACCCTGTCCATGGACCAAACCTCTGGCTCTGGTTGCAAGTCCAAAGCTTCTTATCTTTATGGAAGGTTTGATGTGCAGATGCAACTCATCAAGGGTGACTCTGCTGGCACTGTCACAACATTCTATGTCTCTATTTCAACCTTCTTTCATTCTCTACTTCTTTCAGATTTCTCAGAAAACAAAAGCTGAAATACATGCATACAAATATATATATATATATATATATATATATGGTTATGCAGCTTTCTTCAGACCAAAAGGCTCATGATGAAGTGGACATGGAGTTCCTGGGCAATATTGATGGAAAGCCTTACACATTGAGCACCAATGTCTACACCAAAGGGAAGGGACGCAGAGAACAAAAGTTCCACCTCTGGTTCAATCCAACTGCAGACTTTCACCACTACGCCATTCTCTGGACCCCTTCACAGATCATGTATGCATGTTCTAAGAGTCTTCATTGGTCATAGCGGCATCAGTACTAATACTTATTATCTGTTTCTGGTTTCCAGATTATTCGTTGATGGAATACCAATTAGAGGTTTTACAAGAGGCACAGCACAGCTACCTTATGTCGACCAGGCCATGACAGTGCACACAACCCTGTGGGATGGATCAAGCTGGGCAACTGATGGAGGAAAAGAGAAAGTTGACTGGAGCAAAGCTCCATTCAATGCGTATTATCGGAACCTGAAAATACAAGCTTGTTTCCCCACTGCCAATGGTAGTTATACTTGTGGAAATGATGCAGCTTCATGGATAGCTCAAAATCTCACAGCTGCAGAGGTGGCCTCCATGGATAGAGCTCGTGGCAAATTCATGACATACAACTACTGCACCGACCCCACGAACAAGGGCAACAGCACTGTCCAAAATGAATGCTCAAGGGAACTCTAATAACGTCCTGCCTGACAATATTGCTCTATTGCTCTTCTACTAACTGCAGAATAAGCGCAAGGACATCTTGTTATATAAATATATATATATATATACTTGCTCATGTTCATCCTTATTACTGAAATCAAAGAACTGTTGATGATTATTAATGAATGGCACTCTGCAAAAGAGAAATTTATTTGGGAATCAACCGTCACTTGGTTAATCAGAACACGATACAACAGCGTCTTCTGATGAGAATCAACACTCCGCATGATAATACCACTCCTCCAGGACAACCAGGAATAAAGGCAAACTTGATTTTGAATATAGGATAAAAATAAACTGACAGCGGAACAGAAATCACAAAGAGGATCACGCCAGTCAGCAATCCAAAGGCAATTCACCACAATTGATGATCCGACAGGGCAAACGCGGTACATCTGATCTACTTGTTTCTTGCTGCTCGAGCTTCTGGACCACATCCATCCCTTCGACAACATGTCCAAACACTACATGGCGATTGTTTAACCATGGGGTCTGTTTGTAGACATTCAACGTTAGCACAAAGAATAGAATTGAGCATATAAATTATATAGGAACAGAAGATATACACTACCATAGTTTTATTTAGGGGTAAAAGAAAATTAACAAAAAGGTTCATTTATCATAAAGCAATTTTCTGAATGCTGGGAGAATGGCATCATAATAAATTTGCAAATAGTCAATGAATATATTATGTTATTAGATATCACACACATAAACATAGTTGATGCATTCATTTTAGGCCTCATGGCTCAAAAGTTGAGGGGGAAAATTTACCTTCACAGTGCATATGAAGAACTGGCTTCCATTGGTGTCAGGTCCAGCATTTGCCATGCTCAGGACTCCTGGGCTGACATGCTTCACTGTAAGATTAAATTCCAAGAGTTGGTTTTGCCGGATAATTATTTTCAAATTATGACACAAACAGTCCAATAATTTTGAATATTCAAGGGAGATGGCTAATTGATCCACAATCCTTACAAGTGAAATTTTGTAGCTCTAATGAGGAAGCAAAGGAAAAGACTGCAATATACAATCCTCACTGTAATTATGTGGCGTGGATTATACAATCCTCCCAATTTGACATTTTATTTTAGAAGAGATATCACATTCTACTAGTTCTCCATAAATCTAAACATGCACAGGGCATAAATGAGATGCAAAGAATTTCGAAAGAGGCATTCATAAAGCACGAAAGAACTATAAATAATGAGAAGAAACAGAATTTCGTGAGACAAAGTACAAAGCCTTTGAAGAGAAAAAAGCAGCCTGCTATTTACTGTAAGTAAGTATGCACAAGAACAAATTTAATGCCACTGATAGAAGAAGACATTTTTGGCCAGAACATTTGCAGCCAACAAGACTGTGACCTGAAGTACTTACAACTGAAGTCTTCATCTGCAAATTTAGAGCCATAAATACTCCTTCCTCCAGTTCCCTGTAACCAGCTAGAAATATTTACTCTAAGGCAAAAGTAACCTTTCAAGTTTTCTTTTGGAACATTTGAGTTTATGATAAAAAGGCCCTGCCTAATAAAATTTTATTGTCTCAAAATTTCCATACCATGATGAGAACTTGACTGTAAATATAGTGGGATTTCTTCATTTAAATGCTTTGAAACACATGCTAACTGAAAAGGTTAAAGCAACCGTTTCCGGAAAATGACAATGCAACCGCAGGCATGCATAATACTTGAAAGAGTCAAAGTGAGTTGCTGTGTAATTCTCATGAACAAGTAATTAATATTATACTTTTCAGATCACATGAAAGCAGCTTGCGAATGATAAACTTGAACATAAGTAATGATGATTGAGCAGCATTCCCTTTCATTTCTTCACACGACACAGACCTCAAACAACAGCATGGTAAATGTGATAAAGCACAGGAATGAGACTGTAGGTTTCAGGACAGATTTATCACTCATAATATTTTGCTAAAGGGCTATGGCATTAAAGACCAGCAAAAAGGATATAAAATCTCACATTTCCTCGTTCAAAATCTCCACCTTGGATCATGAAATCCTTTATTATGCGGTGAAAAGAGGATCCTTTATAGCCAAACCCCTTCTCACCTATGAGTGTAGAAGCATGCAGATGAAAAAAGATGAGACTTTCGCAACAATCAATTTGAATATCAAGCTAGTCCCCCCGGAATGGCATACCAGTGCACAGTGCCCGGAAGTTCTCGACAGTGAGAGGAACGACCTCTCCAAAGAGGCCCAATACAATTTTTCCGACGGGCTCTCCCCCAATTTCCACATCAAAGAAGCATCTGTTGGTCACCTTTGCTTGCAGCTCGAGAACCTGAGGCCAGTAGAAATTAGTTTATTGGAATGAAACAAATGATCATGATAAACAGAAAACACGGCAATCAGGCCATCAGCGTTGCCAACTAGATGAAAACAATCAACATGAAAAGGTGATGTAGGAGTCCCTCCTCTAAGCATAGATGGCCTAAAGACAACAAAATGTAGATAAAACAGAGAGAAAGATGCCACCATTACTGATTCATGAGGTGTTGAATCCAAATTTGGACTATAAATCTTGAAAATTGCCACTAGAAAAGAACAGTCATGACTCATGATGCCAAGGTGGAATGCCAATCAAAACAGACAGAATGCTTGTCGGGAAAACTGAAAAGCTAGTATAGAATGGGCCATGAACAACTTACTTGCTTCTCGGCAGCCGAACAGACAACCCTGCAGGGTTTAACAGAAGGGATTCCGGAGGGCAAGCGCGTGCGAAAGCACAATGACTGAGTCCGTCCGCTGAGACTTCCAAGAGATGCCGGGGCTCTCAAAGGAGCAGCGAGACATGAAGAGGGGCTCTTGCCGGCTTTGCGAAGTCCCAAGCTGCTACCCTACAGAGAGAAAACACTGCTAATAATCTTATAGAGAGAGAGCCATTATCAATAGTCCCACAGAGGCGAAGGACAGAGACTGGCCTGAATAGCCGCCGTCGCCGTCGCCGTCGCCGTCGAAAGAGAGGAAGCCATTGGTTGGTGAACCTTGGAGCGACGGAAATCCTATTCCAGATAAATATTAAAACTGATACATTTTATACATTAATTACAAATATCACACATTGGTTTTTCCGTCAGCTCTTCAAAATCTCAGCCTTTTTTTAATTTTTATTTATTTCTTTTTTCTGTTTGTAAAACTATAATAAATATATAAGTATTTAAAATGAAATTTATTAATTGAGAGAATGGAATAGGCTGGGTCGGGTCGGGTCGGGTACTCGGGTTCAATGAAGACGGGTGGAACCAGAAAAGCTGAAGAAATCCAAACAAATGGGCAAATACAGAAGGCGATGGAGGAGATGTAGAAGATGCGATGCAGGCGTTAGCACCAGTCCAGTTCTATCAGCCTTTGTTCGCCATCCATGGCAGCCCCCGCCCCTTCTTCTTCTTCTCTACATCTCCCGTCACCACCAAGCTTCACCTAATCTCTCCCCCTCCTCTTCTAATTCCCTTAAGATTCTCGCTCTCGGACTCGCAAGACCAGGTCGAGCAGCAGCAGGAGGAGGAGGAGGAGAGTGTATCTAGCTGTGAAGAAGATGGGGTTGGATTCCAGATTGAGATTGAGAAGCCCGGGAAGAAGAACCGACGGAGAATCAAAGCTTGTGTCCGGGTGAATGCGGATCTGGAGACTGTGTGGGGTGTCCTCACGGATTATGAGGGCCTGGCCGACTTCATCTCCAGCCTTGCCGTCAGCCAGTTGGTCGACAAAAGAGATAAATTTGCCCGGCTTTATCAGGTTGCCTTCTTGCCTTCAACTTCTCGCTAAAGTATGCTTCTTTCTTGTTGCTTGGATGATATAAGACCCTATATCATCAGGTCGGCCAGCAGGACCTGCCGTTTGGGCTCAAATTCAATGCTAAAGGAGTACTGGATTGCTACGAGGGGGACCTTGAGACGAGCTCCGGTAGGAGGAGAAGAGATATCCAATTCAATATGGTTGAAGGCGACTTCCAGACTTTCCAAGGCACCTGGTCCATTGAGCAGGTGCGACCTTTTTCGTTCTTTTCTTGCGACTACCGCGTTTATTTTTCATCACGCCTTCTTTTCAGTAATTCATAAATGGTTATTGCTCATTGAGAATTGAGACTGGAGATTCGGAACAAGTATGCTGAGATTGATCAGCGGATTGCATGTTTAGAGCCAAACACTTCCAATAAACAAAATTGGATTTTGAACCTCATTGCAAAGGTTCAGCCCTGATCTAGATGGAATTCTTAGATTCTCCAAACTTGAGCCTTTGCGTGTTATGAGTGCTTACTTGAAATGGTTATGCAGTGTCAAATGATGGGTAGCTCCAAGGCATTAATCAACAACCACCATTAGTGGCATACTTGACTGAGGTTCTTTTATCACAAGCCTTTCATATGTCACCAATATAAGTGGCATACTTGACTGAAGTTCTTTTATCGAGTTGACTATAATTAATAAAGCCTAACCTCTTTCGGAAAGTATCTGAATCCTGATTTTGATCCTTGATTGTGATTAATAGTCTTTATTCTAATTGAAGGCTACTCTCGAACTCTTGAACTTCCACAGAGAAATTTTCTCCGAAGCCCTTTTATAACTTGGTTGCTGATTATCCACTGTTCTCATTTTGGTTGAGAAGAATTGATTACTCAGTCTGCCTTCTTTTTCTTCTTGCTTTCACATCATAGAGTAAAGTGAGCTGAATGTCTTTCTTTCAGAGCTCTTTATCACTTTTGAAATTTATTTCTAGTATTTTGAATTGGGTTTGCATTCATGGTAAGCACTTTTCTGATGGAAAAACAGTTGTGAGATAGTGATTCCTTCAAGTATGGGGACAATTGCATTCCAGGGCAGTGTACTTTTGACAAAGTGGAAGCTTGACACTTATGTGGTTCAGTTTGAGCCACACTGTCTTTGTGCGTCTTGCTGTTCTAGTGAATCTATCTCGAGTTTCATTGATTTATCATGGCACTCAGCATTAAAGTTGTTGTAGGCCAAGTGCAAACTTTCACCAATTGCTAAAGTTTCAAGAGGAAAACGTTTTCATTTAACTTGCTTCCAACTGTATGGTACTGACAGAGATGGAAATGCCTAGGGGTGGGATGCCTAATGGAGTAACTGTTATTTATGCATTCCTCACCCTGCTGCCAATACTGCTTTGCGTCCTTATTTGGTGGGTCAGCATGTTCCAGTACTATCCATCATCCACTTCTGTATTGGCAATTATGGCATACTCGTCAGAGAAGCTGAAGTTGCTTTTGAAACACATGACATCTTTGTCCTTCTCTTTTTACTGTGCTACTTGGTTGGAATCTTCGATGGCTATTTGCCTTTTATCTTGAACCAAAGAAAGCGCATGTTACATTTCTTGCTCTTTCTATGCTTCCAGTTTATGGGTTGAACTAATTAGCAGACCATTCTTGTTGTCATTTCCTTTTTTTGAATTCAGAGATAAGTGATGAGTTGAGAGATGCAGCAAGCAAGTGGCTTGATCAAGTCAGATTCCTTTTTGAATGATTGACTCAAATAGAAATGGCATCACTGCCTTCCATTGATTCTCAAATATAAGTTTATACCTTGCTGTATCAGGTCTGATAGTTGTAGTCATGAATTTATGTCATTTTCCGTAGGAGATACCAATGCTTACTAAATGTGTTATTGATTAAGAATTTATTTATCATGATTATTATTATTTTTGAAACATTAATATATTCAATCAAGATCCAATTGCATAGGATCGGCTGCATTAGAGAAGAAGTAAAATGGAGAACGTAACTAGGGAGTTTTCATTGAATAGGCATTAGAAATGTGAGGTTTGCTTGCAGGATTAAGCAGTTGATCCTGCCTCTATTGATCCCTTCTACATTATTGCAGTAAAGTTGGATTTCAGGGGCTTTAAGAAGGATTCATGTTGAGACTGTGGATCTGTTCTAAGTAATCTTCAAGTATAGAAAAAAGTAGAAATGCCTTGCTTATGAAGTGGGAATCCCGTTGTTTTTATTTTTTAAAACCTGTGGGTATCATGTTCTGAATTTTGACTATATTTGATTCTACTTGTTACTTGCATTCTCCGCGCGCCGCCGATATTCTATTCTTGTGAGAATAGAGAAACGAATATCCATGGTTTGTCTGTGAAAAAGAAAAAGTAAACAATATACATACTTCCTCTGATTTTATTGATTTTGTACATGAAAAAAAACAATAGAAACTGATTAGATTGTATGTTCAACATGCAGATGTCTAATAATGATACGGAGGAAGATGAAACCAGTTTAGCACAACGAGAGTACAAGACCACACTGTCATATATTGTGGAATTAGAACCAAAACTGTGGCTACCTGTGCGCCTAATTGAAGGAATGTTGAGCACAGAAATCAAAGTCAACCTTTTGTGTATTCGAGAAGAAGCTGAAAGAGTCCAGAGAGCATAGAAAAATCACTTGATATGCCCAAGTTAATAAATAGTTGACTAATCACCCATTGTTTTATGGATGTGATCTAAAATTCCCAAGCTAAGTGAGGTCAGGATAAGAAAACAACAAAACATGATTACAAGACAAAGTTGGCTGGCTTATGTGGTAGTTGTAGCCATGGCGGTGTTTTTGTGAATATTTTATTGTAGCACAAAAATGCTTAATGGGTCTTGATTGCCTGAATCCAAATTTCCAAGTTGTTTATATTAGATGAGTAGAGCACTAGTTCCACTAATTAATTAATATGACTCTTGGTTCATGGGGTTGCCTGTTGATTTTTGTTGAATGGGTTTACATGGGAGGGAGGACATGTGTTGCTTTCATGATGAATGTCATAAATTGTGTGTTTTGAACTGATAAGTAGCCAATCAGAGAGACGTTGGCAAGTCTATGTATGACAAAAGGCAACAGTGGATTCCTTTCTTTCTGTTGAGTTAGGTCCCATTCCTTCTCATTATCCTCAAGCTTGATTTTCCCCCTTTGTCTGATTGAGAATGGTGGTCACCACTGATTGGGTGGTAGGTCCGGTCAAAATCTTTGATTTGATCTGACAATTGCCTGCCACTTTGCTATCTTTTTACTTGAAGTCTCTCCATTTGTTATTTGTATGTATGTATGATTCTATGAATGAATGAATGAATTTCAACTCTAATTAGTATTTTGTGTTCTTTTACTTTGCAGAAAGCCAAGAAGCTTCTTTATGTCCCGTCTATCCTACTCAGAAGCTCATACAAACCCATATATGTACATTAAATAGTTAAATTCACGTGTTTTTATAATGTCTCTTAATTTGTGCAAAGCTTGTCCTTGTCATCAGATTGATAAATTGATCCAAGGCCTTATAATTCAAACATGTTGATAAGTGATTATGGGCTCTAATCACTAATTATTCTCTTTGGATGGGGGATTGACAGAGTAGCAGTTTGCTTTGATTTGTTATATCTAAAAGCTCTGTTTCATTTCTGAAAAAGAAAACAAAAGAAAAACAAAGAAAAAAAGGAGAGAGAGAAGAAAAAGAAGAGAAAGAAATAAAGCCTTGTATTTCATGGTTCTAATCCATCATTAATCTCTTGTGGGAAAAAGGAAAGAAAGAAGCTGAAACCTGCTGGTTTTATGGCATGATCTGATGGTCCCCTCTTTCAATGGGATTCTAATTTAATGACTCTGTTAATAGAGCTGGAAAGCCACAAAAATAGTCATCACCCTTTTTTTGTCAACCATGATGATAATGATAATGATGATATATAAGAGTGTGTTGATTTATTTATTTTATTCTATTCAATGGTTGAATTGAAATGAAGAATTGGGTGATAGATTGGTTTGGTTTTACAAGATCTTCTACTACTAAATACTAATAGTCTAATACTACTCCATCTTTAACAAAATGAATTGATTTCAATGGTGGGGACTGGAGAGAAGATGACAAGTGCACCTGCTCTGACTCAACACTCAACTATTACAAACATATATATTCAATCATCCAACCAACCAACCAACCAAAATCACAAAGATTAAATTGAATAATTATACTGTTGCAGTTGAGTTTTCCACCTAATCCATCTCCCCAATTTCTTCACACAGGCACACATTGATAAAAATCAACCTCTCAAAGTCCAAACTTTATTTTTTATTTTCTCAAAGGTGTTTGATGGATTGAGAGTGATGTGTCCAGACCATGGATAAGCTTTGACAAAATGGTAGAAAAAACAATTCCAGATCAAAAGCCTAATAATAATAATAAGTCATGTAATTAATTAATTGGCATCATGAAAGAATGAGCCGGCTCTCTCTTTCAACGTTGACATTTTGAAGTCCCTGCCTGACAGAGTCCCAAAACATCAACGCATAGGGCCCCCCACCCCAAATACATTTATTACTTATTAGTCTTTGTTGCCTTACGTGGCTGCATGTGTTTCCATCAGCCATTTAATTTTGTGATATAATTACCACTCTCATCAATTCAGATGCCATACTGCTTGCTAGTGGGTCTTATTTTTTCTTCTTCTCTGTGTTTTTTTTTCCATGAAGAAAATTAATATCATACCAATACCAATACAAATCATTGATTGCCTTGTATGTGTGTGCATGGTCCCCATTATTATGAGTTGAGTTGAGTTGAGTTGAGTTGAAGATGAGTAATAACACCAGCACAAGCTCTCATATCCTTATTTAATAACACTAAAAAAATTCCTAATTCTCTTATAATTTGCTTATAATTTGTATCACAAAAATTTGTAAAATATGAGCTCTAAAACACTCAAAATACATATGCAAGCATATGTCTCTTGATGGTTAGTAACAAAGAAATTTATAATTTTTATAATTTTTTTTAAGAAGTGGATAAATTATAACTTCATTAAAAATAGAGAGAGCAAGTATAAAATGACCAACCAACAACCACATGAAAAATAAATAAATAAATAATGTATAACAATCCAAGCAAACAACAAAGTTCATTAGAGATGAAAAAAAAAAAAAAAAAAAACCCTAAGTACAAAGACTTTTTTTAGGATGCGACTGAATAAAAAGAGTCCACTGTAAGGGATAAAAATAAAAAAATAAAAAAATATATATCCATGACCATTGATAAGTCACGCAATATCTTCTTAGAGCTCCTCGAGATTGAAAGTATGATTATGATTTATGTTAATAGATAGACCATTTAAAAGAAGTCGGTAGATTTTCTTAGAAAGAATTACAACATTTTAAAATTAATAATTAAAAATCAATAATTGTTTCATAAATCATTATGAATATTAATTCTTCATTTAGTATATTTTATTATAATTTTTAATGAACTATTGCATCTTTTCATTCTTGTTTTTAAATAATTTAAAAAGTATATAATTTGTCAAATACATAATCCTCATTATAAGGAGTCATGTGATAGTTATAAAGTTACTATTATGCAGAGAATATAAGTTTGTTGAAAACCAAGGCAGTCTAGAAATTTAATTTAGTAAAACGTTGGTAGGTAAGTTGTAAGGTCATGTGGCCACGAGGCAAGCTCTTGTCTCCATGTAACTGTGCACGTGATTTGAGTCCGTTGAGTTCCAAGAGTCCAAACTCCAAACTAGCTAGGCTGGCCAGCCACCATTATATATATATATAAATATATATCAATAAAGATAAATGAAAAAGAAGAAGCAGGTGAAAAGAAAGAGGTGAGAGAAAAAAGAGTAATAAAAAGAGTTTCTGTGGACTGGTGTAAACTTTGAGCCTGGTTATTTCTCATCACTCAACCAACAGGGCCTCTTGTTACTACTGATTGAAATGAAAGGCAAAGGCAAGCCAAATGGCAAATGGCAAGTGGCATGGAATCAAATTAGCTTCTTTTTACAGACATTGAGGTTCTCTTCTCAGCTCAGTCAGTCTGGCTCTTCTTTTAAATTGAACTTGGTGTACTGCTGTTCTTCTGCTCTTTGGGTTTCAGTGTCAAAAGTATTAACAATTAAAACCCTCACAAAAGTCTCATCTCACACTTATCCTGACAAGAATTATTAGATTCAAAGCAACTTAATTAAACCAACCCAACATTACATTCTTTGCTTTGCTTCCAAGTTATTGTACTATATATAGCCACAGTAATCTGCTGAGACTTGAGAGGAAAAAGCACACACTGCACTTTGATCATTAGCACCATACTACAAATTTTAATTTCTTAATTAAGACCGGCTAGTTGGGCGACTTCTGATCATGTTTTTGTTAAATTAGATGGTAGTACTAGTATATGTGTGACGTCGTCTCTAAATTAACAAATATATATATACATGTGTGTATGGATATTACTTAAATAAATGGCATGGTGTTTTGTCTTGGCGCCTTTGGAAATTTGCTCCTTGATTCAAGAAATTAAATTAATAATAAGAGATAGATTGGGGTGGTCTTGGGGACTGGGAAGATGACCTTGCCAGTCAAACTGTGAGTTGGGAGCTTGTGGAGTTGGTCTTTGCATGAGGGCCCCCCACTATTTCTCATCTTTCATGCATGCAGTATGCCTATGTTATGTATGCATAAGTTTTATGCATGTGTAGCTATCTGTTCATGAATATATCATCCATACAATATTTAACACAAACAAACACACAGCATGCAGCAGAATTCACATTAGAAATGGAAAGCATTGCACTGTTAACAATCTATCTATCAATCTATCCATATATAACAGCATGCACATGTGAACCATGAAACAAATTTCTTAGCAAAGAATCAACATGGTTGAATATTGAGTCCAATCAAGTGGCCGGCCAGCATTAATTTCTTGAGGTCTTCCTTGTGTGTTCTCACTTCTCTCACTTCACCACCCACATGTAACATGTTTTCTGTGCGTCATAACAAAAAAAACCGCATCTTCTCCGACATTCATGGATACAACCACAGTGCAATTTACCTACTTATTAATTAATTAATTACTGTGCACCTGATTTCATTCTTACACACACACACACACAGATATATATACACATATATAGTTAGATAGATGGAAACATAATTGTGATCTTTTTTTCCTTGAGGTCTGGTTGATAAGAATCCAGAAAGGAAGGACCCATTGCCAGCTTTCCAGGTCTCACATATGGGTGGAGACAGAGTCCACAGTACACGGCCTTTGCACTTTGAGGCTAGCTAGCTATCTATCTCTAGCTATCTTTGGCCATGCAAGCCACAGAGAGAGAGAGAGAGACACACACACACACACAGTGAGTGAGTGAGTGAGTGAGTGAGTGAGTGTGTGGTAGTACTAGTGAAGGATGTATCTATCAGCCATCCAAATCCATCAACAGGGCAGTTTCCAGGCTACATTTGGTGAGGGAATCTCAACTCTACAAACAGAGCCAGGCTCGAGATTCAATGTGGACTTAACTTGCGGAGATTCGTTGCTACTTCTCAACCAGACTCACCCTTCACATGCTGCCATTTTCAAGTTTCAACTCAAATACAATAAATTTATATATATATAGATACATGCATATATGTGGTGTTCTATCTATGCACATACGCACGTAGAACCAGGTCATGTTTCCTTCCAATTGGGGCTCACTGTTTTTGTCTCTTGTGAGACAAGTGTAAGTGAGTGGACATCCAATGTGAGGAACATGGATGGATGAATGAACAGAAGAAGGATGTTTTAATGGCTACTTGAAAGTAGCTCACTAATGTACAAAAAGTTTGAATATTTTTCTTTATTATCTTCCTATATATATATATTTTTATGTGTTATCCTAACATTAATTGGGGAAAAGAGGAACTAATAATGTTTCATAACAGTTGAGCAAGACCAATCTCATCTCTTCGTGGGGATGATGATGATGATGATGATGATGATGATGATGATAGTATTGCCATGATGATATATATGATGATGGTGATGGATGGGAGCATTAGGAGGGCAGCTACTTTGTTTTGGTCTTTGGTTTTGGGTTTTTTTTTTCCCTCACTTGTTCAAATAAATATATTAATAAAGAAATATTAAAATAAAACAAATAAATTTGACCATTGGAAGGGGGTTGATGCCCAAGTAGCACCACCAAATCCAATCATTCAAAAATAAAGAAAAGGAGGAGTAGCAGCAAAGAAGTCCTCCATTGTAATTATTTTAATCAATTTAATAAAATAATAGTAATAAATAGAACTTTCAACTCTCTCTCTTTCTTTCTCACACAGAGCACAACACAGCCCAACACAGCACAACACACAACACCAAACACATAGCAAACACACAGATTTTAATAGTTTCTTTTTACCCTCCCAAACCATTTGAAAACCCCAAGAAAGAAAGAGACCCTCCTCCCCCACAGTCCCACAAGGCCATCCATCATCAGCCCAAACAACAAACCAAGCCTCTCTTCATCTCCACCAGTCACTGCTGTTCATCCCTCAGATCAAAACAAAACAAGAAACCAAAAAAAAAAAAAAAAAACAAAACAAAAAACAAAAAATACCTCTCCATTTCATCAATCCATACATCCCTTCATACTTAAATCCATTCATTCCTCAGCTTTCACTTTCCCTCCTTCAAAATCCCACTTCTCCTACTCCTCATCTGGCCAACACAGCCCAGCCTTCTCAATTTTTTTCTTTTCTTTTCTTTTTTTTTTTCCTTTTTATTTATTTTTGTATATGTTTTTTGGGTTTAAATTTATTTTCATGCATCTCTTGTTTGTCCTTGCTGGATGTATTTTTCTCATCTTTCCATCTGTGTTGGTCCTATTATTGTCATTGATTTTATTCCCTGCCTAGTCAAACTCCTGCATGCTTCCTCCCTCTCACTCTTCTTCTTATTAGGGCTTTTTTAGATCTGTTCTTCTCTTTTGCTTGATCCACTTGTTCATATGCTTCTTTGCTGCTTTGCCTCTTCTCAAGCTTTTAGACCTTGCTTGCCTGACTGCCCTTTTCTCTCCACAAACTCTCTCTCTCTCTCTCTCTCTCTCTTTTAAATATATTTTTTTACACTTGTATGTTGTTTATATTTTAGACTGAATTAAATTGTGTTGTTGTTGTTGTTACTGTTGTTGTTGTTGTTGTTGCTGCTGCCGCTGCTTAGATGATGCAAAGGATTTATAAGGTTGAGGGGTGGTTGTTGATTGGGGGTTGGGAGGTTTCTACTTGTGCTTTTGATTGTGACGAGGCTGTTCCTTGTGAGGTTGCTGCTGCTGTGGCTGCTGCCTATGGTACAGTGCGGCAGGGTTCATCCATTGTGGTAAAGCTGTGATTTTGCCGGCGCTGCAATGCTTTTCTTTCTGGTTGGGTGGTGAACGGAGGGGGTATGGGCAACAGCACTTCTCGAGTCGTCGGGTGCTTCGCCCCCTTTGGCAATGGCAAGGATGGGGTCAATCTTGAGTTTTTGGAGCCCCTGGATGAAGGTCTCGGCCATTCCTTCTGTTATGTCAGGCCTGTTATCCTTGATTCTCCGGCCATCACCCCTTCCAACTCCGAAAGGTTCACACTTGATTCCAGTACCTTTGATTCCGAGACGCATAGTGGTGGTTCCTTCAGGCACGACTTTGCCGCAGCCGAAGACTCTTCGTCTGCTTGGTTGCAGTTGCAGAGACCCAATAAGAACTTCTCCGAGACCACCTTCAAGACTATCTCGGGGGCATCCGTCAGTGCTAATGCATCCACTGCTCGCACCGTCAACCCAAGTGTGCTTTCCTCCAGTGACGCCCAGGAACCTGCTGCCTCGTTTGAGAGCACGTCTTCATTCGCCGCCATTCCCTTGCAGCCGGTGCCGCGCGGGTCTGGACCTCTCAATAGTTTCATGTCTGGTCCCCTGGAGAGAGGGTTTGCTTCGGGCCCTCTGGAAAGAGGTGGTGTGGGATTCATGTCAGGGCCTCTGGATAAGGGGGTTTTCATGTCTGGACCTCTGGATAGCACAGACAGAAGTAACTTCTCTGCTCCGCTTGCTTACGGTCGGCGAGCTGGTGGTCTTGGCCGTCTTGTCCGGAGCATGAGCAGACCCATGAGAAATGCATTGACTCGGACGTTCACCAGGCGCTTACCAGGTCCTGGCTGGGTGCAGCGTTTCTTCCTGCATCCTATGACAAAGTTTGTTTGGCACCCCAAGGAAGCAAAGTTTCGGGCTGAAGCTCCCCGGAATTGTGTTGAGGTTGGGCCTTCTGAGCCTGAGTACAGTAATACCCGCAACTTGCAATGGGCTCATGGCAAGGCTGGGGAGGACAGAGTTCATGTTGTTCTCTCTGAGGAGCAAGGCTGGCTTTTCGTGGGGATATATGATGGTTTCAGTGGCCCTGACGCACCGGATTTCCTTATGGGCAATCTTTACAAGGCTATTGATAAAGAATTACAAGGACTGCTTTGGGACTATGAAGATAATCCTGAAAAGAGCACACCCACATCTGGCATTCTTCAAACTGAGGTCAGTGTGGATCATTCCAACCCTCCAGATGATGACACAATTACTTCTAGTTCCAACATTGATGGTTTGGAAAAGAATTCTGTTAATTGTCAACCATCAAAGGAGAATTTGGAGAACCAATTCAATGGACGAGTTATAGGTTCTTCTTCCACAGAAGATGGTTGTACAGAGACATCTGCAATTGACAAGGGTTCACAGTGTGACTCTGTAAAAGATAATGAGATAGTTGAAGACAAAGATGGGATGACCACCACCGATCAGTTGATAAAAGCTACAAATGTTAACGAAGATAGCAGCTCAAACGTGAGTGATAGGAAAGTAGACATCCCCCGTGTCACTAATCTTCCTATCCCAGATGGTTCATCAAGCAAATTGCCAAGGCAATACAAGAAAAGCAAACGCCTCTATGAGCTCCTTCAGATGGAGCTATTGGAAGAGCATGATTTGAAGGATTCTATGTCAGAGTTTGGTAGCAGAAGAATGAGTTCAAGTGATTTGCAGTCAAACGCCAGTGAAGACTTATGTGTCAGAGAAACCTTGACTACCGCAGAACTTGTCTCAAGCTCTGCAAGCATCAGAGGAGAAGATTCTGGTCGCATGGATGAGGTTGGTAGAACAAGAGACAATGAGGGTGTGCTTGGGGAGGACTCCAAAGAATCTAGGCTCCCGACAGGGCCTTCTTTTTCTGTTTCAGGAAACAAGCAGATGATTAGGAGATCACTAATCGGAGCAAGGCTAAGAAAGATGTATAGGAAGCAGAAATCATTGCGCAAAAAGCTCTTTCCGTGGAGTTATGATTGGCACAGAGATCAATGTCATGTAGATGAGAAAGTGGCCAACACAACAGCGGTAATTAGAAGGTGCAAGTCAGGACCTGTGGATCATGATGCAGTCCTTAAAGCAATGTCACGAGCACTTGAATCCACAGAGGACGCATACATGGAAATGGTTGAAAGGTCACTTGATAAAAACCCAGAACTTGCATTGATGGGCTCATGCGTTCTCGTGATGCTGATGAAGGATCAAGATGTGTATGTCATGAACCTTGGTGACAGTCGTGTTATATTGGCACAAGATAGGCTAAGTGATCGTTATATTGGCTCAAATCTTGTGAAAGATGATTCAAGGCAGAGAAACAGGCCGAGGGAGTCGCTTGTTCGCGTTGAGCTTGACAGAATCTCTGAAGAGTCTCCAATCCATAATCTCAATGCCCAAGTCTGCAAAACCAACAAAAACAGAGAGATCTCCATTTGCAGATTGAAGATGAGGGCTGTTCAGCTGACCACTGATCATAGTACTAACATCCAAGAGGTAAGTAAAGTTGATATCTTACTCTATTTTTTTCCCCTGAACTTTTCATTAAATCTTGAGGCCATAAATGATACTGTAACAATCTGGATTGCATGATGATTCATAAGTGAACTCTTATTGTTGGCTGGAATTACCTTATCTTTCTTGTCAGGATGAGTACTTGAGTTGTATTCTTATAGTTCTACATTTACTCTAGCTTGCTTGTGCTAAAATAAGGAAATATCCCTCACTTTGTACTTAAAGCTATTTAAATATGTTGTTTATGCTTCTTTTGTTGCACTTTTAACGCCAATTTAGGGTGAAAATCCTTCTCCATATACTTTTTGAATGGCAAGGTTCTCCTTTTGCAAGATCAAATTCAATTTATTTGCTTCTGTTTACTACCACCTTGGCACTATCTCATTTTCGTGCCTATGCCTTCCCAGGAGTGGAGGCATTTTTCTGGAGCCTGATTTGAACCATCTTAAAATACATGACACTTGACTTTTTTCATTGATTGTGCAATGGTGCAGTCATGTACTCTTTGCACATGCTAGTTCCAAATAAACTTTCACTTTTAGAATGATGAGATTGGGATGTTATTGGTCTCCAAAAAGTATGCATTTCCACTTCATAAAGAATGCTCCTCTTCAGGATGAGGTAGTTCATGAATCCTGTTAGAGCAGTTAAAGGAAAATCCTTTTCGATGCCAGATCTTTCTGTATGGCTTAAGTAGTTCTGAGTGTGGGTATTCTTTTGAAAACAAAATACTAATCATATATTAGATGCATTATTTAGGATCTGTATAAAATTATAGCTTTAACTAAAATGGTAGAGGCAAATGGTGTTAACATGACTGATAACTCTTGATGAAGTTAATTTATCACGTAGTATGGCTGAGTAGATGGTTCACGCATTGACATGTGGTGAACAAATGAATGGATTATGTGTGGCCAACTGAGAAAAGTGGAATTCATCACATCCTTATCTTGTACTGCTTCTAGACATGCAAACAATCCTACATTTAGATACAGATTTTAGATCAAGCTTCTTTGACACATTTAATATGTTTCTAGGAAATGATGCCAAATATGGTGCAATTCCAGTGCCACTTTCCACCTTAGAATACTCTTTATACCAGAATTTGAGCCCAGATTTATCTCATAGAGAGGCCAAGTGATCCACAATCATTATTCTTTATTGCTATGTGTGCTAGTGACTAATGTTTACTTAGATTAGTATTTTTATGTCATATTAGATAAGCCTCAGCTGACTGTGCTCGGTATGTTTTTCTAGGTGCTGTAGTTAGGGCATATACCTTGCTTTCTGACTCATGCAAAACTAGATTAACGACAAAGAGAAATTATTCAAGTATGTTGTATGTGGAAGTTATTAAAGTTCAAATACTGAATATTTTGTAACCAAACAAATCATCTTGAAGTTCACTTATTAGATGGAGTTCCTCTTTTGATTTATGTTTGTGTTACAGTAGATTGTTTTGTTATAAATAGCACCTTCAGTGTTCCACTATGAGAGGTAGTTTTTTTTTGACCTTCATCTAACCCTTTTAGCTGATTCTGCAGGAAGTTTTGAGGATAAGGGCAGAACATGTTGATGATATTCAAGCTGTCTTCAACGAAAGAGTAAAAGGACAGTTGAAGGTTACAAGAGCATTTGGTGCGGGGTTTCTAAAAAAGGTCAGCTTCCAAAACTCACCATTTTCTTTTCTTCATTAGGATCTATCGTCTGTGTTTTTCTTTCCAATTATGTGCTATGTGTCTGTCTAATAAAACACCTATTTCTGGATGTCAGTGTGTCCCTATGTTTCACGTACCTTTAAGTTGTGTACTCTGGCTGTTGCTGGATGTCAATGTGTATGCATATTGGCCTTGTACCTAATGAACTCTGTCATCTTAATATTAGGTCAAACCTTTGTCGCATCCATTATATTCTTTACATGGATTCAGTGCATATAACATATGGGGCCAACCTATTTATGGTTCTACCTGAAAAAACACAAAATGCACTTGTTGTGCTCATCCCTACTTAACTCTGATGATCATAGCAAATATGACAAGTTTAAAAGGTATTTGCCATCTTCTAATTGTGCCAGAAGGCAATGAGCGCCCTTGAAGTTGGCAACTTGTTAATGGGTATAATGGAAAATTATAATTTGTGTTTTGACCCACTAGCTATTATGAATTGCCACCTGCCCCACCTCTGCAAAGGGTGGCTAGGAGAATGTAGTTGATTATTTGGGAGAGGAAGTGGTTGCCAATGCAAGCTTGATAATTTTAAAGGAAAAAAAATAAGATGTCGGAAGGGTGAACTGAGATGTATGATACAATAAAAGGTTGGAATCTTTTTTTTTTTCCAATGTCCAGTTGTGTGGCACATGAGAGAAGTAGATAATTCTATTTTCATGTGTTGCTTTTTTGCATCCAAAGACTGATTATTGCTTTGGATGGCTGAGGAATTGATGAACGCCATAAAAAGTGAACTTCCTTTTGGATGCTCTAAGCAGAATGCAGATTTATCAAGACAACTCTTTTTTTTTTTTGGATTCCTTAATCACTAGTGTTCCAAATTTTTTATGCAAACTTCAATAAAGTTTGTGGAATTTTAGTGATTGTACCAAAGTAGGTGTTCATAATTGAATGTGTATATCTGCTCAAAATTTTTTTCCCCTCTAGTTTGTGTTCGAAGGTGATGAGTTGAGTTTCCATTGCTAAAGCATAATTATTTTTATTTTTTGTTACTGTTATTCTGATTCAGCTGCCTTATTTCTAAGATTACTGTTATTCCTCTCATTGTTCTTCATAATTTATGCAATATGGAAATGAAGAGCCCATTTCTTTTGAAAGCAATTCAATGTTTTTGAGTATTATTGTGAGCTCTAGATAGGTATCTGTTGCTACATGTGCAAAAGGTTAGGTTAAACGAGTTCATGTTTATAGTTCCTTCCAAGTGGAAGCATGAATGAATGAGAAAACATGGTTTGTTCGGTGTATGGTATGTGGATCAGACTAATGTACAAGCATCCAGGATGTGTTCCATTTTGTATGACCAGATCTCTTGCTAAGCTGTGTTCTTACATACCTAGTACTTATGTTCACAGCCCAAGTTCAATGAAGCACTGCTGGAGATGTTTCGGATTGACTACATTGGAAGTTCACCATATGTTAGCTGTGTACCTTCTGTTGTCCATCACCGACTGTGCTCAAGTGATCGGTTTCTGGTCCTTTCTTCTGATGGGCTGTACCAGTATTTCAGCAATGAAGAAGTTGTTTCACATGTTGCCTGGTTTATGGAGAATGTACCTGAAGGGGATCCGGCACAATACCTGATTGCTGAGTTACTTTTTCGAGCAGCTAAAAAGAATGGTCAGTATATACCCGGCTTAATCAAACTCTAACACACCATATATACTTTTTTTATTGATGTTGATTATACACAAATGTATGTACTGATAGATGATGGCTGTACTGCATTAGTAGGTCCTTTTCAAGATGTACGCATTGTATTGCTGGTTTAGCATAGGCATTTCTCCATTGCTAGTTTTATGTGTTAGTTTTGGCACGCAACCCACATTCTGTTGCTTTTGTGACCAGTATAAAGTACTCCATTATTTGAAGTTAACATGGTGTTTTTTCATTTCATTGATGCAGGAATGGATTTCCATGAGTTGCTTGACATTCCTCACGGTGATCGGCGGAAGTATCATGATGATGTATCAGTGATGGTGATTTCCCTGGAAGGAAGGATTTGGAGATCATCCGGTTGATTCTTTTGATATTATTGTGGGTCTTGGTCTTTTGTATCCTTGTCAAAGTAACAATTTTTTTCCTGATGGAAAGCATTCTTCTTTTTCTTTATTTTTCCTTTGTCTTCTCAATAGGCACTTCTTTTGAGTTCTTTTTTGCCTTGCTGCGGCATCTGCTTATAAACATCTACTGTGCCTCTTTACTCTCTCTCTCTCTCTCATGGGATGGTGCATGTGCCGCCATGAGGCTTTGAGTTACTTCTTCCTGGAACACAATATATAGATTGAGGTTTAGATTGAATTTTTTTTTTTTTAAATATTTTTATGGAACCTGAAAGAAACTTTAATTCAGAATATCTTCTTGCCTGTTGTATCACTCAACATATCCTTGGATAATCAGTTCTTGCACAAAAAATTCCCTACTTTATACATCATTTGTAGGCTAGCAGGCTAGAATAGACAACAATTGGTTGACCAGAATCAATCAATTTCTGTATACGCCAGCCAAAGAATAATATGAACACATACTTGAAATCGTTACCTGATCATCATTATCCTCGAAAAATTTTAAAAGAAAATAAGTAAACATACAGAGAGAACAGAAACACACGAATAGAGGAACAAAAGGAACAGCCAACCACATGGATGATTGCTAATTAGCCATATTTAATGTAAATAACTAGAAGAACAATCTTTAACTGGCAATAGAGTTCTTTGGCAACATGCAAAGATGCTTGCTTTTGGCAATACAACAGAATTAGAGATGAACTTGGGCAACATATGAAGATGCTTGCTTTCGATGATAAAACAGAATTAGAGATCAGTGAGTCATTCCTCCAAGGTGAAACATTCTGTAGGACCAGCATATGCCGGAGGCAATGGTCTAGCATCCCTCCATTCCAGTGGAAGTTGCGTTGTATCACAGAACCGAACTATTCTCAGTTTTGGTATGAAAGAGCATCGGTACCTCCCATCAAACTTAAGAAGTGATCCTCCCATAAGAAATAAGTATTTCTTGTAGCTAACAAAAGCATAGTTAAAAGGTGTCAGCAATTGGTCATGATTGGGATGAGCAACATCAGGAATCACACCAATAGTTTGCCAGTTCCTTAAAGCATTCTCTGGATATTGAATTGCACGCTTATCATCAACAGCATAAACACCATGAGTTGCTGAGGGATACAAGTGGCTCGACGTTGGTAATTCTTCAAAATCATTCCCGGAGTGCCAACAATGGTCAGCAGGATTGAACCTGAAATATGTATCCACCTCCCCATCGTCAGGTCCTTTCCTGCCAAGAACATGAAATTGACCACTATGGGATACACCAAAACAGCCGATCAATGGGACAGGCATTGGAGGCAGCTCATCCCACCTGCAATTGAGTGAGAACTTTACTATGGAAAGGAATCTCCAGAAAAGTCTATACATAAGGAAAATAAATTTAACAAACTGGGACCAAGAAAAATCCTGAAATATTGAAAATACACTTGTCAAAGATAAATTATCAGAAAACACTGGAAGTTGCTTTACAGCTTACACCTTGTTCATCTACTTAGCTTTCACAAGTCAGATGGAACTTACAAACTTAAATTACCCGGAGGATGGGGACACAGCCGGACCCAAATTAATGACCTTGTGAATGTCAGATGTAGCTACTAGACACACACACACACATATATATATATCCTTAAAGCACAAATTATGAGATTGTAATGAATGAAGTTTGCCATATAATAAAATCTAAAGAACATAATTCCAAGGGCCTAGGTTTCTCCCTGGAAGGCACTACTAAAGTCCACTCTTTCCTCAATAAATGTGGAAAAAATGTCTTCAAAGTTTCATTTTCTGAAGCATTTGTATCTGAACAGAAAAATGGCGTGTGAAGGAGGAAAGAGTATCAGTGATAACGCAATCTATTTATTGATTGAAGACAGTAGAAATTTCAATCTTACTGCAATGACCACCTCACTTCGCCATAGATACAGCAGATAAGAAAATATTAACATGGAAATTGGTGATGTAATGGGCCAAGCCAGTATCTGAAAATAACATGCCTTCCAAATAATGCTCACCTATTTTCAAGTGGATCATAAACCTCAGCAGAAGCTGAAGCAAGCCCCTCTCCTGTCTCCTGAGAAATCTCAGATCCACCAGCCACATAAATTTTGTCAAGAACAGCAGCACATGCAAAGCAATTTCGTCCTCTTGTCATGCTTGACACCCTACTCCAATTCATCTTGAATGGATCAAACATCAGCACCTCACTAGAAGGTACAGGCAGACCAAAAGTAGATTTTCTATAAGCACCACCAATAATGAAACACCTTTTGCACGCACTGACACATGAATGCCCATATGATAGACGTCGCTGAGTGGTTGGCACTGGAGGAATGGGATGCCAATGATCTGCATCTGGATCATACGCAACACAGTTGAGAGTGTGGTCCGAAGGTGATAAAGCAATCAGCCAATTTCCACACAAACCCTCCTTTTCCTTCCGACAAAGGTAATCATCGCTCTTAATTGCCGCTTCCCATTTCTTGGAAACACATTTAAGCAACCCATGATAACCATGTGAGATCCTCACCAAACAATTCAATGCCAGATCATCAGGCAATCCCGGAATCATATCTCTGCACAGTTGTTAGACCAACTTAAAATTAGTGAAAGCAGAAAACTTTTTGTCCTCTCAGACATGGCAAATGTGGTAAGATTTAGAAATACATGATAGCTACACTAATACCAACTCTACAAAAACATCATACGCCAGTGTCAGAGAATGCAGGCCAACTAAAAATTGGCAAAAGCAGATAAGTTTCTTCTCTATGTTCAGGCACAATGAAATGTGGAGAGAGATGCATAAGCATAAATAGCCACAGCCATACCAAGTATAGATACCATAAGGCAAAAGCCGACAAATTTCTTTGCTAGGTTCAGACACGACAAATGCAGGGGTTATATGTATCCATAAATGGGCACAACAATAACAATGTTCACAAAACATGAGGAGATGTCAAATTATAAATAGCAACAATAATATCAAATACAAAATCATATCATATGCCAATGTTGAAGTATGTAAAACTTGGCGAAAGCCAACAAGTTTCTTCTCGATGCTCAGACACGACAAAAGCAGGAAGATACACTTATCCATAAATAGCAAGAGCAGCCCCAATGTTCAGGCATGACAAATGTGAGGCAATGTACCCATGCATAAATAAGCATGGCAACACCAAATATAACAACATACTGTCTGCCACTGCTAGAGGATGTATGTAAAACTCGGTGAAAGCCCAAAAAAGTTTCTATATGTTCAGGGCAAATATAGGAAGATGTACACATGCATAACTAGCCAATAAAGCAAGACATCATAACATCCTATGCCAACTCTAGAGTACGTATGTAATCCCTTAATAAGAATAAAGAGTAAAAAGTAGAGAGTAGAATGAACCGACAGTACTTGAGCAACCAAGAAAAAGCTCCATTAAAGGAATCTATAAATTTCTTTGAAGTTAGAAATGATCGATATAAGTATATTGTATCCCTCTTCTAATGGCTACTAACTCATGATCTGATGCCAAAATCCAGGACAACGAGATGAAATCAGACACCATCTTTGTGAGAAATGTAGATCAGAAAAGGGAAGAGCTGTGAAGATAAATCATAAATCCATCATCAAAACCTAGAAAAACCTTGTCCTCCTAAAGAAAACCCGACAGTGGTTATTCAGTCATTTCGCCTCAAAATGTAAGGGCAAATTTAGGATCACGCAAGAAAATCATAAGCACAACACTGAAGAAAGTTGAATTTGATGGATAACACGAGAGAAAGGGAAGATCTGTGAAGATAAATCATAAATCCATTATCAGAAACCTAGAAAACCTTCTTCTCAAGAAACCAAAGTGATTATTCAGTCATTTCGCCTCAAAATCTAAGAGCAAATTCATGATCACGCAAGAAAATCAAAATAAGACGAGAGAAATGGAAGAATCACTCACCCTGGCTGAGACTCCATTTTCCCTCACTACTCAAGAGAGGAGAAAGGGCGAGAGATGATGCCCTTGAGGCGGCAGAGCCACGAGACAAAACATAGCCAGGTGTTGCTTCCTTTTTTGGCGTTGAAATCTGCCGAATTCTGACAAAAAACCCCTCAAACAACACCGCAATTATGCGAACACCCTTGAAATGTACCAGACCCATGGTTATGGTTTGGTCAATGTGTTCATTCCTGCTTGGTCCTGGCCTGATTGAAGTCAAGATGATTCAGTAGAATCATCTTCAGAAAATAAGATTTTGATGAACATGTTACAACAAATCCATTGAATAATTGAAGAATACACGGGAACATTACCATCAATTAAGAGATTATCAAGTAACCATCTACTACTTGAGGCTTATATAATAATCTTTTCTGTGAAAAAAAGAGCTGATTTTTCCATATTCTCAAAAAAATTCTTTTCTGAAAAATCGGTTAGACATCAGCCTCATGGACGAGGATGAACATGGATGACCAACCTTGATAAATCTGAAGAGTCGAGTTCAGAGACTGCTCCAGCACCAGCGGGTGGGATGAGGTTTGTCAAACTTTGCTTAACAGCCATGCCAAGGAGCTGCTTTTCTCTCATCGCAAGGTGTTAGTGATGCCAACAAGACTTACCTGCTGGGTTGGTCGGATAACACTGTCATCATCACTCATCAGCCTCAACTTCATCTCCAATTCCATCCATGTTTCAGAAGAAAAACCCTACCCACTGGTGATATTTGTGCCTGCCATGTTTTGTGGTTGCCAAAGAATACAAAGTACAATTAACATCTAGAAGAAGGAAAACACCAACCTTGATGCAGACGGGATGAGTGGCGAAGAAGCACAGTGCCCTCCCGTGGGAATGCATCTCTTTCTAAGTAGACAACAACCAACCGTCAATCATAATAAGAAGGAAAAATAAAAAATAAAAAAGAATATTAAACCTATTATTCTCTTCCATCATCATGCATCAATTAATAGACAAGGAGCAGTTATTCTCACCCTTAATAGCCACGCAAGCGTCTAGGTAAATCAGGACCACCATGAGCAAGCACAGATTGGTTTTGTATTTTAAGGCTTTAAGCTCTTTGTTTTTTGTATTTTTACTTATCTTCTGTACTCAGCTACCGGCTGTTCCTTTAAACTGAAAAAAAAGGAGAAAAAAAGTCGTTGCCTCGCTGGTGACTAGTAACCCGTCACCAAGTCCTCTCATTGAATAATTCAATACAAGCGGCCTGTCCTTGTCCATCACTTCCCAAAAGCTTGCAATATTCATGCTTTCAGTCTCACATTGGAAGTTAGAACAGCCCTTCCCCTAATCCAAACTTCCCCACCGGACCCCCTCCTATAAAGCCCAGTTCTTATTAATCATCCATCCATCGATCCATCCAGGTTCACCTTTGTCATTCTGCATCCACTCTTGAGAAATCCTAGGGTCCTTGGGTCAACAAACAGGCAGAGAAACATGAAGAGCATCTCACTCCTTGCCTTGCTGCTCCTCGTCCTCTCCCCGGTTATGGCTGATCCTGACATGCTCCAGGACATATGCGTCGCCGATCTTAATTCCAGTAAGTCATTTCTTGTCTTGCCTTTCGGTAAAAACTCTTCTGCTTCTGCTTCTTCTTCGCTTCACTTGTGTCTCATAATATTCAACTGTGACGACTGCAGCGATCAAGGTCAACGGTTTTGTATGCAAGGCCGACGCAGCTGTGAGCGCGAATGACTTCTTCTTCGCCGGGCTGGCCAAGCCGGGAGCCACCAATAACACAATGGGTTCGCTGGTGACTGGCGCTAACGTGGAGAAGATCCCGGGCCTCAACACGCTCGGCGTCTCACTGTCTCGCATTGACTATGCTCCCGGTGGCCTCAACCCACCCCACACACACCCCCGTGCCACTGAGATGGTCTTCGTCCTCTATGGCACCCTTGATGTTGGCTTCATCACCACTGCCAACAAGCTCATCTCCAAGACCATCGCCGCAGGTGAAATCTTTGTTTTCCCCAAAGGCCTCGTTCACTTCCAGAAGAACAACGCTGACGTTCCAGCCGCCGTGATCTCCGCATTCAACAGCCAGCTCCCTGGGACGCAATCCATCGCTGCCACACTCTTTGCTTCAACCCCGACCGTGCCTGACGACGTGCTGACCAAGGCCTTCCAGATCGGAACGAAGGAGGTGGAGAAGATCAAGGCCAAGCTTGCTCCCAAGAAATGATTGCTGATATATCATACTTTGCAATTTTAAATTTATCATTTCATCTTTGTTTGTTGTGTGGCCTTTCTTTACATAGAGTGATGGCAGACGATGTGTAATAATTATCACGATTCTTCTTGTGATCAATCATTCTCACATAATGCTTGTTCTTTTTTCATTGGGGAAAAACAAAGAAGTCTAAATTGTCAATTCTGAGTTCTAAATTGATAAGCAAAATGTCTATCTAAAATTCTAAATCAAAAGCATGCGCGGACTTGACTCAGTCCATTCTCGCGATGATCTAGATTGGAAGAATGGTCAGACAGACGAATGAAGGTTGTAGTAGAATTGTGGTTATCCACCCAGTAGATGAAAATATTCAATGCCATTAAACCCCCGGCTTCTTGGGAGGTGCACAGCACAGCGCAGCACATGACCATGGACATACGGAGCATCTAGTGGAAAGTTGAAAACAAGTAGATTCCCTGTCTGTTTTTTAACACTCAACCACCGGACCCAATAGCGCTAGCTTCGCTTCTTCATCAAGTCATCTCAAAGCAAAAGTATGGCTTCGATCAAATCCAGCTATTATTAGTTACACTTTACTTAAAAACGGGGATTTGTGCAAATTGACATCTTGATTGCCTATAATTAATTGTATTCGACCCATCACCCACGCATAATTCTAATAATATATTATAACCCATACGACATGGAAACCCGTGACCTGACCATTGTTTCACGCCCCATTGAGCCAGCTTTTCTCCGCAAATCAAAAGGATGGTGGAGACAAAAAAGCGCCTGTTTTTTGGCGTTTGTCATTTGTATTGCATCCGCTCACAGTTTATTGAATTATAACACCTCAACCGTAACGCATCTTCAACCTCAATCCACACACACACAAAAAAAGGAATTCTTGCACATCTCAATAACACCTCCGGCCGCTTCGACTGTGTTAATAAGATATTTGCACGGCAGGCATCGTCAACTAGCAGGTCGAATAACTTAACTAAAGGAGGCTATTCTTTATACACCAAGCAATAAATGGCAACAACTCTACTAAGGGCAGCTTAATTTCCATTCATGACACCCATAGCAGAAAACAAACCTCGTCCAACAAAGAGAACTTATTTTTTTTACCTTTGAATCCTTGATGGCACAACTTGTTATGTGCTGTTATTCGGTATTAAAAGCAACCAAAGTGGCAAGTAAAATTTATTACAAGGATTCAAAGCCCCCTTTCAAGCAAAAGACGGGTGCTGGTACTATCAAGAGGCCGTTCAACTTGACTCTCCAAAAACAATAGCTTACGCTTGATATTTACTTATCTTTATTGGATACAAAATATCATAAGCAAAACTAGAAAGGATGCTAGAAATGATTATGGCATCAATGCTACCTCTTATTCAAAACAAACACCATTCATCAGTCTTATAGAAAAAGTTATAATATGAAGCAGACACACCAACACTTGCAGTGATTATGGCAAAACTGAATGATCTTCAAAATAGCCAAATCAAGTTTAATCAATCATATCCAAAAGTTAGCTTAGAGAATATCAACAATCAGTAGCAATAGAATATTTCTTTTAACAAATGTATGATAAGAAATTACTCATTTCAGTTTTCTGCCATCTCATATGAATTGCTCCTTATTTACATATATGCACAGAATGACAGTTTTGCCATGGTTGAATAGCTTCTCTTGAGTTCCAGGTTAATAGATTACTTTCATAGGTTTATATATAGCATGTAGTTGTGTTAGTTGGTGTCCACATAAATTTCTTCAGTTGTTGGGCCTTCTCAATTCCAATTATGATACCTCCTAATACGAATTACACTATATTTCTCTATATCAATTTTATTTTGGTCATTTGATGGTCATTCAAATACGTCTTCTATTATTCTAATGGTGATATATAAAAGAGATGTGAGAGTTGATATCTAAAATGGCGGCAACAACCGGTTATTCACTATTTAGCCAAATAAAATGGCTTTATGGATAAGTTATGCTAGAATAATCAACACAAAAGATGAAAATACTCATTTTTCCAGCAAAAACAAGCATAAGAAACTTCAATTGTGGACATAAAAAGCAGGTAATGACACAAAACAGCTTTCTCTTATTAGCTAGAAGCCATGTTCTTCAACATCGAATCACAACCTGAAGGAAGGACCAGTAGCATGTAATCCTAAAAGCTGTACATATTCTAGTAGTGTCGAGATAACATTCAACACAGAGAGAAGGTTGTTTTCTTATTTTCATTGTCACTAAATTGCAATGGTTCCAAAAAAGCTCACCTGACCTCACCTTAGCAACAACCCTCTTTGCGTAAAAGAATGTTATGCCACTCCCTGCATTTATAAGAGATGCAATTTCTTGCAATAAAATGTCAAACAAAAGTGATATCAGTCCTATAATCATCATAGTTTGTAATCTGCGCTCCATAAATATGCACAGCAAGCTGATGCTTCACAGTGGTAATGGTCTGAGCAACTTAAATGATACCATACATGCAAAAACTAGTGATGAAAGGCAAGCCCCGTTGTGGTCAACTGGTATTTTTTTAGGCTCCAATGTGCGCTTCGACAAACAAATTTAACATAATCAATAGTGACAAGGCCAGATGTCAGCTAAATTTCAAATCCTTACGAGATCAGCCAATAATGTCCGGATGAAGAGTTATCAGTTAAAATAAAATTTTTTTAAGAAAATGACAAATCTTCATATCCTTCCGCCTTTAGAACAAAACAGAATTTTGGCATTCCTGAAAAGAATGCCCAGAGAGATAAAACTTGGAAGAAGAATACTGAAATTTACCACTAAGTTATGCTGTCTGACAATAAAATGAAGAGAATATTTAAGAAGGGGAAGAAAACAGAATTAATTCCAAATGCGATAATCCTCTGAAGAAACTTAAAAGGTTGAAAACATTATCATTAGTATGGTGTTTGCTTTATTCTATCCATGCAATGTAATTTCACTTAAACAATGAGTGATAATCAATGCTAATTTGTAGAATACTCTTGACTTACTTTGCATGAACATTCAATCTTAGCACAAGCTAGATTAAAGTAATGGAGAACCAAGATAAACTTAGAAGGTTGAAAGACGCCTACCATTCTCAAGCCAGCATATTAAACCCCCATTCAAATCAAGAAGTAAAAGGGGGAAAAATGGATTTAGGAAAAATATTGATTACAATATAGAAGATTTACACTAGCAAAACATGAGATGAGCTTCATCATAAGAAACTATACATATCATGCATATAAACAAACTAATGAGTAATGGAACAGGAGGCAAGCAAGCAGGCTACTAACCAGAAGCTCACTCCTTTAAAGTCTTGACAAGCGATTCCAGAATGGCAGATTTGGGATTCACCATGGGAGGTCCCTTCTCCCTGCGCTCGAGCTCATCCAGCCTAAAAGTGAGGAGCTTGTCCCAATTTCCACCTTCAAAGAGAACCCCGACCATGCCGTCAGTGACCCTCTGAACAATGCCGGTATACATGTAGAACGGATTCTTGGGGTTTTTGACAATCACAATCATCCCAGGCATGAATAGCGGCAGTTGGGGCGGTTCAGGCTTGGATCCCACAAGCTGAATCCCCAACTCCCCGCCAACCTTGCTATCTGGGGGAGGATTTTCTTGGATGAACCGCTCGAGGCCCTTCTCACCTCCCGGGAAGCCACCGGTGAGGCCTAGCAGCTCCTTATCAAATGCACCTTCGTCCACCTGGAAGCCAGAGGGTGGGGACTGGGCTGGGGATGAAGTTAGAGGAGCTGGAGAAGGGGTGGTCTCTCCTTCGATGGATTTCTTGAGCTCTTTCTGGATGCCCTTCTCGCCTTTGCAGAGGCCCCGGCCACCCATGAGCTCGAAGAGATCGAACTTGGCGGACGGGGTGAAGCTAGTCCTGGGCGAGAAGGATACGTGGTGCTTGCGTGGGACGAGGAACAAGGACTTCCGGAAGGTCTGGAGCGGCATGGAGACCGCCATCGCCATGGATGGATTTACCAATGAGGAGGAGGTAGACGAGAACGACGATAAAGAAATTCCAAAGAAATTCTCACCAAAGAGAAGACCGCAATGCAATATTGCAATTGCAGCATGTCATGTATGATATACATCATCATCATCATCATCATCATCATCACCATCTATCGTTTCCATCCACTAATAAATTAATTTTATTTTTTATTATTTATTAATCCACAAATATATCCACGTGGCGCATCGTTTAAGGCTTTATTGTTATCAAACTAATCATAACCCGTTAAATATGATGCATGAGTTTCCTCGTTCGGGCCCAGACCCGGACCCGATGAATGCTCTGGAGGCTTCTTCTGATTCGATTCGGATTTCCTTGCTTGCGGGGCAAGATATCCATAAATACGAAGGCCCGAGCCCACGAGCAACGAATAAAAATAGCGAGAAAGAGCCCTTCTCACCACGCTCTCATCGAGTGGGGATAGAACAACGAAAACATCTAATAGATGGAGTTCGGTCGGCGCCGGAGAAGGGTGTCGATGAGGATGCTGCCGCTGCTGGCGCTACACGTGGCCTACGAATACCGGCGCGCAGTTTGGAAGCCGCCCGTGACCGCGGGCTTGTTGCTCGCCAACACGCTCGTCTACCTCCGGCCTGGGGCTCTTCACCATACCCTCCCCACCATAGATCGCGTCTTCTTCAACCCCCACCTCATCCTTAAGGTATGCCTTTAGGGTTTAGGGTGTTTTTTTTTTTTTCTGTGTGTTAATACTCATTATCTGTTTTAACCCTGTCCCTGAAATTTATGCCTGCTTGATTGATCTCTAATTTAATGTTGAAGGAATAGCTTAGTATTTTGTGGGTAATTAGTAATTGTTAGTAATTTGTTATACATGTGATTGCCTTGCTAGTTTTACAACTGAAATATCAAACAAAATATTTGAAACTTAGAAAAAAAAATCCACCACAAGTGTGAATATTTTAAGAAGACATTGATTGATGATTGATGGTATGTAAATTAAGACTTGATTAGTAAAATTGGAAGTGAAAAGAGATTGTGTTGGTTATTTCGGAAGCAAACCGGTGTTCTTTCCTGCCCAATGGGATATTTGTTATTGCTGGCGAGAGAGGGATATCTTTCCTGCCCAGTGTTCTCCACTTTTCTAGAAACAATATGATTCGTGCGTCTATGGACACATATGTGTGCATTCAGTTTTTATTAAGTTCAAGTGTGAGATCTGCTACTTGGGTAACACTGAGTTGAAGCCTATGGGAAAACCCAAATAAGAAATGTTGAAATCTATGGTGGGCTCTCAGTTCAGGTAGTTTGTTCACACTAACACAAATAAAATTTAGGAAGAGGAACATAGTTTAGGAGGTGGAAATTTTCATAATCTAGACTCATAATTAAACACCACTTCAAGTTAGAAATACGAAGAGACAAAAAAAATACTCAAAAATCTTATAGAAAACTGCACTATGACCTGCCATCATTAAACTGGCCATAACTTTCTCTAGGAAACTCCAAAAGATTCAAAATAAATTTCATCATAAACTAGACTCCCATAGCTTAATTTGGCTTTTGAATGACCGAATTTGGTTAAGATTTGTCACTTCAAATTCTCATTCAAATTTAATGTTTCTGAGAATTCAAGAAGTCAAGTTTATACTTCTAACACCCTTTCTGTAAACTTCATTTCTTCACAACTCCAAGCATCATTCTCAATTTCTGAAAAACATCATACTTGAAGGGCTTGGTAAAAATATCAACAACTTGATCAATAGATTTCATAGATCCTAAATCAATTTTTCCTGAATAAAATGAAATCTTGTATCAATATGTTTGCTTCTTTTGTGAAACACCGGATTCCTTGCCAATGCTTGAGCCGATTTGATATCAATCAGTATTTTTGTTGCTTTTAGTTGCTGTAAATAAAGCTTCTTCAATAAACTTCTTAGCCAAATAGCATGGCATGCACAAGAAGTGGCCAAAACATACCCCAATTCACAAGTAGACCGGGGTTGTCAAAGTGCATGTCTAGGTGCTAAGGCGCAATGTTTTTCATGATAGACGCCTTAAACTTGTCTAGATGAGGTGCCTTAAAAGAGGCGCATGTTTTTTTTTTTTGTGCTTTAGGTGCCTTTTGCTCCTCGAAAAGTGCTAAAAGACTCGTCCAATTGAAATTGTCTGTGAGTTGTTTTTTTTTTTTTTTTTAAGATTAATTTTGGGTAACGTAAAAAAAAAGGCATATTGTTTTAGAAAATGGTAAATATTTAAATAAAGATACTAGCCAATTACCCCTATTTAATTAGGTTTTTAAGGTTTTAATTATAGTTTAGAAAATGTGTTAGTATTTAAAAATCAACTATTTCCAAGAACTTAGAATTTAGAACTAATTGTACATTTAATCTTACAGCAATTTTTGTTTCTATATATTTACTTAAGATTTTTAATACATACCATAATATATAATATATTACGTCTTATATAATTTTATTTATTTATTTATATGTGTCTTACTTCACTCGGGCAAGCGCTTCTTTTGTGCCTCGCGCCTCGAGTGATATAAGGGTCATAGCCCCTAGAGTTCACCTTGCGTCCTTGATAACACTGAAGTAGACAATGTGATTATAGGTTATTTTTTTTTTTTTAATACCAAGCGATAACATTATTTCCCAAGAACACAAAGCTGGTAGTGCTTTTCCGGTCATCATTATATCTGGCAAAATCACTATTGCAATATACTATCAAATTAAATTCTTTGGGAGATGAATAAAACATACCATAATCGAGTGTTTCCTTGATGTAACAAAGAATTCTCTTCGTTGTCTTCATGTGAACATCAGAAGGTTTCTCTATAAAACAATTGACGAGTCCCACTATGATAGATTCAATCTGGAAACAAGAGGCCCAACCAAAAGGTTACTGTTTCTTTTGAAATATACCAGTAACTTTGGCTCTTGTATGCTAACATTACTCCCCTGGTTGAAAAAAACCTTGTCCACAAGGTTTGAAGAAGGAAACTGCCCACGGAAATCTACACAAGACAACCAAGTCGAGTCCTTTGGAGGTCGCCCTTGCTATTGCACAAGCAATTGATGGCATGGAGTAAAAAAAGGTCCCAATTCGCGGACTTGTAGGACATCTGTAGGAAAGAACGGCTCTTCATCTATGGCCAATTCCTTAGGAAGATCTTGTGAAGGTGGATGATCGCCAATTACCCTTTTTAACTGGGAGATGTGAAACACCGGAAGGGATTTTGGACCCCTGAGGGAGTTGCAATTTATAGACCACTGGCCTCAATTTTTGTAGAATTTTGAATGGTCCAAAATACTTTGGGCTCAACTTGTTGGAAAGTCGCTTGTGCATTGAATTCTGTCGAAAAGGCCGCAACTTCAGGAAGACGAAGTTATCGACATTGTGCTCAATGTCTCGTCGGTGTTTGTTAGCTGTGTGAATCATTTGTTGCTGAGCTTTGGAGAGGTGGAATCTAAGGTCCTGCAACATAGCATTTTGAGCTTGATGTTCTTGAGCGACAGCAGCCATTTGAAATTCGCCTGGTAAGAATTGGAGGAGTGATGGATGAGATCTTCCGTAAACCACTTCAAATGGTGTGTGTTTGGCAGCTCCGTGGAAATTAGTGCTATACCAATATTCAGCCCAATGTAACCATTGACTCCATTGTCTAGGGTGCTTTGAAGTGAAGCAACGTAAATAGGATTCCAATCTGTTTAATACTTCAGTTTGCTCATCCGTTCAACTTGGTTCCCCAACTTGCAAAGAATTCCAGCCAGAAGCAACTCATGAAAAGAGGGTCTCGGTCACTCACTATGGAGTGAGAAACCCCATGGAGCTTGACTACTTCTTTGGCAAATAGGTCAGCAACTTCTTTGGCTGTGAATGAGTGTCTCAACCCAAGGAAATGAGCATATTTGCTCAATCTGTCCACAACAACTAATATGCAATCCAATCCATGAGATTTAGGCAATCCTGATAAGAAATCCAAGGAGATATCTTCCCATATTTGTTGTGGAATAGGAAGTCGGTTTAACAAGCCTTTGGGAGAGAGTGTTTCATACTTATTTTGTTGGCAAACCAAGCAATCAGCTACAAACCTTTGGAGTCTTTTCGTCATGCCTTGCCAATAGACATTGTGTGTGATCCTTTTGAATGTGCGTAGAGCCCCTGAATTTTCATTGTGGAGACGAATGAAATTCCTCTAGAAGCCGTGGTATCCAAGCAGAATTTGCAGGTATCATTAACCTCCCCTTATAGAATAACCACCCATTGATAATTCGATGGTTGGGGTGGTGGGAAGGATGCTTTTGCACTGATTGTTGTAATTTCTGCAAAGAGAGATCTTGTTTGATTTCTTTGTCTAAGTCATCCCATTGAGCCCAGTATGGAATAGAAATAGCCGCTAATTCCACATCGCTAAAAGCCCGAGAAAGGCCATCAGCCGCTTTGTTGATCGACCTCGGCTTATACTCTATGTCAAATTCATAACCAAGTAATTTAGCAACCCAATTTTGTTGTGCTGGAGTATTTACCTCCTGCTGCAAAATATGCTAGAGACTACTGTGGTCTGTTCGCACTAAGAAACGATGGCCAATTAAGTAAGGCCTCCATTGGCGGATAGCAAGGACCAATGCCATGAGTTATTTTTCATAAGCTGGTTTTGCAAGATGTCAAGATGCAAGCTGCTTACTAAAAAATGCAATGGGTCGGTTATTTTGCATCAGCACTGCACCAATTCCACCCTGGAAGCATCACATTTCACAACAAATTGTTGTGAAAAATCTAGCTTAGCAAGTGTTGGCGCTGAAGTAACAACTTGCTGCAGTTTTTGGAATGCTTGATTAGTTGCATCAGTCTACTCGAACTTGTGGTTATGGTCTTTCTTTAGTAGCTCGGTGAGTGGTTTAGCTAACTCCCCGTAGCCCTTGATAAATCTCCGATAGTAACCTATGAGGCCTAAGAAAGCACAGACTGATTTGATGGATTTGGGGACCGGCCATTATATAACACTAGCTACCTTGAGGGGGTCCATCAAGACACCCTCATAAGAGACAACATGGCCAAGATATTCAATAGAATGTAGGCCGAATGTGCTTTTCATTCTGTTTGCCACAAAATGCTGCTCCGCTAATGTGCTCAATACAAGACGTAAGTGGTGCAAATGATCTTGCCACGATTTGCTATAAATAAGGATATCATAAAAAAAAACACAAGGACAAACCTACAAAGATATGGCCGAAATGTCATTCATGGTGGCTTGAAAAGTCGGCGCATTCATAAGGCCGAAAGGCATAACTTTAAAATCATAGTGGCCCAAGTGAGTGCGGAATGCAGTCTTAGGAATGTTTTCTTCACGCACCCATATTTGATGGTACCCGGAACGAAGGTCGATTTTGGAGAAAACCCGAGCTCCTTGCAATTCATCAAGTAACTCTTGAATGACTGGAATGGGGTACTTGTCTGGAACAGTGACCTAATTGAGTTCCTGATAATCGATACAGAATCTCCAACTTCCATCTTTCTTACGACCAACAATACCGGGCTTGCGAAAGGGCTATTGCTAGGCCGAATAACTCCAGAGGCTAGCATATTGGCGACAAGTCTTTCAATCTCATCTTTTTGGACATGGTCGTAACGATAAGATCTGCTATTAACGGCAGTTACTCCAGGTTTAAGGAGAATTTGATGATCGGTTGGCCTCATAGGAGGCAAAGAGATTGACTCTCCGAAGACAAAGTGGAATTCCTGTAATAAGTCTTGCAACTTTGGCGGCAATACCAAAGAGATGGATTGACAATCAGCTTCCTCTTTCGTAGTTATCCATAAGAAAGCCCTGAATTCGACCCCATGAAGTTTGCAGAGAGAGTTTGAAGAAATGCGAGAGGTCACTAAGGAAGGGTCACCTGCGATACGCACCTGTCGTCCCTCAAGTTCAAAATCCATTATTATCTTGGCACAATTGACTTTTATGTCGCCAAGTGTTTGGAGCCAAGAAACACCAAGAAAGAGATCCACACCTAAAGGAAAGAGATAGCAATCCACCGTAATAGAAATTGAATCCAAATGTAGTAGGATATCATGACAAACTCCTTGGGCTTCTGTACGATGCCCATCGCCTGGGCGTACCCCAAATTGAGGTGTTGAAGAAATAGGCAAGTGAAGCATTTTGGCTACTTTGTTTGCCACAAAATAGTGGTTGGCTCCACTATCAACCATGACAGTATACTGCCAATTTGGCCCACAAATTTCATGGTGCGAGCAAGTTGGCCTGAAGACATGGCAAAACAAGGAAGTTCAAGTTGCAATATCTGTAGTGGATCGTCCCTAGGTGGCATTTGCTCATGCTCGACAAACTCAACTGAATTAGGGGGCCGTTTGGTTCGCGGTAATGATATATTACCATATAATGAGATTACCGTGGTAATGAGATCAGGAATGTTATATGCGTAGGAATGTTGTGATAATTTGTGATAACAATGTTTGGTTGGAAACTCATATTACATAGTAATTAACTTGATAATGTTCTAAATTTCCCAAAATATTCTTGTGTTTACCACTTTGTGGAAGTTTACATTTAAAGTAAAAAAAAATTTTGGAAAAAAAATAAATAAATTTTCGAAGTCGAACATATTCCCGAAATAATATTTTTCAAATTTAATTTTTTTATCCAACGAATAAAGTATAAAAATTATTATTTTTAAACAAAGGGCATATTTGTCCAAAAAATATTTTAGATTACCACCCACTTGGTAATCCAACATAACCACCTATTTTGGTGGTAATGGGATTACCAAGTTTCTTGGTAATCTTCTAAGATTGATAATCACATATTAACATCAATATTACCATCGCCGCCAATCTAAACATGGTAATCTTTTCAGATTATCACGTAACAGGCGGTAATGTTTTCGTATTACCACGAACTAAACGGCTCCCAAGGTTGTCCTCCCCTTCATCCTCTCCATCTCCCAAGATAAGCGTGCGTAAGGATTTGTTGGGGCATTGGTGCAGGGGATGATATGGTTGTTGGCAACGGAAGCACAATCCTCTTGCCTGTAAGTCTTGGAACTCCCTTTGAGTATACTGACGTAGACGGTGAGTTGGACCAGGGTGATTAGCGGAAGAACCGATGCTGCTAATTGATGGGGCTGCGGCTATGGGCTTGGCCACTGTGGCCATGCTCGGTTTAACAGAAGTGTTCGAACCGTGTGATAGGCCCGAAAGCCCTCTTCCCGATGCCTCGTTCGAACTTGGTTGTGGCCGGAGTCCTCTGCTGCCAGCTTGATCCATATGGTACAAAAAGCCCGCCTTCGAGCCTAGCCCACACACTGTAGAGAAAGAGCTGTATGTCATCTTCTTCCTCCCGAACAATTGTAGCTCATGTTCAATTTCTTTCGCTGGCGTCATGGTTCCATAAAGATCACGCGTCTCGTGCCATCGTATATGAGCTCGAATGTTCTCCCTGAGTCCATTGAGGAACTGTCCAATGAAAGCCTCCTCTGTCCAACCTTGGATTTGTGCAGATTTCTCGACAAAGTCCCGAATTTAGGAATCAATTGATTCCTCTTGTTTTACTGCAGCTAGCACTTCGTATAGGTTGGCGGGAACCTTACAACGAACATCATTCCACGACATGAGAGACTTGCGCTCTTGAAGCCATGACATCCAGAGGAGGGTGTGTTCCTCCATACAAACTAAGGCGAGTGTAACCTTGAGATCTTCCGTCGTTTGTTGGATGTGGAAGTACTGCTCGACACATCATACCCATCCGAGGAGGTCATCTCCTTTGAAGTTGGGAAATTCGACCTTCTGAGCTGCGATTTGGATATTATCGAGGGAAATCACTCGGGATGTGTGTCAAGCTTCTCTAGAGGTAGTAGAAATGGCTTCCGTTGGCGAGGGAAAACTCGGATGATCAGTTCCTTGGTCTTCCTTCCCCTTCGCTAATGTCACCAACAAGGTCTGAATGCCCTCAAGTTGTTGCCGAGTTCGGGTCATTTCCTCCATGATACCTGACATAGATTGGTCCATCTTCAAGCTACGAAGCTTCAGATCCTTGATTTCCTCTCCCAACGATTCCAAATTTTTCTCCATCAAATCGACGCGCTGCTCCATTCTGGTTGGCGGCATCAGGGTTCCACGCTCACCGCACCAATTGATAGATTCAATCTGGAAACAAGAGGCCCAACCAAAAGGTTGCTGAATACAAGAGTTCTCCCACTCTTCTCCCTCTCCCCTCCTCTTATCTCTCTTTCCTCTAACCCGTTACAACTGCTTTCCCTGTAGTAGTTAACTGCCTTATAATGGTTTCCTCCACTACCTGCTGCCTGTAACCAATTAAATTGGTTACTGTTTGTTTCTTCTGGAATATACTAGTAACTTTGGCTTTTGTATGCTAACATATTGCAAATGAGATATCCGGCTTAGAGAGTTTTGTTCCACATTCCATCAGAGTACTAACGTGCTTGCATTCTAACATATTGAATTTCTTCAACACCTCTCTTGCATAGCCTTCTTGAGTGATAAAAATGCTATCCTCTAATTGTTTCACTTAAATGGCCAAGTACTCGGACATCAACCCCATATCTCCAATTCTTGAGTTATTTTGAAATCTTCATACGTCTTTGAGATATTGCGGTGAAGATAAGACCATTCATGTAGATGCAAGTAAATAACAAACCATCTTCATCCTTTTTAACATTAAAAGAATTATCATATAAACATCTAGAAAAATATTCTCTCGGAAATACTTGTCAATTCAGCTATTCCATGCTTTTGGGTGTTTTTTTAAGCCTATACAATGCCTTTTTCAACTTTAGTACTTTATTTTCTTGGCTTGTGATTACATACCTAGGTGGTTACTCTACATAAACTCTCTTCAAGATAGCCATTGAGGAAGGTCGACTTGACATCCAATTGATGAATTCTCAAGTGATTTTGTGCTACAAGAGAAATCAACAAATGAATGGTCTCTGAGCGAGCAACGGGAGCAAATACTAATTCTTAGTCAACCCTTTGCTTTTGCTTGCACCCTTTGATGGCAAGCCCCACCTTGTATCTTTCCATTTCACCTTCGGCATTCTTCTTCATTTTGGACATCCATTTGACCCCAATTGCCTGATGATCACTTGGAAGAGCAACAACATCAAGTGTCATTTCTTTTAATGGCTTGAATTTCTTCCTCTTATTTTTACTAGCTTCTTTAAAAGTTAAAAGGATCAACATCTGCAAATAAACACATTAAATTAGTGTTTTTATAGATTTCATCAAGGTTGCGATATCATTGAGTTCCAACACTTTCTGGTGAAGATGTGGATGATGATGCTTGATAAAATGGAGCTAATAAAGATGGTGAAGTGGGATTGTTTCTTCCTTGGACAATCTCGTCTTCTTTTTTAACATATGAAAGAAAATAGTAGGATTCTTCCATTTAGTGCTCCAATCCCATGTTGCTTCATCGAACTCAGCATCCCTCCTAATTGCAATATTTGAATTGCTTGGATCAAACAATTTGTAGCCTTTCGAGTTCTCATCATAGCCAATGAAGACAAACTTTTTACTTCAATCATCAAGCTTAGATCTTACTCTGGAACATGCACATAAGCAATAGGGCCAAAAACTTTTAAGTGTGATACACAAGGCTTCCATCCATTTCATGCTTCTTGAGGCATGACATCCTTCAAGCTTCTTTGTTGAACTGTGGTTTGAAAGATAAATCATACATGCAATTGTTTTAGCCCACAAATCCTTGGGCATGTTCATGCTTTTCAACATGGTTCTCATCGTATTGAGGATTGGTCGATTCTTTTTCTTGGCTACTTCATTTTGTTAGGAAGATCTAGGTATTGTCAAAGGTTGATGGATTCCATGCAATTCACAAAAAATTGTTAAACTTATTAGAAGTATATTTTCCTCCCTTATTAGTTCTTAAGGCTTTGATCTCAAGGCCATTTTTTGTCTCAACGAAAGTTTTAAACTTTCTAAATGCATCAAAAGCTTCGGACTTGTATTTTAGGAAATACACCCACGTTTTTTTTTTTTTTTTTTTTGCTATAATCATCAATAAATAAATGAAAGAAGAGCTTTTACCAAGTGATGAAGGATTGATGGGACCGCAGACATTTATATAAACCAATTAGAGTGGTTTGGTGATTCTTAAAATAGATTTCTCTAGGAAGCTCTTCCTTAAATGCTTGTCAAGTAAGCAAGCCTCACATAGTTGTTAAGGGTGATCAATATGTGGTATGCCTTTCACTATTTTCTTGTCTGCTAAAGCTGAAAGGCCTCAAAATTTAGGTGTTCAAATCTCATGTGCCATATTCGTGAAGGATCATTAGCGGATGCCTTCAAACACATAGTTTTAGTATTTTGCTAGTTTAACAAGAACACCTTGTTTCTGGTCATAGCTACTTTGGAGATGAGATTACCATCATGATTTCGAAGTTAAGGAGTCAATGTCTAAAAAGGTGAAAGGCGTACCTGAGGCGTTTTGCTTTTGTGAGGTGAGGTGTAAACCTCGAGGTGGACCGAGGCGTAAGCCTCAACTTAAATTTAAAAGTTTTTTTAAAAATATATATACCAACTTGTGAAAAATCAAGAGCATTATTAAAAAAGTTAAGCGGCCAAGTGATAAAAGTGGGTAGAGCTTTCCCAAAAACCTTTTAAACACATGGTTGGTGCTGCTAGTTCAATAAAAGTGGGCAATGGGTGAGGCGCATGCCTCTTGCGGCTGCCTCATGTAAATGAAGAGTAAGTTTTTTTATATTAAAATGAAGCCGTTTGCCTTGAGGTAAATTTCTTCTTAATCATCTTGAGGTGATTCAAGACATATGCCTCAAACGCTTTTTTAAACACCGTAAGGAATTTTACCTTCCACATGAGTTTTACATCCATTTTCCAAAAATTGTTTAATGCTCAAGATACTACTTTTAATCTTTGGAATAAAGTAGACATTAAAGAGAAGTATATGGCCATTATTTTTGTTTTAAATAATATTGTACATTTGCCTTTGATGTCCACTTTTCTATCATCACCAAAATGGACACATTGGTCTAAAGCTCCTCGAATATGCTCCCATCTCCTGTTATGTGATTGCTGGTACCATTATCAAGATACCATGTGTTGTTTTCTCTTTTTGGCTCATCTTTTGCTAAAAGCAACAAAGTTGGCTCCCCACACCTTCATCAACTTCTGCTAGTTTTGCCTTTTCTTCATTCTTGAAAAAACATTCCCAAGAATAATGGCTATGTTTTCCATAAGTATAACATTGAACTTGGGGATTTTCAATTCTTCTTATGTTAGATTGCTTTTTCCTTTTCCTCATGCTCTTGTTGCTCATTGTTCACGTTGAGAATTCTAACATTTATTGAGAACGTTTTGTTCACCTTTTCCTCTTCTTTATTTCCATGCCCTCGTCTACGGCTACATCCTCTTGCACTAATAGATTGCTTGTTTCCTACTTCTTTAATGTAATCTTAGACTTAAAAGATAGCTTCGAGAACAAAGCTTCTTCGGCTATTGTTTTCTTTCCCTGGTTCATCCTTTCTTCATGAGATTGTAATGATCCACAAAGCTCATCAATACTCATAGTGCTCACATCTTTAGATTATTCAATAACCACCACAACATAATTGAATTTTGAGTTGAGAGAATGCAAAATCTTCTTAACAGCTTGCTCATCTTATATAGCTTTACCAAGCCTCTTCATCTAATTCATCACTATTGAAACTTTTGTGATGTTATCTGAAATGTATTCTCTTTTCTTTGTCATAAGTGTTTTAAACTCAGCCCTAAGAGTTTGAAGGCGCTAACTTTATCAACTTTCATCATTGAATTGCAAAGAATCTCCCATGTCTTCTTCGATGTGGTCTCTCAAGTAGTTTGTTCACACTTGCATAAGTAAAATTTAGGAAGAGAATTTTTTCAAAACTTTTATTTCATACTTTTTCTTTTCTTACAAAATGAAGGTGTATAATGCTGGATTTATGAAGATAGACTCTGATGAAGTACTCCCAGTAGATCAAAAGTTTTAATGTCCAAAAAGATGAGAATCCTTTGCCTTCTAAGCTTCATTTACACAAAAGTCTTCCCTCTTCCTCAAAAACAAGGTTGCCACGTGATAAGTATAGTCTCCTTACCTCACTGACATCCAACATTGGTACTGTTGAGATGACTGGCACGTGTCTGCCCGTTGTTTTTTTTTCTTCTAGAGTAAGTCAAAATAATTTGAGGTCTACCATTATCTTTCCCTTTCAACAATCACTTTGTCCACAAGGTGAAGGGTGGGAAATTGCTTCGCCAGTTCTGTGGACAACTTCCAAGGTGGCTCGAAGTCAGGCAACCCCTTCCATTTTATGAGGACCTATTGTCCTCTAGAACTTTGTCGCATTTCAAGTACTTTTTCTGGTTCCACCATCCATTCCAAGTCAGCCCCCAATTGAGATGGTAAAGGCTGGGCATGTTCATGATTCCCCAAAGCTCGTTTGAGTTGCGAAACGTGAAAAACTGGGTGAATGGTTGTGGAGGGAAGAAGTGCCAATTTATATGCCACTAGACCAATGCACTCGACCACCTTGTATGGTCCAAAGAATCGAAGAGATAACTTTTCATTCAGCTTCTTATCCAGGGATCGAAGCTTGTAAGGTCAGAACTTGAGAAAAACCATGTCTCTAACTTCAAAATGCACGTCACGACGATGCCTGTTTGCATCATGCTTCATTTTGCATTGTGCCCGTGCTAAATGTTGGTTAAGTTCATCCAAAGTCGAATCTCTCTCTTGCAACTGTAGTTCTATATCAGCTACACATGTGCTTTAAGAACCAATCCTGATCAAAGAAGGCGGATCCCAACCATACACTGCTTGAAAAGTGGTCATTTTTGTAGTGGCATGGAATGTGGTGTTATACCAAAATTCAGCCCAATGCAACCACCTACTTCATCGATGCGGTTTGTCCCCAGCGAGGCAACGCAAATAGGTCTCAACACAGCGATTGACGACCTTTGTTTGTTCATCCGTTTGGGGATGATAAGTAGTGCTCCGGCTTAATCGTGTTCCCTACAAGCGAAACAATTCCTCCCATAAGTGATGAAGGAATATCTTGTCTCGATCTGAGATAATCGATCTTGGTATACCATGTAGTCGAACTATTTCCTTAATAAAGATCCCAATTACCATTTTGGCTGTGAATGGGTGCTTCAACGGTGTAAAATGAGCATATTTGCTCAAACGATCCACGATGATCCACGACTACAAATACAATGTTATATCCCTCCGATTTAGGTAGCCCTTTGATGAAATTCATTCAGATGTCATCCCAAATTTGTTAAGGTATAGGTAATGGTTGCAATAAGCTTGACGGTGACATAGTTTGATACTTATTCGGCTGATATACCATGCATTTAGCCACATACCGCTTCACATCTTGTTTCATTCCTTGCCAATTCACATCCCCATTCAACCTCTTGTAAGTTTGCAGAAAACCTTAATGTCCACCTAGAACTCCATTGTGATACTCATGCAATAGATTTGGGATAATTTGTGACCCTTTGGAAGAATTAATCGCCCCTTGTATAGCAAATTACCATGGTTAAGAGTATAGCCTGGCCAATCTACAAACCCATTCTTTAGTTGTTCCTTGGTGCTTGCCAACTTAGAGTCATTTGCTACTTCCTCCTTAAGTCGGCTCACCTCCAATACCTTGGGTAGGATCAAGGCACCAAACTGTGTGAGTTCAGTAATGGGAATACGCGAGAGAGTGTCTGCTGCTTTGTTCTCTTTACCAGGCTTGAACTTGATTTCAAAATTATAGCCAATAAGCTTGGCAACCCATTTTTGGTACTCGGGCTGCACTATCCGTTGCTCTAATAGAAATTTCAGTCTCTTTTGATCAGTGTTGCTGCTGAAATGTCGCTTCAATATATAATGCCTCCACTTTTGGACAGCTAGAACAATAGCCATCAATTCGCGCTCATACACCGATTTAAGCTGATTGCGGACTGAGAGAACCTGACTAAAGTAGGCGATTGGTTTCCCCCCTTGCATCTAGATAACCCTGATTCCAATACTAGAGACATCTGTCTCTATCACAAATAATTGAGTAAAATTTGGAAGCGCTAACACAATAACAGTTGTCATGGCTTTCTTTAGATTCTGAAATGCTTCCTCTGTTTTCCCGCTCCAACAGAATGAGTCTTTCTTGAGCTGTCAAGTAAGCGGCCAAGAGATGGCCCCATATCTTGCAACAAACCGCCTATGATAGCCTGTCAATCCTGGAAATCCTCGTAACTCCTTTAAATTGGTTGGAGATGGCTAATTAAGCATGGCTTTTATCGTTTCCTTTGTCAACTGCCGCACCCTCCGCTGAGACCCAATGTCCTAAGTATTCCATGCTTCTCTTGCCGAAAATACACTTCTTCGCATCTAGGTGCAATTGATTTTCAGCCTGGTGGATAAGACTTCTTTGAGATGCTGGATATGGGATTCCTTATTCTTGCTATACACCAAAATATCGTCAAAAAACACTAAAACAAATTTCCAAAGGAATTCTCAAAGTACCCTATTCATGAGTGACTAAAATGTAGCTGGTGCATTGGTTAAGCCGAAAGGCATAACAATGAACTCATAATGGCACTTGTGAGTTTGGAAAGCGGTTTTTGGGACGTCTTTGGTCTTCACTCGTATCCGATGATACCTTGACTTGAGGTCCAGTTTTGAAAACATTGTTGCACCATGCAACTCATCAAGCAATTCGTCTATCACTAAAATTGGAAAACGGTCCGGAATCGTCACCTTGTTGAGTGCTTAGTAATCTACACAAAATAGCCAACTTCCATATTTCTTCTTCATAAGTAGCACTAGGCTGAAGAAAGGACTTGTTTATGGTTGAATGATTCCTGTTGCGCACATCTCTGGTACTAACCGCTCAATCTCATTCTTCTGAAAGTGAGGATATCGAAAAGGCCTTACATTCACCGGCGCGGTCCTGGGTTTTAGGCAAATAAAGTGGTCCCGACTAGGAGGCAGCTTGGTGATTGCTGCAAACACCCGGGATCTTTATCCATTAGTGTTTGCATGAGCTCCGAAGAATCTTCCATGTTGCTATCGTCTCCTTCACCCAAACTCATTTGACATATTTCCACTATCACACCATGCCTTTCCTGGTATATCTCCTTCGCCATTGTCTTCAATGACACCCCCGCTTTACATAAGCTTGGGTCTCCTTTCAAGGTCATCAATGTGCCACCGACCACCAATACTAAACTTCATAGTTAATTGACTCCAATTAACCTCCATGTTACCTAAGGTGCCTAACCACTGCATCCCAATTATGGCGTTGGTGCTTCCTAATTGGAGGGGAAAAAAATTTTCCATAACTGTAAGCCCTTACATTTCTAAAACCACCCTTCTGCAAATCCCTTTTCCTTTCACGGCCATGCCTGTGCCCATCACTACCCCGTAATTTGAGGTTGCTTTCATTGGCAACTACAACTATTCTACAATATCTAAGGACAGGAAGTTATGGGTGGCCCCGCAATCTATTAATACCGATATCTCCTTGTGTCCTAACCTCGCTTTCATCTGCATGGTACCTGGCACGGTCAAACCCAAAATAGAATTAAGGGAAAACTCAGTGGTCTCTATTACTCTCACCTCTGGTAATAATTCTTCATCATTCTCCATTTCTTCCACTAGAGTACCCCCAAGAGAGCTTTCGATTCCTTGTTCATCTTCATGGACAAGCATAATCTGCAATAGTCGCTTACAAATATGACCAGGTCTCTATTTTTTGTCACATGAAAAACATAGACCTTTCGCACGTCATGCTTGGATCTCAGCTTCAATCATATTAAGCCTCCGTTTTACTCTGTCACAGTGTTCCCGTGGGTATTCCAGAATGGGAGGCTGGGTGCGATTTCCACTAGGTGCAACTTTCATGGGTCTTGAATCAGCTTTTCGGCTCAAAGTTTGACCCATTAGAGGCTTGGATTCCCGGAATAAGTTGGGTCAAACCACATTGGTAGTAGTTGGGTTCTTAATAGCCCGCAGGGCCTGATTTTTCTCCTTTATCAATTGAGCTGTTTCCATCATTGAGCCCAACCCAATGGGTTTCAACACCCTCACTTCAGCTCTTATTTTCGGCTTCAATCCTTTAACAAACGTGCTTTCTAGGATTTCGTCCGGAAGTTTCACCATGGTCGCCGACATTACCTTGAAATCTCTCCAATAATCGGCCACCGTCCCACATTGTTGGATATTTAAAAACTGCTCGTACAAACTCCCTGCTTAAGATGACCCAAAGCGTCTGAGCAACTGTTGCTTCAATTTCGACCAATCCCCAAAAGGAAACCTTGCATCCGTCCAATAGAACCACGCAAGTGCTTCACCTTCAAAACTTACTTCTGCGGCCATCAACCTTTCCTCCTCTGACAACCTATTCATCTCAAAGTAGAGCTTTGCATGAAACAGCCAACCCTTGGGGTTCTCACCCTTAAACACGGGCATCTTCAAATGTTGTCTGCCACACCATCCCTTGAATTAACCATGTTGATTATTACGTCTCACAAATTCCCTAACATTTTGTGCTTGCCCCATCGATCGGTTTGCCTCTATTGCCGGTTTGTCTTTTGCCATCGAACTTGAACCCTCCTCAGGAAGCTCCTTTTCTTTTGGGTTGGCTTGTGACAGCATTTGGATAGACTTTTGTTTCTCATTTAACGCCAACAACACTTGCGCTAACCCTTGGGGACAAACTTTCCATTGATCTCTCCATCCCTGGTAATCATCGCTGCTCCGTCTTCATTTCCTCCACCTCCTTCTCAAGGGCCTTCACCTTGCCGTCGCTCGTCTTCGGCGCCATTGGATCAAAAGGCTTTGATGCCAAGTTTGATGGAGTACTTGCAGTAGATTAGAAGTTTTAAATGAGAAAATCCTTTCTCTCCCAAGCTTTTCATTTACACAAAAGTCTTCCCTCTTCCCTAAAAACAAGCTTGCCATGTGATAAGCATAGTCTCCCTGGCATCCAACACTGGTACTGTTGAGATGACTGGCACGTGTCTGCCCATTATTTTTCCTAATTGGAGGTCTATCAGACTCATAATTAAACACCACGTCAAGTTAGAATTACAAAGAGAAAAAAAAAACTCAAAAATCTTCTGCACTATGACCTGTCAGCGTTTAAACTGGCCATAACTTTCTCTAGGAAACTCCAAAAGATTAAAAATAAATTTCATAAAAAACTAGACTACCTTAGCTATGATTTGGCTTTTGAATGACCGAATTTGGTTAAGATTCGACCAGTCAAATTCCCATTTAAATTTGATGTTTCTGTGGAATTCAAGAAGTGAAGTTTATACTTCCAACAGGAAAAACCCTAGGGCACAATCAAATTCATCAAACAATGAGAATCAAGAGTACAAGCATAACACCAACAATATAAATTTTCCAAGAATCCGTTTTCTACAATGGATTAATGACTAGCTCTTCACCAAAATTTGAGGAATTAAATAAACTCAGAGTGTCAAGGATTTTTAATGCCTTATAGAAGTAGCCTAATAAAAATTTCTGCTGCCTTGATCTTCAACTTGAAGATAATCCTGTAAATAGATGACCCTTGTTTTATAGAAATACTCTCTTTTATCCTTTCGTGTTAAATTTTTAGAGAGTTATGTTCTGATCTTATCATAGTTATCTGCATTACTTGAACATATTTTAATACAACTAAACCCATGACACATAAATCTAGCTGAATCAGGTAATATGTGAACCCAAATTTTGCTTTAATGCGCATTGAGGCCTTGTACATTGAAATTCTTGTCATCTGTTGGTCCTACTTGACACTGTGCTTCAGATCAATAAAATGAAAGACATTTTGTTTTGGTGGGTACTTTTATACACAGTCACTTCTGTATTATTATAGCTGGCTTTAAAAGCCCTAATTTTACATGGCTTGGTCCCCTCTCTCTCTCAATCTCTCTCTCTCTCTCTGCCGAAGTTGATTGTTCACCTGAAGATTAACCTTTTGTAATCATTATTAACTATCTATGTGACCAGGTGCTATTTCTTTTTTCTTCTTTTCTTATGAATCAACAGAATGCTTGCAAAGGGATAAATATTCCTACATAATCATTTGTTCTTATTTTAGTGGATATGTTCATATGGGGGCAATCCCATCTAGTCATCATGTAACTCTTTACTGAGCTGTATGTTACATTCTTTATTGTACAGTATGGGGATGCCAAGCGATTCTTTTTGTCGCCATTTTATCACATTGATGATTCGCACCTTGTCTACAATATGATGTCCCTTCTATGGAAGGGGATCCAGCTGGAGACATCGATGGGCAGCCTCGAGTTTGCATCCATGGTTACAGCATTAGTTGGTATTTCCCAGGGTATCACTCTACTATTAGCAAAAGCTTTACTCATCTTCTTTGGTTATGAGGATGCCTACTACAACCACTACTCAGTTGGTTTCTCTGGTGTTCTCTTTGCAATGAAGATGGTTCTAAATTCTCAGGCTGATAGCCCGACTAACGTACACGGGCTTATAATTCCTGCACGATATGCTGCTTGGGTTGAGTTGATCCTCATCCAGATGTTTGTTCCAAGAGCGTCTTTCCTTGGCCATTTAGGTGGTATATTAGCTGGTCTTCTGTATCTTCAATGGAGACGGGCTCAATCAGGCTCTGATCCATTATCAGCTCTGTTTCGGAAAGTTTCCAGAATGGTAAGCTGGCCTCTTAGGTTTATGCGAGGTTTATTTGGGTTCCAGCAAGGGCGAGTATTAGGTAGGGGAAGAGTTGGAACGAGCCAGTTTGAGAGAGGGTTACATGGGGTGTGGAGGTGCAATTTATGTACATATGACAATTCAGTATTGACTGATGTGTGCGAGATGTGCAGCACTGAAAGAGGGGGTTATGGCTTCTCATCAGGATTTCAACAAACTAACAGGACCAGTGACTTATCAGTGGAAGAGCTTCGTCGCCGCAGACTACAAAGATTTGATCGATAGATAGAATGTTGTAGACTGTGACTTTTTAGACACATGAACGTAGATAATGCAAAGGATCAGTCAATTATATAGAATGGTTTTGTTATTTGTTGAACTTTCTTCAATGCTTCGTTGTAAGCCCCAAAAACATTTTCCAGAGGAAGAAATGGTAAAATAAAGGCCAAGTTACATAAATTTTCATTGATATTAATGGCTCTAACTGAATTAATTTATGTATATGCTATTAACACTGTCGAGGAAGCTGTGTTGAATTTTAATGTTGTTAATATAGATCCAAGGTGACTTTTGGAGGTGCATTGCTGATGCTTATAATGTTTGCTTTTTTTTCTGAATTTAGTTGCCAAGCAGTTATCTGGACATCAGCCACTACTACTACATTCTAGGGGGGAGCGGTTCTTCCCAACTGTTAACCATGCGCTTGCGCTTGCTCTTGTTGACCAATGCGCTTTAATGTACGAATCAGTGCGATGCATTACATGAATACAAATGCCTGTGGATATGGGACCTCAAACAATGTTGGGTATGGATTGAACACGACGTGGATCATAATCCCACCTATGCCATTATCCTATGTGAACGGAGATTCAAACTGGTCTTTTCGATAAAAACACAGACACCACACAAGAAACCAAATGTCAATAAACTAAGAGGAGGTTGTTGGCTTTTTAAATCATTATGCAATACAAATAAATTATATATAATTTTATAAAAATATAAATTGCAAATTTTTTAAAAAAAATAATAAAATTATAGCGGTTTAATTGTAATTTTATAATTAAATTTAGAGAAACTTTCAAGGCTACAGAGGGAAAACTGTAATTTTTTGAATGAATATTTTTCATATGCAACCTTGTAAAAAGCACAAAGTAAAAAAATTCTCTTTAGGATAATATAACTAAAATTTGTAGGGGGTTAAGTGTAATTTTATAATTGATATTTGGGTTCTCGTCAAATACTATAGTTGGGAAAAACTCTAAACTGGACTTTTTTTTCATAAATAACCCTATAAAACATATAAATTACTAATGTTTTTACCTCTAAGGTTATGAGTAAAATTGTAATTGAAATTTTGGGGATTTTCAAAGGCCCTAGGAAAGAGAAATCTCCAAAAAATTTTTTTTTTTTTTTTGAATAATAGGGGACAAGCGCCCCAGGTATATGACTAGTGTTAGAGCCCGGTGTACAGTGTATAAACAGTATGGAATAGTATAGACATCACGGGTGAACAGTGTATGACCAGTACGGGAAACAGTACTGTCGGGGAGAGGATTTGAACTCATGACATCCCCTTTAACACATTGGTGTCATACCATTGGGCTATCCAATGATTGACAAATCTCCAAATTTTTTAATAGAAATTTTCTATATATAATCTTGTAAAAAAATATATATAAATTACAAAAATCTTCTTCTTTAGGAAAGGAAAAATAAAAGTTTTATATGGGTAACTGTAATTTGTATATACCGAATGTTTTAAAGAACACATTTTAATATATAGCATTGTTATATATATATGGGAGGTTATGTGTAAATTTGTAAATGAGATTTTGGTGATTTTTAAAGGCTATAGTGTGGAGAAATCTCCACATTTTTAAAATGAAAATTTTCTATAAAAGACCTCGTAAAAAAATATAGATTATAAGAAACCTTTCTCGAATTTTTTAATGCAACCTTATAAAATCTACAAGTTTTTCAATTGGAATTTTCCATGTGCAACCTTATAAAATATATAAATTACAACAAATCTTGTTCGTTTGGTTAATTAAAATATAAACTTTTATATGGCATAGGTGTGATATATAAATTGATATTTTCGCCATTTTCAAATATTTTGGTGAGTAAAAATAACGATTTTTTAATGAACTTTTTATATGCAGTCATTCGAAATGTATAAATTAGAAAATTAATCATATAGATAAAAATATTTGATAAGGGGTTATACGTAAATTTGCGATTGAGATTTTCATGATTTTCCAAAGGCTATAGTAAGGAAAAATCTTCAAGTTTTTGAATGGAAAATTTACATGCATAACCTTATAAAAACAACAAATTAGAAGAGATCTTCCTCATTAGCAAAATCAAAATAAAAAATTTTTATATGTAGTAAGTGTAATTTATAAATTGATATCATCTCCATTTTCAAAGACTGTGGTGGGGAAAAACAACGATTTTTTAATGCACATTTTTCTATATAGAGCCTTAAGAAACGTATCAATTACAAAAATGTTAATATAAATAAAACAAATTATAAGGGGTTACTTGTAAATTTGTCATTGAGATTTTAATGATTTTTTAAAGACTATAGTAAGGAAAAATCTTCAAATTTTAGAATGAAAATTTTCTATGTATAGCCTTACAAAAAATATAAATTAGAAGAAATCCTAGTCATCAAGGAAATCAAAATAAAACTTATATATGGGGTAAGTGTAATTTATAAATTAATATTTTCGCCATTTTCAAAGAATATGGTGAAGAAAAAACGATTTTTTAACGCACCTTTTTTATATAAAGCCCTTTGAAATGGATAAATTAGAAAAATGTCAATATAAATAAAAACATTTATAAGGGGTTATATGTAAATTTGTTATTGAGATTTTGTTGATTTTCAAAGGCTATAGTAAGGAAAAATCTACAAGTTTTTCAATTGGAATTTTCCACGTGCAACCTTATAAAATATATAAATTACAAAAAATTTTGTTCATTTGGTTAATTAAAATATAAATTTTTATATGGCGTAGGTGTAATATATAAATTGATATTTTCGCCATTTTCAAATATTTTGGTGAGTAAAAATAACGATTTTTTAATGAACTTTTTATATGAAGCCATTCGAAATGTATAAATTAGAAAATTGATCATATAAATAAATATATTTTATAAGGAGTTACACGTAAATTTGCGATTGAGATTTTAATGATTTTCCAAAGGCTATAGTAAGGAAAAATCTTCAAGTTTTTGAATGGAAAATTTACATGCATAACCTTATAAAAACTACAAATTAGAAGAGATCTTCCTCATTAGCAAAATCAAAATAAAAAATTCTTTTATGTAGTAAGTGTAATTTATAAATTGATATCTTCTCCATTTTCAAAGACTGTGGTGGGGAAAAACAACGATTTTTTAATGCACATTTTTCTGTACAGAGCCTTTTGAAACGTATCATTTACAAAAATGTTAATATAAATAAAAAATTTATGAGGGGTTACTTGTAAATTTGTCATTGAGATTTTAATGATTTTTTAAAGGCTATAGTAAGGAAAAATCTTCAAATTTTAGAATGAAAATTTTCTATGTATAGCCTTATAAAAAATATAAATTACAAGAAATACTACTCATCAAGGAAATCGAAATAAAACTTATATATGGGGTAAGTGTAATTTATAAATTCATATTTTCGCGATTTTCAAAGAATATGGCGAGGAAAAAAACGATTTTTTAACGCACCTTTTTTATATAAAGCCCTTTGAAGTGGATAAATTAGAAAAATGTCAATATAAATAAAAACATTTATAACGGGTTATATGTAAATTTGTTAATGAGATTTTGTTGATTTTCAAAGGCTATAGTAAGGAAAAATCTACAAGTTTTTCAATTGGAATTTTCCACGTGCAACCTTATAAAATATATAAATTACAAGAAATCTTGTTCGTTTGGTTAATTAAAATATAAATTTTTATACGGCGTAATTGTAATATATAAATTGATATTTTCGCCATTTTCAAATATTTTGGTGAGTAAAAATAACAATTTTTTAATGAACTTTTTATATGCAGTCATTCGAAATTTATAAATTAGGCAATTGATCATATAAATAAAAATATTTTATAAGGGGTTACACGTAAATTTGCGATTGAGACTTTAATGATTTTCCAAAGGCTATAGTAAGGAAAAATCTTCAAGTTTTTGAATGGAAAATTTACATGCATAACCTTATAAAAACTACAAATTAGAAGAGATCTTCCTCATTAGCAAAATCAAAATAAAAAATTTTTATATGTAGTAAGTGTAATTTATAAATTGATATCTTCTTCATTTTCAAAGACTGTGGTGGGGAAAAACAACGATTTTTTAATGCACATTTTTCTGTACAGAGCCTTTTGAAAAGTATCATTTACAAAAATGTTAATATAAATAAAAAATTTATGAGGGGTTACTTGTAAATTTGTCATTGAGATTTTAATGATTTTTTAAAGGCTATAGTAAGAAAAAATCTTCAAATTTTAGAATGAAAATTTTCTATGTATAGCCTTATAAAATATATAAATTACAAAAAATACTCCTCATCAAGGAAATCAAAATAAAACTTATATATGGGGTAAGTGTAATTTATAAATTCATATTTTCGCGATTTTCAAAGAATATGGTGAGGAAAAAAACGATTTTTTAACCCACCTTTTTTATATAAAGCCCTTTGAAGTGGATAAATTAGAAAAATATCAATATAAATAAAAACATTTATAAGGGGTTATATGTAAATTTGTCATTGAGATTTTGTTGATTTTCAAAGGCTATAGTAAGGAAAATTCTACAACTTTTTCAATTGGAATTTTCCACGTGCAACCTTATAAAATATATAAATTACAAGAAATCTTGTTCGTTTGGTTAATTAAAATATAAATTTTTATACGGCGTAATTGTAATATATAAATTGATATTTTCGCCATTTTCAAATATTTTGGTGAGTAAAAATAACAATTTTTTAATGAACTTTTTATATGCAGTCATTCGAAATGTATAAATTAGACAATTGATCATATAAATAAAAATATTTTATAAGGGGTTACACGTAAATTTGCGATTGAGACTTTAATGATTTTCCAAAGGCTATAGTAAGGAAAAATCTTCAAGTTTTTGAATGGAAAATTTACATGCATAACCTTATAAAAACTACAAATTAGAAGAGATCTTCCTCATTAGCAAAATCAAAATAAAAATTTTTATATGTAGTAAGTGTAATTTATAAATTGATATCTTCTCCATTTTCAAAGACTGTGGTGGGGAAAAACAACGATTTTTTAATGCACATTTTTCTCTATAGAGCCTTACGAAACGTATCATTTACAAAAATATTAATATAAATAAAAAAATTTATGAGGGGTTACTTGTAAATTTGTCATTGAGATTTTAATGATTTTTTAAAGGCTATAGTAAGGAAAAATCTTCAAATTTTAGAATGAAAATTTTCCATGTATAGCCTTATAAAATATATAAATTACAAGAAATACTCCTCATCAAGGAAATCAAAATAAAACTTATATATGGGGTAAGTGTAATTTATAAATTCATATTTTTGCGATTTTCAAAGAATATGGTGAGGAAAAAACGATTTTTTAACTCACCTTTTTTATATAAAGCCCTTTGAAGTAGATAAATTAGAAAAATGTCAATATAAATAAAAACATTTATAAGGGGTTATATGTAAATTTGTTATTGAGATTTTGTTGATTTTCAAAGGCTATAGTAAGGAAAAATCTACAAGTTTTTCAATTGGAATTTTCCACGTGCAACCTTATAAAATATATAAATTACAAGAAATCTTGTTCGTTTGGTTAATTAAAAAATAAAATTTTATATGGCTTAGGTGTAATATATAAATTGATATTTTCGCCATTTTCATATATTTTGGTGAGTAAAAATAACGATTTTTTAATGAACTTTTTATATGCAGCCATTCGAAATGTATAAATTAGAAAATTGCTCATATAAATAAAAATATTTTATAAGGGGTTACACGTAAATTTGCGATTGAGATTTTAATGATTTTCCAAAGGCTATAGTAAGGAAAAATCTTCAAGTTTTTGAATGGAAAATTTACATGCATAACCTTATAAAAACTACAAATTAGAAGAGATCTTCCTCATTAGCAAAATCAAAATAAAAAATTTTTATATGTAGTAAGTGTAATTTATAAATTGACATCTTCTCCATTTTCAAAGACTGTGGTGGGGAAAAACAACGATTTTTTAATGCACATTTTTCTGTACAGAGCCTTTTGAAACGTATCATTTACAAAAATGTTAATATAAATAAAAAAATTTATGAGGGGTTACTTGTAAATTTGTCAATGAGATTTTAATGATTTTTTAAAGGCTATAGTAAGGAAAAATCTTCAAATTTTAGAATGAAAATTTTCTATGTATAGCCTTATAAAATATATAAATTACAAGAAATACTCCTCATCAAGGAAATCAAAATAAAACTTATATATGGGGTAAGTGTAATTTATAAATTCATATTTTCGCGATTTTCAAAGAATATGGTGAGGAAAAAAACGATTTTTTAACCCACCTTTTTTATATAAAGCCCTTTGAAGTGGGTAAATTAGAAAAATGTCAATATAAATAAAAACATTTATAAGGGGTTATATGTAAATTTGTTATTGAGATTTTGTTGATTTTCAAAGGCTATAGTAAGGAAAAATCTACAAGTTTTTCAATTGGAATTTTCCACGTGCAACCTTATAAAATATATAAATTACAAGAAATCTTGTTCGTTTGGTTAATTAAAATATAAATTTTTATATGGCGTAATTGTAATATATAAATTGATATTTTCGCCATTTTCAAATATTTTGGTGAGTAAAAATAACAATTTTTTAATGAACTTTTTATATGCAGTCATTCGAAATGTATAAATTAGACAATTGATCATATAAATAAAAATATTTTATAAGGGGTTACACGTAAATTTGCGATTGAGACTTTAATGATTTTCCAAAGGCTATAGTAAGGAAAAATCTTCAAGTTTTTGAATGGAAAATTTACATGCATAACCTTATAAAAACTACAAATTATAAGAGATCTTCCTCATTAGCAAAATCAAAATAAAAAATTTTTATATGTAGTAAGTGTGACATTATAAATTGATATCTTCTCCATTTTCAAAGACTGTGGTGGGGAAAAACAACGATTTTTTAATGCACATTTTTCTGTACTAGAGCCTTTACGAAACGTATCATTTACAAAAATATTAATATAAATAAAAAAATTTATGAGGGGTTACTTGTAAATTTGTCATTGAGATTTTAATGATTTTTTAAAGGCTATAGTAAGGAAAAATCTTCAAATTTTAGAATGAAAATTTTCTATGTATAGCCTTATAAAATATATAAATTACAAGAAATACTCCTCATCAAGGAAATCAAAATAAAACTTATATATGGGGTAAGTGTAATTTATAAATTCATATTTTCGCGATTTTCAAAGAATATGGTGAGGAAAAAACGATTTTTTAACTCACCTTTTTTATATAAAGCCCTTTGAAGTAGATAAATTAGAAAAATGTCAATATAAATAAAAACATTTATAAGGGGTTATATGTAAATTTGTTATTGAGATTTTGTTGATTTTCAAAGGCTATAGTAAGGAAAAATCTACAAGTTTTTCAATTGGAATTTTCCACGTGCAACCTTATAAAATATATAAATTACAAGAAATCTTGTTCGTTTGGTTAATTAAAATATAAATTTTATATGGCTTAGGTGTAATATATAAATTGATATTTTCGCCATTTTCATATATTTTGGTGAGTAAAAATAACGATTTTTTAATGAACTTTTTATATGCAGCCATTCGAAATGTATAAATTAGAAAATTGCTCATATAAATAAAAATATTTTATAAGGGGTTACACGTAAATTTGCGAATGAGATTTTAATGATTTTCCAAAGGCTATAGTAAGGAAAAATCTTCAAGTTTTTGAATGGAAAATTTACATCCATACCCTTATAAAAACTACAAATTAGAAGAGATCTTCCTCATTAGCAAAATCAAAATAAAACTACAAATTTGTCATTGAGATTTTAATGATTTTTTAAAGGCTATAGTAAGGAAAAATTTTCAAATTTTAGAATGAAAATTTTCTATCTATAGCCTTATAAAAAATATAAATTACAAGAAATACTCGTCCTCATCAAGGAAATCGAAATAAAACTTATATATGGGGTAAGTGTAATTTATAAATTCATATTTTCGCGATTTTCAAAGAAAATGGTGAGGAAAAAAACGATTTTTTAACGCACCTTTTTTATATAAATCCCTTTGAAGTGGAAAAATTAGAAAAATGTCAATATAAATAAAAACATTTATAAGGGGTTATATGTCAATTTGTTAATGAGATTTTGTTGATTTTCAAAGGCTATAGTAAGGAAAAATCTACAAGTTTTTCAATTGGAATTTTCCACGTGCAACCTTATAAAATATATAAATTACAAGAAATCTTGTTCGTTTGGTTAATTAAAAAATAAAATTTTATATAGCGTAGGTGTAATATATAAATTGATATTTTCGCCATTTTCAAATTTTTGGTGAGTGAAAATAACGATTTTTTAATGAACTTTTTATATGCAGCCATTCGAAATGTATAAATTAGAAAATTGATCATATAAATAAAAATATTTTATAAGGGGTTACAAGTAAATTTGCGATTGAGATTTTAACGAATTTCCAAAGGCTATAGTAAGGAAAAATCTTCAAGTTTTTGAATGGAAAATTTACATGCATAACCTTATAAAAACTACAAATTAGAAGAGATCTTCCTCATTAGCAAAATCAAAATAAAAAATTTTTATATGTAGTAAGTGTAATTTATAAATTGATATCATCTCCATTTTCAAAGACTGTGGTTTGGAAAAACAACGATTTTTTAATGCACATTTTTCTCTATAGAGCCTTACGTAACGTATCAATTACAAAAATGTTAATATAAATAAAAAAAAATTATAAGGGGTTACTTGTAAATTTGTCATTGAGATTTTAATGATTTTTTAAAGGCTATAGTAAGGAAAAATCTTCAAATTTTAGAATGAAAATTTTCTATGTATAGCTTTACAAAAAATATAAATTATAAGAAATCCTAGTCATCAAGGAAATCAAAATAAAACTTATATATGGGGTAAGTGTAATTTATAAATTAATATTTTCGCCATTTTCAAAGAATATGGTGAAGAAAAAACGATTTTTTAACGCACCTTTTTTATATAAAGCCCTTTGAAATGGATAAATTAGAAAAATTTCAATATAAATAAAAACATTTATAAGGGGTTATATGTAAATTTGTTATTGAGATTTTGTTGATTTTCAAAAGCTATAGTAAGGAAAAATCTACAAGTTTTTTAATTGGAATTTTCCACGTGCAACCTTATAAAATATATAAATTACAAGAAATCTTGTTCGTTTGGTTAATTAAAAAATAAAATTTTATATGGCTTAGGTGTAATATATAAATTGATATTTTCGCCATTTTCAAATATTTTGGTGAGTAAAAATAACGATTTTTTAATGAACTTTTTATATGCAGTCATTCGAAATGTATAAATTAGAAAATTGATCATATAAATAAAAATATTTTATAAGGAGTTACACGTAAATTTGCGATTGAGACTTTAATGATTTTCCAAAGGCTATAGTAAGGAAAAATCTTCAAGTTTTTGAATGGAAAATTTACATGCATAACCTTATAAAAACTACAAATTAGAAGAGATCTTCCTCATTAGCAAAATCAAAATAAAAAATTTTTATATGTAGTAAGTGTACATTATAAATTGACATCTTCTCCATTTTCAAAGACTGTGGTGGGGAAAAACAACGATTTTTTAATGCACATTTTTCTGTACAGAGCCTTTTGAAACGTATCATTTACAAAAATGTTAATATAAATAAAAAAATTTATGAGGGGTTAGTTGTAAATTTGTCATTGAGATTTTAATGATTTTTTAAAGGCTATAGTAAGGAAAAATCTCCAAATTTTAGAATGAAAATTTTCTATCTATAGCCTTATAAAAAATATAAATTACAAGAAATACTCCTTATCAAGGAAATCGAAATAAATCTTATATATGGGGTAAGTGTAATTTATAAATTCATATTTTCGCGATTTTCAAAGAATATGGTGAGGAAAAATAACGATTTTTTAACCCACCTTTTTTATATAAAGCCCTTTGAAGTGGATAAATTAGAAAAATGTCAATATAAATAAAAACATTTATAAGGGGTTATATGTAAATTTGTTATTGAGATTTTGTTGATTTTCAAAGGCTATAGTAAGGAAAAATCTACAAGTTTTTCAATTGGAATTTTCCACGTGCAACCTTATAAAATATATAAATTACAAGAAATCTTGTTCGTTTGGTTAATTAAAATATAAATTTTTATATGGCGCTAGTGTAATATATAAATTGATATTTTCGCCATTTTCAAATATTTTGGTGAGTAAAAATAACGATTTTTTAATGAACTTTTTATATGCAGTCATTCGAAATGTATAAATTAGAAAATTGATCATATAAATCAAAAATATTTTATAAGGGGTTACACGTAAATTTGCGATTGAGACTTTAATGATTTTCCAAAGGCTATAGTAAGGAAAAATCTTCAAGTTTTTGAATGGAAAATTTACATGCATAACCTTATAAAAACTACAAATTAGAAGAGATCTTCCTCATTAGCAAAATCAAAATAAAAAATTTTTATATGTAGTAAGTGTGACATTATAAATTGATATCTTCTTCATTTTCAAAGACTGTGGTGGGGAAAAACAACGATTTTTTAATGCACATTTTTCTGTACAGAGACTTTTGAAACGTATCATTTACAAAAATGTTAATATAAATAAAAAAATTTATGAGGGGTTACTTGTAAATTTGTCATTGAGATTTTAATGGTTTTTTAAAGGCTATAGTAAGGAAAAATCTTCAAATTTTAGAATGAAAATTTTCTATGTATAGCCTTATAAAATATATAAATTACAAGAAATACTCCTCATCAAGGAAATCAAATAAAACTTATATATGGGGTAAGTGTAATTTATAAATTCATATTTTCGCGATTTTCAAAGAATATGGTGAGGAAAATAACGATTTTTTAACCCACCTTTTTTATATAAAGCCCTTTGAAGTGGATAAATTAGAAAAATGTCAATATAAATAAAAACATTTATAAGGGGTTATATGTAAATTTGTTATTGAGATTTTGTTGATTTTCAAAGGCTATAGTAAGGAAAAATCTACAAGTTTTTCAATTGGAATTTTCCACGTGCAACCTTATAAAATATATAAATTACAAGAAATCTTGTTCGTTTGGTTAATTAAAATATAAATTTTATATGGCGCAATTGTAATATATAAATTGATATTTTCGCCATTTTCAAATATTTTGGTGAGTAAAAATAACGATTTTTTAATGAACTTTTTATATGCAGTCATTCGAAATGTATAAATTAGAAAATTGATCATATAAATCAAAAATATTTTATAAGGGGTTACACGTAAATTTGCGATTGAGACTTTAATGATTTTCCAAAGGCTATAGTAAGGAAAAATCTTCAAGTTTTTGAATGGAAAATTTACATGCATAACCTTATAAAAACTACAAATTAGAAGAGATCTTCCTCATTAGCAAAATCAAAATAAAAAATTTTTATATGTAGTAAGTGTGACATTATAAATTGATATCTTCTTCATTTTCAAAGACTGTGGTGGGGAAAAACAACGATTTTTTAATGCACATTTTTCTGTACAGAGACTTTTGAAACGTATCATTTACAAAAATGTTAATATAAATAAAAAAAATTTATGAGGGGTTACTTGTAAATTTGTCATTGAGATTTTAATGGTTTTTTAAAGGCTATAGTAAGGAAAAATCTTCAAATTTTAGAATGAAAATTTTCTATGTATAGCCTTATAAAATATATAAATTACAAGAAATACTCCTCATCAAGGAAATCAAAATAAAACTTATATATGGGGTAAGTGTAATTTATAAATTCATATTTTCGCGATTTTCAAAGAATATGGTGAGGAAAATAACGATTTTTTAACCCACCTTTTTTATATAAAGCCCTTTGAAGTGGATAAATTAGAAAAATGTCAATATAAATAAAAACATTTATAAGGGGTTATATGTAAATTTGTTATTGAGATTTTGTTGATTTTCAAAGGCTATAGTAAGGAAAAATCTACAAGTTTTTCAATTGGAATTTTCCACGTGCAACCTTATAAAATATATAAATTACAAGAAATCTTGTTCGTTTGGTTAATTAAAATATAAATTTTTATATGGCGCAATTGTAATATATAAATTGATATTTTCGCCATTTTCAAATATTTTGGTGAGTAAAAATAACGATTTTTTAATGAACTTTTTATATGCAGTCATTCGAAATGTATAAATTAGAAAATTGATCATATAAATCAAAAATATTTTATAAGGGGTTACACGTAAATTTGCGATTGAGACTTTAATGATTTTCCAAAGGCTATAGTAAGGAAAAATCTTCAAGTTTTTGAATGGAAAATTTACATGCATAACCTTATAAAAACTACAAATTAGAAGAGATCTTCCTCATTAGCAAAATCAAAATAAAAAATTTTTATATGTAGTAAGTGTGACATTATAAATTGATATCTTCTTCATTTTCAAAGACTGTGGTGGGGAAAAACAACGATTTTTTAATGCACATTTTTCTGTACAGAGACTTTTGAAACGTATCATTTACAAAAATGTTAATATAAATAAAAAAATTTATGAGGGGTTACTTGTAAATTTGTCATTGAGATTTTAATGGTTTTTTAAAGGCTATAGTAAGGAAAAATCTTCAAATTTTAGAATGAAAATTTTCTATGTATAGCCTTATAAAATATATAAATTACAAGAAATACTCCTCATCAAGGAAATCAAAATAAAACTTATATATGGGGTAAGTGTAATTTATAAATTCATATTTTCGCGATTTTCAAAGAATATGGTGAGGAAAATAACGATTTTTTAACCCACCTTTTTTATATAAAGCCCTTTGAAGTGGATAAATTAGAAAAATGTCAATATAAATAAAAACATTTATAAGGGGTTATATGTAAATTTGTTATTGAGATTTTGTTGATTTTCAAAGGCTATAGTAAGGAAAAATCTACAAGTTTTTCAATTGGAATTTTCCACGTGCAACCTTATAAAATATATAAATTACAAGAAATCTTGTTCGTTTGGTTAATTAAAATATAAATTTTTATATGGCGCAATTGTAATATATAAATTGATATTTTCGCCATTTTCAAATATTTTGGTGAGTAAAAATAACGATTTTTTAATGAACTTTTTATATGCAGTCATTCGAAATGTATAAATTAGAAAATTGATCATATAAATCAAAAATATTTTATAAGGGGTTACACGTAAATTTGCGATTGAGACTTTAATGATTTTCCAAAGGCTATAGTAAGGAAAAATCTTCAAGTTTTTGAATGGAAAATTTACATGCATAACCTTATAAAAACTACAAATTAGAAGAGATCTTCCTCATTAGCAAAATCAAAATAAAAAATTTTTATATGTAGTAAGTGTGACATTATAAATTGATATCTTCTTCATTTTCAAAGACTGTGGTGGGGAAAAACAACGATTTTTTAATGCACATTTTTCTGTACAGAGACTTTTGAAACGTATCATTTACAAAAATGTTAATATAAATAAAAAAATTTATGAGGGGTTACTTGTAAATTTGTCATTGAGATTTTAATGGTTTTTTAAAGGCTATAGTAAGGAAAAATCTTCAAATTTTAGAATGAAAATTTTCTATGTATAGCCTTATAAAATATATAAATTACAAGAAATACTCCTCATCAAGGAAATCAAAATAAAACTTATATATGGGGTAAGTGTAATTTATAAATTCATATTTTCGCGATTTTCAAAGAATATGGTGAGGAAAATAACGATTTTTTAACCCACCTTTTTTATATAAAGCCCTTTGAAGTGGATAAATTAGAAAAATGTCAATATAAATAAAAACATTTATAAGGGGTTATATGTAAATTTGTTATTGAGATTTTGTTGATTTTCAAAGGCTATAGTAAGGAAAAATCTACAAGTTTTTCAATTGGAATTTTCCACGTGCAACCTTATAAAATATATAAATTACAAGAAATCTTGTTCGTTTGGTTAATTAAAATATAAATTTTTATATGGCGCAATTGTAATATATAAATTGATATTTTCGCCATTTTCAAATATTTTGGTGAGTAAAAATAACGATTTTTTAATGAACTTTTTATATGCAGTCATTCGAAATGTATAAATTAGAAAATTGATCATATAAATCAAAAATATTTTATAAGGGGTTACACGTAAATTTGCGATTGAGACTTTAATGATTTTCCAAAGGCTATAGTAAGGAAAAATCTTCAAGTTTTTGAATGGAAAATTTACATGCATAACCTTATAAAAACTACAAATTAGAAGAGATCTTCCTCATTAGCAAAATCAAAATAAAAAATTTTTATATGTAGTAAGTGTGACATTATAAATTGATATCTTCTTCATTTTCAAAGACTGTGGTGGGGAAAAACAACGATTTTTTAATGCACATTTTTCTGTACAGAGACTTTTGAAACGTATCATTTACAAAAATGTTAATATAAATAAAAAAAATTTATGAGGGGTTACTTGTAAATTTGTCATTGAGATTTTAATGGTTTTTTAAAGGCTATAGTAAGGAAAAATCTTCAAATTTTAGAATGAAAATTTTCTATGTATAGCCTTATAAAATATATAAATTACAAGAAATACTCCTCATCAAGGAAATCAAAATAAAACTTATATATGGGGTAAGTGTAATTTATAAATTCATATTTTCGCGATTTTCAAAGAATATGGTGAGGAAAATAACGATTTTTTAACCCACCTTTTTTATATAAAGCCCTTTGAAGTGGATAAATTAGAAAAATGTCAATATAAATAAAAACATTTATAAGGGGTTATATGTAAATTTGTTATTGAGATTTTGTTGATTTTCAAAGGCTATAGTAAGGAAAAATCTACAAGTTTTTCAATTGGAATTTTCCACGTGCAACCTTATAAAATATATAAATTACAAGAAATCTTGTTCGTTTGGTTAATTAAAATATAAATTTTTATATGGCGCAATTGTAATATATAAATTGATATTTTCGCCATTTTCAAATATTTTGGTGAGTAAAAATAACGATTTTTTAATGAACTTTTTATATGCAGTCATTCGAAATGTATAAATTAGAAAATTGATCATATAAATCAAAAATATTTTATAAGGGGTTACACGTAAATTTGCGATTGAGACTTTAATGATTTTCCAAAGGCTATAGTAAGGAAAAATCTTCAAGTTTTTGAATGGAAAATTTACATGCATAACCTTATAAAAACTACAAATTAGAAGAGATCTTCCTCATTAGCAAAATCAAAATAAAAAATTTTTATATGTAGTAAGTGTGACATTATAAATTGATATCTTCTTCATTTTCAAAGACTGTGGTGGGGAAAAACAACGATTTTTTAATGCACATTTTTCTGTACAGAGACTTTTGAAACGTATCATTTACAAAAATGTTAATATAAATAAAAAAATTTATGAGGGGTTACTTGTAAATTTGTCATTGAGATTTTAATGGTTTTTTAAAGGCTATAGTAAGGAAAAATCTTCAAATTTTAGAATGAAAATTTTCTATGTATAGCCTTATAAAATATATAAATTACAAGAAATACTCCTCATCAAGGAAATCAAAATAAAACTTATATATGGGGTAAGTGTAATTTATAAATTCATATTTTCGCGATTTTCAAAGAATATGGTGAGGAAAATAACGATTTTTTAACCCACCTTTTTTATATAAAGCCCTTTGAAGTGGATAAATTAGAAAAATGTCAATATAAATAAAAACATTTATAAGGGGTTATATGTAAATTTGTTATTGAGATTTTGTTGATTTTCAAAGGCTATAGTAAGGAAAAATCTACAAGTTTTTCAATTGGAATTTTCCACGTGCAACCTTATAAAATATATAAATTACAAGAAATCTTGTTCGTTTGGTTAATTAAAATATAAATTTTTATATGGCGCAATTGTAATATATAAATTGATATTTTCGCCATTTTCAAATATTTTGGTGAGTAAAAATAACGATTTTTTAATGAACTTTTTATATGCAGTCATTCGAAATGTATAAATTAGAAAATTGATCATATAAATCAAAAATATTTTATAAGGGGTTACACGTAAATTTGCGATTGAGACTTTAATGATTTTCCAAAGGCTATAGTAAGGAAAAATCTTCAAGTTTTTGAATGGAAAATTTACATGCATAACCTTATAAAAACTACAAATTAGAAGAGATCTTCCTCATTAGCAAAATCAAAATAAAAAATTTTTATATGTAGTAAGTGTGACATTATAAATTGATATCTTCTTCATTTTCAAAGACTGTGGTGGGGAAAAACAACGATTTTTTAATGCACATTTTTCTGTACAGAGACTTTTGAAACGTATCATTTACAAAAATGTTAATATAAATAAAAAAAATTTATGAGGGGTTACTTGTAAATTTGTCATTGAGATTTTAATGGTTTTTTAAAGGCTATAGTAAGGAAAAATCTTCAAATTTTAGAATGAAAATTTTCTATGTATAGCCTTATAAAATATATAAATTACAAGAAATACTCCTCATCAAGGAAATCAAAATAAAACTTATATATGGGGTAAGTGTAATTTATAAATTCATATTTTCGCGATTTTCAAAGAATATGGTGAGGAAAATAACGATTTTTTAACCCACCTTTTTTATATAAAGCCCTTTGAAGTGGATAAATTAGAAAAATGTCAATATAAATAAAAACATTTATAAGGGGTTATATGTAAATTTGTTATTGAGATTTTGTTGATTTTCAAAGGCTATAGTAAGGAAAAATCTACAAGTTTTTCAATTGGAATTTTCCACGTGCAACCTTATAAAATATATAAATTACAAGAAATCTTGTTCGTTTGGTTAATTAAAATATAAATTTTTATATGGCGCAATTGTAATATATAAATTGATATTTTCGCCATTTTCAAATATTTTGGTGAGTAAAAATAACGATTTTTTAATGAACTTTTTATATGCAGTCATTCGAAATGTATAAATTAGAAAATTGATCATATAAATCAAAAATATTTTATAAGGGGTTACACGTAAATTTGCGATTGAGACTTTAATGATTTTCCAAAGGCTATAGTAAGGAAAAATCTTCAAGTTTTTGAATGGAAAATTTACATGCATAACCTTATAAAAACTACAAATTAGAAGAGATCTTCCTCATTAGCAAAATCAAAATAAAAAATTTTTATATGTAGTAAGTGTGACATTATAAATTGATATCTTCTTCATTTTCAAAGACTGTGGTGGGGAAAAACAACGATTTTTTAATGCACATTTTTCTGTACAGAGACTTTTGAAACGTATCATTTACAAAAATGTTAATATAAATAAAAAAAATTTATGAGGGGTTACTTGTAAATTTGTCATTGAGATTTTAATGGTTTTTTAAAGGCTATAGTAAGGAAAAATCTTCAAATTTTAGAATGAAAATTTTCTATGTATAGCCTTATAAAATATATAAATTACAAGAAATACTCCTCATCAAGGAAATCAAAATAAAACTTATATATGGGGTAAGTGTAATTTATAAATTCATATTTTCGCGATTTTCAAAGAATATGGTGAGGAAAATAACGATTTTTTAACCCACCTTTTTTATATAAAGCCCTTTGAAGTGGATAAATTAGAAAAATGTCAATATAAATAAAAACATTTATAAGGGGTTATATGTAAATTTGTTATTGAGATTTTGTTGATTTTCAAAGGCTATAGTAAGGAAAAATCTACAAGTTTTTCAATTGGAATTTTCCACGTGCAACCTTATAAAATATATAAATTACAAGAAATCTTGTTCGTTTGGTTAATTAAAATATAAATTTTTATATGGCGCAATTGTAATATATAAATTGATATTTTCGCCATTTTCAAATATTTTGGTGAGTAAAAATAACGATTTTTTAATGAACTTTTTATATGCAGTCATTCGAAATGTATAAATTAGAAAATTGATCATATAAATCAAAAATATTTTATAAGGGGTTACACGTAAATTTGCGATTGAGACTTTAATGATTTTCCAAAGGCTATAGTAAGGAAAAATCTTCAAGTTTTTGAATGGAAAATTTACATGCATAACCTTATAAAAACTACAAATTAGAAGAGATCTTCCTCATTAGCAAAATCAAAATAAAAAATTTTTATATGTAGTAAGTGTGACATTATAAATTGATATCTTCTTCATTTTCAAAGACTGTGGTGGGGAAAAACAACGATTTTTTAATGCACATTTTTCTGTACAGAGACTTTTGAAACGTATCATTTACAAAAATGTTAATATAAATAAAAAAAATTTATGAGGGGTTACTTGTAAATTTGTCATTGAGATTTTAATGGTTTTTTAAAGGCTATAGTAAGGAAAAATCTTCAAATTTTAGAATGAAAATTTTCTATGTATAGCCTTATAAAATATATAAATTACAAGAAATACTCCTCATCAAGGAAATCAAAATAAAACTTATATATGGGGTAAGTGTAATTTATAAATTCATATTTTCGCGATTTTCAAAGAATATGGTGAGGAAAATAACGATTTTTTAACCCACCTTTTTTATATAAAGCCCTTTGAAGTGGATAAATTAGAAAAATGTCAATATAAATAAAAACATTTATAAGGGGTTATATGTAAATTTGTTATTGAGATTTTGTTGATTTTCAAAGGCTATAGTAAGGAAAAATCTACAAGTTTTTCAATTGGAATTTTCCACGTGCAACCTTATAAAATATATAAATTACAAGAAATCTTGTTCGTTTGGTTAATTAAAATATAAATTTTTATATGGCGCAATTGTAATATATAAATTGATATTTTCGCCATTTTCAAATATTTTGGTGAGTAAAAATAACGATTTTTTAATGAACTTTTTATATGCAGTCATTCGAAATGTATAAATTAGAAAATTGATCATATAAATCAAAAATATTTTATAAGGGGTTACACGTAAATTTGCGATTGAGACTTTAATGATTTTCCAAAGGCTATAGTAAGGAAAAATCTTCAAGTTTTTGAATGGAAAATTTACATGCATAACCTTATAAAAACTACAAATTAGAAGAGATCTTCCTCATTAGCAAAATCAAAATAAAAAATTTTTATATGTAGTAAGTGTGACATTATAAATTGATATCTTCTTCATTTTCAAAGACTGTGGTGGGGAAAAACAACGATTTTTTAATGCACATTTTTCTGTACAGAGACTTTTGAAACGTATCATTTACAAAAATGTTAATATAAATAAAAAAAATTTATGAGGGGTTACTTGTAAATTTGTCATTGAGATTTTAATGGTTTTTTAAAGGCTATAGTAAGGAAAAATCTTCAAATTTTAGAATGAAAATTTTCTATGTATAGCCTTATAAAATATATAAATTACAAGAAATACTCCTCATCAAGGAAATCAAAATAAAACTTATATATGGGGTAAGTGTAATTTATAAATTCATATTTTCGCGATTTTCAAAGAATATGGTGAGGAAAATAACGATTTTTTAACCCACCTTTTTTATATAAAGCCCTTTGAAGTGGATAAATTAGAAAAATGTCAATATAAATAAAAACATTTATAAGGGGTTATATGTAAATTTGTTATTGAGATTTTGTTGATTTTCAAAGGCTATAGTAAGGAAAAATCTACAAGTTTTTCAATTGGAATTTTCCACGTGCAACCTTATAAAATATATAAATTACAAGAAATCTTGTTCGTTTGGTTAATTAAAATATAAATTTTTATATGGCGCAATTGTAATATATAAATTGATATTTTCGCCATTTTCAAATATTTTGGTGAGTAAAAATAACGATTTTTTAATGAACTTTTTATATGCAGTCATTCGAAATGTATAAATTAGAAAATTGATCATATAAATCAAAAATATTTTATAAGGGGTTACACGTAAATTTGCGATTGAGACTTTAATGATTTTCCAAAGGCTATAGTAAGGAAAAATCTTCAAGTTTTTGAATGGAAAATTTACATGCATAACCTTATAAAAACTACAAATTAGAAGAGATCTTCCTCATTAGCAAAATCAAAATAAAAAATTTTTATATGTAGTAAGTGTGACATTATAAATTGATATCTTCTTCATTTTCAAAGACTGTGGTGGGGAAAAACAACGATTTTTTAATGCACATTTTTCTGTACAGAGACTTTTGAAACGTATCATTTACAAAAATGTTAATATAAATAAAAAAAATTTATGAGGGGTTACTTGTAAATTTGTCATTGAGATTTTAATGGTTTTTTAAAGGCTATAGTAAGGAAAAATCTTCAAATTTTAGAATGAAAATTTTCTATGTATAGCCTTATAAAATATATAAATTACAAGAAATACTCCTCATCAAGGAAATCAAAATAAAACTTATATATGGGGTAAGTGTAATTTATAAATTCATATTTTCGCGATTTTCAAAGAATATGGTGAGGAAAATAACGATTTTTTAACCCACCTTTTTTATATAAAGCCCTTTGAAGTGGATAAATTAGAAAAATGTCAATATAAATAAAAACATTTATAAGGGGTTATATGTAAATTTGTTATTGAGATTTTGTTGATTTTCAAAGGCTATAGTAAGGAAAAATCTACAAGTTTTTCAATTGGAATTTTCCACGTGCAACCTTATAAAATATATAAATTACAAGAAATCTTGTTCGTTTGGTTAATTAAAATATAAATTTTTATATGGCGCAATTGTAATATATAAATTGATATTTTCGCCATTTTCAAATATTTTGGTGAGTAAAAATAACGATTTTTTAATGAACTTTTTATATGCAGTCATTCGAAATGTATAAATTAGAAAATTGATCATATAAATCAAAAATATTTTATAAGGGGTTACACGTAAATTTGCGATTGAGACTTTAATGATTTTCCAAAGGCTATAGTAAGGAAAAATCTTCAAGTTTTTGAATGGAAAATTTACATGCATAACCTTATAAAAACTACAAATTAGAAGAGATCTTCCTCATTAGCAAAATCAAAATAAAAAATTTTTATATGTAGTAAGTGTGACATTATAAATTGATATCTTCTTCATTTTCAAAGACTGTGGTGGGGAAAAACAACGATTTTTTAATGCACATTTTTCTGTACAGAGACTTTTGAAACGTATCATTTACAAAAATGTTAATATAAATAAAAAAAATTTATGAGGGGTTACTTGTAAATTTGTCATTGAGATTTTAATGGTTTTTTAAAGGCTATAGTAAGGAAAAATCTTCAAATTTTAGAATGAAAATTTTCTATGTATAGCCTTATAAAATATATAAATTACAAGAAATACTCCTCATCAAGGAAATCAAAATAAAACTTATATATGGGGTAAGTGTAATTTATAAATTCATATTTTCGCGATTTTCAAAGAATATGGTGAGGAAAATAACGATTTTTTAACCCACCTTTTTTATATAAAGCCCTTTGAAGTGGATAAATTAGAAAAATGTCAATATAAATAAAAACATTTATAAGGGGTTATATGTAAATTTGTTATTGAGATTTTGTTGATTTTCAAAGGCTATAGTAAGGAAAAATCTACAAGTTTTTCAATTGGAATTTTCCACGTGCAACCTTATAAAATATATAAATTACAAGAAATCTTGTTCGTTTGGTTAATTAAAATATAAATTTTTATATGGCGCAATTGTAATATATAAATTGATATTTTCGCCATTTTCAAATATTTTGGTGAGTAAAAATAACGATTTTTTAATGAACTTTTTATATGCAGTCATTCGAAATGTATAAATTAGAAAATTGATCATATAAATCAAAAATATTTTATAAGGGGTTACACGTAAATTTGCGATTGAGACTTTAATGATTTTCCAAAGGCTATAGTAAGGAAAAATCTTCAAGTTTTTGAATGGAAAATTTACATGCATAACCTTATAAAAACTACAAATTAGAAGAGATCTTCCTCATTAGCAAAATCAAAATAAAAAATTTTTATATGTAGTAAGTGTGACATTATAAATTGATATCTTCTTCATTTTCAAAGACTGTGGTGGGGAAAAACAACGATTTTTTAATGCACATTTTTCTGTACAGAGACTTTTGAAACGTATCATTTACAAAAATGTTAATATAAATAAAAAAAATTTATGAGGGGTTACTTGTAAATTTGTCATTGAGATTTTAATGGTTTTTTAAAGGCTATAGTAAGGAAAAATCTTCAAATTTTAGAATGAAAATTTTCTATGTATAGCCTTATAAAATATATAAATTACAAGAAATACTCCTCATCAAGGAAATCAAAATAAAACTTATATATGGGGTAAGTGTAATTTATAAATTCATATTTTCGCGATTTTCAAAGAATATGGTGAGGAAAATAACGATTTTTTAACCCACCTTTTTTATATAAAGCCCTTTGAAGTGGATAAATTAGAAAAATGTCAATATAAATAAAAACATTTATAAGGGGTTATATGTAAATTTGTTATTGAGATTTTGTTGATTTTCAAAGGCTATAGTAAGGAAAAATCTACAAGTTTTTCAATTGGAATTTTCCACGTGCAACCTTATAAAATATATAAATTACAAGAAATCTTGTTCGTTTGGTTAATTAAAATATAAATTTTTATATGGCGCAATTGTAATATATAAATTGATATTTTCGCCATTTTCAAATATTTTGGTGAGTAAAAATAACGATTTTTTAATGAACTTTTTATATGCAGTCATTCGAAATGTATAAATTAGAAAATTGATCATATAAATCAAAAATATTTTATAAGGGGTTACACGTAAATTTGCGATTGAGACTTTAATGATTTTCCAAAGGCTATAGTAAGGAAAAATCTTCAAGTTTTTGAATGGAAAATTTACATGCATAACCTTATAAAAACTACAAATTAGAAGAGATCTTCCTCATTAGCAAAATCAAAATAAAAAATTTTTATATGTAGTAAGTGTGACATTATAAATTGATATCTTCTTCATTTTCAAAGACTGTGGTGGGGAAAAACAACGATTTTTTAATGCACATTTTTCTGTACAGAGACTTTTGAAACGTATCATTTACAAAAATGTTAATATAAATAAAAAAAATTTATGAGGGGTTACTTGTAAATTTGTCATTGAGATTTTAATGGTTTTTTAAAGGCTATAGTAAGGAAAAATCTTCAAATTTTAGAATGAAAATTTTCTATGTATAGCCTTATAAAATATATAAATTACAAGAAATACTCCTCATCAAGGAAATCAAAATAAAACTTATATATGGGGTAAGTGTAATTTATAAATTCATATTTTCGCGATTTTCAAAGAATATGGTGAGGAAAATAACGATTTTTTAACCCACCTTTTTTATATAAAGCCCTTTGAAGTGGATAAATTAGAAAAATGTCAATATAAATAAAAACATTTATAAGGGGTTATATGTAAATTTGTTATTGAGATTTTGTTGATTTTCAAAGGCTATAGTAAGGAAAAATCTACAAGTTTTTCAATTGGAATTTTCCACGTGCAACCTTATAAAATATATAAATTACAAGAAATCTTGTTCGTTTGGTTAATTAAAATATAAATTTTTATATGGCGCAATTGTAATATATAAATTGATATTTTCGCCATTTTCAAATATTTTGGTGAGTAAAAATAACGATTTTTTAATGAACTTTTTATATGCAGTCATTCGAAATGTATAAATTAGAAAATTGATCATATAAATCAAAAATATTTTATAAGGGGTTACACGTAAATTTGCGATTGAGACTTTAATGATTTTCCAAAGGCTATAGTAAGGAAAAATCTTCAAGTTTTTGAATGGAAAATTTACATGCATAACCTTATAAAAACTACAAATTAGAAGAGATCTTCCTCATTAGCAAAATCAAAATAAAAAATTTTTATATGTAGTAAGTGTGACATTATAAATTGATATCTTCTTCATTTTCAAAGACTGTGGTGGGGAAAAACAACGATTTTTTAATGCACATTTTTCTGTACAGAGACTTTTGAAACGTATCATTTACAAAAATGTTAATATAAATAAAAAAATTTATGAGGGGTTACTTGTAAATTTGTCATTGAGATTTTAATGGTTTTTTAAAGGCTATAGTAAGGAAAAATCTTCAAATTTTAGAATGAAAATTTTCTATGTATAGCCTTATAAAATATATAAATTACAAGAAATACTCCTCATCAAGGAAATCAAAATAAAACTTATATATGGGGTAAGTGTAATTTATAAATTCATATTTTCGCGATTTTCAAAGAATATGGTGAGGAAAATAACGATTTTTTAACCCACCTTTTTTATATAAAGCCCTTTGAAGTGGATAAATTAGAAAAATGTCAATATAAATAAAAACATTTATAAGGGGTTATATGTAAATTTGTTATTGAGATTTTGTTGATTTTCAAAGGCTATAGTAAGGAAAAATCTACAAGTTTTTCAATTGGAATTTTCCACGTGCAACCTTATAAAATATATAAATTACAAGAAATCTTGTTCGTTTGGTTAATTAAAATATAAATTTTTATATGGCGCAATTGTAATATATAAATTGATATTTTCGCCATTTTCAAATATTTTGGTGAGTAAAAATAACGATTTTTTAATGAACTTTTTACATGCAGCCATTCGAAATGTATAAATTAGAAAATTGATCATATAAATCAAAAATATTTTATAAGGGGTTACACGTAAATTTGCGATTGAGACTTTAATGATTTTCCAAAGGCTATAGTAAGGAAAAATCTTCAAGTTTTTGAATGGAAAATTTACATGCATAACCTTATAAAAACTACAAATTAGAAGAGATCTTCCTCATTAGCAAAATCAAAATAAACAATTTTTATATGTAGTAAGTGTAATTTATAAATTGATATCTTCTCCATTTTCAAAGACTGTGGTGGGGAAAACAACGATTTTTTAATGCACTTTTTTCTGTATAGAGCCATTGGAAACGTATCATTTACAAAAATGTTAAAATAAATAAATAAAATTATGAGGGGTTACTTGTAAATTTGGCATTGAGATATTAATGATTTTTTAAAGGCTATGGTAAGGAAAAATCTTCAAATTTTAGATTGAAAATTTTCTATGTATAGCCGTATAAAAATAATAAATTATAAGAAATCCTACTCATCAAGGAAATCAAAATAAAACTTATATATGGGGTAAGTGTAATTTATAAATTAATATTCTCGCCATTTTCATAGACTATGGTGAGGAAAAATACGATTTTTTAATCCACCCTTTTTATATAAAGCTGTTCGAAATGTATATATTAGAAAAATGTTGATATAAATAAAAACATTTATAAGGGGTTATATGTAAATTTTTTTATTGAGATTTTGTTGATTTTCAAAAGCTATAGTAAAGAAAAATCTACAAGTTTTTCAATTGGAATTTTCCACGAGTAACCTTATCAAATATATAAATTACAAGAAATTTTGTTCGTCTGGGTAATTAAAATATAAATCTCTAAGTTGATATTTTCGCCATTTTCAAATATTATGGTGAGTAAAAATAACGATATTTTAATGAAATTTTTATATACAACCCTTCGAAATGTATAAATTAGAAAATTACTCATATAAATAAAAATATTTTAGAAGGGGTTACACATAAATTTGCGATTGAGATTTTAATGATTTTCCAAAGGCTATAGTAAGGAAAAATCTTAAGTTTTTGAATGGAAAATTTACATGCATAACCTTATAAAAACAACAAATTAGAAAAGATCTTCATCATCAGTAAAATCAAAATAAAAATTTTTTATATGTGGTAAGTGTAATTTATAAATTGAATCTTCTCCATTTTCAAAGACTATAGTGAGGAAAAACAACGATTTTTTAATGCACCTTTTTTTTTACATAAAGCCTTCCGAAATGTGTAAATTACAAAAATGTCTGTATAAATAAAAACATTTATAAGGGGTTATATGTAAATTTGTGATTGAGATTTTGTTGATTTTTAAAGGCCATAGTAAGGAAAAATCTACAAGTTTTTTAATTGGAATTTTTCACGTGTAACCTTATAAAATATATAAAGTATAATAAATCTTGTTCGTCTGGGTAATTAAAATATAAATTTTTATATGGCGTAGTTGTAATCTATAAATTGATATTTTGGCCATTTTCAAATATTATGGTGAGGAAAAATATCGATTTTTTAATGAATTTTTTATATACAACCCTTGGAAATCTATAAATTAAAAAATGCTCATATGAATAAAAATATTTTATAAGGGTTTACACGTAAATTTGCGATTGAGATTTTAATGATTTTCCAAAGGCAAATAGTAAGGAAAAATCTTAAGTTTTTGAATGGAAAATTTACATGCATAACCTTATAAAAACTATAAATTAAAAGAGATCTTCATCATCAGCAAAATCAAAATAAAATTTTTTTTATATGTGGTAAGTGTAATTTATAAATTGATATCTACTCCATTTTCAAAGACTATGGTGAGGAAAAAACAACGATTTTTTAATGCACCTTTTTCTATATAGAACCTTTCAAAACGTATCAATTACAAAAACGTTAATATAAATAAAAAAATTATAAGGGGTTACATGAATATTTGTGATTGAGATTTTTATGATTTTCAAAGGCTATAGCAGGGGAAAAGCTACAAGTTTTTCAATAGAAATTTTCCACGTGTAACCTTATGGACGCCACATGCATTCAGAATTAGATGCAAACAGCACACCCAAGTAACAATACTCGTTGAAACAAGTAACAATCCTTCCAGCAAATTATAATAACTGGTCCTTGCCAGGTCCGATACATGTGGAATCTTATTCCCACAAAGCAGAACCTTTTTTTTTTTCATTTTTCTTTTTTTCTTTTTCATACGAACTACAAAGCTTCTTTTGCTAAAAGAAAAAACCAAAATTTTTCAATAACACCAGTTAAACTAACCATGTTCAGATTGACCCCAAGAAGCAGTGCCAAGCAGAATACAAGGTCCTGCTGGTTAGTTTATACTAAAGAGATCTGTTAACCATTCCCACATCACATTTCAGAGGTCTGGCCCTTAACCAGTCTCACCTTACATTTCAGTAGCAACTATATGCTCTTTCTGGCGACATGATTCATTTATACCATCAAACACAAAAAATTGGCCAACAAGTATCTAAACCAAAAGGTGTTGTTCTCAATATACGTATTTGCATTTTTAGCATAAAATAAATCAGTCACCTTAGTGAGAGGTCAATGCATCACAGACACAAAATTGGGATGCTAAATCATCTGTAATTGACAAACTTAATTTTGAAAAGACAAAAGACATCATATTTGTAAACTAAGATCAGTAATACAAAGGTCATTAATAATTATGACATGATATCCATCCAAAGGAAGACTAAATATGTTTAGTTATATTCAACCTTACCAAAGGAGCAAGTGTAGAAAAATGCATCATTTGGACTGCGAAACTTTCAGCCGTTTAATACCATCTTGAGAACTTTCCAAAATAGCAGTTCCACACTCCCTCAGCCAGATTATCTATCTCTCCACTTGAATCGTCCTCAATGAAGGTGTTACTCTTATTCCTCAATTGTAGCTTTCCAGTCAAAGTAATTTGCTCACACTCACCATCTGTTCCAGCCTCAACCAGTTCAGCTTTCCTCTTCAAGACAAAGCACGCAACTTCAATGTCCTCCTTGTACAAGCTGAAGTTCGCCTCATCATAAATTTGATGAAATCCAGATTCACTTTTCCCTCCATTGATAATCAAAATTTCCCTAGCTGCTTGTTTCTCCAATGATATAAGCATATAAACAGTCATAAAGCAGGTAACAGTGGAAAATATTAGGGGTAGGAAGTAGAGAAGAGCTCTGAAAATGATTGGGAAGAAAAAGGAAAATAATAATGCACAAGAGAATGAGGAGGCAATGCCAAAACGAGTTTGCAAAAAATCCTTCAAGACCTTAGTATCAAAGATCTCACATAAATCAATAAAACTAGTATGCATGCCTACTTAGAAATGGGCGAGTGATCTATTACTGGGGTAGCAAGTTCGCGCTCAGGATGCTTTATAGCAAGTTATAAGTGCTTAGCTTGTAGATGTAGATATATTAATCTTCAGTGGGAAAAAAAGATGAGAGAACATTGCTTTAATCGCTTTTTCAAGGGTATAAAGTGTGCTTTGGAAGAAGAATTGAACAAGTAAAGGGCCCATTTCATTAACCAAAATTCCTGCCCTCTTATACAAATTGGTCTTCCAAAAGCTTTTTATATGAAAGCAAAATGCTGAGAATCTGCCCATCTGAAGGGGCACTGGAGCTAACATGTTTAGGGGAATCATTTCCTCTAATTTCACAAGTCATCAATGGATACTAAAACTCCAAGCATACATAAACAAATACACAAGTCTCATCCACATAAGCTGGTCTTTTCAAAGGTGATTTGTTGTCTCTTCTTCTCTCGTGTTGATATATTCCAGTTCCAGATGCCTTTTCTTCTCATAGAAGCAACCATGGCTTTAATATCAACTAGCTGTTGTCAAATAAAATATGAACTGAATCTGATGCCTAAACTTATCTACACCGGGATGCTTCACCCTGAGCTCTCAAATCGTGTTCTGCACTAACTCCCTTGGATAGAACAACAATTTGAGCCGCAAATATGTGTTAAAGTGGGGATAAATTTGATCTTCCAAACTTCTTGTATGGTTTCCTATTCACCATTTCAAAATATAAGTTTTTGTCTAAGAATCAAAGAAACAAAAGATAAAGCATCACCCTATGCAACCCTCACCCTGAATCTACTTTCCTTACAGTATACATGCATTATCCACTTACAGTATTTCATTCGCATAAAAGAAAATTTGTATCAGAGAAATGTATGGTGCTTGGAAAAATAACCTGAACACAGATTATCTTCGCATTACACGCTGTCGCTCCCTCTTCCGAAAACGTTCAAGCATAAACTCATCTGTGGCAGCTTGCCTCTGCCCAACACCTTCTGTGCTACTATTTTCTGTTGATTTAGTTCCGGTTCCATCAGCTTGTACACCTCGATCTTTGTAAAGGTCTGGATGATCTGCATGCAAATTAATGAAGATATAATCTGCTGTACGGGAAACAAGCATGCTTGTGCAGGAAACGTAAATCTCACCAGATTAATACATGTGCTCTGTTCACAGGTACGATTAACAAAAGAGAGCTCTAATAATGGAAGCCAATACCAAGCAAGAATATATTTGATAAAACATAGACAATAGATACACATATTGGATACTCTAGAAAACTAATGACGTGATGAAACAAAGTTCAGTCGCGCATTTCATAGGAAGCTGGTGAAACCACTCCACAAATTATCCATCCAACTTGTCCGATTAAAAGGTAAAAACTTACCAACCTCCACCATCACATCTCAAGGGCACAAGTTTTGATTGTTCTATTCATCATGAAGATCACATGTGAAAGAAGTAAAAGACATCCAACAAACCTCTCCGAAGCTTTTCAGCATAATCCCGGCCACGCTGGAAATAATCAGCACTATAGCTTGAGGGGATACTTAGTTCTGACTTCGTTTTACCAACAAGCCTCTTATCTTGCAGCAGCTTTTTGGCTGCCTCTGTTTCTTCAATATTTCGTAATTTGTACCTGAAATAAATGAAACAAAAGCACATGCACTCAATACACAGGCAGGAATACTGAAAAAGAAAGTCAAAATACATTTTTGTGCTTAGTTGAGAGGGAAGTCAGGAGTAAAGGTATCTTGATCGCTATATCAGAACACTGGAGATCTTCATGTAGGATTTTCCCACTTAAGATTTCTCAACTTGCATAAGTTTCAACGTCAGTTAACAAAAGTTTTCTGGTAATGTTGCTGTGGTTGGTCCCCTTTTTTCACTAAATAATTATATCCATGTTCCTATTAAAAAAATCAAAATGAAGCAAAAACATGATAACTATATGGACAAGACTGGCAGAAGAGGCAAGCTCACACGTTTAGGAATAGATTCTTTCCAAAATTTCTAAGTATGGTGGAAAAAAATATCACATGCTTTACATGCCATGCATTGAAAGAGAAGAAAGGAAGTCTCATAGGAAAAATAGAAAACTAGACACACATTCAAAGAGCATATACTATCATTTGAGCATTCGGGGCAACAAGCAGCAATCTAAAAACTAAAAATTTCCAAGTTGCGTATATAAAAATACATCAGACCTTATAGTTGCCATCATATTTCTTCACTCCTGAAGTGATGCATTGTTGCGTAAACATCATTATGTTTTATCAGTATTTCACAAAATTTAATCTCCTTCACCAAGTTTTTGACAACTCAACTCTTGACTCTTGGCTAATAATTTATGCCAGAAGTAGCAGGGCAGTAATAAGTGAATGAACATACTCTATAGGAAGTTGAACCTCAGCAATCCCAGTTGTCCATTGAGTAGAACTTTCCTCTGAGTTCCTCTTCTTCACCTGGAAGAGTTAAAAAAAGAAAAAAGAAAAAAAAAAAATTCAGAAAAGCCATTCCTATTTTTGACGAGCAAATCCACAGTTAAGCGCATTAAAAAAGCCCTCAACCTTAAGATGCTCAGGCACAACATAGAGTTGGTCAACAGGATCGTGTTCCTCCTTATCACTAGCATCAACTTTCTTTCCTTTCTTCTTGGCCAGTTCTTGTTCTACATACCTCAACCTTTACAAAACAAAGCCAAATTTTTAGGCAAAGTTATAAGATTATGGCCCATTATTAATGGCATTTTCTTCAAGTATGTTAGTAAAATCGAATCTAGTGGAGTTAAAGAAGGGATACATGTGGGGATCTTCGACAGTGACGGCGGTTTCCTGGGCGAAGGTATCCTGGAGAACAAGATCCTCCTTCTCGCCCTCCCCATCGCCAGCTCGGTGGGCGGTGGACTTGGCAGTGAGTAGGGCGGGGATTCCAGGCTTCTTCTCCCGGTTCTTTTGCATGAGCCTCACCGCCTCCAATGCCAACCTTGGGGAAATCAAGAGTAATAAAAAGACATACACAAAAATCAAGGTTTTATCACGCATCGCTGCAAAAGAAACCCTAGAGAAGAGAATATCGAATCGGGATGAAAAAAAAAAAAAAATCAATCTTTGATCAACCTACCTTCGTTCCTCTTCGTCATCTGAATCGGCCGTGGTGGGGTTCTGATCCAAAGGTCGCTTCCTGAAATTTTTGGTGGGCATCGTTGGGGATCCAAGAAGAAAACAAAGATGGAAAGAAGGAGAGCGACCACAACCACAGCAGCAGCGGCAGCAGCAGGGTTTAATGTGTTTTATTTCACTATAATGATGATTACCAGTGATGACGAATTATTAGATTAATTAATTCATAACCAAGGTCCAGGTCTCAACCTGGATGTTTTCACTGTCGTGCTTGTACTCATACTGGATTTGTTGGGCCAGTAGCTATTATTTCTCGGCCCAACCCACTTTTCTTCTCATCTCTTCCCTTCTCTTCTCTTCTCTTGGGATTGATATCTCCGCTCGAGATTACGAATCTTTAAGCCATTAATTAGCCATTAATAATTGTTGACTCGGTTCAGCAATTTTGAGCTGGTAAAGTGGTAATTAAAATACCCGGCTCTTCAACTTAATTATTAATAACTGATTTAGGTTATGTGAAAATAATAAAAAGAAGGTTGGATTATTGATGTTGCAAATAATTATTAATTAACTAGTCATATGAAAAAATGCATGATCAGACTATTCTCGTCCGCTCGAGAGAGCGCGGGACCCGGTCCAATAACGAAAACCAAAAAGAGCTGTGAGGAGAGAGGGAGGGGATTGCGGTCCACCTCATGATCGCTTCAGTGCCTTCTCAGCCATTGGTTATAATTAGATGCATCCCTCTTAAACTGCATTCAGGGTGCTCATACAAGCCTATAAATCTCCAGCCGAGCAAGGTCAATACCACGCCCATCTCTTTCTCACTTCTCTCATCAGCTGAGTACCGTGTTACGTTGCAATTCGTCTCTTGACGAACTGAAGTGAGGGAGAGAACCATGGCCAAGTTCCAGCTGCTCGCCACTCTCTGCCTCCTCTCTGCCATTGCTGCTATCGCTCTCGCATCCCCCAAGCCCCAGTTCACTATCCAAGGCCGAGTATATTGTGACACCTGCCGCGCAGGCTTTGAGACCACTGCAACCGAGTACATCAAAGGTAATGTCAACGACGACGACGACAAAAAATAAATAAATAAAATTTTTTTATATATATATACTTCTATGTATAATGTATAAATTTGTGATCATATATATATATATATAGGAGCCAAGGTGAAGGCGGAGTGCAAGCGTTATGACAACGATGAAGTGTCGTACGAAGCTGAGGCGGTGACAGATGGCAGCGGCACCTACTCGATCGCCATCGACAACGACCACCAGGACGAGATCTGCGAGGTGGTGTTGCTGGAAAGCCCCAAGGCTGGCTGCAACGAGATCGTGGTCGGAAGGAACAGAGCCCGTGTTGTGCTCACCCAGAACAGTGGCATGTCTTCCGGTGTCCGCTATGCTAACTCCCTTGGCTTCTACAAGGAAGATCCACTCCCACTTTGCGGTGAATTACTCCAGATGTTCGCCTTGGATGATTGATTTCACCACACCAACACCAACACCCACCAACAAGCATAAATTAAAGCAGCACCAACATGCGCAGGCATTTGGAGACGGAAATGCATGCTCCTCTTTATTACTTAATAACTACTTGCTTAATTAATTACCTCCTTGTCTTTATCAAATAATAATACCCAATCATTCAACAAAAATAAAATAATGTACCATCCAAGGCACTGCACTTGCTGCCTTATTTATCATGTTGGCTCATCGCTGCTTTGTTTTTTTATTAATTAATTTCCACAGCTTTTAAGGTTGCAATCTATCCTATATTTTATTCTCAATGAAGTAATTATTCATTCTCATTCATTCAATGCTCGTTTTGCTTTTTGAGAGTACGAAACATATGAAAACGAACAATCTTTTAAGGATGATGATGATGATGATGATGATAAAATTATGAAAACGAACAATTAATTAATCAAGAAGATGACCATGGATACATATAGGTCCAAAGATTAGCAGCCTCGTCGCGAGCATACATACCCTCAGCGGCAACGAGCCAAATGCACTGACTGGAGCATCGTATTTCGTCCCTCTTGTAGTCATAGGCGTCGAACACAAAATTAAGAGTGGGATTCATGAGGTTGCAGAAGAAGAGGGTCGTCCCCCAGACATTTGGATTGAAGCCCCACACGAACTCCTGCCCCTCTGCCAAAGTCTGCGGCTGTAGGTCATCGTCCTTGGATTTGCAGTGCACGCTCAAGTTCTTTCCTCCCCCAAGCCTGTTTTGTATATGGACGGTCGTCCTGCCATTGCCCCTTCCGCCAGCCTCCAGTACCGATTTGGTATCGTCGCTCCAGATCACCACCTTAGGCCCAAACAGGATCACTGTTTCATTGCTCAGCTGCTCTGCCCCGGAAACGGAGGGCACAAAGCATAGACATAGACATGATGAGCCTAAAAACAGCAGCAGCAGCAGAACCTTCGAGCAAGGATCCATGTGAGATAGGAAAATGGCCACACGCACACACACAATGAATGGGGGTTTATAACTGTTGCAATTATTAAATAAAAATTGATGAGTAGTAATTAGTATTACCTTGTTATCTCCAAACGACGTAAATTACAAAATTTCTTAATCACATAATTGCTTCCCCAAACACACCACAATCACAGCATTTGTGAATTGTTGGTATCAGCCATAGTATATTGCATGCTCTGGACGGAGTCTCACACCCGGTGATTTGCCTGACTTAATCATTCATGTTGATGATGACCTGCTTGGACTTTTTTATTCCCACTTCCTTGTACATGACTGGATTGCTGAAGCAGCTATCTACGCATACACCACTATAAACTATTTTACCATTTAGTTATGACACGCAACATTCAAACTAAAAAAAAAAAGCAGAAAAAGCTGGGAAGCAGATTTTTTTTTTTTCCCACGCAGCCTTTTATTACACAAAATAAGGGGCAGCATTTAGAGTCTGAAACAAAATAATTTCAGAATCTCGAAAAACAACAAGTCTATCCATCATCATACAATGTCAGGTTAAATAACTAGAATGCGTTTTGAATTTATGAAGCTCTCATGCCATAATTTCTACTTACATACAGCAGACGTATCTAACCACAGCCAGTCAGCAAAAAACTCAGTGGTTTGTGCAATATGTGCAACATTTCTTGTCACCCTCACCAATGTGAAGAAATGTTTAGATAATGGTGTTGTCTGCAATCGTGGAGTTCTTTAACACCACAGTGATCCCAGAGCGAATGTAGAAGCCCTCTTCTGGTCTGTCAGCCTCTTGCACATTCTGCACCAGCAATTATGGAGAAGCATAAGTAGAGTTATCAATATTCATATTTGCAAAAGTTGACCAGAAACAAAACAATCACATTTTATCCTGCTGAAAAATGTGCTAGCAGATTGATTTATCATGGCAATAGTTGTTAGCAAGGCATTTGCAAAGTTGACATCTTAAGAAAACATGAACACATCTTAAACAACTCTTCTACCTTCAAATTATTCCTGTGCCTCAATACTATACAATTCAACTGGCGTGACACATTCTTTTTTCCCAATTCACATAAGAAAAACAATATATATATGGCACTTAACCCGAGCAAAAACTATGACTGGTTCATAAATTTATGAACTGCAAGGTCAACATTACCATAGAGTATACTCAATGCTAACCAACAAGATTATGGATCAGATGACCATTTTAAATTCAATTTAAGACAATTAAGGAGCAACATTGAGAAGTTTTAGATAACTTACATCTCCATTTGCAATTACCACATTCTTTCCAATCCTCGCATTTTTGTCAATAATACAATCCCTAATGGAAGTGAAAAAATGAGGTGGTTCTTAGTATTCAAGTGGGATCAAACTTAAGATTGGGCTTGATTTACCTGATTTTGGTGTTTGCTCCAACTCCAATGGGAACTTTCCCCTGTATCAGACAAAAATCTCTCTCTGTCTCAGTCTGATAATAGTCCGCACCCATCATCATAGTATCCTAATCAACATGAACTAAGTAAGACCTTTCACTTGTGTAATTCTAGTTCTGCAATGATAAAGTTTAAAAATGAAAGGGCAAAGAATAACTCCTATACATCATGGGAAGCACATACAAAACAATCAATTGTTGTCATGATGTTTGATAATTAAAACATGTAGGCAAAGTACCAATGCTCCGATGATTAAAAAAAAAAAAAAAACAGAAATGACAACAATTAATCAAGGAAATGGTAATCAAACAAATAAGAACTTCTCAGCTAGCTTTGAAACAGTTTAGAAAAATAACATAAAACAAGTTAATAATCCTAGTCTCCTAGAACAATGTCTGCCAGCAACTAAGAAACAATATGCTGGTACCTATCAGAAAATAATTAACTCTAAATAAAAGGTCAGCTCATTTGGAACATGAAGGTACTGGTTCCAGGAATATATTATTCATATTTTAAACCAGAAAAGCTGTTAATCCAAAAGATCCAGAAGATGGAATTGAAAAGTAAATAAAATGGAACCTTCATGAGATATGAATGCAAGAAGAAAACAAGTAACCTTGAGCTCAACTCCATGTTCTAGCCTTGATCGCACTCCAACCACAGAGTGTTCAACACTACATCCAGCCAAGAAACATCCATGAGATATTATAGAGTTTGAAACCTGAAAAAAATTAGACATGTTCCAGTCACATTAGCCATATAAAAAAGATTATTATCCCTTGAACGTCATTAGCAGAAAATCATACCCTGCACTTCTCAGCTTTAGTTGGGGGAAGATATCGAGGTGATGTGAATATTGGCTTTGAAGGATCATAAAAATGAAACTTGGGAGGCTTCAGAAAAACATAGATTAATCTCAGCCATTAGGAAAGAAAATGATTATTTGAAAACATATCTCCAAAAAGTTCAGTCATTCGAACAATACTTGGTCAGTAAGAGCTAGGTTTGCATCAAAGAATGATTTTATCGTACCAATATCCTCCCAGTACCCACTGAAAAGATATGCCTGTTAAAGTAACAAGACTTGCATTTGTTAGTTGACCCTTAACATCAGTCCATCAGAATCTGTACTCAGGAGAACCAAAATCAGATATTTATTCAGGCATATCAGAAACATGAATTCTGATGAAACATTGGGGCTTCCTATGCTGCATTCTCCATGGTTGAACATGGTTTATCCATTTTTCTCAAGTAAAAAATTTTGCTAGGGTAATATACATACCACAACATAATAAGTTTGTAGAAACTAAGAGTGACTAGATTTAAATATCTCCTGCATACCTGGACATTGTACTCTTTAGCAGCCAATGGTATAATTTCCGAGCCAAAGTCATTGGCATTAGGATAACGCTGTCTAAGAGCCCAGAGAAACAAATAATTGTTCAAATATAATAAATTGATTATAACCACTGTAAATATTAAAAGTGGACTAATTAAATTGTTTAAGAATTCAATAATTTGAATAGCAAGTTAATTGAAAAATCCAATAAAGATGGAGCAATTGAAGAAAATGAAAATTGAGAATAGTTCACTTATAATTTCTAGCTTAGAAATAATATATAAAACTTCACGCGTGATACTTATGCAAAAGCCAACTAAAAATGTTACAAGTATCATTTAGCAGCAAACAACGGCTTATTGAGGTAATGATTACTTGACATGTGAACAGTCACTGGTATTTTGATATATGAACTAGACAGTTAATAATGCAAAATACACCCCTCAAAAGGTAAATTTAAGACAAAAAATAATAATAATAATAATCTCAGATGACACAGACAATTCTGCAGTATATCTCATACATATCTGAGAATGAGTGCAAACTGAATTTGGGAGATAATAATCTGAGGTCCATTTCATTAACAACAATCAACTACTAAATTCTTATCATCTATAAGGGACGGTACCTAATTAAATTGCCAGATCCAATATCTGAACAGTTACCTCAGAAGCTTCAGCAGAACATCTGTCTTAAACAAGTATATTCCCATCGATGCAATGTAAGGAAAACTTTTTGCCTCTTCAGGAAATAAACCAAGGATGGATGTGTCCACTTGCTACATAACCAAAGGCATTTTCCAGGTTAGGTGAGAAAAAAAGAAAGTTCCAACAAGACAATATAGTTTCATGAATATATTGCAGTGGTGTCACTCATTAGTCAACTATACCACAGGAGCAAGAACCAAGAAGGCTGCCATTAAATAGAAAATAAAAACCTACCATTGTTCTCAGACGTTCACCCTTGGGTTTTTCTAGGAACTGACAAATGCGTCCATTTCCGTCAATCTTCATCAATCCAAAATCAGAAGCGCGACTGCAGCATAAAATTGAACAGGGATCATGAACCATTCTGAAGCTTCCTCAGTAGCAAATAATGGCAATATATTATACAAGGGTATACAAAATTACCACTCATCCATTGGGATGCAAGAAACGGAAATATCAGCCCCAGAGTCAATATGCTTCTGCATGGTTATCATATCCCAAATTATTTCAACTGGCAAAAGAAATAGGAGACATGCTAAATCAATTGATGCTGATAGAAATAGAATCAAACCTGCACAAAGTCCATATAATCCATACGGTAAAGATGATCTCCAGATAATATAAGTATGTTCTCAATATGTCTCAGCTTAGCATCCTAGAAACATAACAGCAGAAAAGCTCAAAAAGCCTTATTGAAGAAAGAAATATGAACCGACCATTAATAGCAAGCATTTAATAATTGCCTATGATGAATTTGTTTATTCATTATATAAACATGAATCATTTAGACAAATTAATTGTGAAAATCAATGTGTGTAGCTGCTGTTCCCTAAGACCACCTCAAAGAGCCAAATAAATTGCCTCACAGCATCTGCTGTTCCCTGAAACCACCTCTTCCCGGATTCTCCAGGTGTTTGAGTAGCCGCTAGCACCTGCAAAACTCAGATTATTATGACTTCAAAGGAAATATGGAGTCCTGATGTGGTTGACATACCTCAACAAACCCATGACTAAAGTTGACACCATTGACAAAATCATACGTTCGAGCAAGATGACGGTTGAGAGATTGAGAGTTGAACTGGGTTAGGATGTAAATCTTATTGATCCCACTATTGATACAATTGCTCATTGGAACATCAATAAGACGATAACTTCCACCAATTGGTACCTGACAAGAAGGTGGGGAAAAATAGATATGTATAAGTTGTGGTGCCTTTGATGAAATGGTGCGAATTCAGAACATTTCACTATGGTAAATGGATAACTTATACACATATATAAATAAGCGTATATATGCATGCATGCATATGTGTCTGTATAATTCTGTGGAATTAAAACACAGATTCAATAAAATAACAAAAACAAAAGAAAAAGATGATTTTTCTTGATTTGGCTTCAACCTGTGAGCATAAAGGAAGGAAAGGAAGATACTCAAGTAACCCAACTAGTGATAATATAATCAATTAAAATGTGAAGGCTGATGACTACAGTCAAGAGGCTTGTAAATTATACAAAAGAGCTTATTTATTGCTATTTGCTAGCGCAAATCCTCATTTGATTATTTTGAAGGAACAAAGAACAAGTGGTTAATGAGGATTGTAGATTCTTTAGGTGAGATGAAAAAAAAGGTGAAAAAATTAGTAATGCTTACAGCCGGCTTAGCCCTTCTGCGGGTAAGAGGGAAGAGCCTGGTTCCAGCTCCTCCACCCAGTATAATGGAGGCCACCGTCTTTGGATCAGCTGGTGTCTTTCCAAGGCTCTGTTCCTGCAATGCCTGCCCAATAAGATCAATTAGTCACTAGTGAAACAGAGTGAGAGAAATATACACAGATAGAGAGAGAGAGAGGGCTATTACCAGGTATTCCTTGGCTACGTCGGCAAAGACGGAAGAGTTGATGGCAGCGCGTCCAACTCCGAGCTCGGATCTTGGTCCACTAATATTCCTGTGATGTTTCTGCTTCTCAGACATGGAATAAGAAATCCGATCGCCGAAAAAGGATGATGGCGATCGCAAGGAAGGAGAAAGCCGGGCCTGGAGTTTGGTCGGACAATCACTGTGGTGCTTGGCAGAGTGGCCGACAGATGCCCGCATTGAGGAACAAGAAGAAGAAGAAGAAGAAAACATTAGAGAGAGCGCCCCGGTCATGATAGAACAATCCCAAACACGTCTTGCTCCTAATGTTAATGGAGAGGGTGAGTTAGAAGTTCATCGCGTGTGTGCTAGTGCTAGTGCTAGTGCTAGTGCTAGTAGGATTCGGGGGTGGGGGAAGACAGACAAGACAAGCTGTGGCAATAATAATAATGCCTGCAAGATTAATAACAAGCACAAGATCCCATCCAACATCAGTTTAGGCTAGGCTAGGCTTGGCTCTTCCGGAAGGAAAAAGGCAAGAAGACCAGAGGAAGTTCAAAGCCGTCAGCAATTAAAATAACAAATAGAAATGATTTCGAGATTCGCGGATTTTCCCTCCAAAGCGTGAGAACTGAATCCTGACTGAGACTTCACGGGAAAGGTTGTTGGGATTGTATCAGATAAATAAATATATTATATAACTATGACTGACTTTGCTAAGATTATGAATACGGTCTTCTGTCACTAATGGTGGGTGGACGCTGACCATTATGATGATCACTTGCCAAATTTCATCGAGTAGAAACGGCGGTGAATCTGGTGATCATGTGCAGTCCTAAATTTTTTAAACGGCCAGCTTCCAAAATATGTATGATTTTCCGGGGTGTCTTTTTCCATTGAAATGTGTGGAATTCACTATGACAATGAGTGATGTCCTTAGTGAGTGAATGATACCAGATCAAATCCTTTGTACCACAATATTATATAGTAATATGCAAACATATTATAAATATACTAAAAAAATATTGTATTAGTATTATGAGAGTAGCTGTGAGATTGTGATCATCGATATATTATTTTATACACATATGATAGATCATAATTGCTCAGTATATTAATTCACTTACATAGTAAATTGTTATGGGTCATTAAGCTACTATAAATAGTGCACTATCATATATGATTATCCTGTGACATCTTTTGTGAGATAGCACTTGTTGTCTTAGTTAAAAAAAACAAAAAAAATAATACAAAAGTTATATCTTTCATATCACCATAATAGATTAGTGATAACATGATTAGTTTCTATACAAATTTTGTGGTGTTTGTATAAAGCAGCTTATCTGCATGTAAAATAGAAAAAAAAAATGTTTTATTATTTTACTGCTTGTTCTATTTCCAGCTACATAATTTGGATCAGTTGGACCAACATCATTAAAACAAGGCCAATTTATAATTGTATGATTTTTTTAATAGTATTATATAGAATACATCATTAATTTATCCATAAATCATACGAAAATAAGAAGTGCCTCATAGGACAGGTGCGATGGATTGTTTGATCCCGCTAACAAGTCCATATTTTAAATCGAAAAACATTAATGGTAACTCTAGCTAACCAGCATCATATTTATTCAGTTTTAATAAATACATGAATAAGCTACACATTTTTAATTTTTAAATTAAAAAGTATATAAATTCTTTTGGAGAAAAAATAAAATACCAATTATAGGTCATATTTTAAATAAAAAACTGCTAAATATCACGGTTAACATTACGTTCTATTATTTTAATTTAAAATAAATAAATACATTGTTGCAATTGTGATGTGACTCTTATGTTATCATTGGTTTAATTTTTTTTTTTTAATAAAGTAGATAAATCATTGAATTTTTTCAAAATATAAAAGAGATAAAAATAAAAAGCTGGTCATTAGAAGTGAAGCATTACAAGAAATAGGACAACACAAAAGAGAGATGGGGAAGTAACATACAAACAGAAAATTGCACTCTACAAACGAAGATCAAAGAAGATTGGAGCCATCTAGGGTTGGATCCTCTGGCTTGCTTTTCCAAAGCTGGCTGAATAATTACGGGACTTCTCGGGCTAGCAAAAGCAAGATTGCACCTAATCTTGGGAGGGATTCTTCGAGCTGAAGTTTGGTCAAGGCAAGAGTTGCAAGAAACCATTTAGCATACGGTCGATTTTGCAAATAATAGAATGCTCATCTAAAGTCATAAAAGTGAAAATACGTTTATTGCGTTTGGACCAAATTGCCCGATCAAGAAGTTTAAAATTAAGAGTGCATTTAAACCCCCAAGAAGTTTATGCCTTCGTAAGGAATTAAAAATTTTTGCCCGGAGCATAGTACCAAAATATGTCCAGATTCTGACGAAAAAAAGCAGCTAAATAAAAGATGTTCAGTTTTTTCCACTATCACATGACACAAAATGAAGGTGCTAGTGAAGATTCCATTACATTGGTTTAATATCTATAAGGAGGAATCTTAATTGCAAGCTAACAATTTTGATTTTCTTTGTTTTTTATATTCATCTTTTTTTTATAAAATTTTAAATATACATGATATTTCCAATACAAAAAGGCATTATATATGGAATCCAATATAATTATACTCCCAAAATTTTCATTGTTTATTGCTGAAGTTGAATCTACACCTTTTTAATAAACATGATTTATCCATTTAGAAAAAACAATAATAATAACTTTAGATTATTCATTTTCTCATTATAAGATGATGATCGAACAAATATCTATTCCTATCCTGCTGCTGCAGCAATACAAAACCTGCTGCTGCAGCAAAACTTTGTATTTATCATTTTTAAATAGAAATTATAGTTTATATAATTTAAAAAATTGAATATGAAAAAACATATAATTAAATTGGCAATGTGTTTTTGGGTTGGTTGGAGTTTCTATAATAGAGAGTACACAAGGCAAAGCTACAAGTTTGACCCCCACAAGGCACTGGCTCCTAGAGTTTGCCGGCCTACAAATAGGGCCGGATCCAAAGCATCCATTACGTACAAAAAAAAAATCCCAAATAAAGTATTTTATATCTTTGCGATATTTGTTTATGAAATTGAGGCAATATTTTTATTTCTCAAAAAATTATTTTAGTAAAAATATGTCATCTCTATAATTTTTTTTTTTACAAATACCTTCATAATTTTTTTTATATATAACACTTAAAAATTGAATTTTATATATTGTCTTTTTTTTTCTTTAATAGTATGTAAGTTTTTTTTAATAAAAGTAAATAAACCACAAATTTATTAGAATAACAGAATAAAACAGCACAAATAACATATAAAGAATAACTACCACACAAGAGAAAAAGACCAGTTTAAAAGCCTCACCGGAGGTAAGGGATACAACGTTACAAAAAAAAAACAAACAACAATACAAGAAAAATAAAGGAAAACTGGGCCGATAAAGACAACCGTCTGGAGTCACAGTCCAGACCAAAATGCAAAGTGGAAATGACTACTCCCAGTTTATGTTATGCTCTGTATCATCGGTATGATCTGCAATTTTTGGGCTCATGAAGCTAAGAGACTGCTTGATTTTTTGAGAGGCTTCAGTGTTCACCTATTGATGAGGTTTGGGAGCTGCAGAAAACCAGAATAGAAGCATGTTAACTGTCTTGCAAATTATAGAATGTATAGGTGAACAGTTTAGATTAAAGATGCGATTGTTCTATTCCAGCCATAAATTTCAGAAATTCACGAGGGAATAATTTCAAACTTTTTCAAAGTTTTTTTTAAAATAAAATGAATAAATTAAACAAATGAGTATAAGCTACACTGAATAAACAAATATAGAAAAACAGAGATGAAAACAAAAACAATCAAACAAGAGGTTACAAAGTATATTAGCATACATATTTAAAAAAAAAAAAAATGGAAAAACCAGATCTATTAGAGAGGCAACAAACATACTATTAGCGTACATATTGCATTCTGAGAAAGAAAAATGCCATAACCATATATATCAAATAGTATAAGAATTTCTTCAGGCCCTATGACTGAGCCCTGCTTCCTCCGCCGGCTACAAATCAGCGTGAGTGCCACAAGGAGGAATGAGCACGGTCCTCGAGTAGATTTGAGATAAAGATTTTACAAATATATACGTAAGTTACTGATCCTGTTGGCCATTTGCCAATGAACAAGAATACTATGGAAACATTTTTTTTTCCCTTGAGGCTAGTGGCTCAGGCTGGAATGCGCGTAGGAATTGGTTGAATCAGTGAACACCACATAAGGAAGAAGACACGTGAGAGGTGAGCACAGTGCTGCGCCAGATCAGGATCCCTTTATGCTCACATTCCTGGCAATTAATCACCATATTTTCTTTCTCTTCTTTCCATAATTAGACATAGTTACATCCGCAGATGATGGTTTGATTCGCTGTACGTGCTGTATTTGTTATTCTGGTCTTTTAATTTGCCGTTCATTCCATATTTATAAATGCACTTATTTAAGCGTCTTTCCTGACTATATATATATATAAATATAAATATGGTTCAGTCTCCTCCTCCTCCTCTTTTGTCCTAAATTTAAAAGCATCATCTTAGGAACATATTCCAGTTTAGGAGGAGAGCGAGAGAGAATGTGGTGATTGCTGCGATGGCGAGTGCCGTGGTTGGGAATGGCACACTGGTTTCCGCTAGGCCGAAGCCGATGCAGATCACATCCCACGGAGTGTGGCAGGGTGAGTCCCCTCTCGACTCAGCCCTCCCTCTCCTCATCCTCCAGATCTGCATTGTCGTTGCCCTTACTCGCCTCCTTTCCATCCTTCTCAAACCTTTGCGCCAGCCCCGCGTAATCGCTGAGATAATAGTAAGTTCTCCGTTCTATTAACACGGTTCCTCTGGTTTTTTTTTAAAAAAAGAAATATTAATGGAATAATTATTGCTTCCTTCCTTTTCTGGAGGCGCACCAATCTTTTTTTTCCCCTTCCGCATTCCGCATGCATGATCATGTATTAATTTCAATCTCTTTTTTTATTTATTAAAAGGGGAACCGAAAGAGTGCCTGATCAAGCTCATTTATTTTGTATGAACTTAGATTATCTGGATAGGGGAAAATTAAATATAGAAAATTAGGAAAGCTGGGGGGATGGCAGTGAAGGGGAAAAAGAATTTTTTTTTTTTTTAAAGAAGTGACTGATCACATATAAAATCTTTCTTTTAAAAGAAAAATATATGATTCTCTGTATGTATAGTACTGTACATGCATTTTTCTAGTTATATATATATATAAATATATACACAAATGAATGCACTTGCAGTATGGGTGGCGTGACGGTGGTTGTTGAAATTTGAAATATTTTGATCGAATAGGGAGGAATACTTCTGGGGCCATCTGCGCTTGGACGTAACAAAGCCTATCTGAGCATGATATTCCCGGAAAGAAGCCTGACGGTGCTGGACACTGTCTCTAATGTAGGCCTTCTCTTCTTTCTCTTTCTGGTTGGCCTCGAGCTCGACCTCCGCTCCCTCCACCGCACTGGCAAGAGGGCCTTCCTTATCGCCCTGGCTGGTATCTCGCTCCCTTTCGTCATGGGCATCGGCACATCTCTCGTCCTCAGAGCTACCATCTCTCAGGGTTCTCCCCCAGCACCATTTCTTGTCTTCATGGGTGTCTCCCTCTCCATCACCGCCTTCCCCGTGCTAGCCCGCATTCTCGCGGAGCTCAAGCTCCTCACAACCGATGTTGGCCGCATAGCCATGTCGGCAGCTGCCGTCAATGACGTAGCTGCGTGGATTCTACTTGCTCTGGCCATTGCACTCTCCGGCAAAGGGTCCCCTCTAATCTCTCTATGGGTCCTCCTCACCGGGGTGGGTTTTGTTGTGGCTGCCTTCTTCCTCCTTGTCCCTGTTCTCAAGTGGATGACACGACGCTCCCCTGAGGGAGAGCCTGTGAAGGAAGTCTACATTTGCAGCACCCTTATTGCGGTTCTCGTCTGTAGCTTCCTGACGGACGCCATTGGGATTCATGCTCTGTTTGGGGCCTTTGTAGTGGGAGTGATGGTACCCAAAGAAGGGCCTTTCGCTGGGGTGCTGATCGAGAAAACGGAGGACCTCATCTCTGGCCTCATCCTACCGCTCTACTTCGTCTCCAGTGGTCTCAAGACCAACGTGGCCACCATCAATGGCGGCAAGTCCTGGGCGCTGCTCATCCTTGTCATCGCCACTACATGCATCGGTAAAATCGGGGGCACTCTCCTCGTTTCACTGTTAGTTAAGATGCCCCCCAAGGAGGGTCTCGCCCTTGGCCTCCTCATGAATACCAAAGGTCTCGTGGAGCTCATTGTCCTCAACATTGGCAAGGATCGCAAGGTACTCAATTTCCAATTATATTCGTTTCACGTACAACTGAATATTTCTTTATTATTATTTCAATAAGAAAAAAACATTGTTTGGCGTGGACTCATCACTGGCGCTGCTTCTTTTTACATAGAGTTTTTTTTTTAATTATAAAATAAATAAATTACCTTTTATTGAAAGAAAATGATTGAATTAACCACGTACTTCCAATACGTTCGAGGGTGTTTGCTTGTCCACTTTATTACAAAATTAAAATAAAAATAATAATAATTACAGGAGATAAAAAAACACATCCATCTTGTTCGTGTATATATATATATATATATATATATATAGAGTATTCACACCGTATTCTCATCATAATTCTATTTAATGTTTCTTGTTTTCAGGTACTGAATGATGAAACATTTGCCATCATGGTGCTTATGGCCTTGTTCACGACCTTCATCACCTCTCCACTCGTAATGGCCGTATACAAGCCTGCCCGGCTCGCTGCGCCCTACAAGCATCGCAGCATCCAACGGAAGGACAAAGAGAGCGAGCTCCGGATAGTAATCTGCTTCCATGGCAACCGTAACATCCCCACCCTCATCAACCTTGTGGAATCTTCCCGGGGCATTCGAAAGCGAGGGCTCACAGTATATGCCATGCACCTTATGGAGCTTTCAGAGAGGTCTTCAGCCATCTCCATGGTCCACAAGGCCCGAAACAACGGTCTCCCATTCTGGAACAAGCTTCCCATTGGACAAGATAGCGGTGACCAGGTTGTTGTCGCTTTCCAGGCCTACCAGCAGCTCAGCCAAGTCTCCATCCGACCCATGACAGCTATCTCCGATCTCCACACCATCCATGAGGACGTAGTCACCAGTGCACACCAGAAGCGTGCAGCCCTGATCCTGCTCCCATTTCACAAGCTGCAGCAGCTGGACGGCTCCCTGGAGAGCATTGGCAACGCGTACCAGCATGTCAACCAGCGTGTGCTCCGCTACGCTACTTGCTCCGTCGGTATCCTTGTTGACAGGGGACTTGGCGGGACCACTCAGGTCTCAGCCAGTGATGTTTCCTACACGATCGCAGTGCTCTTCTTTGGTGGTCCGGATGACCGTGAGGCCCTTGCGTATGGAGCCCGTATGGCGGAGCATCCTGGCATCGTCCTCAAGGTCCTCAGGTTCACTGCACAGCCTGGGATATCATCCTTGTTGGGATGCCAAGGCGGAGCCAGTGAAGGAAGTGTTAGCATTAAGATGGAAGCCAATGAGCTTTCCTTGGACCTAGCGAGCATCAATGAGCTCAAGAATCAAGTGCCTGCAGCCACTTCCCAGTCCATCGAATACCAAGAGAAGGTGGTTGGAAGTAAACAGGACATCACTGCAGGCATCTCCACATTGAGCAGGTGCAACTTGTTCCTTGTAGGAAGAAGCCCGCGGATTGCGCCTTTGATGGGCAGAGTGGAATTCCCTGAACTTGGTCCTGTGGGAAGTTATCTCGCATCGTCAGACTTCTCCACAACAGCTTCAGTGCTTGTCATGAAGAACTATGATCCGATGGTGGATGCCTCACCTGTTGTACAGGAAGCCTTCGACTTGGAACAAGTACCTGACACTCCAATGTGTAGTGCTGCAGTTCAGCCTAACCCCTAATGCATCATGCATGTCCCTCGCCATCTCCACTTGTTACGTACTATGGATTTCAATTTCATTTATCCTCATCCATAGAGATGGGCACACACTAATTAAAAAGCCAGCAATCCTTCACTTTCGTCTCCCCTCCCAGGTTGTAAGGGATGTTAATTTTAATCTTGTATATATATATAGATATAGCAGGTTTTTCTTTTTTAAATATTGCTTTTTTTTATTAATTACCAAAAATAGGTATTTTTATAATTATTTACTAAAATAGGTATTTTTTTTATTTTCTTTTAATATTAAATTTTACTTATTTTTTAAAATTATAGGTTACACTAGTTTTTAATATTAAAATTTTATTTTTTTTAAACTACTAGTCCTATTAGCTTTTTTATATTAAATTTTATTTTTTAAATCCATTGGTGGTTCTACTAGTTTTTTAAATTAAAAAATAATTTTACATTGAATCCTTTATAATTTCATAAAATTTTTTATAACTAGTTTTATTCTCACTTTTACTCTCTTATTTCTACTTTCACTCATCCAAACAAACAGATTATTAATAATTTAAATAATTTAAATAATTTTTTATACTAACAAAATATTAAACATTAAAAAATTTTAACATGCAAAAATTACTCCCACAACTAAAATAACTTTGCAAGAAAATAAAGAAACTAGAATAATACAAGTTTCAGAGGAGAACTTCTCTCTATTGGTAATCTTTCTTACAACAATGTTTGTATGTTTTTATAAAAGAGAATTGGATAGTTTATATAAACCTCCATCTAAAAAATGAATGATTATGATCAATTTGATCCAATGACTCTTGTGAATGGAGTAGATAACTTATGCCACCAATAATTCATCCTATCAACCCCCAATAATGCTCTCCACCCACCAATTGCATGTTTGACTATTTTAATATTTGGAGATAATTATATATATATATATATATATATATATATATATATATATATATATATATATATATATATTAACCACAATAATTTTTATCTTTTAAAACTTTGACCAAATATTATCCATAATTTTTATCTATTAGAATAAATGAAAGGAGAAATAAGAGAGTAGAAGTAGGAATAAAAATAGTTATAAGAAATTTTATGAAATTATAAGAGCTTCAATATAATATTATTTTTTATTTAAAAAACTAGTAGAACCCGCCGGTATTTTAAAAAAAATAAATTTTTAATATTAAAAAACTAGTGGAAGCCGCAACTTAAAAAAACTAAAATTTAATATTAAAAAAAAGAAAAAAATGCTTATTTTAATAAATAATTATAAAAATACCTATTTTGGTAATTAATTAAAAAAGGAAATATTAAAAAAACCATATATAGCAACGATTTGTTGTTAATTAATTAATTATTTATTTAAAAAAATTAGTTAGTCAGGGGGATCTTAACAAGGTGACAGATGACAGATGACATATGAACGAACGCATATATGTTTTTTTTTTAAGTAAAGTGGATAAAGTACATGCATTAAAAAAGAAGGGGAACACTACAACGATCCACTAGATATGGAACAAAAACAAGAGGATAAACCAAAAAAACAAAAAGAAGAGCAGAAATAAACACAAGAAACAACCGAGGGAAAACAACGAGGTCACCCAGGCCCAACAGGGGCCGGCAACCCAAAGGCCTCAGGAAGACTACTCCATCTGAATGTCATTTTCCCTTATCTGGGCATTGAAAAACTCTGATGCTGTATTAACCCAATCCAAGAACATTTGAATAACTTTCAGAATTACAGCACAATGCAATGAATGGATGTTGCTAAAGATACGAGCATTTCTTTCAAACCAAACATTCCATAAAAGAGATTTAGCAAGTAAGTCTACTGTATCCCTATGAGGACCTGGGATAAACGAACGCCAACTCCCACATAAGTCAACCATTGTTAGAGGTGGTAGTGGAAAACCGAAATTAACAGCTAAAGGGCACGACATGAGCAAAAGATCCACAGTTTCAATAGCAGCGTTGCACATCACACAGGTTGTAGTGGGGAGATTGTTGCAGCCTCTCAACGCGAGGTTATCCAAGGTAAGAATATGATTATCCCAAGCAAGCCAATTGAACATACTAACTTTCTTTAGACAAGGGGATTTCCAGATCAAATTAGTGGTCCTACAAGAAACTCCACAGTGGATAAGAAACCCGTACAAGGATTTAATTGAGAAGTCACCGTTAGGGGTAAGAGACCACCATTTGGAATCTCTTACTGCATGCTCAACCTGAATGAGGTTGTGGATCTGAGAGGCCAAGATTGCATGATCAGCTTTGAACCAAACAGTTTGGGTGAGAGAAATTAGCTCTTTGACTGTGCCAAGAAGTGTGTTTGACTTAGCAAAAAGGTTAGGCCAGAGGTTTTTCGAAGCACATGCAGTTGTCCACCCACTTGTCTAACCAAAATAGAGTATTTTTCGCCATCGTGCACTGTTGAGGCAAGTCCCGTTTGAAAAGAAGGAAGACAACGAAGAAGTCCGTTCCAAATGAAAGATCTTATATTAGGCAGACTACTATGCAGGTTCCAATTGGAGGGAGAGGTAGAATAGTTGAAGAGAATAATTCTATCACCGCACCAGGGAACTCCAGACGTCAATTTCCACCGCCATTTGGCTAATAATTTAGTGTTAAAAACCTCCAGATTCAGGATGCCCCAGCCCCCTTGATCATGTAGCCTACAAATGCGATGCCACTTAACCAATCACATTTTGGGGCGGTCAATTTTTGAACTGGATCACAAGAAATCTCTTCTGATCTTATCGATAGACTTAACCATCCAGCATGGAAGTTTGAAGATAGACATCCAATAATTTGGGATTGCAGAAAGCACTGAGTTAACCAAAGTGAGCATTCCACCAAGAGAAAGGAGTTTAGCTTTCCAGGTTGTCAGTTTAGAACACACTTTCGAAATGAGATCCTCCCAATCTTGACGATTTGGTCAACACTCGGAAATAGGGATCCCAAGATATTTCACTAGTAGGGTATCTCTATCACAGTTGAGAGTTCTAGCCAATTCAATGTCGGATAGCTTGTTTTTCTCAGTGGTAAAGAGAGCATATTAATGGAAATTAACTTTCAATCTAGACATTTCGTCAAAGAGAACAAGAATCAACTTGATGATGTCGAGATCCTCTTGACCTCCAACAGTGACAACAAGAAGGTCATCAGCATATTGGACTTTGCTTTAATAATGAACTTTGCTTTAGAGAAAAAAAGGATCATCTTAATCTAGCCTACCCAAAGCCTACCAAAACCGTAGGTTGGGAGGAGCTCGCATATATGTAATGTTTACCTGTCAAGCAACATTTTTTTTTAATAATTATTTATACAGAAACTAATATATAATGAAAATGGCATATATAACATAGTGAAACTAATATATAATGAAAATGACACAACATATGTAGCACCCGTAATGAGAATTTGCTGAGAATTTCCTAGTTGCAGGCTGGGCAGAAGAAGGAGGAAGGTTAAAGGAGAGGAGAGAAGGAGATAGATGAGAAAGAAGAGAGAATTTTCAAGCCAAAGATACCATTCTTTCTCATTACCCTTTCATTATATAGTCAGTTACAAGGCATCATTGCAATTGTAACAAATCTCCAGCCTGGCATATCATCAAACACTTGATATGCCAGGACAATCACCTCAAATGTAATACTATGTTTGTAACTACCACGTTGTGAATTTACACACATTCATTCACAATATACCAATTGTATTCTAATTATATAATAAAATCTCTGAATTTGGTGTTGTGTAATCCTTGAGTCCTTCGGTTGCTTCTCCTGCTAGCACCTGAGAATGGAACCACTGCAGCAACTGGTTCTTGCGCAACAACATATATAGTGATAATTGCAAATCTCATAGAGCCACCTTCTCATTAAAATGATCTCTTTGCCTGCCAAACGAGACATCCAGGGATCAACTGATCATAAAAAAAGGGCTTACAAGGCGTGCACTTGTGATCGAGACTTAAGAACACACTTGATCTTTAACTATTTTTAGTTCGTACTTGTATTTTTGGTTAAAATGATGATGCATCTTCCATGGATATTGATGGTAATTGAGAAAAGTTATTGATTAAAATGAATGGTAAAGAATGACTCCAAAATCTCTACAGCCGGTAGAATGCCTCTCATTAATAGCTGTTTGTTTTCAAGTCTTATTTATTTATTTATTTTGACAAAAGTCTTACTTTTTTTCTCTCCTCTTATATATCCACTGCTTAATACCACATAGATGAGATCTCCAAATTAGCCATGACTTTTTTAAGGGTTAAAGATGGTAATAATAGCGGCAACCACTCTACTAGATGGGTAGTTGCTATATGGGGGATTTGTTATTATTAGAAACTTGAGAAATGTCAAGACAACTTTGATTGCATAGAATATTTTTATTGTCTTAAACTCTGGATAAACACAGGATGAATATTTTATAAATATGAAAATCTTGATGTTTTTTAGGTTCAGTTCCACCTCTGTTACTTCTTTCAGTTCTACAAAATGCTTTACAAAACTGCTTGGAAGTTAAGGCCGCACCTATAGACTCTGATAATACTCCTAATTGGAGTGAGCTTAGGTTGTTGTTTGGCAATTATGCACCTCTATTGGGATTGAATAAGCAAGATTATTTTTTTGACTATCATGTACTATTCATTGGATTTGGTTACCTAAAATATTCTTTGTTAGAATCTCAAATATTGAATATTAGTCCCTCTGTTTCATATTAACTATCACATTTCAAAAACCAAAAAAAATTTAAATTAAAAAGTTCTACAATTATTAATTATTTTTATTTTTCAATTTTACTCTTTTTATCGTTTAAATAGAAGTGTGTGTATTAATATGTGTAAATAATTTTAATAAGAGTGAAAGTATCCTATCATACAATATTTTTTTTAAAAAAAAATAGATAAATCATTAATTTATTGAAAGAAAAAAAAACCCTAATATTTTTAAAATTTTAGAAATTTTAATAATAATTTTAATATTTATGTAAAGCTTAAATGTGACAATTAAAATAAAAAGAAAGGAGTATAATGTTACTAACCAAAACCCTTTGAATAAGGAGATTGATTGGGTGGGCTTGCATAAAATTTGAAGACTTCATGTAGCTCCTCAAGTGAAAAAAATTTCTAGCGGAGAATGCTACATATATGGCCGCACTCCAAAATTCTACTATTATTATAGCCTCAACATAGGCCACTAAATGTGTTGTCCCTTTTGTAATCTTGAGAATGAGACCACAGATCGTATCTTGTGCAGATGCCTTAAAACCAGGAAATGTTGGAATTTTGGTTCTCTTATGCTGGTTTAAATTTTTTATTTCAATGAAAGTCTCTCAATATATAGGAGACTGGCTTCTTAGGAAATGGAATGCGAGCATCAACAACTGTCTCACCGATGGGCTCCCGTGCTTGGGATCTGGAAATCTAGGTGCAATGTGGTTTTCAATGGACAACAACCCAATTGGTATATGATCTTCCATCACACAATTCATGAGTTGGATGTCTTGCCGCTAGATCTTAAACTAAATTCAGGGAGTTTCTACCTCTATGTACTCACAACAATGCATTAATATATTCTGTGATGACTCTTTGGATTGATAGTGCCTCTCCAAGCGGCTTAAGTTTTGTCATTGTTATTAACAATAATCAAATTATCTTAGTAGCTCTTTTTCTTCTTCAAAAAAAAAAAATTTATCTTGGCAGATGCTTTAAATCAACGTACAATAAGGAGAAAATAAAGTGTCAGCATGTGAAATAATAAACGTATAATAAGGAGAAAATAGGGTGTTAGCATGTGAAATAATAAACATACAATAAAGAGAAAATAGGGCGTCAGCATGTGAATTGATTTACTCACCGTTAGTAAAAATTATAAGTGAACTGTTAGATGACATGACAATTTTTCTTAAGCTAAATTATCTTAAATTAAATTGCTTAGGAGTCAAGGTGCTAGGTTTTTTGTCAAGCTTGGCAACCAACGGAATGACATGCTTTTGGTTAGTTCATATTATAAGGTGCCATATTTTGTTCCAAAATCTCTATTTTTTTTTTAATAAATTGGATAAAGCATGAGTTAATTCGAAAAGAAAAAAAAAATCCTAATATCTTAGTCACGATGGATTTGGTCTAATTGGAATTCATTCCTCATTGTTTTGGTGGTGGTTTGTGCAATTGATTAAGTAATAAAAGTCAATTATTAGTCTAGTTAATTTTTTATTTGATTGTATAATTAATTATAAAAAAATAAATTTGGCCAAACTAATAATAAGGTTTATATAAACTCCTATTTACATTTCATTTGAATTAAGGGATGACCTGTTTATTAAATATTAAATAAAAAAGTTTAATTTTATCAGTATTTGATGAAGCTCATCTTTGGAGAGCTGGTGAGTTTGAACGTTAAGAACCGTATGTGATGCATGTACATAGACGTCTATACCTAGGTTTATGTAATTAAAATTTTCTAAGCTTTCGACTTATATTCAAAAATATCTGCGTTTATTATCTATGCTACTCCTTCCACACATTTTCTGGTCACCACTCTTCTAGAATTTGTTCTGTTTTTCCAATGAGGCTGGTTGACTGAAGAGGCGGCCCAATTTCAAATATGGTTGCTGATTTACGCGGGCTTATTAAACTACAACATTTAATATTAAAAAATGGTGAATTTTAATAATTTTTTAGGAAAAAAAAAAGTGATCCTGACTCGTGAGAACTAGCTTGGATGGTGTCGTAAGGTGTTTGTCCGATATATATATATATATATATATATATATATATAGAGAGAGAGAGAGAGAGAGAGAGAGAGAGAGAGAGAGAGAGAGGGCCAGGGCCAGCTCCAGGCTCAGGCCCAGTGGCAGGCCCTGGGGTTTCATTTTGGCCAGTTAAACCCAGTCAAGACACGCACGCACCCCTGAACTCTTCTTCCTTTTGTTCACCAAACTGTGAAGCCCTTTCCTTTTGTTCTGACTTTCAAACTCCTCTCCCCTTTCCCCCAATCCCTCTATTCCAATTCCAGGTAACTTGCTGCGTCTTTCTCCGATCCCTTTTTTTTCATTTCAATTTGCTTATTGTTCTGCTGTCTGTTGTTCTTTTCCTTTTCCTTTTCTTTTTTTTTTGTCTCTCTATATATATAATTTAAATTTCTAGTTAGTAGATCTTTTTTATGTACATATGATATGATCTCCTCGTTCGGTTTGTTATTCGTTATTTCATCTATATTACTCATATTTTTAGATATCATATCTCTTCATTCTTGATCATGTCTGGAATAGAATTAAATGTTGAATATTGTATTTTTACACAATGGAGGTCACATGAACCTTAGCCCTGACATGAGATGGGGAATAGATTGTGAATCAGACGCTTAAAACAAATAAATTTTGAACTTCGAATTGCATGCTTCACCTTTACTAATTAGCCTTATAAATAAATAAATAAAATAATCCTTTTATTTGTTCCTTTTTCCCCTTCTTAAGCTTCGGAAGAAGCAGTGAAACCAAATTCCACAGGGAATGGTACCTACTGGATTTGATCTAATCTGCCATATTAATTGCTTCACTTTTTGACCATACTATGGTTGATCCAAATTACTTTTTTTTTTTTGTTCTCTTTCTGTCATTTTTTTTATTAACCAATGTCTATCTAAGGCAAGGTTTGAGTACTCATTAGTAACTTAATATTATACCTTTTGTATGGAATATGAATATTGAAACCTTGCACTGCAGCGTGCTAAGTAATGTAATTACAATACTATTTGGTTGGGAGGAGATGGTGTTGGAGTTTTTAGTGATAATGCTAATGGTTTATCCAATGAACAATAGAAAGTTTCAGTTGCAACTTTAAGCATTTGATGTTCTTCTTCTTATTTCTTCTTTTCTTTCTCTCTTCTCTTTCCTTTTTTTTTTTTTGGCGTTTTATGATGCCTTGTCTCGATACAGTGTTTTAAAACGCTTTTCATATCTTGAATATTTTCTGTGCCATCTCTTGTAAAATATTGGATTTAATTTATTGGACGCATCAATGTAATTTCTCTTGTTGTTAAACAGCCAATCTTGGATTCTGTTAAAGATGCCAGATCCATCTGAATTGCCAGAAAGTAGTAATGAAAATACTGGGTGCAGCACAAGAGGAGATAGTGAGTATGACAGGCTGGTCAACGAGACCACAATTGATGTTCATGCCTCGCAATGTTCAGAAGAAGGAAAGAGTAGATCATTTGTTTGGTGGCTGAAAGTTCTTGCTTGTTTCTTCATTCTGATTGTACTTACCTTCATAACTATAAAATGGGGAGTGCCCTTTGCTTTTGAAAAGGTATTATACCATAGCGCACTCTTTTTTAACCGCACCCTCCATCATGTTTTGCAATTTGCCGTTGTTTGCCTGTGATGTTTTATATCCTTTTGGGCTGATGTGCACATTATTATTGTCCCTGTTGTGTAGCCTAAGCATACAGCTTAAAATGATCTATATATATATTTGATCATTCAACTAGGTATGAACTATTATATCGAGCTAAATATTTACATGTCTTTCACACCAAGATCTTTGGTATTGTTTTGGTTAAAGCTTTGTTGACTAATGCCTCATCATTGAAGACAATCAATTCTGAGTCATAGAACTAGTGGCTTTGTAGAAAAGTGAACATGGTTTTGAGTTGTCTCAAGCTGTTAATTTCAGGTCTCCAAGCTGCAGTTTTATGGTACTATTTTGTAAGTCAGAGTTTCTACTTTTGCTTGGTCTTCAATATTGCATCCTCATTTGTGCCTTCAGCTTTCAGAGTTGCTGTGCAAGATCAGTGCAATTCTTAAATATTTTTGTACTTTTGGAATGAATGATGCTGTTAGAGTTTTATTTTCCTCTGACTAGTTTGCTGATTACTGGTGTCTCATTGTAGGTTCTGTTGCCGATTATGCAGTGGGAATCATCAGCTTTTGGACGACCTGTTCTTGTTTTAGTGCTTATTGCCTCTCTAGCTATCTTCCCAGTGATTTTAGTCCCTTCTGGGCCCTCCATGTGGTTGGCAGGAATGATATTTGGTTATGGTCTTGGTTTTGTGATCATCATGGTGGGGACGACCATTGGAATGGCATTACCCTATTTGATTGGTTTACTATTCCGTGACCGTTTACATGTAAGAGGCTTCTATTGACGAAGTGTTAATGCTGCTTAGTGTATATGCTTCATTTTGTTTGTTATCGTTGAACTGATTTTCTTTTGTTGCATATTGTTTGGCTGGGATACAAATGCCCAGGCCTGGTTGAAGAGATGGCCTCAGAAAACTGCCACACTTCTTAGGCTTGCTGGAGAAGGGAGCTGGTTTCAACAATTTCGAGTTGTTGCACTCTTTCGAATCTCACCATTCCCATACACAATATTCAATTATGGTGTGGTGGTTACAAATATGACATTTGGACCTTACATATGTGGTTCGATAGCTGGAATGATACCTGAGGCTTTCATCTACATTTATGGGTATGTAGTTTTTTATGGCCATATTTTGTGTAACATTCATCATTCCTTAGAACTTCTCAATCTTAGAAATATGTGATTCATCTTGTTGAGCATGAGCATCCCTCACCCAAGATAATAATAAAACAGAAGATTGTCTTTTATTCAAATCCTGTAGTTGATGAGTAAATTGTAGCTGCATTTTTGTGAATGAACGTTTCATGAAACACACCAAATCATTATTTTCAGCAGAGATGTTGGTTGCACGATCATGGATTAAATCCTTCATTTAACTGTTATGGTGTAATGTTTCATGGTTTAGGGCAATCTTATGTTTCAAGAAATTTAGGTTTTGCCATTTGTTGCGCTACAAATTAACTATTCCTTCCTTTGATTTCTTGGTGCAGCGGCCGGTTAATACGGACTTTGGCTGACATGCAGTACAGTAATTACAGCTTGACTCCAGTGGAGATAGTTTACAATATCATATCATTTGTCATTGCAATTGTAATGACAGTTGGTTTCACAGTTTATGCAAAGAGAGCTCTGAATGATCTCGAATCATCAGAAGACAACCAAGATGAGCGTATCCAGGCTGTTGGTTCTTTTGAGTTGGAAAAGCTCCCACAGGAAAGGCCAAGGGCACCTTACTACCCAAATTGACTTTGTGTAGAGTCATACATCCTTTGTAAGGATCAGATAAAAGTTTTTAGCAAGAGTGAAAACAATCATATACATGTTATCAAAACGTAGATTCCAAATGGAGGGGTATTTGATCATTGTCATCTTGTTGTATGTGCCCTTGTATTGGACAGGCACAAAGACCCCAGACATGGGTTGGACGGTTGGGCTTGACGCAGCCCAGTTTGTACATAGACAACACAACAGAGGTAAAGGATAACCACATGTAACTATGTAAAATTCGCCAGTGATTTTATGAGTTCTTATTGCGATGAAGCATTATTTGGATGGACTTGCGTGCTTATTGTGATTGTGAATTATTTATTTGCCTTTTTATTGATACATTGGAGAGCACTGAACAACGGTGATTTCTCAGCAGCCCCGATGACGGCACGGTTGGTGGTGTGATGAGACTCGAGCATGAAGATTTTGAACCTTAGCCGAGTAGAATACAATTCCTCTGTTTAATCTAACCATTCAATTTCAATGCTGTGGGATTTGTGCTAACTGAAAGATCATTTCCATCACTCGGCTATTCTTGCAAGTCCTTAGTCCGATCCGCTGACAATCTGAGTTGGTGACGCTTTTGTTTTTTTTTTTTTGTTTGTTTGTTTATAGAGCAGAGCAATATGTCAATTGGGCCGGTAGAGTTGTTCCTTTGGTCCACATCTGCTGACGAGTGCCCCTTTTAACTCTTAACCGAAAGATATCATCAGCATAAATAGCTGGTTACCTAATAATGACCCACCACCAGATGGATATATATTATGAAATTTTATCTTGAGCTGTCTCCGGCGGCAGAATTGAAAGCCAAAACTTTTGCCTTCTTCAGCAGTGATTGAGACTTGGAAAACCACTGCATAAGCCATTGTTATGGACCATATATGCTTCAACAATGTCGAACCAGAGGAGGGAAAATAAATCACTCTATTTTTCTGGGTCAATCAAGGTAGCTGCTGCCATCTGCTAAAATAGTAGACAACAGCCAACAGGTGAATATCATTGTATTGGATCAGTATCAACCTCCTTAATCCTTATGTTGCGCTTCATGAAACACATTGACCGCTGGTACTTAATGGTAATAGATAATTTCATAGAACAGAAAACATGAAACGTTTTTGGTTAAAAAACAGAAGAAACTATGAAAGATGTGAAAAGTGAAAGATAGTGAGAGAGAGAGAAGAAAGAAACAGGGCTCTTAATCGATTTCCTTCTCTCTGTCTATTTCCACTCATACATATATATACACACACAGATGACAGATGTACAAGGTAGTAAGTCTTTGCTACGCCTCTATTAATTTCTTCATGAATATGTATATATATTAATCAAACCCTTTTGCAGCTGGATCTGGTGTTATGGCGCAAGTGACACAGGGCGAGGAGGATGGACTTGAAGACGGTGGAAGGTCCTGCAGAGGGGCCAGCGACATCTCAGTCTGAACCATATGAAGCAGCGCCGCAGTTTGTGCATCGCTCCGAAGCGATAGCAAGTTATAAGGCGCCTGATCCTGATCAGTGTAAGGCGAAGCTTGTCGCCGCTGCTCCGCTTGCGCGAGAAGTGGTAGCTCCTCAGGAACACCCGTCTTTTCTCCACCCACTCGTTCTCATCCCAAAGCCATACTGCCATTATCGTCCTCAACGTCTCTTGCTAATTAATTCCCAGTTATATCATCACAAGATCATCCATACATTAATAGAAACAGGTAATTAATATATATTTATATATAGAGTATCGGAAACCGTCAGTTTAATTTCCCGAGAGCAAATCAATGGTCAGAATAAATAAAGCCTAATTAAGCAAACTTCAATCAATTGGCGCATGAGATAAAAGGAGCAGCAGCGGCAGCAGCAGCAGAAGAGGAAGATTGGATGATTGATTCTGTCACCAAGAACCACACACACACACACACACACACAGGTGCTTTGACTGATGATATGTATGTTCAGGCCGGGAGATCCATGGATGGAAAACCTTTATCTTGAATATTTGGCTTAACAGAGGTGGCTGGGTGTAGCACCCAACCTCCCTTTCAACTAGTCTTCGTCATCCACTACCTGTTGCTTTCGCCTGGCTTTCCACGTTAGATGGATGGTCAGATGGGGTAACTGGACGTAAACAATGACGCGCACGATTTCATTGGCTTTTCAACTTCTTTCTGTTCTCATTTGTTTTAGCGCATCCATGCTTAATTTATTGTAATTTATTTGTCCAATCATATCATTATACCAACAAAGAGAGAGGTGTAATTAAAAAACACAGCCGAATGACCTGCTACGCCTATGAGCGCTCATTAACCTGAAATAATGATAATTATGAACGATGTTTTTAACCCGTCACCATTAATTACAAAACCCAAATTAACCTCGTCAAATTGAAAAAGTTTCGGCCTGCGTTCTGTCCAAGGCCGGCACGCCCCTCATGTCCAATAAACGACAGTTTTTATCAATTTTCAGGAACAATCGCCATCTCCAATTAGCTTAAGTAAAAACAAAGAACCAACTTCTACCGGCATGCAAACAAAAATAGTTCAGCCATCGGTCATGCATACATATGCATCATAAATAAGCTTCTCTCTACTTAAGCATCGCTCTCCTACTTCCGAAAAAAATTCAGAGAATTTTATAATAATAATAATAGCAATAATAATAATAATATATAAAAAGTAAAGAAAATAATTTGAAAGCTGATTTCAATAATAATTGATGATTAGAAGTTCTAGAAAAAAGAAAAATAAATAAAAATGGCTCTTAAAATGAAGATTCCTTATCTAGTTGGCTATATAAAATGAAGATTCCTTCACTATAACTAAGCAATTAAGTACTTTCATAACTATGAGTTTTTTTTTATTCTTATGCTTATGAAATGCAACTATAATTATGCCCATTTCTCTATCTCTGTTAATCCTTATACTAAAAGCGTCAGGCAGGACTAGGAGCCCTCTCCACTCCAAGGATTTGACTAGGAAGTTGCTTGCGACCTAAGCGTTAGTGGCAGGTGTCAGGTGACATGCGAGCCTAATATTGTTGACAACTTGACATTGGTATTCTGTTTATTTATGTATTGATATTGATGTTCTCCTATATACCCCGCTCCCACCAAACTTTTTCAGTCCATTGACTGTTTTATCAAGTGTCTTGTTTGGAGATCTCTCTCTTAATTTTGCTTTCCCCGTGCATGCATGTAATCATCATCCTTCAATGAAGTGCCTCCAACTGGGAGAGTGATAGGCCCTTTTGCCCTTGGCCTTGGCCTTGTCTTTGTTTAACAGCGAAAGCTCCTTTTTATTTTCGCGCGTGTGTGTTTTTTTTTTAAAATAACAATCTGCAAGGGGGTATGGAACCAGAGCTTCCCTTTGGTTCTCCACGAAAACATTCAGCTGCATGCCTCAATACTACAGTTGCTTTTCACTGCCGGGGTCAACTAAAGAAGTTTCATTCTCATTATCTCTAAGCGAGAAGGTCAGAGCTACAGGGCACAGGGATGGTTGACTACTTCTTGGTTCAATGCACAATAGAGGCAAGGAACCATATATCAACATGGCGTGATGGAGGTTTTGGACCAGCTTGTAAAGACCTGAAAATATTAATTAGTTATTGGTCGATTAGCCCGGGGGGCGCGGAGGTTTCCATCTGTCCTCTCGCAGCGAAACCTTGTCCATCCTTGTCATGCTGATTGCTGTTCCCCGCTCGCTCTAATCCATCTTCACCTCTATTTTATTATATTCTTCTTTTATAAATTTTTAATTATGCCTCACATTGATACCAACGTCCTCGCCTGCCTCTGGCTGACATTTTCCTCCCCATTCTCTGAACCAACATCAACCTTCTTTTCTCCTTCTTTATTTATAACACACCGCTTAATTTCTAAGTTATTGCCATTTTAATTAGTTATTGGCAGTTGGATGATCAGGATCTCCTTCTCCAACTGAACTGTGTTGTTTGAATCGATTGGAGTGACGAGCAAGAGTGGTAGTAGTAGTAGGCTGCACAGCACAGCACAGCACAGCACTAGGAGGAAATTAATTGGAGGAGAGAGAGTATGGGCGTGGGAGAAGGTCCAAAACAGCGCAAGAGGACGCCAAGGGATGAAAAAAGATTCATCGGCGTACGGCAGAGGCCATCCGGGAGATGGGTAGCCGAGATCAAGGACTCGCTTCAAAAGGTGAGGTTGTGGCTCGGCACATTCGACACCGCTGAAGACGCTGCTCGTGCCTACGACAGAGCCGCACGCACCCTACGAGGCGCCAACGCCCGGACCAACTTCAAGTCCCCGTCAGTCGGACCTGATGATGAGGCGTTGGATAACCTACCCCCTTTCTCGTTCGAGGACGGCTGCGGCCCTGCCAACGACTTCATTGGTGTGCTCAAGGCGAAGGTGCTTGATGGCAAACTGCCGTCGCACCCGGCTATCGCCAAGGCTTTGGGCGCAACGAGAGTGCTCAGCCCTGGTCCTGGTCCTGGAGCGAAAGAGGCCACCCGTGGGGGAGGCTCTCTCAACAACAGCATTAGTGTTGCCTCAAACGAGGCTTCAGACATAATGGATGAGCAGGGGCAATATTGGCGATTGCTAAACCAAGAAACACGCGCAGCACCAGCACCCGCACCCGCAGCCGCCTATGTCACAAATGGTAGACCACTAACTGACTTGGAGACACGCATGTTCCCATCCAGCAGCATAAGCATCTATGCTGATGGCTCAAGCTCGAGTTCAGATCCGTTAATAGGCGCAGGTGTGCGGCTGCCCGCGGCTGGCTATTGCGTGGGATCGGCGCCAATCAAAGGGAAGGAGATGGTAGATGCAAATGTGTATATACCGCAGCCACCTGACCACCAAACATTCTGTGACTGTGGGAAATGGCCTCCTACAGATTCCTCCTTGGATTTTGAGTACGATCCAGCAAATACACAGCATGAAGTCTGGTTTCCCTCTTCTTTTCCTTTCTGATCCTTCATCTCAAAGATTTATCTCCCCTTTCTCATTCATTAATCCTTGGTCTTCTTTCTTCTTGTTTTTCACTTCTATTCTTCTTAATGGGAAGTGAAAAAAGAATAATGTAATAATAATAATTAGGAATTATTGGTCACCAGATTTTTCTGGGTTTTGCTGTCGCCTAGCCTTTGCAGCCATGCTTTTTCACCCTACGGTTAACAAATCTGATACCGAGTGTTGCTCTCATCAAGCCAGTTATGTGCTGGGTCAAAGGGTCAAAGGGTCAAAGGGGGAAAAAACACTTGCTGTTTGTATTTATTACTCACACATGAACGGAATTAACTCTGGATTGTTATTGAAGTATTATCAGTTACCAGTCATAAATTACAAATCAGATTCGACTTGATAACACAAGGATGCAAAACTCAGATGGACTGGCATTTTATATGCGCCAGAAGATAAAAAGCTTGTTGTCCAAGCACTTACTGGCTGATCATGACACGGCAATTAATTGATTATTTCCAGTGTTTTACTCATGCTTACCGTGGAGTGTGAATGTCTGTTAGGAAGACTATTAAGCAACATTGTTAACCTAATCATCATGTTGCAATGTGTCATATGAGATCAGCTGCCTTTTTTTTTGAAAAAAAACCTCGCGGGGGCTGTTTATGTACAAATTAAACATCTCCCCGTAAACTTGATAAAGCAATGGGTGCATTTCTTTCGTGGTTCATTACCAATTCTGAGCATAAAAAAGTTTCAAGAGATAAAGAGAATGTTTTCAATCAAATGTGAACTCACCCGATGAATGATGTAAATTGGGTAAATTTTCAGAAAGTCATTAAACTTTGGCTAATTTTCACTTTGTTCACCGAATTTCAATTTACATCAATTTCACCATTCAATTTTAATTTTATTTTACGGGGAATTACCAGAAAGTCCCCCTCAAATATCATTTTTCCCTAGAAGTCCCTTCAATTTTACAGCTTCCCACAAGCTCCCTCCTTTTTGAAAATATTATTTTTAAGTCCAAAACATGGTGACGGGGTTAACGGAGAGGTTATAACGCGTGTGAAATGACCCTAATGCCCTCATTGAATCTGGCGATGATGACACGTGCGAAATGATGACAATGCCCCTCCTTTTTCCTTGGGAAGGCGCGTCGGCAGTTGGCGCGCCGAAGCGTTGGAATGCGCTCAGGAAACCTTACCGAGCGGCTGCAACGTTTGGGTTAATTCTTATTGCGGTGAAGGCCGTTGACGTTCTTCTTTTCCGCTTTCTTTTTCCTCGCGAGACCCTTTGTTCAAGTTCTCCGGCGAGTTCCATCAAGGTATTGACTTCTCCGGCGAGTTTCACGGGAAAACGGCAGCGTAGAGATGAGAAAGAGTTCGTGTGTATGGTTTTGTGGTTTGTTGTGTATAATTTCTTCTTTTGACTGTGTGTTTGCATTGTTGACATAGAATAGAAGATGGCGACCACACTTGTAAACACGCGTTGTTATCTTGGCCCTGTTGTTGAGATGATTTCGGAGTTGAAAAAACATATGAATAAGCGGCATTGGGATATCCTCCGCGGGACGCCGTTCGGGCATTTCATGGACGTCGCTCTCGTACTACAAGAACGAGGGGTTCTCGATGCTGTACTGCAAGTGTATGATGAGAAGAAGCAAGGCTTTCAGATAGGGCAAAGCCTTCTCTTGTTCAGAGCCGAAGATGTCGCTCTAATCCTAGGTCTCCATTGCGATGGAGACATTGTATCCTTCAAGCATGAGAAGGATGAATAAGACTTTGAGAAGAAATATCTGCACAAGATGCACAACCGACATCGCGACGCCATTAAAGACAACCTACTCACAATTGTCCGGAGCAAGAAACATGAGGACGAGTAGACCTTCGTGAAGCTCCTGGTGGTCTACTTTATGACGACGATCATTTTCCCCAACAGTGTTCTGCATGCGCCGACGACCTAGCTTCACTCGGCGGTTATGCCTGGGCTCATGCTACGCACAGGTGGTTGATGGACGATATCTCGGCGACAACCGCTCGTGTCCAACTCCGTTGTAAAAGGAAGTCTACAACTGCAGGTTACATGAAAGGTTGTTCCGTTGCTCTTATCGTCTGGTTCTACGAGGTAACGGACAGCGTGAAGAAACAAAGTGTAGGAAAGACACCCCGTATAATGTGTTACGGGGACTCCAGTTTCATCAAGGCGGCATCCATCGAGCCGCTATGGAAATCAATCAAAGGAAAACAAGTAAGTTATTTATATATTGATGTGTAAAATGTGGATGAAAATGGTTTTCTGTGTGTACTATGCTGTTCCTGTGTATAATATGATGTTTATGTGTATATAATCATGTTCTTGTGTATATTATTAGTTTTCTATGTATAATATTGGGTTCCTGTGTATAGAATTACTTTCCTATATATATTTTCATGTTTCTGTGTATAATATTGTGTTCATATGTTGACGTTGCAAAGTTTGGTTTTTGCTTTTCAATTTTCCGAGCTTCTGCCAGCCAACGCTGAAGAGCGTTTGTTAGTTGGTAGTATTAAGAGAACCTATAGACAAGCCCCCCGCCAGTTCCCCGGAACTTGGCGAGTCTAGGAAGAAGTCCCACCCAACAACAAGGGTCTCTCCTGCTGCGAAAAAGGCAAAAGTTGACCCCGCAAAGAAGTGAAGTCGGGATCAATATTCTCCCAACCCTCAAGAGATGCCGCAGGAGGTTACCCGAGGGGCTAATGACATGTGCCGTTTATTGCAACAAGTTTTAACGGAGTTCCGCGATCTGCGAGCTCATATAGACGAGCGTGACAGGCAAGATGCAGACTGGAAGAAGTCTGACTCACAATCAACGGCCCCGTCCTCCGCTGTGCCGATAGCAGACATTAGCCATTCACATTTGGCGGCCCCGGCCCCTACTCCTGGCCGCATATTCAAAAGGTCAGCACGAAGATCTCCACGCCGTCCTGGTAAGTTACAGGCCGTGTCAACCGCCGATGAGGAAATTCCCGTACAGCCTAATGACGCTGGTTGCGCGGATGTTGATCTTCCACCGACATGCGATGAGGAAATTCCTGCACAGTCTGTGAACGCTGCTAGCGGTGATGTTAATCTTCCACAAGTAGGCATTGAAGGAACTGAGCCATCAACTGCATCACACGTCCCCGCCGTAGGCGATGATGATTCAGACGCTGTATGCGATGATGATTCAAACGTTGTTCCTATGGAGGGCCTGCATCCTGGTTCCGCCACGGATGATATCCCCTCTAAAGTCACGGCCCCTGATGCCACCACGGATGAAATCCCCTCCAAAGTCACAGCCCTGTTGGTAACTTCCCAAGATACTCCCCCAAGGCGTGTTACGCGCCGCACTGCTTCGCAAGAAACACACCAAAGTAGTCCCTCTCCGACAAAAATTCCACCAAAACGAGCCCCTCTTTAGAAGGCACCGGCAAAGCGGGCTCCGTAGAAAAGAAACCCCACCGAAAAAGCTTCCTGCAAAGAAAGCTCCTAAGAAGAGGGTTCCACCACCACCTAAATCCAAGCCTTCTGATAAGGCTTCCACCCCGAGTGACGTCTCCGGACCCGATGATGACGCATTACAGGCTGTCGACGCGCTACTTCAAGGCCTGACCGGTTTACGGAAGGATAAAATCGTAAAGGATCCTCTTACGGTGGTTCCTTACTATGAGGATCAGAAGAAGCCTGAGTCAGGCTTCCTTCCACAGAGGAAGACCTACCCTGGTTTTGCAAAGCTTAACAAACTGGAATGAGGAGCCATTACCATCTTTCTAAACACATGCGTCGACATGTATTGTTTTTATTTCGTATCAGTTCATTACATGTGTATTGCTTTTATTTTCATGTGTGTACTTTCGTTTCCCTATGTATATTTGTCATTTCCTGTGTATGTTAGTTAGTTTCCTGTGTATGGTTTCCGTTTTCTGTGTATAGTTAATAGATTCCTGTGTATATTATGTTATATCATGTGTATATTATGTTGTTTCCTGTGTATATTATGTTGTTTCGTGTGTATATTATGTTATTTCCTGTGTATATAATGTTGTTTCCTGTGTATATTATGTTGATTCGTGTGTATTGCTCTATATAGTTCTGTCATTTGGAGGGACGCTGAGGATAACGGGTTTACCACCCGTGACCACCTGTTCGTCCTTCTCGAGGGGAAAGAAAATGTACCCGATGATGTTTTGGACGCCCTCGTACTTATGCTCCGCGCTGACTTACTAAGTAATCCATTGGAGTTCAAGAAACGTGCAGTTCTGACGCGGCCCTTGGCGCTTGCAATGCAAAAATTACAATTTGCAGCTGAACAAGCATTGTACCTAATGAAGGATGTCATATACGACCACAAAACGGCTGAACTAGTACTTATGCCAATCGTTCTCCACGGTCACTATCATCTGCTTGTTCTAGACAATCAAAAGCAGCAATATATGCACTACTCGTCGCTACAATCAGACACTTATGATGCAGATGCTGTGGATATGGTAAGTGGCACAAATACATTATAGAACTACGAATATATTCTCTCCTAAATAGTGACTAACAAATTCCGTTTACCTTGTCAGCGGGATCTGTTCGAGTTATGCATCAAAGCTAATACAGGTAGTAATCCGTTTCGACACCTCCCACTGGAGCATGTGCGGAACTGCCCACAGTAAGCAACCGGGTCCGTTGATTGTCCGGTGTTTTGCATGTGTTATATGGAACAACTTCTGAACGGTGAAGAATTGTCCGTACTACATTCAGACGTCCCAATCCTCCAACTCCGGTATGTCACTTGAATACTTGTCGATGCGATGCGGAGAAAAGTTGTATCGACACCAACAGTGACAAAGGATGATGCCGGGGATAAACACGATGCCGCTGTGGTAAATGACACAGAAGGTGAGACGGCCGACGTTGGGGAGAAGGACTCCATCGTTGACAATGAAGACGAAACTGGCAAAGAATCGGCCAGGGAGAAGGCCACTGGCGATGGGAATGAAACGGGTGGTGATAAAGACGTCGTCGCGGAGAAAAAGGACGCTGAAGCGAAGGCAACTGGCGAGGAGAATGAAACTGGTGGGGATAAAAGCGCCGCCGTGGAGAAGGAGGACTCTGAAGTCAAGGTGATGATAAGGAAACTGGCAAGGATAAAGTCGCCACTGATCTGAACAATTGATTTCCCATACCTAAAGTTTGGTATTTGAACTTATATTTCTTTGTGACTGTAAACTTGGTTATGTAATTAGTTATCAAATCAATATAGATAAGGATATCTAAACAAAAACTCAGAACAATTAAAGAAATACATACACAGAAAAGGGAAAATGCACATAGGAAAACAACCTATATACACAGAAATGCAAGAACGTACACAGGAAGAGAGGGTATCTACACAGAAACGAAAATAAATACGCATGAAATAGCTTTATATACACAGAAACCAAAAACAATACACATAAAAACGAACATTCTACACAGTAACGCAAAACAATACACGGGAAATATAAAACAAAGTTCAATGCAAATAACATACAATACAAAACACAAATATCATATGTTACCGTTAAGTGTGCTATTGTCAGTCCGCTATGACCGCATTGTATGATCGACGATTAAGTCCCGCTTCGTGGCACCGGCTACAATGTAATTCGCGAATATCGAAGGCTTGTGACTCTATCATTTTCCTTCTTGGACGACCAGGTCGTTTCTTTGATATTGGCGGCCTAATTCGTAGGTTACGATTTGCATCAGATGGCTTATCACTGTCAGGAACAGGGAATATCGGATTCCCATACGCTCGATGATACCATTCGACTGTGAAGTAAGAATCAACATAAGAATGGACATTCGTTTCTGTTTGTATGATGACCGCACATGCATACTTGCACGGTAGGCCATGCACTTCCCATCTTCTGCAGAAACAACCACGAAATTGAAGGTTGACTGCATTGTTGTTATCGTCAATGACTTCGTACGTGTCCTTAGTCGACCGACCCACTCTCAGGTAACGACTGTCATCAACGAGTTGTTCAACCTTTTCCTTAATTTCGAGGCACAGATGTGTGTCCCACTTATTGGATTGCTCGCGTCTGTCGGCGAAAATATTCATAAGTTTGAACCTGGAAATCAAAGGATAAAAAGGCAAAACATAGTCAAGTTAGGAAAATGGACAGAAAGGAAAACAACACACAGGACAGAATGTGTATACACAGAAACCGACATTCCACACACAGGAAGTGAGATTGTATACACAGCAAGTGACATTGTACACACAATGAATATTATATACATAAAAAGTGACATTGTATACACAGGAAGTGATATTGTATACACAGGAAGTGAAATTATATACACAGGAATGAATATTGTATACACAGGAAAAGAGATTGTATACACAGAAAAGAACATATGGTATACAGAAAATCATTCTTACACACAGAAAGACATTATCAACTAAGGAAATTTACCTGATCGAGTCAACCATGCTTGTTACTGGTAGATGCCGTGCCACTTTAATCTAGGCATTGAAGGATTCTGCCACGTTGGAGTACATCTCACGCCATCGCATTCCTTTAAATAGAAAATTTGACTAATGATCAACGTCCGACTTATGTAGCACCCAAGCGTGTGCGTCGGCCGACAAACATGCAAGTTCTTGAACTGCATCATCGAACTCTTTTGAGGTGTATGCGTATGCAATTTTGACGATTACTGCCCAGCATTGCATTCGCATAGCTTTACCGAGGTTAGAGTTGGTCTTCATGAAGTTCGCCTCTAAATGTCGGAGGCAATAACCATGTGGTGATGAGGGAAATACTCGTGCGACGACATTCACCAGACCCTTGGAGCGATCTGATATGAATGTTATCACTTTGTCGTAATCATCCTGACCATACAAGGCCTCACTAGGAGTAGCAAGAAACCAAGTCCAGTTGTCATCAGTTTCGTTGTCAACAATAGCAAATGCTACGTGGAATAGGCCGTCGTTGCCATTTTTCGTAGTTGCACCTAAAAGAACCCCACCATATTTGGCTAGCAAATGAGTTCCATCATTAAAAAAGTAATGGACTGCACCCCTGCTTGAACCCTAACAAACAACCCCCAAATGAAAAGAAAGCACGTTTAAACCACTCGCCCCCAAAGTCTCGGATACTTTATCAGCATACCATAGAAGCAAATCGTAGCTACTAACCTCGCTACCATGAATAACCGAATTGGCAACCTTCTTCCCCATCCAAGCACGTTTGTATGGTAGGCGAACACCATGGTCACGCAATATGTCTTTTTATATGTCAACAGCTCTGTACAACGGGCTTTCTTTTAATTTACGTATGGCACGTTCGGAAACCCACTTCTTGCTTGCTTTTGGATGCGCTGTCGTACCAATGCCTCCACCGCAAATGTGAGTTGGTTGCATTGTCTTCAGCTGGAACGTGCCATGAATTCCGTCTTTAGAAGCATGCACTCTCCATTGGCATTCCGGGGCAGCACACCTTACAGTCACCCGTATTTTGTCATTTTTTATAAACGTAAAGTTAAAATTTTTCTTGATAGTTATGCTTCGCAGGCAATCTTTAAAATGATCTGCGTTCTCAAACCGTTGGCCTACTTGTAAAGTTGAACAATCGTGTGCATCGGTACACCCGGTAACACTCAGCGCCCCAGAAGGATTATGGTGGGAGAAGAAACTATCGCCATTGGGGTTTATGCTGTCCGACAAGGACCCCCTGTTTTCGAAAACCCAGAAATACAAGGGAAACAAAATATTATACACACAGGAAGTAAATATTATAGACAGGAAACCTAATATTATAGACATGAAATCAATATTATACACAGGAAACAATAATATACGACACGAAATAAAATTCGCATTCAAAAGGGCAGAAATCTATTCAAACAACAACACGTATAACACAATTAACAACTAGTAGTGTTCGTTGTTTTATTACTATGGGATCAACGGGCCCGTGTTTCCATCTGCAGAGACACGCACTTCCTCGACAATGATGTCGACGACGAACTTGTTAAAGCTATGGTATATATGACGCATTCGTTGAAAATCCACTTCAGACTCAATGGGGCAAAGCGTCTTGTATGAGTCAGGCGTTACGAACTTCACTTTCACTTTAGAAGCATCTAGGGACCAACGGACACATATCTCACCCATGACTGACTCCCATGAACTTAATAAAGTAAATTGTAGCACACGGCTTTCTCCTTTGAATCTCGCCACGGCAGAGTAAGTTTTCATTGTACAACTGCAACAACAATAAAAAAAACAACAATGTAAATAGAAGAAATAACAAGAACTATTACAAGAAGAACAATAACGACAACAATAAAAACAAAAAGAAGAAGTTCAAGAACGAAAAGAAGAAGAACAATAACAATACGAACAAGAAGAACATGAAGAACAACAACAAGAACATGAAAAACAACAACTAACTTACGCGTGCCGGAGTTCACCTCGAGCTTTGCCAACGGACCAAGATGAAGAACGGCAAACCCAACCCAAGATGAGAAGAAGAAGAAGGAGTGAAATATACTCTCTTTCTGACAAAATATATTGTATAGCTTTACTCACAATAAATGGGATTTGACATGGACATGAAAGCTGTTTTTTGCTTTATTGTACATGGGCATTTGTGTAATTTCATCCCTCTTTAACTGACGGAAGTAATGGCAGGGACTAAATGGAATTTGCATTTAAAAAGGAGGGATCTAAAGGGAAACGAAAATGTCAGAGGGACTGCAGTGGAAGTTTGAAACTTCTCAGAGACTTTAAGTAATTTTTTTTTAATTTTATTATCTAGTAAATCAAGGGATTTCAGTTCCCAAATGAATGATTAGACTCTTTTTTTAAGGACATGGGCACCTCCAGTATATTTAATTATGTGTCATGGGAAGGACTGGCTTGGATTTTCTAGCAACCATGTAATCAATTGGGCGTTGAAATCTTTGATTTATTGTCCGGTGAAATCAAATTAAAATTGAGTGATTAAATTGATACAAATTGAAGTTATGTGATTAAAATGAAAGTGAGCTAAAGTTTAGTGATCTATTAAAAAATTTACCTTATGTAAATCATTGGTGATATGGTACCATATTCCTTGATTTATTACCAATTATGACCTTAAAAAAAACTTGAAAAGCAGATGAAAATACTTCAATCAAATGCGAATTCACTCGAGGAGTGATGTAAATCATCAGTGATGTTGTACCATGTTTTATATTGTGAAGGATCAATATGTAAATTATTATTATTTATTTTAATTGTAAATAATTTTAAAAATAGAAATATATATTTTAAATTTATATATGTAATAGACGAACCGTAATTTATATTAAAAAAACAATCGATGAAAGTTAAATTGGTTTTTATTGAGTTTATAATTTTTAAAATATTATTAGTATAAAAAGAAAAAAAATGTTCGCACAACCCTTATTTATTCTCACCGTAAATAAATAATTAAAAAGTTCTTAAGCAGTGTTTTATTATTATCATTATTATTATTTATTTTTTATTTTTTAAAAGAGAAAGAGGACGTTGGCAGCCGGGTGGGTTCTGTACCAAGTAGCCGTTGGAGCAATAGCCGTTGAGAAGGGCAACGGCTTTATTCTCCTCCTGGGATCCGGACCGTTGAATGCAAGTGAGGAATTCAAAAGGGCAGGAGGGCTTGGCATAAATCTCCTCTCTTGCTAGAGATATTCTGCTTCTGCACTCTTTCCTGTTTTTGTTCTAGCTTTTGCTTTTGCTTCTGCTTCTGCTTCTGCTTCTATTCTCCTTCCTCGCTTGCGCCCATTAGGAATCAATCAAACAAACAAACAAACAAAGGAAAGGGAAAGAGAAGCAGAAAAAAGATGAACAACCTGATGACCAAATCTTTCATGAGCTACGTGGACTTGAAGAAAGAGGCCCTCAAGGACCTTGAAGCCGGCGGCGGCGGCGAGGATGAAGCCGCCGCCATTGAGATGGCAGCAACCATCGGCAAAGTGGATGCTAACTTAGGGCACTTCTTCGAGGAAGCCGGGCTGGTGAAGGAAGAGATGGCCTCCATCAGGGCCCTCCTGGTGAATCTCCAGGACGCCAACGAGGAGAGCAAGTCCCTCCACAAGCCGGACTCTCTCAGGTCCCACCGCAACCGCATCAACTCTGACATTGTCCAGGTGCTCAGGAAGGCCAAGGCCATACGCGACCGCCTCGAGGTCATGGACCGCGCCAATGCTGCTAACCGGAGGCTCTCCGGCTTCCGAGAGGGTACCCCCATCGACCGCACCAGGACCTCGGTCACCAATGGCCTCAGGAAGAAGCTCAGGGAACTGATGATGGATTTCCAGGGTCTCAGGCAGAGAATGATGGCCGAGTACAAGGAGACCGTGGAACGGCGCTATTTCACAGTGGCCGGTGAGGTCCCCGAGGAGGAGGTGATCGAGAAGATCATCTCCGAGGGGGCCAGCGAGGAGCTCTTCTCCAAGGCCATATCTGAACACGGAAGCGGCAAGGTGCTAGAGACTGTGCACGAGATCCAAGATCGGCACGATGCCGCCAAGGAGATAGAGCGGAGCCTGCTGGAGCTCCACCAGGTGTTCCTGGACATGGCGGTTATGGTGGAGGCCCAGGGGGAGACAATGGATGACATCGAACACCATGTAACAAATGCGGCGCAGTACGTCAAGGATGGGGCCAAAGAACTTAAGAGTGCCAAAGACTACCAGAGGAGCAGCCGCAAGTGGCTGTGCATTGGCCTCATTCTTCTTCTGATCATCATCTTGGTTATTGTCGTCCCAGTTGCAACTAGCCTCAGTAAATCCTAATTTCCTGAAGCAAAGTAGTGCTCTGATTGAAGTTATTGAACTGGTTGGTGGTAATATACCGTCTAAGGAGAGGCCCCATTCCATTCCGTAAGAAGCATCCATGATCCATATATACATGCAGTGCATGCTACTAATATTCCCAGTGGGGTCTGGAGTTGTGCTCGAGCTCCCTCATTTACAGTAGTAGTATAAATAACTGCAGTTTACCCTCTCTCTTTTCGTTGCTCATATTTCTTCTCCCTGAGGAATTTCACTTTGTTTTGTTGCTGTATCTCTTCTCTTTGATTAAATTCACCCTGTTCTGCCGTTTCGTACGAGGACAATTGTGATGCTTCTTCATACTCTGGTTTTTACCTTAGTGTTGAGAGGTAATTAGGATATTTCTGTGGTTTTTTTTAATGTTCTCTCAAATCATAACGCGCATGCTTATGGGGAATAGGAAATGGGGACAATTAACTTTGCCGAATAACGGCAATTGAACACTCCCTCCCTCATCCTGTATTTCCACAAGGGATTCCTTAGGCAAGAATTAACCGCCCACACACTCCCAATCTCGTGAGTGCATGCCACTCCCCTCTCTAGCTTTTCATTGCAGGAATAATAAAAAGGTGGTGCATTTGCAATAACCAGGTCTCAACGCGTGCTACCATCAACAACCCCATGACCACCAACCCTCATTGGACGGTGGCACTTCTTGGCCAGCCAGAGAACTAGATCGGGTCACCTGATGGAGAAATATATAGCAACCAAATATTATATTACACTCATTTAATAAAGATATGCCAACGGCAAGAAGCTCCTCAACTCCAAGAGCTTATCAGACCTACCAAGCCAAATTTTTTAGCGTCCTTGTGTTTCTTAAGCACATGTTACTCGTATTTTGTTCAACACGCTGGTGGAACTCCTTTATTCACCACAGGGGTGTATTTGGTTTGTCACTTGTCACCAGATACAAATGCATAGGAGAGACAGAAAATACCCAACTTATGTACAACCTTATCCTGTCCGAACACTAACCACTTGACACACACAAGGCAAACTAAGAAACAAAATCAGTCTTTCCATTTTGATTTTTCGCCATCATCAACAGGCATTATTATTCAAGCACCACCCAACCCTAATAACCCCCTTGTATATAAGCATTGAGGCGGTTCAGTTCCTCCCGATGCTCGGTCACAACAGCACGGACAACATCACCAATGGAGACCATGCCAATCATGCCCCTCTCATCTATCACTGGGATGTGCCTGATACGGTTATCTTTCACCACAAACCAATACACCAGTTACAATTGACATTCAGGTGGGCGCCTGAGGATAAAAGGAAAATAAGGTATGACATGACAAACCTGTCATCAGCTGCATAGCCAGCAGGACTTTTGTGTCAGGGGTCACAGTAATCAGCTTATTCTGTTGAGAAAAAAACAGATAAGTGGTATGTTATGAAGGCAGAATTCCCAAATTCATTTTTATTTTGGAGTTAACCAGCACAATTCATGAAAAACTAGATAGCAGCAGACATGCATCAAGCAAATTTTAGAAGAGCCTTAGCTAATTTATTGTGAAACCAGAAGGGTAATTAGAAAATCGAAAGTCCTGGAAATGCTTGTAAATCACAGAAATAACAATTATGTAAAGAGCACCTCCTCAGTCATGATGTCCCCAACTTTTGTGGACTTGGATGATCTCCCCTGCACGATGATTTTCCTTAGGTAATCTGATATCAAAAGGAATAACAAATGCATAAATATCTCAACATGTTGTAAGAGAACAATAGAACGTCCTAAGAGAACAAAATAAAAAGTTTAATATATGCTCAACAATGCTTCAAAAATTAGCTTCCGTTAATCCACAAGGCATACAAGATCCTACCAGCCTCCCTCTAGATATCAATACCTAAGGTAAGATTAATCATTTATATGATGCCCAACTCATCCTCCATCAACAAGAACCACTAAATTCAAAAACTTCACACAAATCATAGGCAAAGGAGATCTGAGATACTGAGGATGACAAAGAGTGGCAAAAGAAGACTGATAAATGGGCAGCCTAAGAAGCACAATATGAATTTGAGTTAAAAAAAAAAAAAGTGACCCTTCATTTTCCCGGTGAACATAAAAACCGAATCTTCATCAACTGACACCATCATCACGTTCCAGAAAAGTAATATCAAAACTATACACTCAAACGTTGCATAGCAGAATAAAACTGTAATTTACCTAGCAAGCAGATTAGCATAATTTCCAGTATGCATTACTTAATGGTAAATGATGTAAAGCATCATCCAGTACACTAACAAATAGGAGCAAACTTCAAAACTGAGCACCTCTCTCAGTGATAATTCCAGCAATTGCCTTCTCTTCCCCAGGTTTCACGACCACCAAAGCTCCAACATTGTGCTGAGTCATCTGATACAAATTATTAATCAGCTATCACATCTCCAAAGGTTGAACATAGACCAACAGATTCAGCCGATGAAAATTTCAGTCTGAAGCCCATACATAACATTCTAACAAGGAATAAACAGAGACAACATGATACATACCGATTTTACAGCATCATAAACAGTATCATTAGTGGTGCACCACAACCAGGAACCATCTGCATTTTTACCTTTTGCTTTTAGAATGTCAGAAATTGTGGTGCTTTCAAATCCACGCTCTTCCAACCGAGCAGAAGAAACCGACTGAAACCGTGAAAAGACAGTAGGTCGCACAACAGGGTTTGCAATGGAGAGGCGAACAGCAGATGTAAGGATACTTCCGTTTGATCGGATTGCTCGAATTAGTCCTTGCATTGTTTCCAACTGACAAATTACCACGGTTAGACTCTACGGTTAGAATCTAGATATCATACAGTTTGCTCAAGGAGAAAGAGGTAAATGTATAGTTTCTTCTCGCTAGAGTCATCCAAATAAATAAATAAACAAAAAAATTCTTTCAAAAGATACTTCAAGAAATACTTGCATTCAGCTGGAGTGGAATTACAGAAATAAACCTCTGATAAAGTTTTACTCTTAATGAATCGAAGGAATGTTGTCAAAGATTAAAATATTGAGTAGCCATATATATGCATAAACATGGTGTTTGCAATAATATGAGGAAAGTCTTATTAAAGCAAAAGACAACTGATGATTTTAGCAATTGGAAAAAGGAGAAAGATAGCCACCTGAATAACATTTTCTAATTGAAGCCACAAGTAAAGGCCCTCTTTCAAAACTAAACTTGATCAGCATAGGAAATTTGGCACGATTGCAATCAACAAATATTAGGCACCCATTTATGAATGAAGTGATTCATTAAGTGAAAGACACCTTTTCCCTTCAATTCTCTGCTACACAGCACAGACTAATGAAAGTGAAATATGCTCAAGTTTCTTCCAAAACAAACATTCTGTATCCCAAACATGACCTTGGGCCATTATATGCAAGCCTGAACACAGATATTCCTCTGCCATGGAGTGGGCACTTTGCTCCGAAAAAGCGCAAAAATTTCATGTATATGCTACGGTTGTATTGAAAGGAAAGAAAAAGATGGAGAAACTTTTATGATCCCACTTAAAAGGGAGTAGCATGAGCTTTAATTTGGAAAAAGAAGGAAAAAAAAAAAACCAACCTTTCAAGATGAATAAATTCATTCATTCACAACTAAGGTCAACTTAATTGAGAAGTTTCCAGCAGTTTTGCGAAAAATCTGGTTAGAGAGCTATCCACCTACATGTTTTACTTTTGGAACATAACTTGCACAACCAAATAGGTAAGAGAACAACAAAAACATCTCAAAATTCAAACAGACGTTCATATTATATAACTAGCCTCCTAATAGATCAATCAGTAATAAGCATAGAGTTAGCAAGATAACTTCTTTATTTGACAATCTACTCCTCAATAAAGGCATCTACCCTTGTATAAGTAATTTGTTGGCCGGAATAATAACCTCATCGTGAAAAATTTTCAAGCGTCGACCTCAGTTAAGATGATGGTAAATCATCACTCGAATCAGTAACCGAGCCAAATGAGCAGCGAGATAAGTTGTGTATATATGTATGACCAGATCCAAGCACAAATAATACTCGGTGAACCAGATCCATCACTAAGTAGAGCAGACGAAGATAAAGAAAATCAAGAAGAGAAGACAGAGAAGGATCTTGTGTGAATTGGGGAACCATAAGATGAAAAAGACGAACAACAAAGTAGAAATCAAGATCGGAGTCGTATGGATGTTCAAAACAGTGATCAATCTAACTGTCATTACCTCTCGAATCCGAATGGAGCGCCAAGCTGCCAGGGAGAAGGAGAAGAGGAAGAACTAGGCTGCGCGGGTTTGAGGGCAGGAGGGTTTTGCCCTCGATCTGCCTCAATCTTATCAACAAAAATTTTCCTGAATATTATTTTTTAAAAATAAATTCTAATGGGGGATGCAGTGGACTGCAGATTAAAAAACAAAAACAAAAAAAGGAGTTCCACGTAATCCTGACCAGCGCATAAGATTCTTAATAATGCATTAGTTTTGTTCTACGAGACATTTTTTTAATTTCTGTTACTTTAAAAAAAAAAAAATCTAACGCCAATTATAAAGATACACGAATGAAGCACCAGGACAAATTTAAACCGCGTCGGTCAGACTCACAAAACGGTGGGTTGGGGGAGCCCCTGTTAGTGGTTTCAATCTAGCTCTAAAATAAAGTGGTGGCCAAGGGTCCAAAGGTCCCCCTCGATTTTATAAATAAAATAAGTAAATAATATAAAATATAATATATTAAATAATAAACTTATTTTTAAATTAAATATATAAAAAATATATTAAATAAAACAAACCCCATCCCAGTTAAAAAAAAAATTTATAACATCTAAACCAAATTCATATTTTATAAAAAAATATTGAACTAGGTCAGCATTTATTTAAGAATTAATTAAAAAATATAATTTGAGATTTATTAAAACCATGTGAACCAGACATGGCTCAAATGGTTCACAGTCGAACCGCCTGAGTCAAAAAGTTCAATAGCGGATCTCAACCTACGCGGATTTTAAAGAGGAACTTGATCGCCCTAACCTTCAGATCCGGTTCAACTGGGTTCGACAGCCCGACGGTTCCAGTTCTTAGTGCATAGTACTGTACTAAGGCACTGTGAAAAGTTAATATATCATGCACGGACAAGAGACAACAGGCAAGAGAGAACGGAAAACGAGAGGCCATATATATCCATTAAGTATGATTCGGATCCATAAGACCACAACCTAGTCCAGATCGAGCAAGTTACATCCCTTCACGTCGAGTCAGATATCAAAGCCTAGTTACAGCAACACAGGGAGAAAGCCATTTCAATCAGCGGTAGATCATACCATACTGCGCAAGTTAGACAGATGGGACCCATCCAAGTTTGCTGGCCATCTGTGTCATCACCTCATCCCAACTATAACAGAGATTCAGGTGTAAACTTTTATCTAAAGAAGCTGAGAAATGCTTAAAATCTGGTTCGTGCAGCCAAAGCAAGAACCCAAGAAACTCTAAGCTAAAACAAGCACACAAGAGGTAGAACAAGTATAGCATGATTCCATCTATATCTGCATGTCTCCGGCTTTGCTCTGCCCATCTCCATCATCATCCTCATCCCAACTTCAAGAATTTCAGAAGCATTCACAGAGAACTATTAACCAAAAGCAGAAAAACAAACAAACAAACATTCACGCTTAAAATCTGGTGCGCACTAGTGAAGCAAGAAGCCAAAAGCTATAAACTAAAGCAACAGCGCAAAAGAGAGAACGAATATAACATGATTCCATCAGATCATTGGGGCAGCAGTGGTGGTGGGAGTACAAAATGATGAAATGTAACAATTTATCAGATATAGACAAGAGATCTTGAACCTTGGAAGGTGAAAAGTTTTCTTCTTCATAGACGGAAGAACATAAATTTACCTTCACCATTTATCCACATTGATTGTCTTATAAACATTAGTAACAGACAGAACATACGCCTTTGATCAGAGGGTAATCTTCCACAAATACCTGTAGTTGTCCGACTAATGGGACCAAGTTCCAGCAGAAGTAGCCATGATAGCACGCCCTAAGATATGAAAGCCTTGACAAGCTGAGAATAGTTGAAAACAGCACCTGTCCTAGGACAAGTAACTTTGCCATCATTACTCTTCGCCATGTCCTCAAGCGCCTGCCATGCAAATAAAACAAGATGAGCAAATTGTAACCTATAAACATGTCAGTGGCTAAATCAAACCATAACTACTCAATTCAAGCCTTCAAAGGGATCTTCACAAGAGAATCTGCAGTTCTAATAATGGTCAATACCTTTGTGCTATACACATAGCCATTTGGCAATACAAGAGGGGGGTTCTCTGTGTCCATCAGCTCTTTCGTTATGTGGCAAACAAGCTTTGAATGATGTTGCTTTGAAAAAGGAAGTGGAGCAGCCAATTCCCGGAACACATCTTGTGAAAGAGGATCTTCTATGGGACAACCCTCTTCATATGAAAATCTTAGAGAGGTCAAGAAGAAACAAAATTCTAGCAATGTACTTCATCTGTTAAAATATTCCTTCATTTTCTCATTAAGATAAACAAACTGCAACCTATTAAATATTTCAGCAATTATAATCACTCGACTCAAGTCTCACTGGACTTCATAAGAATCTTCACAAGAAAAGAACTCTCATCTGCTCATGCCCTTTGTGCTCCAAGCATAGCCATTTGCAAATAGTGAGCTATTTTCCAATAATATGGATTTCATAAAGGAATTCTAGTATTGTCCATCTATTAAAATATTACTTCATTTTCTTATTATCACCAAGTTCTAGAAGGAAATGTCAAAAAGCCATACCTCAATTTAAATCACGCAGAGATGAAGTTTATCAAATAAAATTCATGTAGGATACGGCGTCTTTAGAGCAGACAATCCCGCTTGTAGATATATATTCAGCAAAGGTTCAAGCGTCATGCCATACAATTTGCAGAACTCATGTTTAAATTGCTCAACTAAATAATCCCACTGCTTGGGTTCAAATAAAACCTGTCCAAGAAACTCAAGAAAATAACTTCCTTTTCCTAACAATCCAAACACAGATGTTCCAAATTATAAAGAAAAACTAATTCATCATAAGAACAACATGAAAGCTATTTTAATTATAAGGGTTAAAGGGTCTGTTACTCCATGAAATGGAGCCTGCTGGCTGATGTTCAATTTCATAAAGCGAAAAATGTTCTATTTCGTTATTGAAGTGAAGGCTTTTATCTGTTTCCGTCCATCAATCAGCCACATGTCTAACAATGTTCCATCTGCAGTTTATGTGGTAATACACGTGGACAGCTTACACCTGTCAGCTGCCACGTGACAATTCAAATATTTCTTAATTTTTCCAGTCCATACTTCTAACTATTTATACAAAAAAACACTTGACAATTTTTCATAACATGATAGATGCATTTTCTTAATTGTTGAAACTTTACAGGAAAAGCTCCTGCAAAAAATGGATATAAACATGAAACATAGTCATCTAAATTTTACAAAAATAACCCCCTCACAAAACTGTTTATAACATATAAAACTAACCCTAAGTTACTTTATTTTTCATGTTGATACCCATATTTTACAAGAACTCTCATGTTAATATAAAAAATTAATAGCTCAATTTTGTCATGTTCATATTAAGATTTGACAACGATTGTTTCGTAAAATATAAATAGTTACAATTATTTTCTAAAAAAACATTAAAAATATACACATGCATATATTGTTAATTGCCATTTCACAGCAATTGTAGATACACTGCACACAATCCATATCAGGAGGTGTAATGATGTTAAATAGGTGGTCTGACGCAGGGACGAAAATGAACAAAAGCTTGCACCAGGGAAGAAATCTGACGCCAGCCATTATTATAGAGACAAATAATTCCCTTAAAGAAAATCATTACAGAATTAGTTTGAGAGTTATAAACAGAATACTAGTGGAATTTAAGATGTTATTACAATCTCAATGCAAATAAGCAAAGAAAGTCTTCACGCTCTTTGCAAGGTACAAGCATTTTTTTTTATAGACAGTGGCAGATTAAGAAAATCAACATAAGCCGGATGGATATCGAGCAAGAAGAGAATCTTCACATCAACGATAGTGTAACAGAAACTGAAAACAAAATGTTTACAAAATTGTATGGCAGCTCCCTGACTACTGATTCAATTTCCATTACAAGAGACAGAAGAAAATTAACAAATCAAACCAAACTCAACTTACACCGATTTAATTCAGCTTTTTTTAAAGCCCTCAGTTAGGTCTATGTTTTCCTTTTTATCAAATTAAATCATATCTGCTTCAAGTTCTTATTTAAGATTTTAAAAAGCCAAAAGGCAAGAGCATAAAGAAGAAACAGATCAGGGTTGTCCATAATGAGGATTGTAAAACCCAGGTTTGGCCTGGCTCTCCTTATCTTGGAACCAGATCCTTAGGACTATGACATTAACTAGTAAGCTTTCTTCCAAATTCTTTAACTTATTTAGTTTTCAAGGTCAGCCAATCTAGGAAGTAATCCCAGCCCAAAAATTCAACCGATACCACTTTTTTAAGTTGAAGCAGCCCAAGCGCATGGACAGCCCTATTTGCAAGGAGCGCAAGAGAGTATTGAAGATCAGGATAAATTGAATAAGCACCCAACCAAATAAAAAAAGATTCACTAATTTTAGGTTCCCCTTCTCAGGCTACATTTTATCATGTAGTTTTCCTCAAAGTAATGGGTGCTTTAAATTGTGGCATATTAAAAAGCGTATTATTCCACTTACTTCCAAAAAGCCCTAATTTAAACTGTACAATCTAATTTAATCCAAATCAATTAGTATGGTAGCATTTCTGTACATAGTCTAATTTTAATAAAGAAAATACGGTTTTACTAAACATAATAAGAGCCTTATATATTACCACTATGCTATTGTAGTGTTTTTACAGGACATGTCTCCTAATGCAACATTGACTCCAGAACTAGTCTCGGAATAATCATAAAAAACCCAAATCATCCCTTACAAGTACAGTTGCTTTCAACTAAAAAAAAAGGTTGATAAATTTAATTCAGTTTAAAAATCTTCATCACTGAATTAAATTGAAACCTGTGCACCATAAAGGTTGAAGTTTGCAAGGAAAAGGATACCAGACTACTGCATTAAACAAAAGCTATAGACTGAAGAGTATAAGACTTGCCTTGTAATTAACGCATTCGGTACTACTTTTAAACGCCAATGTTGCCATGACTCGCTGTAGTTCCTTCATATTGGTAGCGCCCCATGGTGCAAGATACTTCCGAGCATATGTGATAGCCTGCAAATTGTTTTCAGCTCGTACCAACTCTATGAATTCCTGCAGCCGTAACTGAAACTCAAATTTACTCTGCAAGATGTAGTGCAACTAAGTTATGATTAGCTTCCACAAATTGGAAATGCATTTGGGTATATAGAGAAATATTTTTTAGTCTCTATATTTTTTAGTGGAGCGAGGACTTGAGCAATTAACAATGTTTGCCTAAAGTAATTTAATGACCATCTGCAATCTAACTCATTCAGCAACCATAAATGTGCTCTGAAACATTACATTTATAGGTCAGTCTAGAATCATACCATGAGCAATTAATTAAATAAAAAAAAATCACATCATTCCTGAGTGAAGTCAGTGATCAACAGGCAACAGAATTAGTGATTCCATTTCAAATTGTGCATGGCCCAACAAAGAACTTTGATGCCTGAATCGGGTATTAGTCTGTTAGAATGCATATATGCCCAAGACCATTAATGGAATGTCCAATTTGTTTAATCATATCTGTATGAAGTTTCTTATCCACTATTTCCTTCTCAGTAAAATTTTACTTTCTGACTTAGTACTTCAGAACAATATCAATGAAAAAATAAGACAAATCACAATCAGCACAGCATACCTTTGATTTTTTCAACCTTGCCCTATTGTCCATGCACCAAGCAAGAGCAGGAGCCACTTCCTTATTGTGGAGTGAGTCAACTACTCTTTTTGCATCAAGAAAGACATCAATATCTACAAGATCCTACAACAAATCAGACCATCAAATAAGAAATGATAATGTCTAGCAGCTCGCAAGAACAAATCTTTTGCCAAACGAGTACCAATAACAAACTATAATTGTATTGGAAGGCATACACCTGAATGATCTTGCAAGAAATTTTAAGGATTGAAACCACATATTCAAAATTCAGGGAACAGGAAAAAAAATAACAATTTTGCATAGAGCAGAATCATAAGACAGCAATTTCAGTCTTCTAGGTTAGCAGTGTGAGCTGTTGCATCCATGAAATCAACCAAAGAAAAGAAATAAGGGTGTTATTGATCACTCGTAGCAAATAATATAACACTCTAAAAAAAAGTTCAGTAAACGGGGAAATGAAAATGAACGGACAGTAAAAGTATCAACATTCAAAAAGGGATTGAGCTAAAATAACTAGAGAAGGTTGAGGAGAAGGATCAAGCCTGCATATTGCTGATTTCTGCCAACTTGGCGGCGGTGTCATAGTATGACATGCGCAGCATGTAATCCACCAGAATCCGCTTCAGCCTCGTGTTGCTCCAATCCGACATATTCCCCGCATCTACTCCATCCAAATGATTCAGTCTTGCTCGGCATCGTTGAGCTTGCAAATTTTCAGTCCTGTTGCCTTCTTCAAGCTAATTGACCGGCGAACCATGTGATTGGGATCAAGAGATGATGTTATTCATAGACAAGATCCATGACGGGCATTAACAAATTAATTAGTGGGCGACAAAGTATATAGAGGAACAGGAAAAGGGAAATGGGAAGATACCTTGCGCTTGAGTCCCTGGAGACGGGAAACGAGGGAGGTGAGATGGGTGACGGCGTCCTCTTTGGACATTCCCTCTGAGCGGTCAGCAGCATCGGCAACGCCAGAGAGCACAGCCGAGACCTCCTTCTCGACGCTGCGGTGATTCCCCCTGATCGTCTTCTTGAGATGCTCGAAGGGCACCCTCAAGAACTGATGCTCCAACCTTAGGGATTCCGCGATTTGGATCAACCTCGTTGAGGGCGTTGTAGGTCCGGCCGGCACTGCAGCTGAGACAGAGGAGTTGCTGATGATGGAACCCCCGTCAGGAGGCAACCCCATGGATACCTCCATGATCCCTTAACGGCGTTAAGGCGGATGGATCCAAGATTTCTGCCGATGGAATGAGGAAGGCGGATGCGTGATGCTAAATACTCTGCTTTTACCAATTGGATAAAAAATTAAATTAAATTAAATTAAAAAAACCATACCTTTTCCACAAAAGTTATTGATGAGAATTCAGAAATAAAATAATTAATATGGTAATCTGTTCTAAAATTATTGCATTTCTTTTAAAAATATTAACTGGTAATTACCAAAGAAACCTCCAAAGTTTACAATATTCACAAAAAAACCCCACGAATTTTGATATCCCTAAAAAACCCCTCCTTTTCTATAGAATGAATTTCAAACCCCCCAGGGCTGTAACGGAGATTGACGGAGTTAAATTTGAATTTATTTGACGAAATTACCCTTACCTGGGAAGTTGTGAAATCGCGAGTTGGTTTGACGGTAATGCCCTTACGTGGAATGATGTTACCGCTTATAGAGGAAGCCGGTTATTTTTCTTTGTTTATTACCGAGAGGGCACCATTTACGCCGCCGGTTAACTGCGATCATCGCATCTTCATCTTTTCCGTTTCCGAAGTTGTCGTTGTTGGCTGGGTTATTTGCGATCATCTCCTCTTCACCTTTTCTGTTTCCGAAGTTGTCATTGGCTGGGTTATTTGTGATCATCGCCTCTTCACCCTTGTCTGGAAGGAGAACTCCCGCTCAAGGCTTCGGAACTTCATCAGTTTTCACACCAAGGTAAGGAGGCCGTTGATGAATCTGATGGTTGACTTTTTCTGTGTGATAAATCTAATTTTGTGTTTTATAATGTTGTCTCCGTTTAACAATTTATGTCTCCGTTTAAGTATTGAGTTTACTGTTTAACTATTTTGCTTTCTGTTTAACTATACGACTCTAAACAGATGTATTGTTCTTCTTGTAGGGTTTTGGTCATGGCAGTCAACCTAGTGAACGGTCGATGCTACTTGACACCTGTTGTCGAGACTCTGAGTGAATTGAAAGCTCACATGAGTGGACGTCACTGGGAGATCATTAGAAGGACACCGTTCGCGGCTTTGACCGAGATTGAAGCCGTCCTCCAAGAGAGAACCCTTCTTGATTCTCTGCTGCAGAGGTTTGATGACCGCAGCAACAAATTCAGGATCGGGGCAAGCCTGGTCAGTTTCAGGCCTCAAGATGTGGCTCTCATCCTGGGGCTACGGTGTGTTGGAGACGCTGTCGTGTTCCACAAGAAGAAACCACGCTCGGCATTCGAGTCGAGGTTCCTATCAAAAGCGTACGAGAGAAATAAAGACTCCATCAAGAAAACACTTGAGCAGGTAGTTCGGCAGAGGGGGGAAGAGGAGAATTTTGTAAAACTCCTCATGGTGTACCTCATGGGTACTATCCTCTTCCCGAACACCTCCTGCTCTGTTCCAATCTGGATCGTAAACTATGTCGACGACCTAGCGGGAATGGGACGATATGCATGGGCGCAAGCGACCCACAAGTGGATGATGGAGGACGTTCCACAAGCGGCCGCTCGAGTGCAAGCGAGGTGCGCCGGGAACAAGACCAACACGGGGTATGTCAAAGGTTGCTCGGTTGCGCTAACGACTTGGTTCTATGAGCTCACCGGAACCGGCAAGAAGATTCGTTTTGGCAAGACCCCGAGGATCCTGTGCTACGGTGAGAACAGCTACCGGAAGCAAGTGTCCACGGGAAACTTATTTTCATCTTTTGAAGGAAAAGAGGTACTAAATCGATTTAAGTATTGTATTTGTCGTTTAACAAACTATATTAATGTTTAAACATATAAGTTAACCGTTAACTATATTTGTTATTGTTTAACTGAATTGTTTTTGTTACAAACATAGTATTTAGTGTTTAACAGTATTGTTGATTACAATTGTCAGTTTCCGGAATTGGTCGCCGCGAACCAGGACGAAGAAATATTTCTTGGGGCGAGGCGTGTCGGTGATACAACTACACACGGAGGTGATATTCCTGCTCCCGTTCCGTTGGCGTCAAGGAGAGATGATCGGCCAACATCCTCGAAGCGCGTCCGACGCCGACCACCATCTCGGAGCCCACCCCGCGCACGGACTGATCGGCGACGGGCAAGCCCCCCTCCACCCCCCCCGATAGCAACATCCGATGACCTGACCGCACGTCTATTGCAGGCGTGCGAGATATTGACTGTAGAGTTCCCCAGGCTTGTTGCTCGCGTGGCGGCTCTGGAGGCACGTTCGCAGGCCGATGTTGACGCAAGAGCCCCCCTCCATCCACCGGTTGACTGTGCTACCATCTCCGATGACGACGTCATTGCGAAAGCAGTCCCGCGAGGCCGACGTCGCTTCCTTCGCCGGAAGAGGCTTGCGTGGAAGGAACCGACAATGTCGCTACCTTCGCCGGCAGACGTCGTCGCAACGGAAGCACCAATTGATGTTGAACCAACAATGGCTGAGGCTCAGCCAACTTTAACTCCGAGCGCGCCATTGGAAAAGCCGCAAGCACTGTATGCGCCGGCTGCACTGGCTGTGGCCCTGCCTGTCGATCCCGCTGGCGATGTCGACAGGATAATAGAATCTCTTGCCAGTGAAGTCCCTTCGTTGGAGGCACTGGCACCGGCAACGAAGGAGAACACCATCCAGGCGGTGATTTCCGTAGAAACGGAGAAAGACCTTGGCTTGTTACCGGTAGCGGCACCGGCAACGAAGGAGGACACAGTCCAGGTGACAGTATCCCTGGAATCGAACAAAGACGCTGTCGTGTTACCGGCACCGGCACCGGCACCGGATAAAGACTCTGTGGCAGTACCGGAGTCTAATAAAGTTGCTGCAGCAGGTACGGGAAATAAACAGGCTGCCACCGAAGGGCAAGGAGCTGTCAACGAGCAAAGAACGCTCACTCAAGCTGAGAGGACACTCCTTGCAAATCAACAATTCGATGACGTGCCGAAGAACTTTCTTCCGAAGAAGAAGAAATATGCCGGGTTACCGCGTCTTTCGAAATTCGAACAGGAAATCATATCGGTATTCTTAAACTGTTATATGGACTCGTAAGTTTCGTTTAACTTTCTATGTTATCATTTAAGTAGTTTACTTTTATATTTAACTATCCGATTTATTAATCAACTAGGTTATATATCTGTTTAAGTATGTTACTTACAATGTAATTTGTTTAATTTTTCGTTTAAATGTCAGGACTGTCGTATGGAGGAATGATTATGTTTTCACTACACGAGCCAACGTGTTCACGTTGTTGGACGGGAAGGAAATGGTGACAGACGACGTCGTCGACGTTCTGGTCTGCATCATCCAGAAAGCGCTGAAGAGATCGCGGTCTCCTTACAAGAAACGCGCTGCCATCACTCGGCCACTGGCCCTGTGCCTGTCCAAACAAGAGGACACGGCGGAAGACGCTCTCAGCATGATCGACGATGCTGCGCGGAACGTCCATGATGTCGACATCGTGATCATGCCAATAATTTTAAATGGCCATTTCCACGTCATCGTGCTGGACAACGTCAAACGAGAGTACAGGCATTACTCCTCTTGCGAGAGTGAGGAATACGACAGAGACGCGATCGATATGGTGAGCTACAAGTCACGTATAGCACACACATCGGAGTTCGTATTTGTCCATACTAACTTTAAAGCTTATTTCGTTACAGCGGAAACTATTCGAAAATTGCGTCGAGATGGAATTGGGCGTGTCGGCGATGTCCTCGTACCCCATGATTCACGATAGGAGTGCTCCACGACAAAAAAAAGGAACTGTCGACTGTGCAGTGTACGCGATGCGGTTCATTGAGCTGATTCTAAATGGTGAAAAGCTACGCCTACCACAAGCGGATGTCCCTTACCTACGAGCGAAGTTTGTCGCACGCATACTCATCGATGGGAGTCCAGCCGGTGTCAAGGACAAAGCCGAGAAGAGTACCGCATCCGATGCACAAGAATGAATTAGTTTGTTAAATACAATGTAAATTTTATTCGTTAGTGTTTACGTTTACAAATACATGTTTGACTAAGAATGTCTGTGTTTAAATACAAAGGTCTCTGTTTAAACACAAAGGTCCCTGTTTAAATATAAAGGTCTCTGTTTAAATATAAATATCTTGGATTACGTAAGTAAGCTTGTGTGTCATAAACACTGATTGAGAAATAGACAAGTTTTTGTTTTAACTCTGTATGGGAATTCGTGGGAGTGTGACGTGGTATGATCGTAACGGTCACTGCAATAATTTCGGTTTGTTGGGAGGAGAACAGGGATTTTGAAATATATTCTCTACTCAGCACTGTATGCCCGGAATTAACCTTTCATTCATTGTCTCGACGAAGGGCTTATGGCGGCAAACCTAGTTAATGGCCGATGCTCCATGGCAGCGGTTGCGGACACGATGGATGGCTTGAAGGTTTACATGAATGGACAGCACTGGGAACTTATACGATTGACACCGTTCGAAGCATTTACTGAGGTGAGAGCGGTATTCCACGATAGGGCCCTTCTTGATTCTTTGTTGCAAAGGTACGATGACCGCACAAAAAAATTCAGGATCGGGGCAAGCATGGTAAGTTTCAGGCCTGAAGATGTCGCCGGCGTTCTTGGTCTGCGTTGCGATGGAGAGGAAGTCGTCTTCCAGAAGAAGAAATCACGCTCATCTTTCCAAGAGAGGTATTTCTCCAAAAGCTACGAGAGACACAGCGACTCTATCAAGAGCACTCTTGAGCAACTTGTTCGGCAGAGTGGGGAAGAGGAAAATTTCGTCAAACTCCTGATGGTGTACCTTATGGGTACAGTCCTCTTCCCAAATACATCATGCTCGGTGCCAAATTGGGTCGTTGATTACGTCGATGATCTACCTGGCATGGGCCGATAAGCTTGGGCGCAAGCGACGCACAAGTGGCTTATGGATGGCGTCCCACTAGCTGCCGCAAGAGTGCGAGCAAGATGCGCCGGGGAGAAGATCCAGACGGGGTTCGTCAAGGGTTGTTCGCTCGCATTGAACATATGGTTTTACGAGCTAACCGGCTGTGGAAACAAAGTGAATACTAGCAAGACACCAACGATGCTGTGTTACGACAAGCAAGGGTCTATACAAACCATTTTGCCATCTCTGGAAGGAAAGGAGGTACATATACCGAAGTCTCTATTTAACTATATGGATTAACCTTTAACTAAATCATTTACCGTTTAGATTTATACTTCTTTGTTTAACACAACATGGTCTCCATAACTTTGTCGGATGTATCTTAGTTTCGTGAGCTGGTTACCGCGAATGCGAATGCGAATGAAGATATAATTGTTGGGGCCGCCCGCCAGACAATGCAAGATGAAACTCCAATCTCTTCCGAGCGCGTAAGCCCCCATTCTCGTAATACGGCCCCACAGACCTCGGCAGCCACCCCGACGGCAAGAAGCGACGATGTCACCGCACGTCTGCTGCAGGCGTGTCAGTTATTGACAACCGAGTTCCCTCAGCTTGTTGCTCGGGTTGACGCAATGGAAGGACGGGCACAATCGACTGCGTCGTCCATACAAACAACTGAACTTCCCGGTTCGGATGGCCCGGAGGTAGTCCCGGCGAATGCGGGTGCCTTCGTTGAGATGAGCTCGGAAATTGACTCCGATGAGGTTATTGGGGCCTCCATTCGCAGACGGTCACACTCGAGGAGACGTACGAAAAAAACAAAAACAACGAAGCGAATCTACCCGCAGCCTGCCGACGAGACAATGCCAGCATCACAGACAGACAGAGATCCGGGGTACGACGTCGTAGTGGCCGTATCGCAGACAGACAATAGCAACAATGAACCATACGACCAGGTACGGCACGTCTTCATTCCAGTGAAAAAAAAATACCCCGGGTACTCGCGTCTCGACATATTCGAGCAAGAGTTGATAACGATCTTCGCCAACTGCTATATTGACGAGTATGTATGTAGTTCGTACATGTGAGGTTAAATATTAACATTACGCCTTAGAAATCGACATTACCCTTTAGCACTATATTTTTACGTTTAACTTAAGCTTTCAACATATAAATATGTCTGTCTGTGTTTAACTATATCTGTTACCATTTAACGGCAGCACCATCGTCTGGAGTAATGCCGTTGTTAGCGCCACACGAGGACAACTATTCACTATGCTAGAAGGGAAGGAAATGGTGCCCGACGAGTTGATGGACGCGTTCGTATGCATAATGCAAAAGTCCATGAAGAGGGTACCATACCCTTATAAGAAGCGCGCCTCCATTACACGTCCACTAGCACTGTTTATGTCCAAGGTTCCTGACGCGTGCGAGTTGTCGCTCGATATGATCGGAGACGCCGCGCGAAACCTGCATGAAGTTGACATTGTTATCTTTCCAATAATCATTAACGGCCGCGTCCATGTGGTGGTGCTGGACAATGAGAAGCAGGAATACAGGCATTATTCCTCATGCCTTTGCGATGATTACATCAGAGACGCGTTTGAAATGGTACGTTCCTTAGACATAGTCACAGGTTCATGAATAGTAATTTAATAGCATCAGGTTGTATATCTCAACAGCGGCAACTATTTGACTACTGTGTCGATATGGAGTTCAGCAACGCGGTGACTATGCTGTACCCGCTAATTCACGACGGTGACACCCCACCACAGAGACGAGGAAGTGTCGACTGCGCTGTTTATTTGATGCGATTTATCGAGCAAATGCTCGAAGGTGAGGAGCTACGCGTTGCTCGAAAGGATGTACCCTATTTCCGATTAAAGTATGTTGCCCGCATACTTTTCGAAGGTCGAAGAACCGGGATCTTAGAAAGAGGCGAGTCTTCGACTATGGAGGGGAAACCGACTTGAGTTATTGTTTTAAATTATTCTGTTTAACTAAATATGTTATTTTTGAAACCCACTCGTTTCTGTATAACTAAAATGGACACGTCTTGCGCAAGTTCATCATCATCGTCTTCGTCTTCAAGCGTGAATTTGAACAGGTTTTTGTAACTCCACTCGAAGGCAAATTTGATTTATGTATAACTATAAGTGTGTATATTTAATTTTAAAAGTTTCTATTTAAACATCAGCATGGCCATTGTACTACCGGAATTTTAGTCCTTTAACAATAATATTTTTATGCTGAAAAGCAACCGTTTGTGTTTAAATATTAAACATAGAGACAGTTTTACACATTAAATGAAATATGTTTATTGCAAATACGAGAATAACTGATTACATAACAAACAAGGCCACGTTTATTGCAAATACGAGAATAAATATTAAACAAAGACACGTTTTAAAACAATTGATGAGATATCTGATCCACCAGGACATGAGCAAGATGCAACTCGGCGATGTAATCGTTGGAATCTTGCACATCAGAGGGTTCGCAGGCAGTTGTTCAAATTGCAAGTTCAACAACCACCTGGGAAGCCTCTGATCTCGAAGAATACTCCGATTACATCGCCAAGATGTGTCCCGCCGATCCCCTGGTCGAGCAGATGTCACATCAATTGTTTTTTGTAACTTTATCCCTGGCCATTGTACTATATTCGCCTGCAAAATCTGATGGTGTCTACAAACCTTCATAAAGTTTTAAAACAATTGATGGGATATCTGATCGCACAGGGGATGTCCAGGATGCATATCATCAATGTCATCGTCGGAGTCTTGCAAATCAGAGGCATCGCAGGGAGTTGTTCAAATTGCAAGTTGAACAACCACCTGCAGATTCTCTGATCTTCAAGGATACTCCGATTTCATTGACGATATGTGTCCCGGCGATCCCCTGGTCGAGCAGATGTCGCATCAATTGTTTTTGTAACTTTATAATCTAATCACTCCACTCGAAGGCAATTTATACAGTAGATACATTATATGTGCACGGGAAATGGAAAGGGTCGTTCAACTTGGCTACTTCAATTCAGGAGATACATTAAATGTCTTTCAATGAGAATTCCAAGGGTCGATCAATTTTGCCCGGACAACTACGCTTCGGTATTATATGTGTTACATGTCTATGTTATCCCTTAAACAAAACGTTCTCCATTTAATTTTAACTTAACCCATTTAAATATTAATGTCTCCATTTAACAACAATTGTTATTCATTAAAATAATATATTTATGTTTAAACTTACTGTGTAAATATCAAACATATAGACATAAATATGCTTATTATGAGTTAAAATAGGTGTTTGTTTACAATGGCTAGTCGGCGACAGGTTCATTACAAGATCTACGATTATGGCCGGACGCGTGGCAGCGGCTGCACCGTAACTTGCGGACCGCGGCCGCTTGCGACTCGAGCCGCTTCCGTCTGGGTCGCCCAGGTTGCCTTCTCGTCGCAGGCGGACGCAGATGGAGTTCTCGATTGTCGTCCGTAGGCTTGTCATCGTCTGGTATAGGGAAAATAGCGTCCGTATACGCAAGTTTGTATGTCTCCACGGTGAAGTACCGGCTAATAAATTGATGAACGTTGGTGTCTGTCTGCATTATTGCAGCGCAAGCGTGTGTGCACGGGATACCATAAATTTGCCACCTGCGACATGAGCATGTTCTACCCGATAGATCGACGGAGTTACTGCAATGGTCAACGACTTCGTAACGATCATCGACACAACGACCAACATAAAGATTTCGGCTTTCCGCAACCAGTTCGTCTACCTTCCTATGTATATCGGGGCACAAGTACGTGTCCCATTTATTCGCTTGCTCACGACGTGTGCATAACATCCGCATTAATTTGAACCTGTATCATAACAAATTATAATTGATTGTTAACGTAAGCAAAGAATACGTAAACATAAACGTGGATAGTTAAACGAAAACAATTATAGTTAAATAGTAACAACGGTAGTTAAACACAGACCATTATAGACACATGTAAAGTAAACGAAGTTAAAGACTGACGAAGATGTTTAAACAGATCGAAGGAATCAAACATTCAAATACCGTATGGAGTCGACCATTCTCGTAACGGGTAAATGGCGAGCTTCTTTTATCCACGCATTGAAGGACTCTGCGACATTTGAATACATATTGCCCCAACGTTGTCCTTTGAACAAAAAATTACACCAATGTGACAAATCTGACTTTTGAAGCAGCCAGCGATGTGCTTCTGGTGATATGCCCCGCAATTCATTCACCGTATCATCAAATTCTTTACTCGTTGATGCCCACGCAATACGAAAGCATATGGACCAGCACTCGTCCTTCAATGCCCTACCGAGTCCGCCATTGGCTTTCATAAAATTGGCCTCCAAGTGTCGAAGGCAATAGGCATGTGGGGAAGAGGGGAAGACCCTAGCAATGGCGTTCACAAGCCCCTTAGACCTGTCCGACACAAACGTAATAATCTCTTCATAATCGCCTTCATCGTATAGCGCATCACCTAACTTGGAAATGAACCACGTCCAATTCGCATCAGTCTCGTTGTCGACGATACCGAAGGCCAAGTGGAAAAACCCATTGTTTCCATCTTTGCCTGTGGCGCCCAGCAACGTGCCACGATATTTCCCAAGAAGATGGGTACCGTCGACAAACAGCAGCGGCCTGCAACCCCGCTTGAATCCCATGATACACGCACGGAATGAGAAGAATGCACGTTTAAAACGGTCACCGTCTCTTTCTACAATCGCAATGCTGCCGGGATTTGTCTCACCCACCTTATCGACGTACCAGAGCAGCAGATCATAGCTGGAGACGTCGCTGCCGTCGAGGATCACCCGGGCACGCTCTTTGCCCAACCAGGCTTGCTTGTATGGAATGTGGACACCGTGTTCCCGTAACATGTCCTTCTGAATGTCGATTGGCCTGTACAATGGCTGGCCTTTAAGCTTATCAATAACTCGAGCGCTTACCCATTTTTTCGACGCTTTAGGATGTGACACCGAGCCAATTCCACCACCGCAAGTGTGTGACGGGTGCATTGTCTTTATTCTGAACGTATTTTTATTGTATTCCTTTGATGCATGAAGGCGCCAGCGACAACCAACGGCAGCGTATTCTACAGTCACCCTGTGTTTCTCATTCTTTACGAATTTGAAGTCAAAATTCCTCTTGATTGCAAAATTCCGAAGCGCGTCTCTGAAATGTTCAACGTCTACGAAACGTTGTCCGATATCCAACGACAACACTTCGGAATGATCCGAGGAGGACGGAAGGCATGCTGCCGCGTCCGGGTCGCCATCAGATGGAACAGGTGCGCTGGCAGAATCAGAATTCCTGCCAACACTTCAGACAAACGGAAAACATCAGTAACTTAATCGGAAACAAAATAAGTTCACTTCAAACAAGTATATTTAAACTAAAACATAATAAGTTAAACACAGACACAAATATTTAAACTGTAAAATATATGTTTAAACGGGAACGGGGATGAGACCGGTTAACAAGCATAACTTATTGGTTTACCACGGGAACTTATTTTTTTAAAAGGAAACTGGAATACTTAAACGGTAACTATAATAATTACACGGTAAATATAATAATTAGGCGAACACATATGACTTTAAGAGTAAAGATGAAGGATAAGAACTTTACAATGACAAGAATTCGTTTTGACTATGATGCGACAATGGCACATCATCTGTCTCAACAACGAGATCGACTGCAGCGCATTTGAAGAGTGAGTATACATGACACATGCGCTGGAAGTCAACCTCATTTTCTATTGGGCAAATCGTTTTATGTCCATCGGGTGTGATAAACTTCACCCTAACATGGGAAACATCAAGACCCCATCGGTCACATATCTCCGCTACGATTGAATCCCAACAAGTCTGTGCCGTGAACACTAGCACTCGTCCCTCCCCGTTGTATCTTGCAATTGCACAAAAACTCTCCATTAAAAACCTGCATGTAAATAAATATAAATTGGTACTCTCTCTTAAAGGATGATCAAACAGAGACAAAAAGGAAGACATTCTCACCTTATCTCCCCTTATCGGACAACCGGCGGAGTTCAAACGAATGCGAACGATGACACTTCCAAACTTTGTTTCAGAAAATTCAATACAAGAAGGAATGAAAAAGATTGACAAAAGCCAAATAAAAAATGTTTAACATGATGTGACTGGGCGGTTGTTTTCCCACCATTTACAAGGGTACACACGGAATTTCACAGCATAAACCTTGTACAAATGAACGACAGGGGGTAAAAATGAAATAAAACACTAACGGAAGGGCTTTCTGGGATATTGCAAACTTGCAGGGGCTGTCTGGGAAAGTTTGCAATTCCCGAGGGGTGAATAGTAATTTTCCCAAATATTAATAAACCCCACGATATAAACCGCACGAAATATTAACAGAAAAGAAATTGTATAAAAACAATTAATAAATAACAGGTATAATTTGCATTAAAGCATGTGATGAATTAAATAGAAGAGTTGTATGGATCCAAAAGGTCCAGTGGCTTCGAATTCGCTGTGAAAAAATTATTTTATTGGATATTTATTGTTTGGATTCGAAATACATCGAATGTGACGATGGTAAACCACGCTTGTATGTAAACATACAATCTAATCTTTATATCAACTAAATCTTATTGTGCACACTCCTAATTATAAATATGTTTGTCATGTTTTGTATATTGAAAAAAAATCAGAGATGAAAAGGTTCCGTTCTATTTGATAAGAGTCCATTGCAACAATGTCATAGTTTTTTTACTATAAAAAATTATGAAGTTTATTTATACTTAATTATATTTTAAGATATTTTTAGCCAATTTGCAAAAATAAAAAGGTTATAAAATAAATTGTGTTTCTATTGTTTAAATGATTTTTTAATAAAGCTTATATTTTTATTTGTTTATGCTAAAAAATAAAATTTAAAAAAAAAAGTGTCTAATTAACTCTATGGTGACTCCCCTTCTAACGTTAGAGTTGTTGCTTGGTCAATGTGATGTTAATATTTTATTTATTTATTTATTTATTTATAAAAATGAATAAGCCACACCCAGCAACCCTTAACCATTATGATAAATGAAAATTGAACTTTTAAAGTCTCACTTAGGAGCGAGATGAGTTATCACTCACTTGTTGTGGGGATTTATATATTAAATTTAAATGAAAACTAGTTAAAATTTTTTCAAGTAGTGGTTTCCTACATTGTTGGTGTTTTAGAGATCTCAAGTTTGAAACCTCTCAAACATAATACAAAAAAAATAAAAAAGTGTTTGTCGTCAATTTATAAAAAAACAAAATCTCACCATTTAAAGTTAAAAAAATTATCCTATATGATAATAATAATAATAATAATAATAATAATAATAATAATAATAATAATAATAATAATAATAATAAGCCATATAAATTAAAATTTCTTCTTAGAGAAAATGTGAGCAAACCGTATAGAATTAGAATCATAATTGGAAGAAAAATGGGATAACCAACTGCATAAAATATTCTCCTTTTGTAATTTTTTTTAATTATAAATTATATATTTTTTGAGACAAATTATTAAATCCTCATTAGGATCATTTGGCTCCTCTAACATTAAAAATTGCTTTTCATTCACTTTTGGAATTATTTCCTAACCAATTCCCTCTGAGTAAAATATTTGACAACACTCACAGGGGGAAGTGGGAACTCATTTGGTGCAAGAAGAACTAGGCGAACTCAGTAGGTGTTAAGAGTAGGCTTTTATCTCAATGAGCCTGGGTCTTCACTCTTGGTGTAGTTAAACTCTCACTTAAGGCTAAAGCTTAGGGATTCGGTTCTCAACATAAGCAGAGAAACTTCAAAACCATGCTAATTAGAAGGCCTCACAAAAAATGAGAATAACTTTCCCTTGTTACCATATACCCACATTTGGTATTCGGTAAAAGGAATGGGCAATGTTTTTATAGGGGGATTAAGATTCCTGCACTTGGGCTAATTCCATTCCCTTCGAGATTGGGGGATGTTATTCCCCCTTGGAAAATGATCAGTTTGCCCCTCCCCATCTTTTAATTTAACTATTTATTTAATAAAATTTAACTTTTTAATTATTTAATTTATAATTAGCTAATTAATTAATTATAATAATTAAAGTTTAAATTAACTAATAATAATTTAAATTGATTAATAATAATAATAATCATTATCATTATTTATGAATTAAATATTTAATTATAATAATTACAACAGAAAATAGTTAAAGGGGTTTAAATTAACTAAAATATTTTATTATAATCATTATTTAATAAATGTGTAAATTTAGTTGTTATTAAACAAAATCCACTATTTTATACAAATTTCATGACATTTTTCTCTCTCTCTCTTACTCTTTTCATTCACTGTTCTTATTCCTTCCAACCAGACACTATTTAATTTTTATTCTTATTTCTCTTGTTTTTATTTCACATAATCCTATTTTCCCTAATCTCATTCCTCATATTTTCATCCCACAAACCAGAAACAACTTGAAAACATGCCTTTATGTTCCATATGATTGATACTAACATAATCTTACTTTGTATTTTGAGGGGAGCTATTGTCTGAAACAAGCTCACCTCAAGTATTAGTGTGAGGGCAAGCTGGCTTATGCGCAAGAGCTTTTTATGGAGGATAAATGAATTATTTTCTTATTTTAGATTTAAGAAATAAAATTTTAAAATTTTAAACATGTGGAATGTTTCTGAATATTAAAAAAAAAAAGTACAATAAAATTTTTAAAAATTAAACTTTTCTTAGTAGTACCACTTTCATTTTTTTTTATTATTTTGATTTGTTGTTAAATTTTAAAAACTCTCATATTTTGAAAAATATGTGATTTAGTTAAAAATAATTTTATTTTATTTTCACACACTTGTATATTCCTTTGTAAACCCTATATATATATACACGCATATTGTTAGAGGCCCCTGTATATTGGGCCCATCTTTGGTTTCAAAACATTTTTATTTAGTTTAGTACCACATTACCTATTTGCAAGGCTTTCACCCACCTTATATATGCCACTATTTATTAGCCCTTAACTTTGGTTTAGTGGTTATGCTCTCTTACGCGCAAATGCAAGGGGGTGCAAATTTCAGGGTTGGATTTGGAATTTGGCTTGAAACTTCTGAACTCATGTAGGCCTTTGTGCGTGCCTTGGATGATTTGTGGGGATTTTTGGGAAGCATTTCACCTGGACCAAGTTGGGTAGCGTGTGTTCCCTAGGGTCTGTAAGTTTGATTAATTGCTTCGTTGTATTCTTGCACTTTGACGGAAGATGTTTGCCAATCCACCATTACCCTTTCCGGCGACCTGCATGTTTAGCACTATATCTTTGTGATCTTGGGCTTTAATGTTTTCCAAGGTGAAGCTGTAGATTTTTCCACATTTTTGTTTTTGAAATCTCGGGATTCTTTATAACGGCGATTGGGGTCTGATCATGTTCCTATTTGGCTTGAGTCGATAATTCATATTCCCAAGACTCGCCTTTTTCGCTTTGAACAAGCGTGGTGCTCAGCAGATAACTTTTTTTAGCCTAGAAAGAATTAGTGAGATACCCCCCAACTAAATGGTTGCGGGCCATTTATTCTGGAGAAAAAGATCTCGCTCCTCAGAGAGCGACTAAAGCATTGGGCGAAAGTAGAGTTTGGCTCGATCAAATTGAAAAAATTGGCTCTTTTACATGATATTGGAATGATTAATGCCACAAAGGAATCATGCCCTTTGACGGATGAGGAAAGGGGCAAAGACAATGCCTTAAGAGCGGAGATGTTTTCAATTCTCAATCAAGAAGAGATATACTGGAAACAGAGAGCTAGAGTAACTTGGCTTAAAGAGGGTGATGAAAACACAAGTTACTTTCACTCTGTTGCCAATGGTCGCCGAAATAGGAATTTCATTCCTTGGGTTTAGCATGATAATAGTAGAGTAGACGACATTGGGAGGATTTGTAACACCTTCACCTCCTTTTACAAAGATTTTTACGGCTCAACCTAGGAACATCGATTCTAGATTAATTGGTCTAACCTCCTTGGTATAAAAGTTCAGAGTGATTTGACGGTGTTGGACATCCCGTTCTCACAAGATGAAATTAGCGCGGCTATTTTCGGTATGAGTGCCGAAAAAGCCCCAGGACTGGATGGTTTTCTAATTCTTTTTTTTTTTTTCAAAAGTTCTAGGAAATCGTTAAGTTTGATATCTTTAAGCTTTGTAATGACTTTTACTGGAGGAATGCTAATTTGGAAAGAATTAATTGGGCTAACATTGCCGTAATCCTGAAATGCCAAACTCTAGATGACCTATCCCATTATGGTCCAATTAGTCTCATTAATTCTGCTCTTAAGATTGTGTCCAAAGTTTTAGCAAACAAACTCAATCGTAAGATTGATGCTCTAATTGATACGACGCAATCGGCTTTCATTAAGGGTCGTTGCATTATCGATAATATTTCTACAGCCCGAGAGCTCATCTTCTACATCCAAAAACATTAGCTTCCCGGTTTGATCCTTAAAGTAGATTTTTCCAAAGCTTTCGGCATAGTTGACTGGGAATTCTTACTTGATCTTCTGAGGACCCGAGGTTTTAGTGCAAAATGGATGGGGTGGATCGAGACCATTATGTTTACTTCAAAGGCAACTTTCCTTGTCAATGGAACTCAATGTGGGTATATTCGTTACCCTATGGGCCTTAGACAAAGAGATCCACTTTCACCTTTATTGTTTGTCCTTGTGGTGGATGTTCTAAGTACCATGTTTAATAACGCCCTGAATTCTGGGATCCTTCATGGTATCACGTTTGGTGACCGGGGTGATAAAATGTGTCACATCCAATTTGCTGATGATCTTCTAGTTATGACGACAGGGGGAGGGGAAGATCTTCGTATGATCAAGCTAATCCTATACTTATTTGAAGGTCTCTCAAGTAAAGGCCAACTCTAGCAAAACTTGCTTATATTCTTCTCTAAAAAATCTAGAGCCACCGGCTTATCTTGCTAAAACCTTTCACTGTAGTACGACCACCTTGCCACTGGTGTATCTTGGAATTCCGATTTTAGGTTGTCGTCTAAGGAGACAAGATTGGGATATCATAATAAATAAAATCAGAAATAGGTTAGCAGCGTGGAAATCTAGATTCCAAGTTGCTCTCTCTTGGAGGAAGACTCACTTTCTTGAACTTGATGCTATCTGCTATTCCAACCTATTAGATGTCTATTTATAAGCTACCCTATTGGGTAATTAAAAATATTGATAAAATTAGAAGAGATTTTTTCTGGTCAAGCCCGAATGGTCACCACTCGAAGATGAGATTAGTTGGTTGGTCGAGGCTTTGCAGATCAAGAGATCAAGGAGGCTGGGGGATTTTAAACCCGACCATCTTCAACATTGCCTTGCTTGGTAAATAATGGTGGAAAATCATATATGATAGGCATTGGTGTGGCGAATTAATTTTCCGTAAAAATTACTTTCGAAACTTTCCTTCGTGGAACTTATTCTATAAATAATGCTCTAGGAGGTTGTTCTTCTGGAATGAAGTCCTCCATACTTTGCCGCCCTTCGAGAAAGATCTATTTCCACTCGTTCGAGTCGTTCAAGACGGGGCTTCCACTTTGTGTTGGCTAGATAATTGGGTGGAAGGATGTGCACCGGTGGATATCTAGCTGAATCTTTTTCAATCAGCGCAGAGCAAGAAATACACCATCAAAGACTTGGCTTGTAGGAATACACTTGTTCCGTTAAGGGACTTCTCACCTGCTCGCAACTTGATTGATCAATCAACTCGCATCTCACTTCGGAGGGGGACGAGAAATGGTGAAAGTTATCGGCAAATGGTATTTTCTCTGTCAAATCTTTCTATAATTTCTTGAATGATGGTGGGTTAAGATGTTGTTGGACCACCATTATCCTTAAAGGGCAATGCCCAAAAAAGATCAACCTGTTTTACTGGTTGGCCTGGGAGAATAAAATCTTGACTTGAGAAAATTTAGCACTGCGAAGATGTAACCTTTTACATTCCACCATGTGTGTTATGTGTCATGCTGATGTTGAATCGGCCGATCATCTCCTCATCCATTGCCCCGTCGCATCTTACATTTGGAATTATTTTGGTAAGCTCTTGGGGACTCGTTATGTCCTTTGGTCACTTAGTGATTTGTGGGGGGATTGGAGAAAAAGCATTAGAAAACCACTTATTTTTGGGGCTTTCTTGTGCGAGCAATCACCTGAAACATTTGGCTTGAAAGAAATGCCAACATATTTACTTATAATTGTTTTTCAACTGTTTCCATTATTTTAAAAATTGATCATATGCTTTTTTTGTGGTTAATTGCAGCCGCTTAATCGAAGAAGGCAAGATTGGAGAAGCCAGTGGCTAAAGTCAAGCATAGCCTTGAGTTTCTCTCCTTAAGGGACTTGGCGTTGAGTGTCCCTTCTAAGCCCACCCCGAACCCTGGAGAGATCTAGTTGTTGATAGTTTGTCCATCCCTAGAGGATCTCTTTCTCTAGGGATTTTGTGGTATGTTTTCTGTTTGGGACCATCCCTTGTGGTTATGTTTTGTCTTTTTAGTTGCTTCGGTATGTTCTTCTGATTTTGCCCTCCTTTGGGTTGTGTTGTTTTCTCTGTCCATACTTCTCTTTTATTAATGAAAGTGGTTTATCCACTTTTTCAATATATATATATATATATTATTTTGGCCGCACGTGGCAAGTATTCATTACCCCGTATGTTATCTTGCCTTATATGATGAATTTCTAAAGACTCATTAAGCCATTGTAACTGATGTATCTTCATGCTTGCCTTTCGTGTTCGTTAAAAAAATGATAAATTATTTAAATAGTCACCCAACTACTGGCTCACTCCTATTTGATTCACCAAATTATATAAAAGAAAAATATCGATTGTGTACCTTAACTTTATATTCATGTTCAATTGGGTCACCCAGGCTGTTAATAGTGTACTGACATAGTATGCCACATGTACAAAGACTCAAATTAAATAAGCGGCATTGTTGCAATTTATCTGACTAAAAAATTCAAAAATTCAAAAGTTAAATTACTTTTTGTTTATCTGACATAAAACCTATTTATATTAATTGACTATTTTAAATGTAAAAAGTGTTTTTAATCAAGTGACATGCTGATGTGGTAAGGGGGTATGATGTAGAATGTCACGTGAGCACGCCAATAATAGAGTTACTCCACTAACTTAATTGAACACAAATTTAAAATTAGGGTACCTAATTGAGATTTTTTTTTATAATTTGATGACTCAAATAAAAGTAATTTAATAGTTAAATAAATATTTAAATAATTAGAAAAACAAAAAAAAACGAGTGAGAGACTTCGACCGTAATATTCCCAAAATTTGGACAAGTTTCTTCTGCGCCTAAGGAATAAAAATATTCGAAGGACTGTGGACGAGGCATCAAAACAACCCCTCTTTGAAGGCAGCGTTCCCCTCCAAGCTCGATCCTTTCCATATCTCCCTCCCTCGATCAGTGTCTGCCAGCTAATTAAGAACAGTTTTCCAGCTATTGGGCTCATTTTCTTCCCCTGTTCTCCTTATCAGTCCAAGGTATGCTCTTCTCTCATTTTCTTCCCAATCACTCCCCTTCTGCTCAATTTATTTTTCTCCTTTTTTTTTTTCCGATGCATTAGTCTAGCGTCGCAGCTCTTCATCCCTCGTCTCTCTCTCTCTCTCTCTCTGTAAACATCTTCTTCATTTTTTATTTTATTTTTTTGTAGTTTGTGGCTATAAGATCGTTTAAGTTTAGAATCCTGAACTAACGAACGAAATTGCGATAACCATCCCTGATTATTTTCTGTTTGCTGAATGTTGATTTGTTGTTTGCTCTATTGACTGGCAGAAGGTTGTCTGAATACTGTAACCCTTTACTTGTTGCTGTTATTTTTAAAGTAATGTCTGCAAGACCACAGGTTCTCATTTTTAGAAGCATGCAGCATGCCTGAAGCGGTTTGGTAGTTCTCATGTAAAATGTTGGATGCATCATGATGGATTGATGAATTTATGATTTGACCTCTGTGTGTATTTTGGGATCCACTATTTCTTAGCATCGTTCTATATCCTGTATCTGCGGTTGATTCAATACTTCAATTCAATATTTATCTCGTATATTTGAAACCATAAAATTCAGTTCTTTTAATCTTCACAACACAAATATATATTATTTGCATGATCCTCAATTTTTTTCCTGGAATTTTTGAAGATTCTAAAATTAAAGGATAAAAAAATGACTCATCCTGGTAAAGGCAAGTACTAGGAGTGCTTTTCAATACTAATATGATATGCTAAATATACTTACAAACAACACAGGAAACTGTTCAGTATTTCTTTAAAGCTAATTGTTATATGTTCATGCCCATGGAGAAGGTCAGAATTTCAACTTGAAATCTATCCAATTTTGGTTTTCGTGCAATTCAGGATTTTCTTTGAATCATTTGCAAAAGCATTACCTGGTGTCAGTGATTGAGAAGTTCTGGTGAAACCATGGGATCTTCTGGCTGTGAAAAAGATCGACACCGAAAGGAGATGGTTGTTACTCAGGTCAGTTTTGGTGGTTTTGATGAAAGTGTTTCTGCTAAGGAGCTCACAGATTATTTGGAATTTGAGGCTGGCTTAATATGGAGATGTAGGCTGAAGACTTCATGGACACCACCTGACTCCTATCCAGATTTTGGGATCACTGGCATATTTGCAAAGCCAAGAAAGGATGATTTTATGAAGGTGGCCCCTCATGCTTTTGTACACTTTGCTAGTCCAGATGCAGCAAAGAAAGCAATTAATGCTGCTGGTCGCTGTGAGCTTGTATTGAATGGTCATCCTCTGAGGGTGAATGCAGGGACAGAGAGCTCTTTCAGAGTTAACAGGAGGAGAACAACTGATCCTTTCAAGTTTTCTAATGTATATGTTGAAATTGGTACCCTGGTTCGCAAATATGATTTTTGGGTTAGTTGGAAGGGCCCTGATTCTGGGACCGACTTTGTTATTGATCCCTTTGATGGATGTTGCAAGATCCATTTTTCAAAAGAGACTCCTTTCTCATTCAAAAGCACACGTGAAATGGCAGTGATTAAATGTGACTTCAAGGTGGAGTTCTTGGTGCGAGACATAGATAGAATAGAGGTTTACAAGGATCAGGCCCCATTTGTGCTACAGTTGAATCTGACTTCTGCTCCATGTATTTATTATAGAACAGCAGATGATGACATTCATGTTTCTGTACCGTTTAATCTTTTAGATGATGAAGACCCATGGATAAGAACAACAGACTTCACTGCAAGTGGAGCTGTTGGTAGATGCAGCTCATATCGTGTGTCACTGTCTCCTCGCTTTGGTCATAAACTGGAAAAAGCCCTTGCATACTTGACTGAACACCGAATAGCGGAGTCCAGACCGAACTATCAGATTGTAGTTCGAGATGAACCTGATTTTGGGATATGCATGCCAGATTCTATCTTCTGTGTTCAGAATACGAATGGCATAAGCTTTGCAACAATGTACATGGTAAATGCAGTGGTGCACAAAGGTATTGTCAATCAGCACCAGCTGTCTGAAGAATTTTTCAATTTATTGAGGAGCCAGAATGATTTAGTGAATGCTGCATCTCTGAGACATATTTGGGCATACAAGCGCCCAATATTTGATGCTTTAAGGAGGTTGAAGCTTGTTCAGGAGTGGCTGTTAAAGAATCCTAAACTTTTGAAGAGCTCTAAGGTCTCGGTTGATAATATTGAAGTTCGGAGATTAGTTATAACCCCAACCAAGGCTTACTGTCTCCCTCCAGAGACAGAGCTTTCTAATAGGGTCCTTCGGAAGTATAAAGACATCGCTGACAGATTCCTGCGGGTAACTTTTATGGATGAAGGCATGCAGCGGTTGAATGCCAATGTCCTGACAAGTTTCACTGCACCTATTGTTAGGGACATCACTCTGAATTCATTCCCACAAAAAACCACAGTATTTAATAGGGTTAGGAACATTTTGTCTGATGGTTTTCACTTGTGTGGTCGGAAGTACTCCTTCCTGGCATTCTCATCCAATCAGTTAAGGGACCGTTCTGCATGGTTTTTTGCAGACGAGCCGAACACAACTGCAGATACCATTAGGCATTGGATGGGGAAGTTTTCCAATAGAAATGTTGCAAAGTGTGCAGCTAGAATGGGTCAATGTTTTTCGTCCACATATGCCACAGTAATTGTTCCAGCAAAGGATGTCAATTTAGAACTTGATGATATTGAGAGAAATGGCTATGTATTTTCGGATGGAATTGGCAAAATCACACCAAAGCTTGCATTGGAGGTGACTGAAAAATTGCAACTAGGAGAGACTCCGTCGGCCTTTCAAATCAGATATGCAGGTTGTAAAGGTGTCATTGCTGTTTGGCCAGAAAATAGTGATGGCATTCACCTGTCACTTAGACCAAGCATGAATAAGTTTGAGTCTAGCCACAATGTACTGGAGGTTGCATCATGGACACGCTTCCAGCCAGGTTTCTTAAATCGACAGATTGTAACATTACTCTCATCCTTGGGTGTCCCGGATAATGTATTTGCAAGAATGCAAGATTCCATGATCTCCAAGCTAAATCAGATGCTCATAGATGTTGATGTTGCTTTCGAGGTACTTACAACCTCTTGTTCTGAGCAAGGGAATGTTGCAGCAATGATGCTCAGTGCTGGATTTAAACCTCAAACTGAGCCTCACTTGAAAGCAATGCTCTCCTGCATTAGATCTGCTCAATTAGGAGATCTATTGGAAAAGGCTAGGATCTTTGTCCCAATGGGAAGGTGGCTGATGGGATGCCTTGATGAGATTGGAGTGCTTGAACATGGACAATGTTTTATTCAGGCATCAATCCCATCCCTGACAAATTGCTTCTCAAAGCATGGCTCCAGGTTTTCTGGATCAAAAAATGATAGGCAAGTTGTTGTAGGGACAGTTGTGATTGCCAAGAACCCTTGTCTTCATCCTGGAGATATTCGGATTCTAGAAGCTGTTGATATTCCTGCTTTACATCATCTCGTTGACTGTCTCATATTCCCCCAAAAAGGTGATAGACCTCATGCAAATGAAGCATCTGGAAGCGACCTTGATGGTGATCTGTATTTTGTTACATGGGATGAATGCCTTATTCCTCCAGGCAAACGAAGCTGGGTGCCAATGGATTATACCCCTGCTGAGGCCAAGCAGATGCCACGCCCTGTTACTCATCGAGTAAGTTGCATGAAATTATTCTGCTTCTACCATAACCTCTCCAGGAAAAAGTTTTGTTTATTTATCTCATATCATTCGTTCTTTGTCTTATATAAGAATACTTTCCGAAATACCTTGAAACTGCTTCCTGTCATAATTGTGTTCCTTTTTTGTTGCTTCATGTGCCAAGTTTCTTCTCTGTTCACATTTATCCTTATTTATAACTAATACTGCTAAAAAAAATGCTTCGTTAGCTTCTTAGAGATGGAATTAGGAGGGAAAATGGTCTCTCTTCTCTTTGGCTGTCGCATGATTTGAATTTCATGTGTCCATTTTGCATGATAGAATGTCAATTGACACAATGTCATGTTTGAAGCGGAAGGTGTTTGGGCTCTTTCTTTTGTGTTTCATGGATTGATTTTTTGAACCTGAGTTATACTGAATATCGAATGTATCCCACAATGAATTTTTTGTACATGGAAGATATAACCTCTTCTAAGTTAGACTAAAGAAAAGGAACTTCCTTCTTCATATATCTAGGTACCTGTCCATATCTTTAAAAGGAATTGGCACCAGGTTGATTCTTGACCTTTGTGGCCCCTTGTTAGTTCTTGCCATGTAGAAGTTTAGCTAGGTCCTACCTCATTTGTGCATGATCAACGGCACACACAATATGCTTCAGTTATATCTAGAGTGTTTGACATAGTATAAATGTGTATTTATGTAGATGCAATACCATCTAAAATTCTGATCTTGTGTCAATAAGAAAAACTCAATTTATTTAGAATACTGAACCAGCATTTGAAAATAATCTATGCATTAGGAAATTGTGGTGGCCATCTACTATGCCAAAAATAGTTGCATGCTCATGCATGAGGGACCAACTTATTCTATTACAGTAGCCTATCAGCATGATACAACAGCTTGCTTATGGATAAACTGATGATCTGAAAGATCACATCAAGTTGCTAATTGAGTTTGGTTGGGCTGCATTATCGGGGGGCCTCTCTGATTTGGGCCATGTTATTGGGCTTTGTTATTTGAGAACAGAGGTTTTATCTGGTTTTTGGGTTGGTTCTTGCATGATAATTGGCATCACAAGACTAAAAGTCCTTCCGATACTTTGTAGCTCTAGTTGTATTTCTTGGCATTAGCAACAAAATAGTCAAAACTGCTGGCTCTATTCTTTCACTAGCATGCTTGAGGCCATCTTAACTGGAAGAGTCCAAATCTAGTTTTTTTTGCATTGACTGATTGGTCTGACATTCTTGTTCCTGCTTGATCTCCTATGATGTCGCTTGATGATGAAAGAAAAGTGTTTTATGCAATATAAGCTGTGATTATTGTACCACTAATATTTTATGCTGCAGGAGATAATCGATTTCTTCACAAAGAATATGGTTAATGAGAACCTTGGAGTAATTTGCAATGCTCATGTGGTTCATGCCGATATCAGTGAATATGGAGCTTTAGATGAAAAATGCCTTCAGTTGGCTGAGCTTGCAGCTACTGCTGTGGATTTTCCGAAAACCGGAAAGGTTGTGACCATGCCACAGTCCCTGAAACCAAAATTGTATCCTGATTTTATGGGCAAAGAAAATTCTCTATCCTACAAGTCAGAGAAGATATTGGGCAAACTTTACCGGAAGTTGAAAGATGATTATGGTGAAGATATGGCATGTGAACCATTCTGCACTTATGAGGACTTGCCTTTTGACACGGAGCTTGATGTTCCTGGTGCCTCAGCTTACCTTTCGGATGCATGGTTTCATAAATGCTCATACGAGAGGCAATTAAATGCTCTGTTGGGACAGTATAATATAAGCTCTGAGGGGGAGATAGTAACGGGACATATCTGGTCGCTGCCAAAATACAACAGTCGGAGGCAGGGTGACGTCAAAGAGCGGCTAAAAAATGCATACTCTGCTCTTCATAAAGAGTTTCGTCATGTTTTTGAAACCATTGGGGCTGACAGTGGCCATCTCACAGATGATGAGAAGAATGCGTTGTACGAATGCAAAGCATCAGCGTGGTACCAGGTTACCTACCACCCTTTGTGGGTTAAAAAGTCAAGTGAAATAACAGAGGCAGATGGGAATGTCATCCCATCACGTCTTAGCTTTGCATGGATATCGGCTGATTACTTGGTTCGAATCAAGTTGAAAAGCCAAGAAAGAAAAAGAGTTGATTGCAAGAAGCCCATAGATCATCTGGCGGATTATCTGCTTGAGAGGCTCTGATTCTGCAGCTAGCTCTTATTGTTGCCTCATTACAGGCCTAAACAACTCCGCCTTATCCAGCAAGACCACTCTGCCATTTTTTTTTTTCACTTGTCGATCCGAATATATTTTAAAGTCTGGTTTTTGTGACATGAGATTCTCGTCCTTACAGTACAGGCTCTGCATGGACGTTGTAATATTTACTTTATCATCGTTACTAAGGCCAAGAGGCAAAACATATGTCAAATCCTGTGGTACATATCAGCAATCCAGGTCCTTTGGTTTGTCTGCAGTCTACCAACACTATTCTCAGCAATGAGATACAGTCGTCTGATGTTGGTCAATAGATTTCTCAAGTAAGTTTTATCCTCTGGCCACTATTAACATGAGCGTATAAGTGCAGCACGAAATGTTTATGAAGTATAGGTGACCGTGAAACAGTAAAAAAATTGTGGATGTCGTGTTCCTAGATGTGTTGGTGCAAATTCTCTCTTTGTTACTCTTTATTTATCACTTTTTAGAAGGTTTTTTCATTTTTTTTAATAACCGAAAGAGCATTATTTTTTTTAATTTACCATTTATCACTACTTTTGTGGATTATAATGAAAGAATTAAATGCATTATCCTTCAAGATGCATGTCATAATTAAGCCAATGGTGAAAATAAATGTTTAATTAGATTGAATTTTTTTTCATATTTTAAGCCATTTTTTTAATCGAAAATAAATATTTTTGGTCATTTTGATTTTTAAAACAAATTTGGGTGGGAATGGATTTTCAATTTCAGATTTTTCCTTTTTGGATTTTAAAAATTATGGGATGAGGGAATTTTTTTTCTTGGAAAAAGAATGGATCATGTCTACTACTCTATCTTACATGAGAGAGTAGAATAGCACATTTAAAAATGAAGAGAGTAAATTTAATGGGATATTAAAGTAAAAAGTAATTTTGAAAAATTTGGTGATATTTTAACAAAATTTAAGCAACTAAATGAACATAATTGATTGTGTTTGATTGGCTATTTTTTTTGAAAAATTTTTTTATTAAAGATTTTCCATTTAAATGGGTTGTTTGATTATAAAAATTTTTCATGAAAAGTTTTTCCACAAATCTGATCACGGATTCACGTGTCCATTTTTTTTTTTTAAATTTGTGAAAAAATTTTCTCTTCTAACCTAAAAAAAATTTTCCCATGGAAAACTGAGGGGTTATAATCTTCTAATCCAAATGAATCTGGGCCCCGCAATGTCCTGGAAGCCCTAGTTCTCTTCCAGATCCTGCTCATCTCCTTCTGAGCAGGAAGAGATCCAACGCCAACCCCTCTTCGATCTCACAATTCTCAGAGCTATGTGAATAACTCTCCTTCTCTCTTGTGCTTTCGATCTCCAACAGGAGAATTAGCGAGAACTAGATGGAAAGTTTTTGGTGAAGAAAGCAACGACTACTGTTTTTTTCTTTCTTCTTTTCTTTTTTGGTAAAAGATATATATTTTGTTTTATTTTTAGTTTTGGGCTGATGAGTGCTAGATGGTGATCGCGGTGTTGATGGCCCAGATGAGCGGAGTGCAGTTTGGAAGGAAGTGACCATTTGATTAATTTGATTATAGATGAAGGGTGACGATTTGGATTTGATGCTAGTTATATTTTCCATAGAAAATAAGAGTATTCAAATAACAAAATAAAAATTTTTCATATAAAATTTTTGATTTTCTAGCTAGATAATAATGCCAATCAAACAACTATTTTTTTGTTTTTCATTGAAAATTTTTTCCTAGAAAAATTTTCTTTTCTACCTATTTTCTATGTTGTATCAAACACAAGCAGTCCAGCATTAAGAAGAACAACACAAAGAAATGGAGTGAAAGAAAAATTTTTCTTTTCTGCTCATTTTCGATGTTGTAAGCAAACACAAGCAGTCCAACATTAAAAAGTACAACACAAAGAAATGGAGTGAACAAGACTCTTAATTTGGTTAGCCATATGGCCCATTTTTTTTTTTTTTTGATAAAAAGGCCCATATTTTTATACATGCATGAACTGCTGTTCTGCTTATGTACTCTCTACTTCTGCTTGCTAGCATTCAGATGCATTATTAGGTCATTGGAGGTGCTGGAGCACGAGTACTGCTACCTCAAGAACAAAGTACATGAATTCTTGCAGGTACTTTTGTTTTGTCAAGTCCATAGCTACCCATCCATGGGCTCATGAATAGTGAATTATTTAAGTTTATTGCTGCATGCCTTGATGAAAGCTTTAATTATTGTATTTTATTTTTCTTAAAGATTGACCGGCAGCTTATGATAGTAGCTGGGGTCAGGTATCATCCACTGCTGCAGCAATGACCTTGTTCACCTGGCAAGCCATCTCATATCATAGGCGCAGCCAGTAATACTTCAAACTTCATCTCCATTTCCATCTCCATCGCATTAATCTTGAACTGCTTCGAACCAATGTCAAGGATGGGCGGACTGGGACGCGTGCATTGTTGGAGGATATCCACGTACTCAGGGGCGGAACCAAGGGGGGGCTAGCAGGGGCTGAAGCCCCCCCTCGGCGCCGGAGAGAATACTTTTCAAGTAGTATAAGATTTGATGATTTTCGGTTTTCTTATACTTAAATTGATGTAAAATACAATATTTGAACACTTCCAAGTGTGAAATGTTGGTGTGCTTGAGTGGTTAGTGGGTTTATTCATAAAGTACATGACTTTTTGAACTCACCCAAGTTTAAATCCCTCTTGAAGCATTTTTTTCCCCATTTTATTTTTTTATTTAAAAATTACTAGGATTTCAAAATTTTAATAAAAAAAATCTTAGATACAAATTTTAGTAATTTAACAAAAGTTTAAATTGATCATGAGGCTTAACAAATATATTATAACATATATACACATATGTTATAATGTATCATATATTGATATATGCTAGAGTGAAACAACGAAAATTTTGTATAAATAATAGTTTGGTTGTTTGTAGTGAGAGTGATTAATTTTAACATATTTTAAAAAAATACAAACTCAAAATGTATTCTTATAAGTTAAATTATTGAAAATCTCATATATTTGTATAGGTAATAATAAAAATTTAAATTATACTTTATATTTTTTTAATATATATATTCAAATTTGTGTTATATTAACATATTATTCTTCATTTGAAATAATTATTTTGTTGGATTATTTTTTTTATTTTTTATTTTTTTTGTTTTGCTTTTAGGCTTCAGCCCCCCCTACCATCGAGTCCTGGTTCCGTCCCTGCACGTACTACATTTTATAATGCGAAATGGTATTGTCTGCGCATGCCTTGAGTTGAGTTTCTATATGAATATTTTCTGAGGAAAACCCACATGTTTGCCCTTTCGAAACAATCACTCCTATTTCTGGACATTTAGATATGAGACTGAATTACTTTGCCGTTAGGTTCTTTCTTCCAAATAAAAATAATATTAAAAACACATAAATTTGTTAATTTTGGGCTTGATTACTTATTTTTTATGACACTTGCTTTTGCACCATTATATATTTAAGTGAATAAATCACAGCTTTATTAAAAAAAAAAATACCCCATTTTACATTTAATATGTTTTATAATTTTTTCCTTCAATTTTTTTAAAATATGAATATAGCTTCATCAGATGTCTTAGAATACAACAATAATTGGATTTTAAACCCTACACCCTATTTTAACGCTCAACCTATGGCTCTATTAGTTGTTTATGTTGAGAAATTCGTTTTTAGAAAATCATTCTTATCGTGTATTTTTTATTTTTATTTTTTTTTGATAAATAGGCAACAAGTGCCATCTTGTAACTTCTCACAGTTTGGTTTTTATTTTCTTATTTAACGGTAAGAGAGCAAGGTTCATGGGATTTAGCTATAGCTAGGGTAAATGCGCAGGGTTAAATGATTTTTTTGAAATAAAATCAGAAACAAGTTTTATCTGGATTTTAATGAAATTTTAATTCAATTAATACCAATTAAAACTAAATATACAAAAAACTGTTTTTAAATTAATAAATTGTTTTTTAAATATTGATATATTTTAAAAGAAGTTAAATATATTTATGTAAATTATTAAATATTGTTGATGATTGGTGGATTATTATTATTTGTCACTAAAACTCGACTTTGATAGGAAAATTCTTGATACAAAATGGCCTTTGGTCCATTTGCGATGACCCACTAATTGGCTGGATCAAAACATGCTTGATGCAAGTATATGCCAAGGATCCCCAGCTGTGGGGTGGACTTGCAGCCCAATCCCCATACCAGCTAGATAAAGGCGCACATGAAACCTCAATGACACCTGCAAATACACCCTTAAGTATTTGAGCTAAACCCTAAAGAAAAATAACGTAGAAAACCCAAACAATGTTCTAGGAACTAAAGATAATTTCAAATTGAGATTTTGATTGGAAACAATTCAAATGATGTTACAAGAACCTTGCAACGTAAACAATTCCAAAATTCAATTATACAGACACAAAGAAAGGGTATATAACCAATATCTGCGTGGGCATTTCTAGCTAAATCAAAAACACACAAACAAAGCCCAAGGAATAAAAGATATTGGTCTGCAAGAATTTTGATTAGAAGCAACCAAATGATATTGCAATACCTTTGGAGTCTAAACCAGTCACAGCTTTGAAGAAACAGATGTGGAGAAAAGGTATAACAATGAATCATCCCAGGAAAACCATTTTTAGAAACAAGCATCTAAAAAGGGTATAGCAACAAATCATCATAGGAAGAACATCCCTGCAAACAGACATCAATAAACCATTCCAGATTCTAAGAAAAAGGTATCGGAATCTCTGCATCCCACACAAACACTGATTGTAACTATCTTATCATTAGGGTAAGTCAGGGATCTACCCATCATCTCAGGTGCACTACAACCTAGGATCGGTGATCGGTTATCACTGGAGAGGTGATAACTCTTTTGGGAATTAGTATAAGATACTATAGAAACAAAACACACACACATATATATAAGAAAACATCATCAAAGTACTTAGATGATGCTTTCTAAGTATGTCTACTGTTTTATACTGTTCTGTACACTTAAAAAAATGTTATCTCTTATTCCGAATTGTTCCGACCTGTTGTATACTTAAAATGATCACCCTAAGATGTTGCCTACAGGTTTCTTCTACCTAAAATAACGAGATTTCCCACTTTAAAGCTTTTAAAAAATTATGCTGAATAAAAGAATTTTTTTTTTTATGTGTAAATAAAAAGAAACAAAATGAAATACCTTCATCAAAAGACTAAAAGGAAGGAAAATGATGCAACATAAAAATAATAGAGATAGTTCTAAAGAGGGAGAAATAATACATTTAAATTTAAAATGAAAAAAATTTACTGTAACATGATTAAATTCCAAGTCATCTAACAGTAGAAAAAGCAGATACTATAGGCACATAGACAAATAAAAATAGGGAGAAAGGTAAATCAACCAAAATAAAGGTATCAAAGATGATTTTAATGTTATGTATCCTTATATACGAATGAAAGAAAGAATATTGCTATACACAACTTGAAAAGCATGCTGAATTTTACGCCAGTAAATTCCAATGTATTTCAAGAATTTCTACAACAGACATTATCCTTCAATTATTTACTAAGATTAGTTCTCTAGGATATCACCTAATTCCCTCGAGCATTTCCTAGATTTTGGTAGATTGTAACATGCAACCACACCTTTGTATTTCAACTTTTCAGTTACTTATCAGAAAGAATTATATGCTGAAGGTGCACAATTTGTGTAATTTAACATAAACTCTTTGCAGCTAAAGTACCCAAAACAAGAATTTAAAAATTTACTCAATGAATGAAGATGAAATAACAATCATGAGTATGCTTGGGTGCTCAACCTTTTAATATTAACTGCAAGAGCTGAGCTCCTTTCTCAAGAGCTTGTATAGAGAATCACAACAAAATGACTGAATATTCTAAAGGATAAAAAAAAAGTTAGGAGAATCTGTTTTATTAATTAGAGAAAAAGGTATGCAACAATAAATTTTGCTTAAGCATAAAACATGGACACTCTAACCATTTGATTTCAGCCCTTCTTTCTGAATTTAAAAAATTATGAAGTTCTCCATAACTAAAAGCATATGTACAATCACAAATCCACGATAGAATCAAGGACTATACTGCATAAATTACATTGCCAACAACATTAAATTCGACAAAAAATATTCCGTCAAAATCATTTTCTTGGAAGTAAAAGATGCAAGCTGTGGAGCATTGCAAAATCATAATCATATGTAATGGTAGTAGTAAAATCTATGATATTCGTGAAATTTGTGTTTAACATAGAGCAACAATGGAATCTATATTGCTTGACCGTTGCAGTAAACGATAAACCTAAAGTCAGACGATAGCAAGGATTATATAATAAGGACGATGATAGAGTACCACAGAACAAAAATGTTTATGAGCCAGTTCAAGCAAGGTAACAAAAAGGAAAAAGAAGAAAAAAAAAAAAAACAGGCAAAGGAATCCAAATTGAGCATGTTATTATTATTATTATTTGACTAAACCATTTTTTACACTTTGTTAATTCTTACATATGCTAAGGATTTGAAATTGAGTTCTATTATTATTATTATCATTATTATCTTTTGATTAAACCATTTTGTATACTTTGTTAATTCTTACATATGCTAAGGATTTGAAATTGAGTTCTACTAAAGTGCAAGTGATCTTTTATTGAACAAATTAAAACCCATGTTCAGACATCATCAAGCCACAGATTAATTGCACTTAAAGAATTTTAACATGCGAGCAACAAGAATTTGACACAAGTGACATTGCAACAATCTAAACAAAAAGATAATCTGCTAGAATAAAAAAAAATTTCTGCATTTTGCCCACAGACAAGTATGGAATCAGATATTCATGTAGCTTGATGGAAATATCTTTTTCTGTTTCATAATACAAGTAACTATTGATTCTCGCAATAACAAACATTATATCACAAACAATATAAAAGCATGTGATTTCCATGAAACAAGATTAACCTCAGTTTTCAGACATTTTTTAAGAAAACCTTATAGAGCAAAGCATAAGAAACCAACTGCAAAATCCTAATCTAGATATAACTAAAAACTTTAAAGAGTGAAATATTTCTGTCTTGTACAATAAAGAAGTTCCCCATTTGTTCATTTTTATGACTGAAAGATAATGAAAAACATTGAAGAAAAGTACACGAACAAGAAGCTTGTAATATTTAACCGACGCTGTTATTTTTATTCCCTAAAAAACAAATACTTATGATAGTGTTACAATAAATAAAATTCTCTTCAATGTATTTCAACTCAAAGCTACTAGATAAAAAAGCAAATAGACAAGACCGACTAAGTAAGATAGATGACAAATGCCACTTTAGACTACATTTGGTGAAATGGTGCTAGTTCCACATTGTTTAGGAATTAAGGAAAGAAAATCATAAGCACAACTCATAGTATGGGTTTAGATGGAATGGCAGAAATGAGTTACAAAAAACAGATAAGCAAAAAATAAATCTCAATAGAAAACCACTTATCCTACAATTGCCTAGAAATTTGGTGGTGGGAACAATATGTTGCAGATAAAAAGAACAATATTTCTTTCAAAACAACTTAAAGCTAAAAAACTATCCATATCTCACTTGTAGACATGAAACAAATTCCAGTTCTATCATAGCATAAGCGCTCCTTGACAATAAAAAGAAAAGACTAAATTTTACGGATTATTCGCAATAAACCAAAAGGAGTATGGATCTACAACTCTTCAAGAAACTCTCTAAGTGTCTAAACAACTTCTACATGTCTAATATTCAAGTATAATGATCAAGAATAAAAGACTTCTAACCAAAACAATAGCACCATTGGTTTCTTAAACACAAAACTTCCAATAAATAAATAAATAAATAAGTAAATAAATATATATAAATTTATAAATAAATACAACATCAAACATGAGCTTAGGATGGTATCGATAATGAGTAGTTCTAATTTTTCCCAAAAATAGTTTGACATTTTAGTTTGCTAGATGACATGGATCAATAATACATTTGCTAATTAAACTCTTAATGGAGAAGCCATGAGTTAGTAGGGAAACTACAAAGATGGTAGAATAGGTAGAAGATTTTCGTGGAAGAATAGATGTTAATAGACAAGCAACAGATGATATTTTTAAAGCATCACATGTAATATAAAAAAAAAAAATAGTACAAACACAATTCGATTTCCATTGCTAATAACGTAATATTTCCATTATACTTGAAGAATTGGAACATACAACATTTCCATTATAATTAAAAAATCGGAACATACCAACAACATTATTTGGTATTTTGATCTTAGTGGTAAAAAGAGTTAATCATGCCAAAATTGAAGTTTGATGAGATGACAAGCCAAAATAACAAAAGAGAGAAATCACATAGAAGATTAATGGAGAAGTAGCTGAAAATCTCTATTAGAAGCTCAAAATAAGGAGACAAAACTATGACTATTCGAGAGGGTCATCACTCTCTTGCAACCAAGTAACATCCAAATGCCAGCATGCCTCCCACATCCCCTTTCCTTCCACTAAAATATTCCCATAATGACTCAGAAACTTCCTTCCTATCTAACCACTATACCAGCCGTCACGTGGGTCTTCAGTCCCTTATTTTTCTCCTAGAATATGTTAGATGTATAGGACGCCTAACATTACTTCCTCCTATGAGATCCACCTTGTCCTCAAGGTGGAATTCAGGAAACTATTGTTGGATTATATCAGTGGACTCTTAAGTGGCTTCAAATGCAAGTAGATTTTCTCGCTGAATTAACACTTCAGGACAGTTAACAGAGGCGCATCCCAAGTACCGAAAAAGGCTTAACCACCCAATTTAATTCCACATCCAACATTGGCGCAAGCGGTTCGCCATGGTCATTAGGTTCCAGTGCCTTCTCAATTAAGAAATGTGAAGTACCAGATGTATTTACACGGATGCAAGGAGCTCTATTCTTTAGGCCACTAGTTTGATCTTCTCAGTAATACGCTAAGGGAAAAAATATCTGGGATACAACTTTTCGTTAGCCTGCCGAGCTAAAGAACACAGCCTATAAGGTCTTAATCTCAAACAGACCAAATCCCCTACCTCAAATTGCACTTCATGGAATTTGTTATCCACTTGTGTCTTCATCTTTGGAGGAGATCGAGCCAAATGTTGTTTTAACTCCTCCAAAATCTCATCTCGCTCCAATAATTGCCTTTCCACTGAAACAACACTTGTAGTCTGCATCCCAAAGCAAACTATGGCTGCAGGATCACAACCATGAACAATCCTAAATGGAATGGTGTCGAACCATGTGATGTGTTGTACTGCAATTCCGCTCTTGCAAGCCAAACACTCCATCTCTTTGGTTTGTCGAAAGAAAAACAACGCAAATAAGTCTCCAAACACTGATTTACTACTTCAGATTGAGAGTCAAATTATGGATGACAAGTGGTATTGCAGTTCAGACTTGTTCCTTACAACTTACAGTAGCTTAGAAAAATCTTTTCACGATTTGTGAATATCGACCTTGTGAACCCATGCAAATAAGTCTCTATACAATGATTGACCACTTTAGATTGTCCGTTAGATTATGGATGGTAAGCAGTACTGCAGTTTAAACTCAGTTCCTTGTAGTTTCAAAAAACCTGACCAAAACTGGCTTAGGTACACTCACTATCGATCTTGTGACATGTTGCCGAACGATCTCTCAGACAAACACTTCTCCTACATCCCTGGATGTGTACGAGTATTTAAGGGGGAGGAAATGGGCATATTTGCTCAACCAATTGACCACCACCAATACTGAGTTGTAACCGTTTAATCTAGGTAGCCCTTAATCCACAGTGATGTCAGCCCAAATTTGGTTTGGAATTGACAATGCTTGTAGCAGCCCCATAAGAGATAGAGCCACATACTTGTACTAATGAAAAATCGTACATTCTTCCACATGTTTTTTGATACATTGTTTCATGCCCACTCAATAAACATCCCTCACTATCCTCTTATACATTCTCAAGAAGTGCGAGTGGCTTCTTACCACACTGTCATGATACTCTTGTAGTAGCGTCAGAATCACATCTAAATTATGAGACAACACAAGTCGGCTCTAGTAAACCAAAGTGCCCCACTGTAACTCTAACTTCGGCCTTTTTCAGACCCTTGTTCCACTGCCTACCTAATTCGTGCGAACTTTGCATCACCCTGCATCTCCACAGTTATCTTTTGAACATTGAGTATCGTCACCTAAAGTTCTCCTCTGCCTTTCACACACGATAAGGCAACAACCACTGCCTTGTTTTCTGTCCCGACTTGAAACGTATCTCAGAATCATGGTCAATGATCTTCAATAACCATTTTTGATACTCAGGCTTAACTTGCCGCTATTCCAACAAAAATTTTGAATTGCATTGATCGGTGAATGTCACTCCAATAAGTAATGCCTCCACTTTTGAAAGGCTAAACAATCACCCTTAACTCCCTTTTATATATTGATTTCAGTGGGTTTTTGATCAACAAAACTTGACTAAAATATGTTCTGAGCTTGTGGTTTTCTGTAAGTACAGCTCCTAACAGATACCTGATGCATTATTCTCCGTCTCAAAAGGCTAAGAAAAATTTAGTAAGGCCAAAAAAAGAATAGCGGTCATGGCAGTCTTGAGCTTTTGAAATGCAAACCCAACCTCTTTGTTATGCTGAAATGCATCCTTATTTTATAGCTACGAGGTTGTTTGACAACATTTTTGTTTTTTCATTTTCATTTTTTTTTGTTTCGCTTTTGTTTTGTTTTGCTTTGCTTTTTTTTTTAGTTTTATTTTCAATTTTTTGAAAACAAAAACATGTTTGGATCTATTGTGTATTTTAAAAAGCTGAAAACATAAATACATTTGGTTAGCACAAAATTGTTATGACGTTTTTTTATCATTTTTTTCAAATGCATATTTTTAAATTTTTTTTTATAAAACCTTATTTTTCATATTAGTTTACTTGATTATATTAAATAAAATTAATAACATAGATTGTTATTGTATGGGTAAAACACAAATTATTTCTAAAAATATAATTTTTTATACTATATAAACTAATTTGTAATATATCAAGCGCAAATAATAAATTTTTATAAATATTTTTCTTAAAAATATATATTTTTAAAATTATTAGTATTAATTTGTAAATTTTAAAAAAAATAATAATTAAAAGGAATTAAAAATTAAAAGAAGAGAGACAAGAGTAGAAGAGGAAGGGTTTCATGGTGGGAGGAAGAGTTTTAAAAACGTTTGCAAAAAAGTTGAAAACATAAAAATGTTGTTTTCTGTTTTTTTGAAAACATGAGGATTGCTACCAAAATTTTTGAAAACAAGACAAGGTGCCAAACTTTTTTTTCTAAGTTTGTTTCCAAAATATGAAATTGAAAACAAAAAAACAAAAATTGACAACAATGCCAAATGACCCCTTACATTAATGGGCACGGTAACTCCATATCTCACTACAAACCTTCGATAATACCCTATTTGAACCAAGAATCACCTTTAACTTCATAATAATTGTTGGAGTTGGCCATGTAACCTTAATCTTGCTCCAATCCGCTAACAACCATACTAAAGAGACCTAATGTCCCAAATACTCAATTTGTCTGTCAAAATATACATTTATTAGCATTTAAATGTAGTTTGTGCTCCCCAAAACCACCAAAACTTGATCCAAGTGTTGCTTATGTGTCTTTTCATCCCTATTATACACCAAAATATCTTCAAAAAACCACCAACTTCCACTTTAGAAGAAAGTTTCAGAATGCTAGATTCGTAAGGGACCGAAATGTGGCCAGAGCGTTGATTAGACCAAATAGCATGACTCATAGTGACCCCCAAGTTATAATCAACGATTTTGGAACATCTTTTGGTTTCATATAAATTTGGTGATAACCAAATTTTGGGTCTGGTCTGAGAACAATACTGCACCATTAAATTCATGTAGGAGCTTATCAACCACCAGAATGGGAAATTTATCCGAGACCGTTGCACGATTGAAGCCTCGATAACCACCGTAAAAAACATTAACTCTCATATTTCTTTTTAACAAGTGGCACCTGACTTGAATAAGGGCTTGTGGAAGATTGTATGGTTCCCATCGCACATATTTCCCAAACAAACAACTAGATCTTATTCTTTTGGAAATATAGGTAACAATACGGCCTAGCGTTGATTGGTTTCATCCCAGGCTAAAGACATATGGCGTTGGTCTATATTTTGAATAGGAAGTAGTTCGCATGTAGTCTCAAATACCCCGGGTGTTTAGCCATGAGCTTTCGTATTAGTGCTGATGGCACATTTGTTAATTTGTTTCATTGCTCTTTGCTCATATATCGTAGCTTCATCGTCACCCTTTGTTTTTGTTGTAATCCTTGAGTTAAAGCCTTCAAGGAAACACCTGACTTGCAAAGGCTTAGGTCTCTTTTTACAATCATCACAGTACTGCCCATGGTGACCATCATTGTCAACTGGCCCCAATTCACTCAATAGGCCATAAGGTGTCCAACAATTGCATGCCTAAAATTACTAAAAAGTACTGCCCAACTACAAAGGAAGGTAATCCTCCATGACCATCAACCTCTACATCTCCAAAATCACCCTTTTCCAAATCCCTTTCCCTTCAACAACTACGTTGGCGCTCATCACTACACCATATCGGTTGTTGTAGATAAGGGTAGTTGAAGCGTTTTCACAACTTTTCTTGAAATGAAGTTGTGAATGGCTCCATAGTTAATTTGGGCACTTGGTTTTGTTAACTCCATACCGAGTCGAATGACAACTCAATATTCCCTGAGACTCCCACCTCTATATGAGGTTCCTCCTCTTTGCCCATCTTTTGCATTGTTTTAACGTTTGGAATTGATCCTCCTTTCCAATCATCTTTGTGCAAGGGGTACTTACAACTTCCTTTTACAAACATAACCAAGGTCGTATTTTTCACCACAAGAAAAACACAAGCCTTTCACTCTTCGTGCTTATATTTCCGCGTCAGTCAAGTTTAGCCACCTGTTAACTCCATTGCAACAATAACTTGGTTTGGTGCCTCCTATAGTGGGCACTTGAAATCTCCAATTTGCAGTCCTAGTTTGACTCGAGTCTAGAATTTTGCCGCAAATTAGTAACCCTATGCCGCCTTGGGTCTGAATTCTTGTCTCATTCACAACTTAGGAACGCATTAGCCCCTTCATAAGGATTGAGTTATATAATTTCAGAACACTAATACATGGACAGCATTGAGGGTGTTGTTCTTTCTATTTCGGGGTTAAGGGTTGTCTCCATGATTGAGGCAAGCCCAACCAGCAGGATTTAATACCGTAACCTTAGCTTTAATGTTAGGTTTCAAGCCTTAATGAATGTGCTCTCCAGGACTTCCTCCAGCAACCCCTCCATAGATGCTGACATAAGCTTGAAATCTTACCAATATTCTGCCACATACCCACATTGTTTTATTTCCAAAAACTATTCGCATAAACTTCCTGAATGTGAAAAGAAACACCTAAGAAATTATTGCTTCTAATCCTTCCAACTCCTAAAAGGATTTCTCACTTCAATCCATTGGAACGACAACAATGCTTCTCCTACAAAACTCACTCCTGCCACCATTAACTCCTTAGCTTCCATCATCCTGCTCATCTTTATGTATTATTTGGCTTGGAAAACTCAACCATCCAGGTTCTCCCCATCCCCCGTAAAAACAATTGGCATCTCTAATCATTGTCCATCCCTCCAAGCTTCCGTGTAGTAGTTTTGTCCAACCCTCGCCGTCGTTTCTAAAAAAAACTTCCGTCTGAGACCCATTTTCTCCTGCATCTATAGGCAGCCTTCTTCTCTTGGAGTTTTCTCTAGCAGCCTCATCTCGGCCCATCCTCTGCCAAGGAAGTCTTCTCCTTCGCATTGGATTTTCCCATGGACTGAACCAATCCCTACGTGTCTTTCAACTTTCAAAGAAGCCTTAAACTAAAACTTCAATTGTCTTCTCCATCTTTAGTAGTCTCTATAACTCAAACTTCATTCATTCCACCTCAAAAATCTCGACTTTTCCCTAATTGTTTTTAGGCTCCATTGGATCGTACCTCTGATATCAAGTTTATGAGATTACAAGATAAAATAGCGAAGGGAGAAAAAATTAATTTTAGAACAATGAAATGGTTAATCATAGAGAAGTAGCTAAAATTTCTATTAGAAACACAAAGATACGGATACAAATGACTACCATTCGAGAGGGTCATTACTCTCCAACAACCAAGTAACATCCATTAATATGTATGATTAAGTCCCCTAATTTTCCTCCTAGAATATATTAGATTTATAGGAGGCCTAACAAATTCATTAACATATCAAATACATATTAATATATGATTACATAAATCAAAATTGGTTACTAGCAAAATTGATTAACAACATCAAATTGAATAAATGATATAAACACATGTTCTATTAAAATCAAAGTAGATTAATCATGTCCAATTTAACAGAGACAAAAGGTGATTTATAAACATGTGATATATATTATTATTGATAAATAAAATAAAATAAAATCAACAAACCATACAAATAATATGGTTAATAAAATCAAATAAAATTGATGAGTAGCATGAGATAAACAATTAAAGATCACTTACAAATGAAGAAATGACTTGTACAAGATAGAGTGGTGAATAATGGAATTGATAAAATGGTTGTAAGTCACTTGACTAGGAGCATTACATCCCATGCAAAAGCAAAGAGGAAATTAATTTACTTGGTTAATTGCATTATAGATGCATACAATGAACTCAAACAAATGAAGGATGCAAACAAAACCTACGGTTTTTAAGAGCATAAAATATTGGATGGCATAGGTTTTAGAAATGTTAAAAATGATAGAGAGGATATTAAGAGTTATTCAAAGGAAAACATCTCTATAATTTTAGAAACATGCATAGCGATGAAAAATGTTAAAAATGAACCAATCCTTTCAAAGAAAAACAACATTTAAAAGAAAAGAAGTTAAACAAATGGTTGAGAGGTAAGAGGAACAGAAGAAAAAGGAGCAAAAGGAGAAAAAATAACATAAAGAAGAAAGAAAAGTAGCATAAGAAGAAGAAGAAGAAAATGAAGAAGAAAGAGGAAGGGTGGTAGAAGAATGAGGCGGAGAAAAAATAACATACACGGGAAGAAGAACAGGGGGAAAAAATGAAGAACATAGAAAAGAAAGAGGATTAGCACAAGAAGAAGACAAAAATGAAGAAAGAAAAGGTACAATAGCAGAAGAAGAAACAAAAGGAAGAGAAAAAAAATAACATACACAAGAAGAAGAACAAGAAAAACAAACGAAGAACAAAAAAAGAAACAAGAGAAACATAGGAAAAAAACATAAGAAGAAGAACATTGCAGCCTATAAAGTCAACCATAGAACCTCATAGTCATAAAAAAGCTTATTCTCATCAACTTCGGAGGAATGTGGTGATAAATAATCTTTAGCCACCCTAGCTATATGCTATTTTCCTATACCAGCCTATTGAAGTTCTACACATGAATCATCCAATAATCAAATCAAGTTAACAACAACATTAAGGCATTAATTTAACATATAATTTTTTCCTACTTAGCATTGGAAGCTATAAAATTTGCATGAAAAGAAAAGAAGGAAAAGCTATTATAATTCGAAGAAAGAAAGACATGAAGGCAAGAACACTTGTAGAAAGAAAGAAAGAGAGAGAGAGAAAACAAACCTATTAAGGTTGGAACAATGGCATCCCAATTCGCTTTTTCTTCAGGGCACTTTCAATCCGTTGGGGAACATCGGGATCTTTCCTTCTTACACATGATGTTATAGCACCGGAGAGAGAGCCAATAAAGGGGTAATGAAACTTGTTCGACTCGAGGTTGATGATGGAGATGGGAACCTTGCCATTGCACTCCCAGGAAGCATCAGGATGGGGTTGATGTACGTGCAACTTAGGCAAAACCATCGTCCAGGAAATGAAAAAGAGGACGGGCACATAAATTAGAAAATCAATCTCCAGCTTTTATTCAGGACATGAATGATGAATCTGAAGAACCGAAAAAGTCAATCAATTGAACCCAAACCAGTTGGTTAAGTAAACCAATTCTTCAGTTCTTTTTATGGTTTCAGCTCGGGTTTTACTTTTCCCCCGCCATTTGATATACTGTATAACACACACACACACATCTATATAAGATGTTTTAGTCACCTTGTATCGTTGATCCTTAGCCCAAATCTTTTGGTTGAGCAATTAATCCACTACCTAATAATACCAAGTTCGTTTATCACCTTGGAATCTAGATCAAATAATGTAAGATTACTTCATTAGCAAAAATATTGCATTCCTGGAATCTAATAATTCATAATATTATAAGTAACAAGTGGTAATCTAGCATTTTGGGCAGTATGTAATTTTTTCCAATTATATGCTCATTATTTTACCTTTTGAAATAAAACATCCTTCAAATTCATAATAAGTGTATTAAGTACATATTTAAAGTTTTAATGAATTTAAGAGTTTAGGGCTTTTGGCATAGGGTTATATGGTTAATGGTTTAGGATTTAGGTTTTAAGGGTTGGGGGCCGGGTTTCGGGTTAGGGGTTTAGGGGTTAGGCCTTAAGGTTTCAGGTTTAGGGTTTAGGGTTTAAAGTTTAAGGTTTTTAGGTTTTAGGGTTTAGGGGTTTGCAGGTTTAAGATGATTTCCCAAATACATCTACTTGTGTTAAAATGATTTCCCTAATTACATCTACTTGTATTTATATATCCACATTGTAAAAAAAATCCTATTGATAATCGTTTAAGTTGCACACAATAAATTACTTAAGAAGGCAAATTTTAATGCATATACTAAACATTTTCTCCGTAAGTTCACCGATGCCAATGTAACCAATCATGTCTATCTCATACTTGAACTCTTTCTCAAAATACATGATCTGCATTCACAACAAGGCCCATGCGACAAAGGTAGTTTTATAAATTAATAAAAAGGAAATTATAAAATGAAATAGGAATTTATATAAAAAGGGCACAAGGCAGCAATGACTGGCAATATATACGCTTTCTTCATACTAAGTATATTCAATGAAATAAAACAAGTCAAAGCGTCAAATAAGTGAGCATGCAAGAGAAAATGTTATGTTGAGAAGTGAGAACATTGATAAGCATGACAAGAGAGGGAACCAAGACACTCACATTAAAATGTTCCACAAGCTAAGTTGCAACCTTCCTTCTTGAGAAAGCCATAAAACAACAAAATTAACTTTAAGGCATCAAAACAAATCAGAAAAAAACTGAAGTAAAACATTCCCAACAACCTTTGATAGTCATTCAAATTAGTGGCGCTAGTACTCTGTGATATTGCACGTAAGTATTGTTAGATTACCATAAGTTTCATGCTTGAAAGCCTCCTCCCCTTGGTTTTTTATTTCCACAAAAATAGCAGCATTACTGCAAGAACAATTCAAGACAAATCACATCAATGGTTACAACCATTCTTGATGAAATCTTTGAGAAAAGAACCCCTTAGTGTGGCCTTGGCTTGGTAACCAAACAGCAGGAGCAACACCGTCAAAATCGCACTCCCAATTGAAAAAAAGTATCAAAATCGAACAACAATCAATAAAAGAAGATGAAAACTCCAAAACCCTCTCCGATCTAGATCATCTCAGTTACATACTTCCACTCTGGCGGTAATGAAATTGACCTAGTCGCGGAGCTTGATCATCAGACTACTATGGCGCATGAAATTCTGAAGGCATATCCTAGAGATGATTCCGGTTCCCGATCGCGCGGCGTTCTCGGGCCTCCATAAAACCCTAGAATCCCCAAATGGGGGTAGATTACTCTTCAAGAAAAAAAGAAGAAGATGAGAAGCCCGCTAAAACGAAGGGCCTGAGCTAGGGCTTTATAGACATTTAGGTCCTTTTCATTTAGAAAAAACATCAATCAGTGTGACAATTTTGTCATTATATTTAGACTTAAAAAAAACTAATGCTAGCTAAAATTTCAGTAAAATATTTAAAGTGTAACTTATGGATTAAAACGGACAAACGAATATAGTTTTATAAAAAATAATATATATATATTTTGTTTTAAATACCAAATTAAAATAATAACTCTAAACTTTATTCCTGATTATAAATTGTAAAACCAATATTTTTTATTATTTAAAAATTCTCATTTCTAATATTAATATAGTTTTATAAAAATAAAATATATATTTTGTTTTAAATACCAAATTATAATAATAACTCTAAACTTTATTACTGATTATAAATTGTAAAATCAATATTTTTTATTAATTAAAAATTTTAATTTCTAATATTAATTGATACAAATTTTCAGTTAATGACTAGTATTTTTCTTAAATCTATACATCCATTCATAACATAGAGAGTTCTAAACTAAAATAGGAAAACATAAACAACAAAACCCTTAATATAATAAACTGCAAACCTCAAACCCTAAATCCCACACCTCAAACCTTAAACCAAAACCTTGAACCCCAAACCGTGATATCTTGAACACTATACTAGACATCCAAAACTCAACCCCCAAACCCAAACCAAAAAACAAAAACATCAAACCACAACCATAAACACCGAGCCATGAACATCAAACCGCGATACCAAAACTCGAAACCTGAATGACAAACTGAGAACTCTAAACCATAAACACCAAAACCTGAACATCAAACCACGATACCCAGATGTTTTTGGGGTTTAGGGCTTAGGGTTTAGTGTTTAGGATTTAGGGGTTTAGGATTTAGGGTTTACGGTTTAGGGTTTAGGGTTTAGAACATATATGTATGAGTGAGCACACATGCGCACACACTATAGACTGAACTCAATATTGCTGCAATAATTCCTAGACAAGAAAAGAATGCATGCAAATGAGTCTTAAAACAATCTATCCTTTTTATTTCAAAACATGGATATAGGAAATGTAACAGGTCAACAATACAAATTACCATGATAATAGCAAATAATAAATTTATGTTTCTTCTGGACATTTAGCAAAAGCTGAAAAAGGTTTGAAGTTCATACATACATGTTAGGTTTAGAATGTATTTATAAAGTAATTACATTATGCAAAAAATGACCTACAATTAATAAAACCAAGAAAAATCATAGAACTTCTAAATGAGCTTATTTCTTGAGAATTTGAAGAAAAATGCCCATCTGCAAACAATGTTGAAAAACACTGATAAACATTATATTAATATCCTAATCAAGAATTTCTGTCAAATGTGAAAGAACTGCTTTGTTTGCTTCAATTGTGCATGTTGTACATCAAATTATTGATGAAATTTCGCATTTTCTACAAACACTCGTAGAAGATCATTTGAGTAAACAACAAGTCATATATGATGTTTCTGAAAACAGGCTCTTAGAAATCACAACTAGATTTGCTAGGCACCACACATACGCTAAATTGGAAAGGAACTAATCAGCATAATAGAAACTAGTAGATTAATATTTGATGCAACTAACTACAAAAAATTATTGGACCCAAACCAAAGAAAAAAATTCACATAATTGAGTGACAAGTAATAGATGCACAAAAATTTAAACATAGAGGATCTCTAGAAATGGCATCATTAATATACAAAACTCACGTGTGAATAAAAAAATGGAATCATATGGGAACATCACCTAAGAACCTATAATTGTTAAAATAAAAAAGAAGACATGCACTTGCAATTACATTACCTTCTAGAAAAAGCACATCAAAAATTGATGAATATCATAAATGCAACTATATCATAACATGAAATATAAATAAGCCAGCATAAATCGACATGGCAACTGAAAACTTTACCAGAGGAAAGCCAAAAGATATAATCAAATATTTGGGCATCTCTACTAGCATGCCAAACCAATTCCCAACTAATATAAAAATATGAATTATGGAAAAATAGGATCACACTGGTTTTCAAAACTCAATGATTCTTCTAGATTGTAACGCAATCTAGAAACAGCTTTGATTAAGTGACACAACATTACAAACTAGTAGCACATCTTGTGTTTAAGTAAAACCAGTAAAATTTTATCAGCACTAAAAGAAGTTTAAATTGATTAAATTTAAACGAGTAGCACATTTGCAAGCCAACTCAATAACTCTTTTACTTAAATTGACTACATAGTTAAATTATTCGTGGCTTGTACCCCATTTATGTGGGTCGCAAGTTAATTAGCATGGTAACTAAACTATTGAATCTTCTAATGGAAAACAAAGGAAATATGGCTCACTTTACACATTCACTGAAGAACAAAGATTAAGTTAATGCTAATATCTAAACATACCTTAATTAACAATGGAAAATCATTACAGCCACAACATGATTAATCTCCTAGTAAAACCATTGTTGCCATGAATCTTATACAATTAAAATTTACCCCACAACGGGCATGTAAAATTAAACTAGAAGATCTAACTAAAATGAACATATATGTAAACCTTAAATAAAAGTATCAACTTTTTTGAACAAAAGCCTAACTTTAAACCAAGTAAAAAAAAATAAAGAACATCATTCCCAGATCAAAATATCCATAAAATTTAGGCCAAGGTCCTGGTTCCTAATCCAATACAACCTTAAAACCCAAGGCCAAAACCTAAACTACTATAAACTAAAAACCTTAAAACCCTAATCCCTAAACTAGTATAATACTATAACATTAAAACCTAAGGAAAAAAAAAAAGAACATCATTCCCAGATCAAAATATCCATAAAATTTAGGCCAAGGTCCTGGTTCCTAATCCAATACAACCTTAAAACCCAAGGCCAAAACCTAAACTACTATAAACTAAAAACCTTAAAACCCTAATCCCTAAACTAGTATAATACTATAACATTAAAACCTAAGGCACAAATCCTAATTCCCCAATTAGGATAACCTTAAATCTGAATCTCGGAATAGGGAAGAGGAAATCAAGCACGGGCTTGAGATACTCTCCCCACACACAAATAAAAATCCTGTCCTACACTTAAGTAATGATCTCAAAGTAAAGAAAGTTCCTTAGATCAATTAATTTTTATAAATTTGTGATTCTTTATAAACAATATGCAGCATAAATCAAACTAACTAGAGAAATTAGTTCATTGATATTCTAGGAAATTAAACTTGAATGATTAACTAATGGGATACAAAAACATGAAGACACTCTATTTTTTTTTTTTTAAACCATAAATACAAAGTTCAATTTTGAATACTTAGGGTTTGAAAACTTTGATGACACAAATATGCAGTCTTGTATTTAGAATAATTACCACCTTGAATAAAATACAAATAAAGAAGGCAAAATTTGTAAAAAGATGGTGAAACTCATTAACACAAAACACCGCAAAGAAAGAATTTTAGTTTTCAGTGCAAAGAAAGAAATATAACAATAATGGTGAATTGGGATGGTCTATGACTGTGATGATTGTAATATGAAAGGTTTGAGAGACGAATATAAGATGCATTTCTTCAAACGTTGACTAGCATATAATGCGTACACCCCTATTACGCAATTTAATCAAATGGGCATTGATCAAGCAGGATTGACAACTCTGTTTCAGGCCATATAGTTGATGGTTCCAACCACAGCTGGTACATTGTTTGGTAGTTTTCAACATAGATGTGGTATCGTTAAAACAACTGATCTTCTATAACAATGCCCTTCCAAAATTTGTGCAACTGACAAAGAATGTGTTATTGCCTACCTGTAAAGTCTGCCATCAATTTTTAGCTGATAAGAAATAACAACACTGAAAGATTGAGCAGGCTGATTTTTACAGACGCATCATCCCTACTTGATGAAGATCAATCGTGAAGTCATAAAAATGCTTCCCAAAGCAAAAATAAATAAATATCCTACCATAATATCTAATAATGGATTGATAAAATAACATCAAAAAAACAAGTTTATGAATGCTTTTTATAAACTTGCATAGCTAACATAATGGTCATTTGCCAGTACGAAACTTCCAATCCGAGATAGAAAACAATGAAAGGCACTTGAAATGCTTTAGTTGGAAACACAACATCAATATTTCGCTAGGAGAATACCAGTAGTAATAAAGTGAGAATAAGATCTAGTACTATTATTTGACATGGTCTAGATATAGAAGTAGTCTAGGAATTAAAACTATATTTTCATGAAGTTATACATCAGGGATAGTTTGGTTAATTCATATTTTGATTTGCAAAAGTATGCCAAATCTAGTCAATGAATGAATCAGTTTATTAGCTTAATGTTGCCCTCTTCTGATTGCGATTGTTTAGATTATCCAGGTGTGATTGCCTAGGTTATATTATATCATGAAGTCCTTGAAAAGAGCAATTGAGAGCTTTCACAAATTTAAACGGATCTAATTAAAGACCGTATATAAACCTTTATATATGAAAACTAGCTTAAGCTAGAATTCAAATCCCAACAATAAACAAATGAAATTCAACCATAATCTCGAAAAAATTTATGCTTTAGTAGGTAACAATAAGAAATGATCCACACAACTAAGAGTGAGATAATTTAGAGAAATTAAACCTATAGAGCAATTGTTCACATGTGGAAGGGAGAATTTAAATTGTCTTTAGACAACACAAAGCAGACCCTGTTAAGCAATGCATCCTATAAAGCATAACAGTTATGACAATACCAGCCCGCCATTTTGTATATTAAGCAATGCATCCTCAGTCAAAATGGATCTCATTAATAGCAACTAGCAATAATGTCAAAACATTGTCAAGAGAATGTTATATAAGATGGCACTCAGAACAACTGACATTAACAACAGATAATTTACAACCTTAATTAGCTAAGGAGCAAATTGAAGCACACCAGACACCCAATATCTAATAATTGCATCTCCTAGTCTACAAAGAGGAACTTAAAGATGATAAGTATAAAATCATTAGCGATTCTCTTATCAAAGTAGGGAATAGTTTTTTAATGTCAGCAAGAAGTATTTTAACATGGAATAAAAAAATCAATTAAAAACTTATATTAGGTTTGTTTCCAATTGCCAACAATAACACCAATTGCATTTGGTTTGTTTTCAATTCCCAACCAGAGGACCAATCATCTTACTAAAAATTTATTTTATTCAATAAATTTATTTAAAAATAAATAAATTTTTTATTAAAATTAATAAATAACAATTATAGCGAAATAAAATTTTAAGTTTGGTTTCTTAATTTAGTCAACCCAAGTTAATTTTTTTCCAATTTAATTTTTGAAAAATTAAAGCATGATGGATTTCAACGGTGATGCAAGAATAAAGACTAGAATATAATAAGAATCTCACGATGAATATCACCAAGAAGGTCATCGAACTCCCTTGTCTTTGTAGTATGACAGAAAAGCTATTCAAATAAGATATTTCTTTTATTTGATGAATAAACCAAGCAATGCATAATTATACACTGCAAATCCAACCCGTTGAAGTTATTCTAGAGTAAAATTGACTATTTCTTGGTCAAAATGCACATCAAGAACCCCGGAAAACAAGAAAACAAGTTCATAAATTGGTTTGCTAGTAAACAAGTTCATAACCTTGTCTTGTGACTGTTTGACACAGCGACTAGATTTTTTTATGGTAACAAATAGTTCTGTAAGCTTGTTGGTTTTGTTACATCAGGACCCCACTGATTATTTCTTTGGAAGAAATTACGTGACAATTCAGAAATTTTGCAAGCCGAATTGGGAGGGAAACAAAACAGGCAATTTATGAACAAGGTTCAGCTCAACCATCTAATAAACATGGCAAGTAATTTTGTAGTTTGAACTCAAGTTAGAGCTGAGCTCAATGATTGCTTGGTGCATTCAAGCTCAGCACAAAATAGTTCTACACATAGCATATCATAAACTAAATGTAGTTGCATGCTATTCATCTTACTCTAGATACATGAGAACTTAGGTGGGTTGGCTAAAGCTTGCCAATGTAATTGAAAGATGCTGGGTTCAAATGACACTGGCAAGTCAAATTCGAGCTAGCTGACTCCAGCTCTTCTTATTCTAGCCATGCCAGAGAACTAGGCAACAATTATTTCAAGCAAAGCTTGAGCTCATTCAAGCTTGGCCATCAACAACCTAAAGCACAATGATGGCAATGGTAAATTAAGAAACACACTTCCGGTCTGAATTGGTCTAAACCCAGTAAAACAATAGAAGCAATAAATCTCATTAAGACATAATATTTAGCCAGAGTAGAAATTGTTCTTGCAGGGCACTTATATATTATACTGGGACAAATGAGAGAGGAAGTGTTGGGTTTCTTTTCCAATATTCCAAAATCTTGGGAAAAAAAAAACTGATGGTTTGGCTTGGAGTCAGAATTTTGGAGATGCTTTCAAAAGCATAATAAGACCATAGCTACACACAAACAGTGCAGAAATGGTATGGAAGAGATTGCTTTTGTAGTTTTCGGCAACTGCAAGAGAAGAAAAATTAGTAATAACTTAAAAAACATGCAACAGGGCAGAACTAAGAGATAGTGGAATTACAACATAAACATAGAAGAATACCTCGAATAAATCAGATGAACCAATGATGTCAAGCTTGAGACCAATCTCAATATTGGAGCCACAAGCAACTGTTGCTTGTCAATTCCTATTGGATCTCTTCCCACTTCATTGCCACCTTGCTTAAAGTCCCTAATGAAATGAGTGCAAAAGGCTACACACTAAATCAAACAGTGAAATCGGGAAGAAAGATACTACCTTTTATTTGCATGTCAACCCTGGATGATGCCAGATGTTCTAATACAGCCATTGATAGAAGAATCTGAGCACCAACTTTTCCACACTTGTGGCTTATTCTTAACATCAATCCTAGCTCAGCTTGTAGAGTGCTCAATCTCTGGAATGATTGTACAGAACACCATCCATCCTGGAAGAATATGGACAGTGAGGTAGATATAACAAAAACTTACAACAGATTTTACATATCACACAATGCATAACACAAAGGAACAGTAAACAACTGTAGATCACAGAAAGACGTAAACCATTCAAGACACAGGTTTAGCTGATGAGCCAGTGCTCCAAAATCAGCATAAATAAACATGGACTAAAACACAAACAACCTTCAATATGATCAATCTTAAAAAAAACATGAAAATCATCTTTCTCAAAACTTGATAATTAAGGTCTACTTAAAACTTCAAAACAACTGATTTTCCAGGGATGACAAGGGCACTTCCAAGTAGCAGCAAAGAAGCACTTTGAGCATACCTAAAAGAAGAAATGTTTATGCTGATAAAGCTAAACAAGCAAACATTAATGATTAAAATTTAGAGCATAAATAGTATTCATCCAAGCTTAAGCTTAAGTATATCAGGGGAAAAAAAGATACAATGTACAGGGCTCATTAATGATTGAAAAATTACAGCCAAGGAAATTATGAGAAATAGCCCCACAACTGTCATTAGATTTCAGATACGAAAATCTGATCTACCAAAGAGAAAGAAGTTAAATAAAACTGGTAGTAGTCTTTTCAATGCAAAGAAGGGTCTTCCTAGGATAACTCAGGCTTAACAACCCGTCATGAGCATAACATGATCTAGCAGAATTCTACAAGAATAAATGCACCATCCTCTTTGAATAGAAATAATCAAAATGGAGAATGAATTCATCAGCAATAAGACACCTTGGAATGCACAACATCATCTTTATATGTGTGTTATATTATTATGGCACCTAAAAAAAAGCGAGAAAGAAGTTTTAGAAAAAAAAAATGAAGCTTCAAAGAGGATGGATTAGGGTTTAGGGTTTTGGGTGAAGTAAGGCCAACAAATGAAGGTGATATCTAATTATAAGATTCAATAAATTAACATTATATTTGGCATTGTTGCGTTCTAGTAAACTACAAAGCACTAAACTAATTTTTCTTTCCCAGATAAATCATCAATAAACATGCAACTGAATTCCTAGAACCCAACTGAGAGGATAATCACATGCATTTTTGATATTTTAGACGTTTAAGTATATACTCATAGTGTTGGCCTTACTTATGAACTTTCTATCTAAACAGTTCAACATGAGAAGATCATGATTGTTCTAAAATAGTTTTGAGGTCCACAAATTAATATGCAAATATTTCACAGATAATTCATGGTTTATACTGGTTTATACTGGTTGTAGAAAGGATGAGCATGAACTGTTCTCAATGCCAGATAACCTTGAGTTCGGTTGTTTACATAATGCAATACAAATGCCAACACTCCAAGCACTGCTAATGCACTATTATTTCTTTCATGTTTAGGCCTATGATTTGGGGAAAAGCTTGGATGCACCAGGAAACTTTGCAACCCTCATGCAAAAGCATAAAGATGGAATGTACCAGTCCTTAGGGGAATTCAAGGTTTGTCCGCCTTTCTCATGGTTCTGATCTTTTTCCTTGAATTGTATGATTTCATACCCAAAACAGAAATAAAAATTTAAATCCTTATTCTTGAATCCATGAATGCTGAATGATGTTTTGAATGTGTCCAACAAGGCATTTGAATCCAATAACACAGACACCATCCCTTACTGAGAAGTGCGATCAATCTGAAATAGGGTTCCTCATCTTGCTGATGCAAAATGTTTGCAAACTTGTTGTTCTATTGCAGGCAAAATCTCTTCAAGATCAGGCCATTCAGATCTCCCTAAACCCTAAACCGCAGAGAAGGCACTCGCAACTTGACAACAAAAGTATTTCAAGTGTAAGAAGAAGCCACTGAGATTTGAAACAAGCCCAGGAATTCAACCAAAATGAGTAAAATTTGATTAAGACGAGAAATCAAGATAACGTATGTGATTTCGTGAGCCCTTCCTCGTCTTGGATCGGATTGGATGCCTGTTTGAAAATGAGGCGGTGGTGACGCCTTCAGACAAAAGAAGCAGCGGCGAGCAAGTGATAGAGAAGGAAAGAGAAAGAGGTGGAGGAGGCGGTACCTGATGTGATTTCGAGAGCCTTCCTCGTCGCAGAGGTGATGCCCATTTGAAGATGAGGAGGTGGTGGTGATGCCTTTCTCGAACAGAAGAGGTAGCGGCGAGTAAGTGAGAGAGAAGGAAGGAGAGATAGGAGGCGGCGGCCGCAGCTCCCGCGCCGACAACCTGAGCGAGCGAGAGAGAGAGAGAGAGGAGAAATGAGAGGATTATTGGGTTTTTCTATTATTATTATATGCATAAATAGATCAGTAAAATACAAAATAATTATAATAATAATTAATTTTCAAATATCTTTTTAACTTAGGTTTTTATTAAAACACTGTTAATTAAGGTAGCTTGGTTTTAGTCAAATTTTAGAATCATACAAAAAAAATTGTTTTCAATTTAAATGTAATCATGATTGAAACATAATGTGTTAAAACTTTAGTATGATCACGGAAGATATTATGTTTCAAGTTTTATGTGCTTAAACTTCAATCAAAATTTTACGAATATTGGAGAAGCTCATGCTATTCAATAAACATCGTAATAGAAACTAAGATAGCACCAAATTTCACCTGAGAAAATTCCCTTTCTTCTCCAAATTTCTATTTTCCTTTATTATTTTAAACATTATAATTTATATATTTTATTTGTCTTTATTGATTCTTATCTTTCAAGCACTTTTAATGGTAATTTTAAGATTTTAATAATTATGTTTTCTTCTTTCTTTTAATTAAAAATTCAACATTGTTAAATAATAGTTATTAATATAATTTAATAATATAATTAGTAATTTATATAAAATAATTGTAATTTTTAATTTAATTTAATATAATATCAGTATATATTGCTTGACAACACCTAGAATTATTAATATTTAAGATTTTTGAATTGATTATAAAAAACAAATATTTAGCATTTATTAACTATGTTTTACTAAATATTTACAATTTATTAACAATGCTTTATAAAGGTGTTTATATATATATATTTTTTTACATATGATTAATTATAATTTAATATCAATAAACATATGTACTAAGTTAAAATATATTAGAGCAATTTTATTTTTGGATTATTGTTTTTAACTATGTTTAATAACTCTAATTTTTTTTTCTCCACTTGGTAGCCCAATCTCTTATGTAAGTTTCTTTCCCTTTATGAGGAAATTAAAAAGGAAAAAAAAAAAAAACAATGGCCCGAAGCCTGTCTTTCATGCTCACAAACCCCCATCCCATATTCATGGCCTTCTACTAAAACAAAATGAAAAAAAAAAATTCAATGGACACGCATCAGTATTTGGCATTTCCAACAAAATAGGGATGCAAATCGGACGGAGAATCTCCATTCCTCGCGGGGATTTTGTAAAATAACCCCTCACGGGATGAAGTATGGGGGAAAATCCCTCCCCGCTTCGCCGGGCGGGGGAGGGGACAGCATTCCCCACGGGGAAGTTATTTCGGGGTTTAGGGTTCAGGGTCCCCGCTTCGCCA